>CM060690.1:88976601-90176601 GCA_030686995.1 Artemisia argyi
CGTGATGTTTCATCAAAAAATAAAAATAAAAGAACAAAATGAAAACGTAATAGTTGGCCATTAAGGAATTAAAGTATGTGCATGAGAATTATTAAGCAAGAATATATGGTTTTTAATCAGGTTATTACGTTACTATACTGCGATAATGTTATTGAGTTGGTAGTCATGGATGTGAGATACAACCATTCTTCTATACTTATGATTTATGTGTTAACCTTTTTGTGATTTATTTCTTAATCGATAATAATACATAATTAAAATGAAATTTTAAAAACCATGTGTGTGCACAGGTATTATAAGTAGTAGACTATTAAGGCTAATGTATGATTAATTTTGGTTTAGTGATATTCCTTGTTGGGCTGTTCTATTGCTAAAACATGCAATTTGAGCCTGATGGCAACATATGGATATGATTTCTGACGCTGGCCCATAATCTGACATTTAGCCCCCTCAATTGTCGTTGTACCTACTAGGCTACTACCTTGTATTGCGGGTTATCCGCATTGTTACCTAAGTTTATGTTTATAAGTAATGCCACGTAAAGTTTACAACAACATTTTGAAAATCAGGTTTGAAATCGACCCGGTCGAGTCACCAGACACCGAGTCAATCGGTTCGACCGCCGAGTCAACTCGGTTTTTAATTTATTATCTTTTTATTTTTTCGACCGGGTCAACCGGTTCGACTACCGGGTCAACCTGGGTTTTTATTTTAAAAAATTTGAAAAAACGAAACCCGGCCGGGTTTCGAGAACCGGGTTGACCCGGGTCACTCAAAACCAAGCGGGTCTAACCGGTTAACCCGTTTTAAAAACCCGAGTTATTTTTACCCCTTTTTTTGGCTGAAACCGGTCGAATCGGTTAACCCAGCCGGGTCGAACCGAGTTTCAAAACACTGGTTTACAAAACAAAATCCACAAAATGATGTGGCATTTATGTGGTATTCTCACTCTTACTTTTAAAACCATCTCATATTCTAAGCCAATAATCATTGAGACACATCATTTTGTGGATTTTGTTTTGTAAACTTTATATGGTTCTAGCATTTCTCTTATCTTATAACATTCTTATAACACAAAACCTTAAAAACATCCTCCCTAATATAACTCAAGTTATTATAGGTATACACGAGTCATAGTTTTTATTTACTTTTTCATTATTTTTAAAACAAACACATTTCATTAAACTACAATTCATTAAAAACTACATTTCATGAATGATTAAATTACAATACATAAAATCAAACTACATTCCGTTGTCCTCCATATATCGTTGTCAAATATGATCTACAAGATCACGTCGAAAGTCGTTATGCACTTCTTTGTCACGTAATTCCTTTTGTTTCTTTCGATGTGTTTTGCATCTCTAGACCCATGTACGTTGCATATTGGCTGCGGACTAACATATATCTCGTTAAATTCCTTTATTTAGAAATTTTGATCTCTTGATATCATGTTATGCAATAAGATGCAACAATAAATAATTCTACGTATCTTGTTCACATGGTAAGCACGCGTTGGTTATGCTATAATTCCCTAACTGCAAAAGCTCGTTCCATATTTTTTTCTTACACTTTCTTGAGCCATCTTAAAATTCAAATCAGGTTGGTCTCGTACAACCGTATATGTTATAACAAAAGTAGCCCAAGTGGCATACATGTCGTTAGCTAGGTATACACCCGTTGGCATATGTTTTACTGTTCACCGTGTATGGAACCTCAAGAGCGACATCGTTAATAAGGTCATCAAACAAGCTTGAACAATATAGAACGTTAAGGTCACTATCAGCCTATAACAACCAACAAAATCTCATCACTATCATTTCCACTACAAATACCTATGACAGGTATTTCACAGGTAAATTTTTGCTTTCTATGTGCATTTACTACCTGCATGACTCTCTAGACTTGCTCACGTATCCACTCAAGCCAAATATCTCTACCCACACATCCAATAAACCTCTGGTATGTCAAGCATAAAATCACAACACTACCACAATAAGTAATCTATCAATCTAACACACTAAACTCATTACAAAACCCTAATCTAACCCTAATTAGGCCTACGTGTTTACAAAACCCTAATTGCTTATCTGAACTAGTTTGAAAGTGTTCAAGGCTTATGTATGAGTTACCTTAGGAACAATAGGATATCTTAGCACCCTTAGACCCTAGTACAACCCCTTAGAGCTTAGTTACAAGTCTCTTAAGCACAAACCATAACTAGGTCATAACTTCCCAGAACTAGGTCTAAACTATCCCAAAACTTCACCATAAGCTACCACCACTTAGTATAAGCCTCCTAAGACTTAAGATTAGTCACTAAACACTCATAGGACCCAAATCTAGGCACTAAACCTTAAGTTAAACTCTAATATCTCCTTAAGCAAAACTAGGTCAAAACTTAACCTAAAACCTAAAACTAAGCTACCAACCTAGCACTACTCCCCTAGCAACCTACTAGGCAGCTTACCCACCACCTTAGCACCACCAAGCACCCAACCACACACCTCCATCACCACCTTTGACCTTAAACACCACACAGCACCAAAAACCACCACAAGTCCCCCTATATAGTTCCATAGCTTATCCTACTTAGCTAATAGCTTCTTCTAGTCACCACTAACTGCCCTTAGTCACCCCCTCCTCCTATCGACACCTCACTACCCTTTTCTTGGTCACTATTCCAAACGACTCTATAAATAGGGCTCGTACCCCTTCATTTCAACTCACCCCTATTCACCTCTTAACCTTAAACATTTTCTGGTCCTAGTGGTAGTACTAAGTCCCTTGTAGCTTTAAAAGTCGAGTACTAGAAGCCTTGAACCCTTGTCGAACTAGTTTTGGCCTAGAAAACCCTAAAACCTCATGTTAACCTTAAACTGACCCAAGTAAGCTTAATCTTTGCTTCTAATAGTTATATTACAGTACTAGATTAGTATTAGGATGCCTTAGAACCCTTGCCTAAGCCTTGATCATTTTCTTTTAAGTCTTTTCATTTTAAAACCCTAATTATACACTAAATACTAATTTTATACTATAAACCCTTATCATAAGCTATAAGCTAGTTTAGGTAATTAGTTAACTATAAGCTAGGAAACCTTTTTGTTTCATAAAAATATGATTTGCAGGGAATTAGGACTAGTTTTGCAAAGTTTTCCATGCATAGGGGCATATATGGTAACTTTCTAAAAATATTAAGTCTAGGGACTATTTTTGACATTTCTTAGAAGTTATAAGTATAAGGACCCTTTTTTCAAAGTTATATAACCTTAGGATAAAAAGATAAATAGTTTTAAACTTTTAAGGATTAGTTTTGCAAAAGTTATAAATTAAAGGGTATAAATGGTAAATTTTGAAAACTTATAAGTTCAAGGGTCATTTCTGCCATTTTATTAAAATATAGAAGTATAGGGACTAATTTTGCTAAGTTTAGATAGTTAATAATATAAATTTATAAGTTTAGGGTAGATATTGTAAATATATATAAACTCTAAGGGTATAAAGTGAAAGTATTTTTATATATATAAAAACCTATTTTAAAGTTAGAAGCATAACACAATACTAGGGAGCTTCATGTGAGGGGCATCATGTGGATATTTCATTTTGACGAGTTTGCTGGGTTTACGAATTAAAGTGCCCTAGCTCCTCAAACGATTATTGCATGACATCTGAATTATGATGAACCGAACGGTGTTATTGTTGAGGCAACATGATCAAGATCTCTTTATGTTTTAATGATGACAAATAAACCATCGAAACACATAAAATAACAAATGTTAGCTCAAAATCGCCGGAGCCAATGTCTGCTCCTGGCGCGCTGCCCGCGCGTCAACGCGCAGGTGACGCACCAGGAGTCTGTATGGTTCTGGGCGAATTTTGAAAGTCGGGTTTCCCCTTACCCGACAAATGTGGATCTTTCAATACAGGTATGAATATGTTATGTGCTTAATTGAGAACACTCGAAACGAGTTTTGAGAATTGAGATATCCTATTTTTAGAACACCCATTTACGGGAAAACGCCAACTCATATTTTCTAACTACCGCCTCTAGCCAAGGCTTTTCTAAACTTAGGGAGCTTATATATTTCACGTAACATCGTGTGGAAGCATCCATATGCTCATATCCCGTGCTTACGTCTTCTCTAATTACGTAACGGGTTTACTCCCTTATTGGTCAAACTAAGTCAAAGGTCACTTTGCGTATATACATCCTTTCCCACTTGGGTTATGCTTTACATCAAGGTAAAGCACTTAACTTGTTTGAACCAAGGTATTAGTTGAGAACGTCGAGTCGTGGAAAGTCACGAGATATGAAACTATGGATTCTCGACATTGTGTTACTTGAACTTATAAGTAACCTATGATTTTCTCAACTTATAATCTTAATTGTCTAAACCTTTTCTTCTTAATGACAATTAGATTATGCCTTAATCCTCTCTTAATCCCATTTATACAAAAGACAAAACCAATCATATCCAAATCAAATATTCTCTTACACAATCTCTTACACCCTTACATATTCCCTTACACACTACATCTCAACCATCCAATCCCTTACAACACATCTCAACCCTTCATTTCTAACACATGGGGAATTATTTGAAACCCTAATAAGGCTCCTCTCATCCTAACCATTGAATTAAAATCAAACGCATCTCAACCATCCATCCAATCCCTCTTCCCTATACCACCACATGTAATTGATCACAACCATTGAATTCAAACTAAACTCATCTCAACCATCCATCCAATCTCTTCTATCTATACCACCACATGCCTTTGATATCATCCATCCATTTTAAATGAAACCATCTCAACCCTTCATTTCTCCTTTCCCCCCAAGCAAAGCATATTCCTTGGAATATCCTTTCTTAACCCTAACCTAGGCAAGTGTGATCTTAGCCATCCATCTCTAATGAGATCATCTCATCCATCCACATTTCACCACATGCCAAATTGTTTGAAAACCAAGGGAGGCTCCCTTTGATCCTAGCCGTCCAATTCAAACCATTTCATCTCAACCCTCCATTACATTCTTCCCCCCAAGCATTGGAATATTCCTTGGCATATTCTTTCTCTCTTTTCTATGCCATGTGAGGAGATATACTTCTACCCCTTCCAAATTACCCAATCTACACTTTAAACCCTTGGTAATTTGGTTTCTCTTTAAGAACTTCACAAATGATTTCCAAATTGGCTATTTGAGTTGGTAAACCTTAGAATGATTAATGTTAAGGTTTAGTGTGAAGTACAATTGTGGGTTTAGCAAGGATAGGTATTTGTAAGATCCAAACACCCAACACTTGGGAAAGAGTTACAGACGCCTGGCCTCGGTAAAATTTCCCAAGTTTGGGTTCTTAGCCTATAAATACCACCCTTGTCTATTGTATTCCTCACCCCTTGCCATTATTCTTTCTCTCTAGATTCTTTCTCTGTGAACACTCTCAAATCTCTCAATCTCTCTATCTCTAATCTTGTATTCTTGATTTTCACACTAACATCTTTGGAAGAACACATATCTTTGCAAGGGAAGAATCACAAGAACCTAATCCACTCTTGTGATTGTGTCGAAGGTCTTTGATGAGTGCTAAAACACTCATCGTTTTTGATATATTTAAACTGCCAAAACGCACAAAAACAATCAAAAAGATATCAAAATACTTAAATTATCCCAGGGATTGTGTTTTATGTGTTTTAAAAGCAAAATGTTCAAAAACAAAGAAAAAACATACAAAGTTTGCAGTATTGGCAGTTTCAGTCCCCCAAGTTTCAAATCTTGTCAAATTTAGTCCCTAAGCATTTATTTTGAGAGAAAAAGTCAACCCAAAGTTTTGAAAGTCAATTTCACAAAATATTACATTTGGGTTGCAAGTTTTCCAAAATTACATAGTTAGTCCCTGAAAAATCCAAAAATGGCAAAAGTGGCCCCTGGGAAGTTTGGAATTTTAAAAATTGGAAAAATACAAAAATGGTTCTTGGAGTTATGGTTATTGGCAATATTGGTCCTTATGGTTACTTTGGAGAAACTACCATTTCAGTCCCTCATCTTTTCCAAAATTACAAAAATGGTCCTTGTGCACTCATAATTACCAAACCGGACCCTATGTTTTATTTTAAACCCAAAAGCAAAACAAGCTTTGGTCTGATCCAGCAAACAACCCAGGCCCAATCAACCCAAGCCCATTCCCTTTTTAATAAACCCAGGGTCAAACGGTCAAACTTGGTCAAAAGACCGTTGACCCGTTCTTCTTCCCCAACCAAACCGCGCAAAACCAGGCTCCATTGTCTCCCCCCCCCCCCTCAAACTTTTCACCAACTCAACCCCCACAATCAATGCTTAAACCTAACAAATCCACCACCATAAATGCATCACCAACCCCTCACCAGTACCACTCAAAACTACCCCGTACCCATTTTGGCGCCAAAATCGTGATCAAGGGTTAGAAATGATCTCATAGCAATTCAATGGTGAGGATTTGGTCAAAAAGTCATCACAAAGACCTTGGGAATATCAGATTTCAAAAAGAACCCATGTGGAAGGCTTAGTCTTAGTTTTTTAGCTCGTTATATATATTGAAGCTCATAGAAGCTTAGGGGTGTGTAATTTCTTAGTTTTTATGTATTTTCAGTTTAATTTTAATGTATTGTAACTCTTTTTATCAATGAAAGTCTAGTTTAAAGTTTACTTCTCATATTCACTTTTCAAAGTTCCATTTTAGATTGCAAGTTCTAATTAAAAGCTTCTAATTTGAGTTTAGTGTATTCACAAGCTGTAACAAACTCAGAAACAAGGTTCTAATACCTTGACAAACTTGTGTGAACAACTCTTAACTCAATTTTAAATATTTACTAAAAACTAAGAAAAATCAAAAATAAATAAAAAAATGGTGATCACATACTGAATGAGCATGGAGCACAGTGAATCGAGGATGGCTGTGGGTTAGGTACCTCATGGGAGGGCATTAGGCTTGGTTAACTTGGTTCCTTGGTCCTTATCAGTTGCTTGGAAGGCTTATGTGAGCCCTTCTCTTCATTTTTACTCTCTTATGTAGTTTGGTTGTGTGTTACTGCTTTATTTACTTGAATTATTGATTAGTATGGTAGTTGTGTACAATAGATTGTGTGGAACACTTGTTTGAACCTAGTTTTCATCATATGTGTCTGTTATAGGGGTGTTTGGTTCTAGGGTGTTTGCTTTGTTCTACTAGTGCATTTGTGCAATTCTGTGCTTAAACTAGTTGTGTGGGTGTATACAAGCTCAAGGAAACCTTTTACTTGTTCCAAAACTCACCCAAAGTCAAAATCACAAGGTAATGCTCACCACAGTCAACTGTGGTGAGTTTTGAAGTGAAAAATCCGTCAAACCATTTCACAAAGTGTATTGTTTACTTAAGTTATCTTTCATACAGCTTAACATATCATTTTAAGTCATTAAATCAGCTACACAAGTTCACAAAAGTCAAATATTACAATTTCTCTAAAAGTCAAAAGTACCATATGCAGATTTTTGCCAAAATGGCATGAATTGATTTGAATTTTGTGTTGAGATTTAAGGTCTGAAAATTGTTGTGTGTTATCTCTACCAGTAGTATTTTTGATTTCCAAGTTGGTTACATTTTTGTGAATTTTTCTTAGGGACCAAATTGACCCTTGAAGTTGACTGCAGGGCAAACACTTTGCCCTGTCTCAGCAGACTGTTTCACACCCTCATCTTTGGTGGTGTTTTGTGACTGACCCAGTGGGTCCCACAGTCCCTACTTTGCACCATTCAACCCCCTCCTACCCAGGATCAAGGGTTGACCTTTAGTTTGACCATTAGACCAGTGGACCCCACTTTGTTTGACCCCAAAAGTTTGTCCCATAACTGTCTCAGAAACAAGTTGAGCAAACAGCTTATTTGTGCTTTTTGGCTTATTGAAGCCACTAATTTGGCTTATTCTTGCTTATTCTAGTGTAACAAACTCAGAGAAACCAATATTTGTCATTGTGGACCCCACATCTTCCATTTGAGCTATAAAACCTCCACAGTCAACAAAAGTCAACTGTGGGACTAATAAGCACTTCAAGTGCTTATTTCTTGGGGTGTAGTAAAAGTGTTTTTGTTAAAAGTTCTTATTTTTAGTTTATAATCAGTTTAGAAAAAGAAAAAAACCAAAAAAACCAACTTTAATATTAGTGATAGCTTCTATTTAATCGGATTTATCAATTTTATTTTTCTTTTTAGCTTATTTAAAAGTAATATATCACTTTTATATTTTTAGAAATTCTATTTTAGGTTAAAATAATTTTATAAATTTTTCCAGATTTTTATTTTGTCTTTTAGTGGTTTTTCTAATTAAATTTTAGTTTAATTTAGTTTTAATTAATATTAATCAATTAAATAGCATAATTAGATTTTATATAGTATAACATAGTTTTTATAATTTTTCTAGCTTCCATTTTAGTTAAAACATTTTTATAAATTTTTCTAGAATTTTTACTGATTCATTTTCTATTTTTTATAATATAATTAGTTTAATTAGAAATTAATAAGTAATTAGATTAATAATTAATTAATTAGTTTAAAAATACTTAGAATTAACTTTTTATAATTTTTTAGGATTCTTGTAATGGTTAATTAGATTTGTAAAATTTTTCTTAATTTTCTAAGCCTTTTTAGTATTTTTAATAATTCTAATTAATTTAATTAGTAATAAATAGATAAATAGTAATTAATTAATAATAAATAATTAAATAGTGTAAAAATAGTTTTTAATTTTCTTAAAATTTTCTTTAATTAATAGGATTGTAAAAGTACCAATTTTACACTTTTAACTCTTCCAGTCCATCAGTTGTACTTTTTGTTTTGTTCATCTGTATACGTTTTTTAAGTAAAACGTACGTTTTTAGGTTTTAGCTCAAATCTTCGTAATCCCAATTCCTGTAATCAATCACATATCTTTCCTAAGCTATATTTGTTAATAATTTCCAAATAATTTTGATCATAACCCTTTTCTGTGAATAATTACCCGATCACGAATACGCTAAAGTTACAATTCACACTTCAACGGGACTTAACGACCTGGTGATACCTTATATTACCCGGAGCATTGATCTAGGCTATTTGACTTTATTGACCATTCCTTGGTCAATATAAGTTGGTGGTTTAGCGTCAATCAACTTTTGGCGCCGCTGCCGGGGAAGTGTGCGCGTTTCTTTAGCGTTATTTGAGATTAGTGTTATCTCACTTCATTCACTGTACAAATACCACCACTTGTGTATATTTTCATAATCAAAATACAAAAAAGTCATTAACACTTTTCCTAAAGTGTTAAAACACCAAAAAAAATTAAAAACAACAAAACAGATCGTAACGTTTTCTGATTCAGTTTTCTTTTAAGGTGATTCTTAAAGAAAGACGATTTTGGTAAATGAGACGATACCAAAAATATTTTCCAAAAGTTTTTAAACCCATACACAAAACACAAAAACATTCGTCTCTTTCTTGTGAATAATAATTCTACATAAAAATAAACCGTCGAAAACCAAGACAGAACACCTGCCAACTGGGGGTGTGAACAAATAAGTTCCCAAACCAAAAAGATTAAAACTTGCCTTTCCATCCTTGTGAGTGGTGTACCTTTTCTAAAGAAGCCACTCACTTGTGATTATTGGTTTAAGTTCACTGTGGTTTTGTCTCGACTTTGTTTTGATTGATTTTTATCCTTAGTGCATGCGCACTCGTTCTTCTAGGTCTACTAGCCCATTACGTGAGCTTGTACGAAAACCTAGAAGACCTCGTAGACGTTCAACACCAACAGTCGGATCTGAGATCCGTACTGTTGCCACACCCACTATCACCATGGCGGAAGACCGGCCCATGTGTGAACTTCTCCAAGCACCCATCGAGGGTTACGGAGATGCCATTGTTGTTCCAGCCATCGTGGCTGATAATTTTGAGCTCAAAACCGGGTTACTCAATCTTGTGACCTCAAGTCAATTTTACGGTTTTGAGAGGGACGATCCTCATGCTCATATTCGATGGTTCAATAAAATCACATCAACCATCAAGTACAAAAATGTCCCATGTGAAGCAATAAAACTTCTTCTCTTCCCATTCTCCCTGGAGGGACAAGCCCGGATTTGGCTTGAAAAACAACCTCCACGATCTATTGAGACTTGGGAAGATCTTGTCAAAAAGTTTGTGAATGAATTCTTCCCACCTTCCAAGACCACGAGTCTTAAAAACGAAATCACCAAGTTCACTCAAAAATATGATGAATCTTTTGGTGAAGCGTGGGATCGTTTCAAAGAATTACTTCGCAAGTGTCCACATCATGGTTTCTCTGAGTTGATGCAACTCGATACTTTTTACAATGGCGTGAGCCAAGCTGATCAGGATTCTCTCAATGCCTCCGCGGGAGGTAATTTTTTGAGTAGAACCACAAAAGAAGCTTTGCAAATCATAGAAAACAAGTCTAAGGTCCGCTCTACATGAAGCAAACCGATAGTTTCTCAAATCAATGCGGGTCCTTCTACTTCATCTTCTGTGGGTCAATCTAGCACGGATGCTAAGCTTGACAAGCTCACTGAAGCAATCCAAGCTTTGGTTCTCGCCCAAACAAAGAAAGTCTCATTTCCACAACATCCTCCCCCTGCTGAGGTTAAAAAAGTGGAAGTCTGTGTGACTTGTGGTGGGCCGCATGCCTACTACAATTGCACAGCTACTGATGGTACTCCATATGAAGCTAATGCTGTTGTCGGGTCCCACAATCAATGAGGAAATCAATACCGCCCTCCTATGGACCCGAACTATCGTCCTCACCATTATCCTGGACCTCCCGGTTTTAATCAAAACCAAAATGTCCAAAACCATGGCCAAAACCAAAATAGAGTGAACCAAGGTTATCAAAACCAAAGTAACTTCAATCAGGGTCACGGTTTCCAAAATCAAAACCAAGGTTTTCAAAATCAAGGTTTCCAACATCAAGGAAACTATAACCGGAACCAAGGTCAGGATAATTTCAATCCTGGGAACTTTCATGGAAACAATCACCAGAATCAAGGGAATTTCCATCATCAAAACCAAGGAAATTTCAATCAAGGCCTCAACCCGAACAATCGAGCTCCAAACATTCCTAATCCGAATCAAGCCATTGTTCCAACCGGGCCTTCATCTGATGAATTGTTGAAGCAATTCATGAAGTCCCAAGAAAAGTTGAACAAGTTGCTGGTCAGCCAGATTTCTGACATCAAGAAGTCTTTAAATGATCGACCCTCGGGCTCAGGTACGACTTTACCGAGCAACACGATCGCTAACCCGAGGGGCGATGCTAAGGCGATCACAACTCGAAGTGGTGCTTCATATGATGAGCCCGCGATTCCTACTACCTCTTCTTCCTCTCCTCCAAAGGTAGTGAATCATGAACCTGAGGTGACAAAGGACAAGGTGCAAATTCCTAGCCCACGAAGTACAGCACACGTCCAACCTCAGGTTATTCCCGAAACCAGATGTAAACCTGGAGTTGTCTTTGAACCACCAGAAACTCCAGTGGACAACCCAAAATCCAAAACTTCTATTCCATATCCATCACGTCTCAGTGAACAAAAGCTCCGCGAAAAAGCTAATCACCAAATGGATAAATTTTTCCAAATCTTCCAAGATTTGCATTTTGATATCAGCTTCGCGGATGCTATTCTCTTGATGCCCAAGTTTGCTTCGACAATCAAAAATCTGTTAAGTAATAAAGAAAAATTATTTGAGATGGCAAGAACTCCTCTGAATGAGAACTGCTCTACGGTTCTTTTGAAAAAGCTTCCTGAAAAGCTTGGAGATCCCGGGAAATTTCTCATTCCTTGTACTTTCCCGGGTATGGTTGATTGCTTCGCCCTGGCCGATCTAGGTGCTAGCATCAACCTGATGCCATATTCTGTGTGGAAGAAACTTTCTCTTCCCGAACTCACTCCCACGTGCATGACTTTAGAGCTTGCCGATCGTTCGATTTCTCGTCCCATTGGCATTGCCGAGGACGTATTTGTTAGAGTGGGAAAGTTTCATTTTCCGGCAGATTTTGTGATTGTTGACTTTGATGCCGATTCTAGGGTCCCTCTCATTCTTGGGCGGGGGTTCCTCAGAACTGGGCGCGCTCTTATCGATGTATTTGAGCATGAGATCACATTACGTGTTGGGACGGAAGCTATTACCTTCAACCTAAATCAAACATCGAGATACTCCTCCAATTATGATTGTGAATCGGTGAACAAAATAGATGTCATCGATGTTGCTGCTGAGGATTATGCTCAAGAGATTTTAGGTTTCATTGATGATTCTTCGAGTGAAAACCTCACTCAATCTTCTCACCCCATCATAGCCAATTCTTCTCCTTCTCTCACTCCGTTTGAGGGAAGTGACTTCATCTTAGAAGAAATGGAGGCGTTTCTCAAAAGTAACTCGATTCCCGATGGAGTCGATAACCAAGAGATCGACCTCGAGAGGGATATTCCCATGCTTGAAAAATTGTTAAACGAAGATCCCTCTCCTCTTCCTGTTCTACCACAACAACTTCATAAGGAGGAAGTCAAAAATGTTGAGAAAACTGATGACTTCCCCGAGGTTGAACTTAAAGACTTGCCGCCTCATCTTGAATATGCATTTCTGGAGGGTGATGATAAATTACCAGTCATAATTGCCAAAGACTTAAGTGATGAGGAAAAGGCTGCTCTTATCAAGGTTTTGAAGTCTCATAAACAAGCAATTGCTTGGCGTCTCTCAGATATCAAGGGTATTGACCCTGAGTTTTGTACTCATAAGATTTTAATGGAGGATGACTTCAAACCTGCAGTCCAACAACAAAGAAGGGTGAATCCAAAAATTCACGAGGTTATCAAACAAGAGGTTTTAAAACTTCTTGATGCCGGATTGATTTACCCTATCTCGGACAGTCCTTGGGTCAGCCCAGTTCATTGTGTTCCAAAAAAGGGTGGCATTACTGTTGTCACAAATGAGGAAAATGAGTTAATCCCAACTCGTTTGGTCACGGGTTGGCGCGTCTGCATTGATTATCGAAAGTTAAATGACGCCACCCGTAAGGATCATTTTCCTCTGCCCTTTATGGATCAGATGCTCGAGAGATTAGCGGGGAATGAGTACTACTGCTTCCTCGATGGTTTCTCGGGTTACTTTCAGATTTCCATTGACCCGCAAGACCAAGAAAAGACCACTTTTACGTGCCCCTATGGAACCTTCGCATATAAACGTATGCCATTTGGCCTATGTAATGCTCCAGGCACGTTTCAAAGATGTATGATGGCCATTTTTTCCGACATGATCGGAAAAACTATGGAGGTCTTTATGGACGATTTTTCGGTCATTGGGGACTCGTTCCGATCATGTCTCTCCCATTTAGACAGCATGCTAAAACGTTGTGAAGACACAAAGTTACGTCTAAATTGGGAGAAGAGTCACTTTATGGTCAAAGAGGGCATTGTCCTCGGCCATAAAATTTCAAAAAACGGGATTGAGGTTGACCGTGCCAAAGTGGACGTCATTACAAAATTGCCTCATCCCACGACTGTGAAAAGTGTTAGGAGCTTTTTGGGTCACGCCGGTTTTTACCGTAGGTTTATTCAAGATTTTTCTAAAATCGCCCGGCCTATGACCCATCTCCTCGAGAAGGATGCTCCTTTTATCTTCTCCCCTGAGTGCATCGAAGCCTTTGAAACATTAAAGAAAAGGCTTACAGAGGCACCGATTCTTGTTGCCCCCGATTGGGACTTGCCCTTCGAGCTCATGTGTGATGCTAGTGATTATGCGATAGGGGCAGTCTTGGGGCAACGCCAAACAAAACATTTTCAGCCTATACACTATGCCAGCAAGATTATGACCGAGGCTCAAAGTCATTACACCACCACTGAAAAAGAATTATTAGCTGTGGTGTATGCTTTTGAAAAATTCCGGCCATACTTGATTCTGACTAAAAGCATAGTGTATACGGATCACTCAGCTTTGAAGTACCTTTTTGCAAAACAAGATGCAAAGCCGAGACTTCTTCGTTGGGTTCTCCTCCTTCAGGAATTTGATATCATTATTCGTGATAAAAAAGGAGCTGAGAACCTAGCTGCTGATCATCTCTCCCGTCTTGAAAACCCCCACCAAGATGCTTTCGAGAAAAAGGAAATAAATGAAACATTTCCTCTCGAAACCCTCAATGCGGTTTCATTTCGTGGAGACTCGATTACCCCATGGTTTGCCGACTTTGAAAACTATCTTGCGGGTAACTTCATTGTGAAAGGGATGTCGTCCCAACAAAAAAATAAATTTTTCAAAGATGTCAAACATTTCTTTTGGGACGACCCCTACTTGTTCAAAATATGCGCGGATCAAGTCATCCGGCGGTGTGTGTATGGTCAGGAGGCCGCTGAAATCTTAAAGGCTTGCCATGCTGGTCCCACGGGGGGCCACCACAATCCCAACTACACCGCTAAAAAGGTGTTTGATTCCGGCTTTTATTGGCCCTCGATCTACAAGGATGCCCAAGAATTGGTCAAGTCCTGTGACGCTTGTCAGCGTCACGGGAATATTTCACAAAGGAATGAAATGCCTCAGAATGCAATTCAAGTTTGTGAAATTTTTGATATCTGGGGCATCGACTTTATGGGGCCATTTCCATCCTCTTACGGAAACAAATACATACTCGTGGCCGTTGACTATTTGTCAAAATGGGTTGAAGCAAAGGCTTTACCCACAAATGATGCCCGAGTAGTTGTGAAATTTTTAAAAGCTCTTTTTGCCCGATTCGGAACTCCACGTGCTATTATTAGTGATCGTGGTACGCACTTCTGTAATGACAAATTTGATAAAGTCATGCAAAAGTACGGTGTAACTCACCGTCTTTCCACTGCGTACCACCCTCAAACGAGTGGACAAGTCGAAGTTTCCAATCGGGGCATTAAAAGAATATTGGAGAGAACTGTAGGTGAGAATCGTGCATCATGGTCGGACAAATTAGATGATGCACTTTGGGCTTTCCGTACGGCTTACAAAACACCCATTGGGTGTACGCCTTATAAACTTGTGTACGGGAAAGCGTGCCATCTCCCGATCGAGCTTGAACACAAAGCCTATTGGGCTCTCAAGCATGCCAATTTCGACCTCAACACGGGAACTCTTTGATCTATAAAGAAAAGACAAAGAAGATTCGTGACTCAAAAATCAAAAACCGCGTTTTCAACGTTGGTGATCGAGTCCTTCTTTTCAATTCTAGACTCAAGATCTTCTCGGGAAAGCTCAAAACCCGATGGACTGGTCCATTCACTATCGCAAAAGTTTATCCTTATGGTACCGTCGAATTATCTCAAAATGACGGTCCAAATTTCAAAGTGAATGGACATCGGTTGAAACATTACTTTGGAGAGGACGTACCATCCATGGTCGTCCCAGATCTCCAAACTTTCCCCAAGGACAATTGAATTCGGGGATAGAGTCAAGCTAGCGACTCGATGAACAAAAATTAGCAACAATACGGGTTTTCACCCGTATCTCTGATTCTTTCTATTTTCTACCACCTAGTGTGGGGGAATGGCCAACCCCCCGCTGTTTGAAAAAATGTATGTATATATATATATATATATATATATATATATATATATATATATATATATATATATATATATATATATATATATATATATATATATATATATAAAGTTCAAAAAAAAAAAAAAAAAAAAAAAAAAAAAGGTTGTATATATATAGAAATAAAGTGAAAATTGGTATGTCCACAGTTAGATTCGAATCTTGGCTTTTTACGTTCATAGCTTCGGCATAATAGCCGGGACTTTGAATATTGAGGACAATATTCATTTCTAAGTGTGGGGGGAAAATTCTAACGAATTTTAACAAATATCTTTCAAGTACCCCCGTTTTTGGCCAAAATTTTCAAAAATTTTTCACTTTATTTCAAATTTTTTTTTGTGGTAATCAGTCCGCCTTGTCTAAGCGACAAAAGGGATTGGCTAATCCAGGAGCAAACGGCTCTTGGTAAAAATAAATCAAATCCGTTGACGGCTGGCAATTTGCCCAAAATTGTATGGTTCCTCAACTCCCCGAAAACAAATGAGTTGGCTAGCCCGCAAGATTATGGCTTGTGGTAAAGGCCGTGGAAAATCCATAATTGGTAATCAGCTCACCAAGATGTTGACTAGGTCCATTAAGATGCTGGCTAGTCCAGGAGCAAACGGCTCTTGGTAAAGACTTAACAAATCCGTTGAAAGCTGGTGGTTTGCTCAAAATCACACGGTTATCAGGTGTGCCACAGTTCTTACACCTGGCTACTCCAGAAGTGATGGATTTTGGTAAAGAGTTTAAAATCCATCAAGTTTTCTAAAAAGATTGCTAGGGACTAGCAATAGTTCAGTGTGGGGGATTGATGAGTGCTCAAACACTCATCGTTTTTTATATATTTAAACTGCCAAAACGCACAAAAACAATCGAAAAGATATCAAAATACTTAAATTATCCCAGGGATTGTGTTTTATGTGTTTTAAAAGCAAAATATTCAAAAACAAAGAAAAAACATACAAAGTTTGCAGTATTGGCAGTTTCAGTCCCCCAAGTTTCAAAACTTGTCAAATTTAGTCCCTAAGCATTTATTTTGAGAGAAAAAGTCAACCCAAAGTTTTGAAAGTCAATTTCACAAAATATTACATTTGGGTTGCAAGTTTTCCAAAATTACATATTTAGTCCCTGAAAAATCCAAAAATGGCAAAAGTGGCCCCTGGGAAGTTTGGAATTTTAAAAATTGGAAAAATACAAAAATGGTTCTTGGAGTTATGGTTATTGGCAATATTGGTCCTTATGGTTACTTTGGAGAAACTACCATTTCAGTCCCTCATCTTTTCCAAAATTACAAAAATGGTCCTTGTGCACTCATAATTACCAAATCGGACCCTATGTTTTATTTTAAACCCAAAAGCAAAACAAGCTTTGGTCTGATCCAGCAAACAACCCAGGCCCAATCAACCCAAGCCCATTCCCTTTTTAATAAACCCAGGGTCAAACGGTCAAACTTGGTCAAAAGACCGTTGACCCGTTCTTCTTCCCCAACCAAACCGCGCAAAACCAGGCTCCATTGTCTCCCCCCCCCCCCCCTCAAAATTTTCACCAACTCAACCCCCACAATCAATGCTTAAACCTAACAAATCCACCACCATAAATGCATCACCAACCCCTCACCAGTACCACTCAAAACTACCCCGTACCCATTTTGGCGCCAAAATCGTGATCAAGGGTTAGAAATGATCTCATAGCAATTCAATGGTGAGGATTTGGTCAAAAAGTCATCACAAAGACCTTGGGAATATCAAATTTCAAAAAGAACCCATGTGGAAGGCTTAGTCTTAGTTTTTTAGCTCGTTATATATATTGAAGCTCATAGAAGCTTAGGGGTGTGTAATTTCTTAGTTTTTATGTATTTTCAGTTTAATTTTAATGTATTGTAACTCTTTTTATCAATGAAAGTCTAGTTTAAAGTTTACTTCTCATTTTCACTTTTCAAAGTTCCATTTTAGATTGCAAGTTCTAGTTAAAAGCTTCTAATTTGAGTTTAGTGTATTCACAAGCTGTAACAAACTCAGAAACAAGGTTCTAATACCTTGACAAACTTGTGTGAACAACTCTTAACTCAGTTTTAAATATTTACTAAAAACTAAGAAAAATCAAAAATAAATAAAAAAATGGTGACCACATACTGAATGAGCATGGAGCACAGTGAATCAAGGATGGCTGAAGGTTAGGTACCTCATGGGAGGGCATTAGGCTTGGTTAACTTGGTTCCTTGGTCCTTATCAGTTGCTTGGAAGGCTTATGTGAGCCCTTCTCTTCATTTTTACTCTCTTATGTAGTTTGGTTGTGTGTTACTGCTTTATTTACTTGAATTATTGATTAATATGGTAGTTGTGTACAATAGATTGTGTGGAACACTTGTTTGAACCTAGTTTTCATCATATGTGTTTGTTATAGGGGTGTTTGGTTCTAGGGTGTTTGCTTTGTTCTACTAGTGCATTTGTGCAATTCTGTGCTTAAACTAGTTGTGTGGGTGTATACAAGCTCAGAGAAACCTTTTACTTGTTCCAAAACTCACCCAAAGTCAAAATCACAAGGTAATGCTCACCACAGTCAACTGTGGTGAGTTTTGAAGTGAAAAATCCATCAAACCATTTTACAAAGTGTATTGTTTACTTAAGTTATCTTTCATACAGCTTAACATATCATTTTAAGTCATTAAATCAGCTACACAAGTTCACAAAAGTCAAATCTTACAATTTCTCTAAAAGTCAAAAGTACCATATGCAGATTTTTGCCAAAATGGCATGAATTGATTTGAATTTTGTGTTGAGATTTATGGTCTGAAAATTGTTGTGTGTTATCTCTACCAGTAGTATTTTTGATTTCCATGTTGGTTACATTTTTGTGAATTTTTCTTAGGGACCAAATTGACCCTTGAAGTTGACTGCAGGGCAAACACTTTGCCCTGTCTCAGCAGACTGTTTCACACCCTCATCTTTGGTGGTGTTTTGTGACTGACCCAGTGGGTCCCATAGTCCCTACTTTGCACCATTCAACCCCCCTCCTACCCAGGATCAAGGGTTGACCTTTAGTTTGACCATTAGACCAGTGGACCCCACTTTGTTTGACCCCAAAAGTTTGTCCCATAACTGTCTCAGAAACAAGTTGAGCAAACAGCTTATTTGTGCTTTTTGGCTTATTGAAGCCACTAATTTGGCTTATTCTTGCTTATTCTAGTGTAACAAACTCAGAGAAACCAATATTTGTCATTGTGGACCCCACATCTTCCATTTGAGCTATAAAACCTCCACAGTCAACAAAAGTCAACTGTGGGACTAATAAGCACTTCAAGTGCTTATTTCTTGGGGTGTAGTAAAAGTGTTTTTGTTAAAAGTTCTTATTTTTAGTTTATAATCAGTTTAGAAAAAGAAAAAAACCAAAAAAACCAACTTTAATATTAGCGATAGCTTCTATTTAATAGGATTTATCAATTTTATTTTTCTTTTTAGCTTATTTAAAAGTAATATATCACTTTTATATTTTTAGAAATTCTATTTTAGGTTAAAATAATTTTATAAATTTTTCCAGATTTTTATTTTGTCTTTTAGTGGTTTTTCTAATTAAATTTTAGTTTAATTTAGTTTTAATTAATATTAATCAATTAAATAACATAATTAGATTTTATATAGTATAACATAGTTTTTATAATTTTTCTAGCTTCCATTTTAGTTAAAACATTTTTATAAATTTTTCTAGAATTTTTACTGATTCATTTTCTATTTTTTATAATATAATTAGTTTAATTAGAAATTAATAAGTAATTAGATTAATAATTAATTAATTAGTTTAAAAATACTTAGAATTAACTTTTTATAATTTTTTAGGATTCTTGTAGTGGTTAATTAGATTTGTAAAATTTTTCTTAATTTTCTAAGCCTTTTTAGTATTTTTAATCATTCTAATTAATTTAATTAGTAATAAATAGATAAATAGTAATTAATTAATAATAAATAATTAAATAGTGTAAAAATAGTTTTTAATTTTCTTAAAATTTTCTTTAATTAATAGGATTGTAAAAGTACCAATTTTACACTTTTAGCCCTTCCAGTCCATCAGTTGTACTTTTTGTTTTGTTCATCTGTATACGTTTTTTAAGTAAAACGTACGTTTTTAGGTTTTAGCTCAAATCTTCGTAATCCCAATTCCTGTAATCAATCACATAGCTTTTCTAAGCTATATTTGTTAATAATTTCCAAATAATTTTGATCATAACCCTTTTCTGTGAATAATTACCCGATCACAAATACGCTAAAGTTACAATTCACACTTCAACGGGACTTAACGACCTGGTGATACCTTATATTACCCGGAGCATTGATTTAGGCTATTTGACTTTATTGACCATTCCTTGGTCAATATAAGTTGGTGGTTTAGCGTCAATCAGTCTTCTTTCTTATACCCTTTCTATTTCAATCGAGTCTCTAGGTTAGGTTAGGACATGGTTGAAAAAACATATATTCATTCATTCAATTGTTTGTAAGGGAAGTCTTGTGTCTTGGTTACCAAGCCTAGATCATTGGGGATCTAGTTGGGGTTTGATACTTCCGGGTGGAAGTCTTGGTAGAGATCTTTGTGCTCCTTAGTTAAAGTTGAATCGTGAGATTCTTTTGGGTGGTTTCCGAGGGCGGAATACCGTTGGTGGGTAACTCCTTCTTTGTGAGCATCGATATTGGTGAATATCGGTGGAGTGAATTGTAACGGTTTGTAGTCCACCGAAAGGATTATACTATTGAATAGTATCGGAGTCACGGTTTCGCAACTGGACGTACGGATGGTATAAACCCCCCATCCCGAACCAGTATATATCGTTGTGTTCTATACTTGCTTTATATACTTTGGTTGTGATAGTGGTTGTTGGATTGATTATACAACCATTTGGTTCTCTTTTGGCTTAAAGTTTTTAAACATCTAAAAAGCCGAGGAAACCGTATTCACCCCCCCCCCCCCCCTCTACGGTTCTACAATTGGTATTAGAGCAGTATACTCAAGTTTTTTAGCATTAAAGCCTTCCCGAGAATTCGTTTTAAGTCAAAAACTTCTTTCCCAAAAATCTAAAATCCTAACTAAGATTTTGGTAAAGTAGAGTATAGATCCATGGCTCAAGAGAACTATGTTGAGGGGTGTTCTATGCAAAGACCACCTTTGCTAGAAACCGATGGGTTTTGCTTTTGGAAAACCCGATTCGAGACCTATGTTAGGTCCAAAGATCTTGATTTGTGGGAAATCATCCAAAATGGCAACTTTGAGTTTATGGTGGAAGACTCGGAAACAAAGTTGTTGGTGAAAAAGCCACATATGGATCTTAATGATGATGAAAGAAGAAAGCTTGGTAAGAATGATGAAGCCAAGATGTTGATCTATAATGCTCTAACTCGAAGGGAGTTCGAGAGGGTTCATGTTTGCAAGACCGCCAAGGAAATTTGGCACTCTCTCATCATCACTCATCAAGGCAACTCTCAAGTAAAAGATTGTAAGATCGATTTACTCATACAACAATATGAGAAGTTCTCGATCTCGGTTGAAGAAACCATTGATAATGGGTACACAAGGTTCAATGCTATAATCACTAGTCTCACGGCTCTTGATCCTAGCTTCTATAACAAGAACCATGTAAGAAAGTTTCTTAGAGCACTTCCGGTGAAGTGGAGGCCAAAGGTGACGGCCATAGAAGAAGCCAAGAATTTGGCGGAACTACCTCTTGACGAGCTCATTGGAAATCTCAAAGTCTATGAGATGATTCTTGAGAACGACAAGGCGAATACCGAAGACAAGAAGGAGAAGGTTAAGTATTTGGCTCTTAAAGCTAAAGTTACTAGTACATAAACTAGTAATGATAGTGATGGTCAAGAGGATAGCAATGGAGAAGATGATATGGATGACGAAGAGTATAATCTTATGGCTAAGAACTTTCGGAGGTTCTTTAGGAAAGGTGGTAACATTCGTAGAAGAAATCGGTTTGCAAACCGAGATAATGGTGGAAGGAACAACTTTGGGGGAAACCGAAGTGGTGATAACAACAAGGTTGGTGAAAGCTCGAGATGCACCCAAGGATGCTACAATTGCGGAGAGAAGGGTCATTTCATCAATGAATGCCCTAAGCCTAGGATGAACAAGGCATTCGTTGGAGGAGCGTGGAGTGATAGTGAAGATGAGGACCAACCAACTAATGACGCTACGTGTCTTATGGCTCAAGAAAAATTTGAGGTATCTCTAAATCCTTCTTCTTCTAATAACTTGGATATTATCAATTTGCAAAAGGAGAATGAGGAACTAGTTAAGTTTACTGATGATTTTAGAAAAACCCTTGATAAAGCTCTCAAAGAAAAACGTCTTCTTGAATTGGAAAATGTTAAATCTAAAGAAAGGGCTTGTGAACTTGAAAGTAAAGTAAAAACACTAGAACATTGCAAGGGATGATTGAACCATATAAAAGTTGTGAAGTACTCACACTTGAGGTTAACTCTTTGAATGAAAAAGTGTTGGAACTTCAAAAAGAGTCATTAAGCTTTTCAAAATATAAAAAAAGCACAAACGATTTAGAAGAATTAATATGTCGGTAAAAGGTGTCTCAAGACAAGGGAGGTCTTGGATTTTTTAAACAAGGTACAACCACTCCTATAAGCCTAACAAAACCAATAACATTTGTAAAAGCTAAAGAAAACGAGGCTCCAAAAATCCCCGAGGCTGACGCACTGGCTGACGCGTCAATGCGTCAGGCCCCTGAGGAAAATTGGATCTCCATTAAACAATGTCATTAAACCAATTACTCCTCAAGCTCCTCTTGTAAGTACTCGAGGTAATCAAGCTTCCATTGCAAAAAGAGAGAATCCAAAACAATTTTCTAACTCAAGCTCTCGCAATGGACTTGGATATTCACAACCTCGAGTAAATAATAGACCACTTTTGCCTACACCTAATGTGAGATCTTCTACCTCATACAACCAAAGACCATCTTTTCATAATAACCAAATAAGAAATTTCTATAACTATGGTAAAAGGTCTTCTCAATACCAATGCAACAATTATCAATGGAGAGACAACTCCTACTCAAACCAAAAATTCTTTAGACCTCAAACATATCATAACTATAGACCAAGTTATCAAACTCAAAATGACTATCGAAACAATCCTTGGTCCGCCTTCTCTAAATTTGGTATTGAGAAATTATGTGTCTTGCTTCCAGACCCAAGAATGTTTAACTTGGGCACTTTAAATGCTAACCAAAATGGACCCAAGAAACAATGGGTAACAAAGGCATGAGTTGTACTTTTGGTGTAGGTTTGCCTCAAAAGTGATCTACAACCGGATGAGTGGGTAGTGGATAGTGGTTGCACTAAACAGATGATCGGGAATAGAAGATTGTTCACATCATGCACGGCGTATAATGGCAATCAAGTCATTTTTGGAAGCAAACTTAACGGCAAAATTGTCGGCAAAGGTAACGTCCTTCATGACTCCATAGAAATCTCCAATGTTGAGCATGTTAGGGGTCTAAGTTTCAATTTGATTAGTGTGAGTCAATTATGTGATGATGATTGTGAGGTCAAATTTACTAAGGTAGATTGCACCATTAGTAAAAATGGTGTTGTGTTAGCTAAAGGTCATAGGAGAAATAATTTATATACATGCAAGTTAGGTGATAACTCTAAACAACACATATGTCTTACGTCCATGGTGGACAACTCAACGCTTTGGCATAGGAGATTAGGTCACGCCAATATGAGGTTAGTCCAAAACCTAGCTTCTAACGAACTAGTACGGAATTTACCAAAGTTGAGCTTTGAAAGACATTATTGTGATACATGTCTAGGGAGTCAAGGACAAACCAATAATAGGAATATAAAGGAAGTGACAACTAGTAAAGTTTTAGAATTAATTCATTTGGATTTGTATGGTCCATCTCCGATCCAAAGTTATGGAGGTAACTTCTACACTTTAATGATCATAGATAATTATTCAAATTACACTTGGATATTATTCTTAGAAAACAAGGATGGAGTTTTAAATAAATTCAACATTTTGAGAAAGAAACGTGAAAACCTACTTGATTGTTCAATTGTTTCAATTAAAACAAATCATAGTAGCGAATTTGATAAAATGCAATTTGGAACCTTTTGTGAACAACATGGAATATCTTATAACTTATCGGGCCCGTTCACTTCTCAATCGCATGAGATTGTTGAAAGAACACATCGTAAGTTAAGAAAGATGAGTCGTGCAATGCTTGACGAGCAATCCATTCCACAAAAGTTTTGGTGTCATGCCCTAGATACCGCTTGTTACATTTTTAATAGAGTCTACATAAGAAAGGTAATTAATAAAACACCTTATGAAATACTTAGGAATAGAAAACCATCCATAGAGTATTTTAGAGTATTTGGTTGCAAATTATTTATACTTAACACCAAAGAATATCTCACCAAATTCGACCCAAAGTCGTATGAAGGTGTGTTCCTAGGATACTCTCAAACTAGTAAAGCATACATAGTGCTTAACAAGGAAACAATGAGGATTGAGGAATCTCTCAATGTAACCTTTGATGAGAGCATGCCCGAGCCTAAATCATCTTCTTCGGTAGAAGATGATGTGATCAACGAACCTTTAGTTCAAGATCAAGAAAGGTCGCCAACATTACAAGTTAATGATTCGGATGAAGGCAATCCTAAGGAATTAAGAGAAGCGAGGGGTCATCCTATACAACAAGTCATTGGTGACTTGAATAAAATGACTCTTAGGTCACAAAACAAACAAGTCTAAGTTTTTGGCATGACATTTTTCAAAAGTCCAAATTGCTTTGGGATAGGTTTTGATGCTAAAACATGCATCTTAGGAGAACAATCTTTAGGTGCTATTAGAGCTTATGTGATTAAGGTTTATGTGGAGGCATGGATGGAAGATCTTGCAAATGTCTTCCAAGAGGAAAGATATGCATCAATTTATTATTCAAACTATGATTGATAAGTATCCAAGATTCTACATGTCTATACTATGTGCTTGAACGAGATAACTTGACACCAAATTATCTTGATTCATCTTGAAAATTTTGTCTTAGATATAACGTTTCTTCACAACTCACACTTGTGTTCAAGAACTTGTATCCAATTCATCTTGTTCTCCTTATGTGATAAACTACATGTTGCATGCTTAAATTAAATTGAATAATGTTATCTTGTAAGAATTAAATGCTTGTAGTTTCATGCATGGGAAATGATAGTAACTAACATGTGTATCTAGTCCACTTTGTCTAACTAGATCACTCATCTCTTGTTGAATATCTCTTCCCAATGCCATGTGATCTAAGCATATTAGTACATGATTTAGATAGGTTGAACATCTTATCAAGCATCTATCATTAATAACATGACCAACTTTTATGTGTTTAGTATCCTAACTACCAACTTATCTCATCTATAAAAGGTGTAATCTTGCTTGCTACCATGACAATAAAACTTGCTTAAATTAAATATCACTTAAAACACATTCATAATGGATATGGAAGAAGAATTTGTTGGGTCATCATACCACTTTAACGATGGTAGGAGAATGATGACAATGGAAGAAGAGGAAAACATTGATTGGGACAACATTAGTGGTGCGGATATCCCAATTGTGAAAGATTTCGTCAAACTTTGTTTTGTCGAAGATGATATTTAGGCCAAGATTGAAGGAAATCTTGGGGAACCCCTTGAGAATGATCACACTCGTAAGTGTGTATGTTGCACTACCAATGATGTGATTGAGAGGAACATTCTCACTTTACGTGAGGATTAGAGAACCGCACAAATCTATCAACAATGACATGTTGGTTATGACTGCCATTCTTAAAGATATCTCAAGGGTGTTTCTTCAAGAAAAGGATGAAGAGTGAAGTTATAATAACTTGCTCTAGTTGTAGCAATCTTGGCCTTCTCACAAGCTTGTATGAATAAAATATGATAGGATAGAATGATGATCTTCTTGTATGTCCATCATTATATGTGGTTGGTAGTATGCTTGTATTAGGAAATGTTGTTCATGTCTCTAGCTTGTCTTAGGAATTGTCTTTGTTGTATGCTTTATGCTATTCTATGTGATATAAAATGTATTATGAGTTATATGTGAAAATCATGTTCATCTCCATTGTTATATTGTGCTCAACATTTGGATTATAGAGTCATCTTGGACACAAATATACTTATTGTTATAAAGTGGACTAACCCATGTTGCAAGTCTTCAAATGGTAACCTAACCCATTTTGGAACTTTCACATGTGAGGATTTCATTGTTTGTTGCATCTTGTGATTTCTATGTGTAGCTAGGCCACCGCAAAGGTGAGGCTCTTGACCCATGGATCCCCGCCTTGAAACAAGGGGGAGCAATGATCTTGGGGGAGCTATGTTCAGGGGGGGGGGCACGGAAACAAGCTACTTTCCCATTTCAAATGGATGTCCCGCCTTTTTGATTCAACAAAAGGGGGAGAAAGAAAGCAAGATGCGTGAAGACCATTCAAGGAATGTTAAAGGCTTCACCAAATTACAAGGCAAAGGTCAAGACGCAAGCTACACCAAAGGCGCGCTTTGTCTTCGCTAAGTTTGGTAATTTTATTTGCTTTCGGTTTTTGTTTGTCATCATCAAAAAGGGGGAGATTGTTGAGGCAACATGATCAAGATCTCTTTATTTTTAATGATGACAAATAAACCAGCGAAACACATAAAATAACAAACGTTAGCTCAAAATCGCCGGAGCCAATGTCTGCTCCGGGCGCGCTGCCCGCGCGTCAACGCGCGGGTGACGCGCCAGGAGTCTGTATGGTTTCGGGCGAATTTGAAAGTCGGCTTTCCCCTTACCCGACAAATGTGGATCTTTCAGTACAGGTATGAATATGTTATGTGCTTAATTGAGAACACTCGAAACGAGTTTTGAGATTTGAGATATCCTATTTTTAGAACACCCATTTACGGGAAAATGCCAACTCATGTTTTCTAACTACCGCCTCTAGCCAAGGCTTTTCTAAACTTAGGGAGCTTATATATTTCACGTAACATCATGTTGAAGCATCCATATGCTCATATCCCGTGCTTACGTCTTCTCTAATTACGTAACGGGTTTACTCCCTTATTGGTCAAACTAAGTCAAAGGTCACTTTGCGTAAATGCATCCTTTCCCACTTGGGTTATGCTTTACATCAAGGCAAAATACTTAACTTGTTTGAACCAAGGTATTAGTTGAGAACGTCGAGTCGTGGAAAGTCACGAGATATGAAACTATGGATTTTCGACATTGTGTTACTTGAACTTATAAGTAACCTATGATTTTCTCAACTTATAATCTTAATTATCTAAACCTTTTCTTCTTAATGACAATTAGATTTTGCCTTAATCCTCTCTTAATCCCATTTATACAAAAGACAAAACCAATCATATCCAATCATATCCAAATCAAATATTCTCTTACACAATCTCTTACACAATATCTTACACAATCTCTTACACCCTTACATATTTCCTTATACACTACATCTCAACCATCCAATCACTTACAAAACATCTCAACCCTTCATTTCTAACACATGGGGAATTATCTGAAACCCTAATAAGGCTCCTCCCATCCTAACCATTGAATTCAAATTAAACGCATCTCAACCATCCATCCAATCCCTCTTCCCTATACCACCACATGTGATTGATCACAACCATTGAATTCAAACTAAACTCATCTCAACCATCCATCCAATCTCTTCTATCTATACCACCACATGCCTTTGATCTCATCCATCCATTTTAAATGAAACCATCTCAACCCTTCATTTCTCCTTTCCCCCCAAGCAAAGCATATTCCTTGGAATATCCTTTCTTAACCCTAACCTAGGTAAGTGTGATCTTAGCCATCCATCTCTAATGAGATCATCTCATCCATCCATATTTCTCCACATGCCAAATTGTTTGAAAACCAAGGGAGGCTCCCTTTGATCCTAATTCAAGCCATTTCATCTCAACCCTCCATCGCATTCTTCCCCCCCCCCCCCCAAGCATTGGAATATTCCTTGGCATATTCTTTCTCTCTTTTCTATGCCATGTGAGGAGATACACTTCTACCCCTTCCAAATTACCCAATCTACACTTTAAACCCTTGGTAATTTGGTTTCTCTTTAAGCACTTCACAAATGATTTCCAAATTGGCTATTTGAGTTGGTAAACCTTAGAATGATTAATGTTAAGGTTTAGTGTGAAGTACAATTGGGGGTTTAACAAGGATAGGTATTTGTAAGATCCAAACACCCAACACTTGGGAAAGAGTTACAGACGCCTGGCGCGCTGCCCGTGCGTTGACGCGCGGGTGACGCTCCGGCCTCGGTAAAATTTCCCAAGTTTGGGTTCTTGGCCTATAAATACCACCCTTGCCTATTGTATTCCTCACCCCTTGCCATTATTCTTTCTCTCTAGATTCTTTCTCTCTAAACACTATTAAATCTCTCAATCTCTCTATCTTTAATCTTGTGTTCTTGATTTCCACACTAACATCTTTGGAAGAACACATATCTTTGCAAGGGAAGAATCACAAGAACCTAATCCACTCTTGTGATTGTGTCGAGGGTCTTCTTTCTTATACCCTTTCTATTTCAATCGAGTCTCTAGGTTAGGTTAGGACTTGGTTGAACAAACATATATTCATTCATTCAATTATTTGTAAGGGAAGTCTTGTGTCTTGGTGACCAAGCCTAGATCATTGGGGATCTAGTTGGGGTTTGATACTTCCGGGTGGAAGTCTTGGTAGAGATCTTTGTGATCCTTAGGTAAAGTCGAATCGTGAGATTCTTTTGAGTGGTTTCCAAGGGCGGAATACCGTTGATGGGTAACTCCTTCTTTGTGAGCATCGATATTGGTGAATATCGGTGGAGTGAATTGTACCGGTTTGTAGTCCACCGAAAGGATTATACTAGTGAATAGTATCGGTGTCGCGGATTCGCAACTGGACGTACGGATGGTATAAACCCCCCATCCCGAACCAGTATATATCGTTGTGTTCTTTACTTGCTTTATATACTTTGGTTGTGATAGTGGTTGTTGGATTGATTATACAACCACTTGGTTCTCTTTTGGCTTAAAGTTTTTAAACATCTAAAAAGCCGAGGAAACCGTCTTCACCCCCCCCCCCCTCTACGGTTCTACAGTTATGTTATAACTAAACTCTAAAAACAACATGACTCAATAGTAGGGAGCTTCATGTGAGGAGTGTTAACTTCTGAATAATGATTGTCTGAATGTGATGAGGCGAAGAATGAACCACTTTTAGGGGGTCATTTAAGCCCGGAATTGAATTTATTTGATCAAATATTGCCCTAAATCGTTCCTTTTGTGATTTTAGGTACTTTGGGAGTGAAATCTGGAAAAGCAAGCAATTCGGACGTTTTTGGAGCATAAAAGTGAAGAAAACGCCAAAGACTTAATTTTCTATGCTGGGAACAGTGTTTGACGGCATCAAGAGAAAATATTTGACGGCGTCAAGCGTAAAGTCCATGACGACCCAGAAGAAACATGAAGGCGTCACAACTAGAGAGTCAAGAGTTAATATGGTGACGGCCTGCATAAGGAGTATACATGACGGCGTCAGACCCAGATCTAGGCAGTCCGAGGAACTATTTGGCGGCGAGATGACGGCGTCACACCTTTATTCGTGACGCCGGCACCTCCTAAAATCTATATATAGTTTTCTAATTTTCATTCATTAAAAGGGAACAAGTGTGGAGAAACCCTAAGTCCGAACTTTGTACGAATTTTACATTATATTCAAGGGTTTTCAGCCCTTGAATCCTTACATGTGCTATTGAGATAAGTATTCTCTTAATTCAATCAATATGTCTATGTGTTGGTTGTCTATATCTTGTGCTTGTCTTGATTCCACCATGTTAGGCTAGATCTATCTTGTGTTTGCTTAGATCTAATGAAACCTAGATGTTAATTATGTGTTGATTACTTGTTTATGGTTGTATTGGATGAATGATTTCAGTGTTAGGCTTAAGAAAACTAGCAGATCTCCAATTGGTAACATGCTTGAACGTCTTAGCAAACATGAACCGATGTGTACTAGGTTTTATTGGTTGTATTTAATGCATGAGTAAATTCTAATGATCCCATGTTAGGAGCGTCTTAGCCGGCTCGACATAGAAGTGAAGTAGGCACTCATAGGATTGGGGAGTTAAGTACGCCACCCCATGAATGGTATTAAGGAATACAATCCGTCATCCACGAAACTATAACAAGTAATTAACGTGTAAAAGATATCTAGGGAGTAGTGAAATCTAAGTAAACACATTTCTCCCACTTATTGCTCACAACCTTAGTATAATTAGTTTAATTTCATTTTTAGTATTTTATTTTGATTGCATCTTAGTATTGGGTTAGTTGATTAGCAACTAATTCCGCCCAAATCCTTCAAACCCGAGATATTTACATGCTTTCTAAAAAATATAAAATTACAGAAAGAATCATCCCTCATCTCTAGATTTAATCTTTAGGTTTTCTAATCCTAGCGACACTATTCCTAGCTGAACGATCAATCCCCCGGTACTTGTCATTATACTTTACTACATCGATCAGGTACACTGCCTGGTGGGGGTTGTAAGCTTCTCAAGATCCCTTGAGAGGTAAAGCCTGGTGCAATCCCTACGCTATCAAGTTTTTGGCGCCGCAGCCCGGGGAATAGTTATTGTTTTGGTTGGAATTTATTTTGATTAGGTCTACTCGTTAGATTCCTTTTTAGTGAGATTTTTATTTTCTTTTTATTAGCTTTCTTGTAGTCTATCTTTTTCTTTGTGCTCTTTGTTTGTGAAACCATTTTCATTTGTCTCTATGGCGGATGTCCATTTAGATCATTAACTATAGAGGAACAATTAGTTTACTCGGATCGATTTGCCTCATGTTGTTCCAATGAATTTTTAAGTGATCTTAGATATATACAAGAGGAGATGGGTGTAAAGTTAGATGGGTTTGATGAATTTTATAAATGTGTGTTTTCTATTAGACGATCATTATCAGGATCAATTCCTTTTAGTGAGACCCTTTGGATGAATTTTGAGAAAAGCTTCCTAACCATAACCCATAAGTTCAACGAATTGGTGGATTCGTATGAGCGAGATGACCTAGTTTCTAAGAACATGAACTTAGAATCAAACCAAGATTATGATATGGTTAGTGTTGAACTACCTAGTTGCATGAGCGGGATAGATTTCACCAAAACATACGACACACATGAGGTTAGAGTTGAGCCACCTAGTTGCATGTCATGGTTAGGCACTACCATAATACAAGATGAACACACAGGTGATATTGATGTGATGGAAGAGATAGTAGAAAACCCAAGCCCACTAAGTACCCCACAAGTCCTACCATCATTTGAGGCACACACACCGCCCGTGACTTACCCGGAAGAAGTAGAAGAAACTTTAGGAATTCCGATGGAGGTAGAACCCTTGGACCAGGCACCACTAGAGGATATAGGTTTGAATACTTGTAGTGATAACCTTACTCCTAGTTCTAGGGAATTTCCTAATGTTGATGAACCGGAACCTCAACCATTACACAACTTTCCATCCTTAGATATACATCTAGGAGACAAAAGAGGAACCGACCCACCCATCAACCAATATTATCCGGGTAGTTTTAGGATGAAGGAAGCCATTCACTCACCCCCTTCACCTCACGTGGCATATTTCCACCCTAAGGGTGTGTATCACTACTTCCACCTGCACTTAATTAAAAGTGTAGGGAAAACCTCCCCTATTTCCATTAAATAAGGGTAGAGTCAGGCTCGTGACTCGAACAAAAACAAGCGCTTATTGGGAGGCAACCCAAGCTTTATTTATTTGTTTGTTTGTTTGTTTGTTTGTTTGATTTTATTTGTTTCCGTATGCATGTTTTATTTTTGTTGCTTGTGGCTCATGTTTCAAAGTAAATTGTGAAAATGCTTTATTTTGTTTTTAACTTCGTCTTAATTGCATATAAAGGTATTTTGCAAAAGATAAGTGTAAGGGAGATCCAAATTTGTTTATAAGAACGAAATTGAGCATGAACCACAATAATATTAAATGGACATGTGTATTAGTACTTGTTAGAGTCAAATACTTGTATCGAGTCATAATGATGTTTTGCAGGATTTTCCAGGAATTAGGACATAAGTTTTTTTTTTCAGAAATTTTCCGGAAACTTAACGTAAAGATTTCTGCAGGTCACTTCTGACGGCGTCATGAGTTTGCTCTTGACGGCGTCACGTGTAAAAATCTGGAAATTTTACCAGTTTTGTTTTTCTAACGGATTCTTAAAGTTTTTGTTGAATTATTAAGTTTTATACTCTCTAGGAGATCTGCAAACTTCATTCCACAAGCATTATATTTTATTTTGTTTTCTAGGATTTAGTAACTTATGTAGATTGCCGCCGATTTTATGCGAGGTTGCCTTGTCTGTTTTCTCAGGATTTACAGGTTATGTATGACAAGAAGATGATTATTTTTCTGGAAGGGAAGCTTTGATTGTTCATTTTCTTGGAGGAAAATTTAACCTGGCCACCTTATTATCCATACCGAGCGAATCAGGGGAGTATTTGATTTCATTTGTTTTACTTATTTCACTTTTACATTCTTTACTTGAACATTGGGGACAATGTTCATCTTAAGTGTAAGGGGGAGGGTAAAATGATGATACCTTACAAATACACTTTCGCTTGAGTTTGTTTGTTTGATAGTAGATGTGTAATAAAACTATGAGAAATACTTGTTAGTGTAATTTTAGCGCCAAATTTAAAATTTTTTACAACATTTAGGAGTGAAACTTTAGCCTTAGCAAGCGTCTCATGGATAGGAGATTGTATGACTAGCACATAACCGTATCATTCAGAAAAATTTTCCACCCAAATATGTGAGGTTCGCCTTTAGATTTAATAGGAAAAGCATTTACTATTAGTGCTTATGAGTGTACCGGTAGCATTTAGATTCTTGAACTTGCGTTAGTGATGCATCCCGAGACCGCTAGTGAGACTACATTCGTGTAGTAGGATTTACTACATGATAAGAGGCATTAGGATCACCCTTGTGTTAAACCCGTATCATAATTCCTTGACCATTTAAGTCATATTACTTGGCTAGTTAAGTCAACTAATTTTTCCCACACCATTAGCGTTGTACTCATTTTTAGTACACGAAACCCCTAGTACACCCTTCCGAGCCTATCTTTTCGTTTCTAACTTTAAGCATTTTACTTAAAGGAAAAATTTGTTACACCCCACTTAAATGTACACCCAAATCGCCTTAGCCTTCCGTGTATGCACTCATCTTTAGTGCATTATTGTTATTTGTTAAACCCTAAGTTAATTATCTAATTGATTACATGGTTGCTAAGTCGAGTCATATCCTTGTACATATTGTTTTGGGACGATTGGGACTCATGGGTAAAGTACTTATTTATAGAGTAATGGGGACGAACATCATTTTATTACCCCCGTATGTGCGTTAATCTTAAAAGTGCTCAAAGTGTTTTGATTTTCTTAATTCGAGTCAATAGATTAGTTTATTGTAAAGTATGTAAAAATTCAAGTGTAAGGGGAATTTTCATTCCCTATGATGTATGATTTTGGATGATAGGGTAAGAGTGTGTGCAAAAAAATAAAAAAAAAAAAAAAAAAAAAAAAAAAAAAAAAATCGAAAAAATAAAGAAAAAGAAAAGAAAAAAAAATAGAAAAAAGAAAAAGAGAAAAAACATACGGCCTACCATCCCTTTTTATTCTATGTTTATTTTATGTTTTTGTTCTTTTTGATTTATTAGCTTAAGTCGAGTCTAGTCTTGGCTTAGCAACGCCATATTGTACATGTAATTAACCAAGATTGTTAACTCGCCACCAGTAAAGACTGCCTATATCCAACAAAATCGTGTATTTCATATCCCTACACCTAACGTTACAACCCTTTAAAAGACCTCTTTGATAGTTTATCCTAGGTACTTACGCCATGTGGTGGAGGTTTGATCCTTTCCCAAGCCTATGGTAATCTATTTTGCTATGACAGGTAGTGAGAGATATCTTCCGTTTTCATATTGTAATTTATACTTTATTACACCCGAGAGATGTGAGTATCTAAACACTATTTGTGAGGTGCTAGTATATGACCTCCGTGCTTGTCTTTGGACTTTAGTGGAACGATTATTTGTTGTAATTACTTTTATATTAGTGTTAAATGACCCCTAATTTGTATTTTGGTTAGAATAAAAGCGCATTTACTTGAGGACAAGCAAATCTCAAGTGTAAGGGTATATGATGAGGCAAAAAATGATCCACTTTTAGGGGGTCATTTAAGCCCGGAATTGAATTTATTTGATCAAATATTGCCCTAAATCGTTCCTTTTGTGATTTTAGGTACTTTGGGAGTGAAATCTGGAAAAGCAAGCAATTCGGACGTTTTTGGAGCATAAAAGTGAAGAAAACGCCAAAGACTTAATTTTCTATGCTGGGAACAGTGTTTGACGGCATCAAGAGAAAATATTTGACGGCGTCAAGCGTAAAGTCCATGACGACCCAGAAGAAACATGAAGGCGTCACAACTAGAGAGTCAAGAGTTAATATGGTGACGGCCTGCATAAGGAGTATACATGACGGCGTCAGACCCAGATCTAGGCAGTCCGAGGAACTATTTGGCGGCGAGATGACGGCGTCACACCTTTATTCGTGACGCCGGCACCTCCTAAAATCTATATATAGTTTTCTAATTTTCATTCATTAAAAGGGAACAAGTGTGGAGAAACCCTAAGTCCGAACTTTGTACGAATTTTACATTATATTCAAGGGTTTTCAGCCCTTGAATCCTTACATGTGCTATTGAGATAAGTATTCTCTTAATTCAATCAATATGTCTATGTGTTGGTTGTCTATATCTTGTGCTTGTCTTGATTCCACCATGTTAGGCTAGATCTATCTTGTGTTTGCTTAGATCTAATGAAACCTAGATGTTAATTATGTGTTGATTACTTGTTTATGGTTGTATTGGATGAATGATTTCAGTGTTAGGCTTAAGAAAACTAGCAGATCTCCAATTGGTAACATGCTTGAACGTCTTAGGAAACATGAACCGATGTGTACTAGGTTTTATTGGTTGTATTTAATGCATGAGTAAATTCTAATGATCCCATGTTAGGAGCTTCTTAGCCGGCTCGACATAGGAGTGAAGTAGGCACTCATAGGATTGGGGAGTTAAGTACGCCACCCCATGAATGGTATTAAGGAATACAATCCGTCATCCACGCAACTATAACAAGTAATTAACGTGTAAAAGATATCTAGGGAGTAGTGAAATCTAAGTAAACACACTTCTCCCACTTATTGCTCACAACCTTAGTATAATTAGTTTAATTTTATTTTTAGTATTTTATTTTGATTGCATCTTAGTATTGGGTTAGTTGATTAACAACTAATTACGCCCAAATCCTTCAAACCCGAGATATTTACTTGCTTTCTAAAAAATATAAAAATACAAAAAGAACCATCCCTCATCTCTAGACTTAATCTTTAGGTTTTCTAATCCTAGCGACACTATTCCTAGCTGAACGATCAATCCCCCGGTACTTGTCATTATACTATACTACATCGATCAGGTACACTGCCTGGTGGGGGTTGTAAGCTTCTCAAGATCCCTTGAAAAGCCTGGTGCAATCCCTACGCTATCAGAATGGTATTATGTTGATAACATAATACAATAGTAGGGAGCTTTATGTGAGAATTCTGATACTTCTGGATTGTGATGGCCCGAACGGTGTTATGTTATATCTAAAACACTAAAAACCCTAAGAATGATTACTTAAGAAACTTAAACAAGATAACTAAAACTTGACATACAACCACACCTACAATACCATTAGGATACGTAAGTAGGCAGTCTAGTCTCCGAGTCACTTTTCACATCAATTAGATTTCCCTAAGCCCAGGTGAGTTTTCATAGCCTCACTTCTAAATGTTTTACAACCATGTGAGGAGGATAAATGCTTTAAATCGAATACAAGTCTTTTTCTTTGGTTGTTGCACGAGTAAACTATCTGCCACCCCTACGCAACAAAATTCATGAATCTAATCGCTTATGATATTTGACACAAGTGAACGCAAATATAATTGATAGATCTATTTGAGTTTGAGAACTCCCGTTGGTACTACCTCTCACAAGAGGGTACCAATAAGTATTATATTTGAACCTTCTGAGGATTAACTTTGGCAAGTTATCCTTCCCGTCTCATCATGGTTTGGTCTGCATACCCCATGATCTGGACTGTTAACGTGTGGTTCATGAGCTTAGTGCAACATACCAACTCTTGATAATTGTACATGCATTACAATTATCACACACATTACATTTTCCTTGAAAGGTGTTGATGCGTAGGGATTGCACCAGGCTTTACCTCTCGAGGGATCTTGAGAAGCTTGCAACCCCCACCAGGCAGTGTACCTGATCGTTGTAGTATAGTATAGTGACAAGTACCGGGGATTGATCGTTCAGCTTAGGAATAGTGTCGCTAGGATTAGAAAACCTAAAGACTAGGTCTAGAGATGAGGGATGATTCTTTTTTGTATTTTTTAGGTTTTTATAAAAGCAAGTAAAAATCTCGGTTTTGAAGGAGTTGGGCGGAATTAGTTGCTAGTCAACTAACCCAATAACTAAGATGCAATCAAAATAAAATACTAGAAATGAAAATAAACTAAATTAAATTAGTGGTGTGAGCAATATATGGGAGAATTGTGTTTACTTAGGTTTCACTACTCCCTAGATATCATTTACAGGTTAATTACTTGTTACAGTTGTGTGGATGACGGATTGTATTCCTTAACACCATTCATGGGGTGGCGTACTTACTTCCCCAATCCTATAAGCTCCTACTTCACTCCTATGTCGAGCCGGCTAAGAAGCTCCTAACATGGGATCACTAGAATTCGCTCATGCATTAAATACAATCATAAAAACCTAGTACACATCGGTTCATGTTTCTTAAGACGTTCAAGCATGTTACACAATGGAGATCTGCTAGTTTTCTTAAGCCTAACATTGAAATCATTCATCCATTACAACTATAAACAAGCAATCAACCAATAATCAACATCTAGGTTTCATTACATCTAAGCAAACACAAGAAAGATCTAGCCTAGCATGTTAAAATCAAGACAAGCATAAGATATATTCAAACAACACATAGACATATTGAATGAATTAAAAGATGACTTATCTTAATTGAACATGAAAGATTTCAAGGGGTGAAAACCCTTGAAAATACTGTTACAAACGACCTAGGGTTTATTAGGTTCGACCCTAGTATTCTCCACATAAGTTCATCTCTTTAATGAATGAAAAATAGAAAAGTATATATAGATTTTGTGAGGTGACGGCGTCAAGAATAAATGTCTGACGCCGTCATCTCGCCGCTAAATAAATTCTCAGACTGCCTAGATCTGGGTTTGACGCCGTCACGTGTATTCCTTTTGCAGGCCGTCACAATATTAACTCTTGACGCCCTTCTCTTGACGCCTTCAGGTTTTCTCTGGGTCGTCATGGATTTTACTCCTGACGTCATCACAATTTCCTTCTTGACGCCGTCAGGTACTGTTCTCAGCATGGAAAATTAAGTCTTTGCCGTTTTCTTCACTTTTATGCTCCAAAAACGTCCAAAATGCTTCCTTTTCCAGAATTCACTCCCAAAGTACCTAAAATCACAAAAGGAACGATTTAGGGCAATATTTGATCAAATAAATTCAATTCCGGGCTTAAATGACCCCCTAAAAACGATTCATTTTTCGCCTCATCATATACCCTTACACTTGAGATTTGCTTGTCCTCAAGCAAATGAGCTTTTATTCTAGTCAAAATACAAGTTAGGAGTCATTTAACACTAATATAAAAGTAATTACAACAAATAATCGTTCCACTAAAGACCAAAGACAAGCACGGTGGTCATACATTAGCACCTCACAAATAGTGTTTAGATACTCACATCTCTCGGGTGTAATAAAGTAATATCACAATATGGAAATGGAAAACATCTCTCACTACCTGTCATAGCGAAATAGATTACCATAGGCTTGGGAAATGATCAAACCTCCACCACATGGCGTAAGCACCTAGGATAAACTATCAAAGAGGTCTTTTAAAGGGTTGTAACGTTAGGTGTAGGTTTTCTTGGATATAAGCAGTTTTTACTGGTGGCGAGTTAACAATCTTGGTTAATTACATGTACAATATGGCGTTGCTAAGCCAAGACTAGACTTGACTTAAGCTAATAAATCAAAAATAACAAAAAACATAAAATGAACATAGAATGAAACGGGATGGTAGTCCGTATGTTTTTATCTTTTCTTTTTCTTTTTCTATTTTTTTTTTTTTTTTTTTTTTTTTGCATACACTCTTACCCTACCATCCAACATAATACATCATAGGGAATGAACATTCCCCTTACATTTAAATTTTTACATATTTTACAATAAACTAATCTAATGACTCGAATTAAGATAATCAAAACACTTGGAGTACTTTTAAGATTAACGCACATATAGGGGCAATAAATGATGTTCTTCCCCATTACTCCATAAAATAAGCACTTTACCCATGAGTCTCAATCGTCCCAAAACAATATGTACAAGGATATGACTCGACTTAGCAACCATGTAATCAATTAGATAATTAACTAAGGGTTTAACAAATAACAATAATGCACTAAAGATGAGTGCATACACGAAAGGTTAAGGCGATTTGGTTGTACATTTAAGTGGGGTGTAACAAATTCTTCCTTTAAGTAAGATGCTTAAAGTTAGAAACGAAAAGATAGGCTCGGAGGGGTGTACTAGGGGTTTCGTGTACTAAAAATGAGTACAACGCTAAGGGTGTGGGAAAATTAGTTGACTTTACTAGCCAAGTAATATGACTTAAATGGTCAAGTAATTATGATACGGGTTTAACAAAAGGGTGATCCTAATGCCTCTTATCATGTAGTAAATCCTACTACACGAATGTAGTCTCACTAGCGGTCTCGGGATGCATCACTAACGCAAGTTCTAGAATCTAAATGCTACCGGTACACTCATAAACACTAATAGTAAATGCTTTTCCTATCAAATCTAAAGGCGAACCTCACATATTTGGGTGAAAAATTTTTCTGAATAGTACGGTTTTGTGCTAGTCATACAATCTCCTATCCATGAGACGCTTGCTATGGCTAAAGTTTCACTCCTAAATGTTGTAAAAAAATTTAAATTTGGCGCTAAAATTGCACTAACAAGTATTTCTCACAGTTTTATTACACATCTACCATTAAACAAACAAACTCAAACGAAAGTGTATCTGTAAGGTATCATCATTTTACCCTCCCCTTACACTTAGGATGAACATTGTCCCCAATGTTCAAGTAAAGAATGTAAAAGTGAAATAAGTAAAACAAATGAAATCCAATACTCCCCTGATTCGCTCGGTATGGATAATAAGGTGGCCAGGTTAGATCTTCCTTCAAGAAAATGAACAATCAAAGCTTCCCCTCCAGAATATAAATCATCTTCTTGTCATACATAACCTGTAAAAACCTGAGAAAACAGACAAGGCAACCTCGCGTAAAATCGGCGGCAGTCTATATATGCTAACAAATCCTAGAAAACAAAATAAGATATAATGCTTGTGGAATGATGTTTGCAGATTTCCTGGAGATTATAAAACTAAAGATTCAACAAAAACTTTAAGACTCCGTTAGAGAAACAAAACTGATAAAATTTCCAGAATTTTACACGTGACGCCGTCAAGAGTAAACTCGTGACACCGTCAGAAGTGACCTGCAGAAATTCTTATGTTAAGTTTCCGGAAAATTTCTGGAAAAACTTCGTCCTACTTCCTGGAAAATCCTGCAAAACATCATCATGACTCGATACAAGCATTTGACTCTAACAAATACGAATATACATGTTCACTTAATATTGTGGAGAATCATGATCGGTTTTGTTTCTTAAAAACATATTTGGGGTTTCCCCTTACACTTATCTTTCGCGAAATACCTTTGGATGAAGTTAAGACTAAGCCAAACAACAAAATAAATTATTTTCACTATTTTAGTTTTGAAACATGATCTACCAACAATAAAAATAAAGCATGCATACGGAAGCAAATAACAAACAAGCAAAAATAAAAGTCACACAAAACATGGGTTGCCTCCCAAGAAGCGCTTGTTTTTGTTCGAGTCACGAGCCTGACTCTACCCTTATTTAACGGAAATAGGGGAGGTTTTCCCTACACTTAGGATTAAGTGCGGGTGGAAGTAGCGATACACACCCTTAGGGTGAAAATATGCCACGTGAGGTAAGAGTGGTGGATGAATTATATGCTCAAAGGGGTGTGCTCCTATCATCATAACCTTAACAAATTCAATCGGGTTAATGGGTGGATTAAGATTTTCTCCTAGAAAGGGATCATTTTCAATCAACTTCAAGAGATTACTAGTTAGGGATCCATCTTGACCTAATAAACCCGGTTTAAACCCATAATGTTTCTTGTGATCAATCACAAATGGGTGATGTAAGCATGTAAGGTCATTTTCCGCTCCTGTGTCAGCTTCCTTTCTACAAGGCTTAGAGTCTACTACCTTTATCCCAAGACTACCCGGACTATATGGTTTGATGGGTGGATCGGGACCTTTTTCAATTCCTAAATTCACATCTAAAGATGGAAGATTAGGTAACGGCTTTGGTTGAGGCTCCGGTTCATCAAAACTAGGAACTTCCTTAGAACTAAAAGAAAGGCCATCACTACAAGTGTTAAAACCTATATTCTCTAGTTGTGCTTGATCTAAGGGTTTTACCTCTATTGGGGTTCCTATAGTCTCTTCTACTTCTTCCGGATAAGTCACGGGTGGTATGTGTGCCTCAAATGATGGTAGGACTTGTGGAGTACTTTGTGGGCTCATGTTATTTACTTCATCATTCCTTGTGTCAAAATCACCTATATCCTCAACATGTGTTTTATTATAATCTAACCCTAACATTTTCCCAAGTATCTCACGTGCTTCCCTAGGCATCTCAACTTCTATGCCGAATCATAAGGATCATCCTCAATATTCTGACTGCTATATACAAATTGCCCAAAAGATTCATCATCTGTTTCTTGAGATTCATCATCATCGATCATAAAACCTAGGTCTTTTTGATCAATGTGATCATGTTAGGTTACATTCTCATCACATCAAGGTCACCTATGTGCTCAGCTTGTATTGTGGTGAAATCAAACCACTTCATGCACCCAGTTATCTCATCTATACGCTTATCCCCAAACAATCTTCTTGCTTGTTCCCTTAAACTTGCTATCAATTGATCCGTAACAACGTTTGTTGGGTTGTCCATTTTTTTGGCAAGTATGGCACAATTCTCTATGGTTTCCCATGCTTCATCAACACTTAATCCCCAAAGGTCCCCATTTGCGGCATGGTCAATGTCCATTTTGGTATAGTGGTCGACACGATGGTAAAATATTTCAATTTGGGACCACAAATCGAAATTATGATGAGGGACTTTTCGGAGTAAATATTTAAAACGAGCCCATGCATCATAGATAGGTTCATCTTCATGTTGTTTAAACATCAAGATGTCATTTGGAGTGGGTGAATTTAGTGGTCGGTAGTATGGTGGATTCGCGTTCTCCATAATGATGAACGGAATAGTCAATGAAAATTACGAACAAACACACAAAGAAAAAGATAGACTACAGAAAACTAAAAATAAAAATAAAATCTTACTAGAAAGGAATCTAGCAAGTAGACCTAATAAAAAGAAGTCCTAACCTAGACAATAACTATTTCCCGGGCTGCGGCGCCAAAAACTTGATGCGTAGGGATTGCACCAGGCTTTACCTCTCGAGGGATCTCGAGTAGCTTGCAACCCCCACCAGGCAGTGTACCTGATCGTTGTAGTATAGTATAGTGACAAGTACCAGGGGATTGATCGTTCAGCTTAGGAATAGTGTCGCTAGGATTAGAAAACCTAAAGACTAGGTCTAGAGATGAGGGATGATTCTTTTTTGTATTTTTTAGGTTTTTATAAAAGCAAGTAAAAATCTCGGTTTTGAAGGAGTTCGGCGGAATTAGTTGCTAGTCAACTAACCCAATAACTAAGATGCAATCAAAATAAAATACTAGAAATGAAAATAAACTAAATTAAACTAGTGGTGTGAACAATATATGGGAGAATTGTGTTTACTTAGGTTTCACTACTCCCTAGATATCTTTTACAGGTTAATTACTTGTTACAGTTGCGTGGATGACGGATTGTATTCCTTAATACCATTCATGGGGTGGCGTACTTACTTCCCAAATCCTATAAGCTCCTACTTCACTCCTATGTCGAGCTGGCTAAGAAGCTCCTAACATGGGATCACTAGAATTCGCTCATGCATTAAATATAATCATAAAAACCTAGTACACATCGGTTCATGTTTCTTAAGACGTTCAAGCATGTTACACAATGATGATCTGCCAGTTTTCTTAAGCCTAACATTGAAATCATTCATCCATTACAACTATAAACAATCAATCAACCTATAATCAACATCTAGGTTTCATTACATCTAAGCAAACACATGAAAGCAAACACATGAAAGATCTAGCCTAGCATGTTAAAATCAAGACAAGCATAAGATATATTCAAACAACACATAGACATATTGAATGAATTGAAAGAGGACTTATCTTAATTGAACATGAAAGGTTTCAAGGGGTGAAAACCCTTGAAAATACTGTTACAAACGACCTAGGGTTTATTAGGTTCGACCCTAGTATTCTCCACACAAGTTCCTCTCTTTAATGAATGAAAAATAGAAAAGTATATATAGATTTTGTGAGGTGACGGCGTCAAGAATAAATGTCTGACACCGTCATCTCGCCGCCAAATAAATTCTCGGACTGCCTAGATCTGGGTTTGATGCCGTCACGTGTATTCCTTTTGCAGGCCGTCACCATATTAACTCTTGACGCCCTTCTCTTGACGCCTTCAGGTTTTCTCTGGGTCGTCATGGATTTTACTCCTGACGCCGTCACAATTTCCTTCTTGACACCGTCAGGTACTGTTCTCAGCATGAAAAATTAAGTCTTTGCCGTTTTCTTCACTTTTATGCTCCAAAAACGTCTAAAATGCTTCCTTTTCCAAAATCACAAAAGGAACGATTTAGGGTAATATTTGATCAAATAAATTCAATTCCGGGCTTAAATGACCCCCTGAAAACGGTTCATTTTTTGCCTCATCAGGTGTAACAATTGAACCCTAAGGAACTTGTATTCACTATCACTTAAATCTATAACTCTCACTCATCACCTAGTGTTGACTCTTTAAGCATGTATCCTAGGTAACGGAGCTCTGTGAAATTATGGCATGAAGTGGCACGAGACTTGAAAGACTTTCCATTTGGTTATCATTCAAGCTTTATAACACACTTAGATTTTGGGGACCACCCTTTATAAAACTCTGATAATTTTAATGAATGATAACTCAATTTTATAAAACGTCTCTTTTTCGAGTCGTTTTCTATTACTGTATCTATGATCCATGAAGTAATACCCCAGATCCAAATTGCGCTGCGATCTGTGAAAATGGGGTTGTTACACAGCCTCCCCCCCCCCCCCCCCTTAAAAGAGAGACCAAATCCATAGATCTTGATTTTTTGATAGAACAGCTGCAAGCATCATTGTTGGGTATCTCCGCACAACCCCCCAACCCCCCCCCCCCCTTATTATTTTTTTTTAAATTTGCCTTTTGTATTTGTTCGGACAATTCCTCAATTTTCAATGCATACAATCTATACAAGCATACCCGGGAATCCATGATAGTTTTTTGTTTTCTTGTTTTTTTTTTTCCTTTTTTTTCTTTTGTTTTTTTTTTCTCTTACATATAAACTCAAAATGTCATTAGGAGATGGTTTTATTAAATACTCCTCTGAGTATAAATCCCACGCATATTTGGTAAAATTGTTCAAACTATCACGACTACAATGTTCCTCAATTTCTAAGTATTTATCAAAAGCAACAAGGGTTATCCCGTACGCAAATTGACGTATGGCGGACAAGCATTTCATTATATGACTAATACTTATTGTACGGACCGAATTAAGTTGTGGCATAAAAAATACAAAGTGCTCAGGAATAGGTTCAACATAATAGTTAGTTATACCTTTGACTATTTCTAAAAATAGTTTTGAGCTCATTCGGAATCGTTGCCTAAAATTTCTCTCAGAGTAATTTGGGTTATCGCCAAAATAGTCTTCCAAAAGATGTTGTTCGGCACCTTCATAACTCCGAGGTACATTTTGCTGAGTGTTTGAACTAGTCGCTTCGTCGTCATCAATGATAAATGATGTTCATGGTAATTGTACGACCTTAAAAAAATTTCGGTGCTTTCTTCGTCGGAATAACTCATATTGAAAGTGTATGTGTGAAAGTATATGAATCGGGGGAAAATGAATTGTTTTTGGTTGTTTGTTTGTTAAAATAGAGCATTTATTATTATTACTAGAAAGGTGCCCGCGCGATGCGGGGGCGGATTGTTGAGGTGAAGAGAAGGGAGGTGGGGTGGTGGAAAGTGGTTGTTGGGGCGGTTGTTGAGGTGGTTATAAATTGTTGGGGGTTGTTGTTGAGGTGGTTATAAATTGTTAGGGGTTGTTGTTTCCATAATTAGTAAGTAAAAGTCTGAATTTTTAAGCCTTTCTAATTATAGAATAGTCTCAAATACATTATATAGTAGTATAGATTATTATTTTTCTATTTTATAATCATTGCATTTGAATTTTTGAATAATATAAAAAAGCAAAACACACACGACAACGGTTATTATAACCATAACGACGTTCCTATAATGCGGCTATAACGCATTTCACAATGCAATATATCGGCGTTATAGGTACCGAAATTGTCTTATAACGTGCGTATAGCAAGCTGCAATATGTACTCTTACCACTACAATAGTCTTTAAAGGCAAGTTGAATAACAAGAAATATATGGCTTTAAATAAATCTAAAAGAAATTACAAACATGGACATTATACGCCCTTGTTTACCGTTTCATACTCAGATAGTACCGTTTTATGTTTTTGTCAACTTTTGCGCGCGACGCTCATATATAGAGCGCACCACCCATTTAAGTTAATCAACACCTGTCCAATTAATTAAAAACAATATATCTTAATCCAGTGTGCGAATTTTGAAATCTTGCGCGATCATCACTTGTGAGAGCGCCGAGTCCACATGTCAACCAACAAATGGTCTCCTTTTATTAACAATGGCGTGCATTAACGATGTGGAGGGCGCCATAATATCGTTAGGGTAGGCATAGTTGATGAAAAAACAATAAAATAATGAAAAATAAATGTGTCGCGATACTGTTTTGAGTAGGGGTGCTCACAGTCCAAAAACCGGACCGGACCTACAAAAACCGAACCGGACCGAAACCGAATCCGGCAAAAAACATAGGTCAAAACCGGACCGAATGTGGTCGGTCCGGTCTCGGTCCAAATAGGCTACATGTCCTGTTTTTAAGCCGGACAGGACCGGACCGAGATCGAAATTATGAAAATCCCTAGACCGAGACCGGACCGAATGTGGTCGGTCCGGTCTCGGTCTCGGTCCGGTCCGATCGGTTTTGTCGCTCGGTCCGGTCCATCCGGTCCGTTTGCTCACCCTTAGTTTTGAGCGCTGCACATCAAATGAGACAAAAATGAAATATGATTCAAATACATCTTGATTGAGCCCGAACCGTCAGATTATTATTGACCAAGGTCAACAAGTCAAAGACAGCCTTGTCCCAATACTCCGGTGATAGTATAGTGTTTTCCCGGGTCGTTAAAGTCCCAGCGAGATTGAAATGGTGCTTTTGAGAATCGTTTTTTAGAAAGTGGCACTGAGGACAGTAGCCAGATGATGTGGAGTTGAAATTGCTACTGTTATGATGGTATTTGTACACAGATATAATATTCACAAAAATCAGATAGCAGATATATGCACGTATTCACAATTCAGATTTACGCAATCGGACTGAAAAAGTGGGATTTTGGAATTTATCAAACTACAGGGGGTGCTTTTGACACTTTTTGAAACTTAAAATTAAAAATGAAAAATGAAATTATGAAAATGATTAAAATATTATTTAAATATTATTTAATTAATTAAACTATTTAAAATCTAATTTAAATTAACTAAAAATTATAACTATTACAAATTAAACTAAAAAGTTGCAAAAATATTTTCTAAACCTAAATTAGAACTTGAAGAAAGTATAAAAAATAAAAATAAATATTTTTGTCTTTTTATGGTTTTTTTATAAATTGAAAACTATTTAACTTAATTAAACTAATTAAACTACTTTTAATTAATATTAATACTAAATTAACTTAGAAAATTAAGATAAAATTTATAAAATTACTTAACCATAACAGGAATCCTAAAAAATTATAAAAACTCTAAAAATTATGTTTTAAGACTAAACAACTAATTATTTACCTTTTAATTAACTTAATTCTAATTTAAACAATTAAAATAAGAAAAATAGAAAATGAACAGTAGAATTTCAAAATATATTTTCTAAAAGTCTAATATACTATATTAAAGCTAGGAAAAATATAAAAACTAAGTTTTGCTTTATAAAAACTAAATATGAGATTTAATACTTAATATTAATTAATAATAAAGAAAACTAAAATTAAATCTAATTAATACTAAATGACAAAAATAAAAATCTGAAAAAATTATCAAAATTACTTTACTATATAAGGTAATTAATAAAAATATAAAAACACTAAGTACTTAATTAAAATCTAAAAATGAAAATTAAAGTTAAATTGAATTAAATAGAAACTATCACTTATTTTTAAACTTGATTTTTTGTGGATTTTTCTATTACAAACTAACTTTACCACTGAAAATAGAAAACTTTTGTAAAACTACTTTGGAAAATAGCTTATAAATAAATTATAAGCACCCCCTTGGCTTATACAGTTGACTTATGTTGACTGAGTGGTCAAATGAGGTCAACTGGCTTTGGGTGGGGTCCACAATGGTCAAAATGGGCACAAACAAGCTTGACAAACTTAAATAAGCCAGAAATAACAAGCATGAACCACAAATAAGCTGTATGCAATCAAATAAGCACTTTACAAATCTGAGTTTCACTCAGATTATGGGACAGACTTTGGGGCCTAAACTAAGTGGGGTCCACTGGGGTAAAAGTCAAACCAATGGTCAATCCACACTCCCTGGTAGGAGGGGGGTTGGAAAAAGCCAACTTGGACCACTAGGACACACTGAGGTGGTCTACAACCACCACCAAAGTTGGTGGTGTGGGTGAGGTCTGATATGCACAGGGCAAGCTCTTGCCCTGCAACTCACTTTGGGGGTCTGTGGGACCCACTTAAACTACCACAAAAATTAAGCAAAAATTTTAGCTTAAATATCAGCTGATAGACTCTTGGCACAACAAATTTCAACCTTTAAATCCCATCATACAACTCACAATTTAATTTGGAAATTTTGAAAAAACCTGAGAATGGGAAATTTTGACTTTTTAAGAAAACTAGGTTGTTTGACTTTGGTGACTTTTGCTTGATCCTAAGTGACTGAAAACATGTTTATAAGCTAAACTAAAGTTGATTTAAGTTAAACTAATAATCTATGCTAGCTTATGAATGGATTTTGGGACTCAAAAACTCACACAGTTGACTGTGTGGGGTGTTCTTTGTGATTTTGACTTTTGATTGAACCAAGACCTGATTTTAGACTCTATATTACTAAATGGTGACTGAGGAAAACTATTTGAAGTGTGATTACCTTCTGAGATCAACAACAACCTAGCCAACTAAACTAATCCAAACACCCCTTTTGATGGACTGTTTGGAGATTTTTAAAGCAAATGATCACTAGGGTTTGTGAAATTGATTTCAAACAACAAATTATGATTATGTAGACTAATTTAAGTACTGGAAAATAGATTCTCACAACCACAACACAGTTATACCACTTATACTACTTTATGACAGTTAATCTCTAAGATACTAAGTAGATATTGATTTACTTAAACAAGCTACTGATATAAGATTAAGATTAACTTAAACTCTACTCAAATACCACAAATAAACACAAATTATCCAAATAAACAACTAGCTAACAGATAATAACAAGGATTAAACTTTTTAGAGGAATTTGAAAATTTGCAAAAGCTTACAACCAAACCCCTAGCTGAACAAGGGGCTTCTCCACAGAAGCCTATCTTTAGATAGGCCAATTAAGCTCCAATCTTGATCATCAATCCATCTTTCAACCTGAAAATCAAACTCAAACAAAATAGTTGACCAAGTTTGACTTTTCTTAAGTTTTTAGTTTTCTTCTAGTGTAACTGAGTTTTAGATGTCTCTAAAGCTTTGATAAGCTTAATGGAGCTTATGTGTACCTAACTCAGTCCATGATTCAAGCTTAAACTCTAGCAGACTATGATTCAGATTAACAAATGGAATTTGAAATTTGCATAAACAAAATAAGTTGAGGAAACTTGCATATATTACTTAAAAAGTTTAACAATACATTGAATTGACTTCTACAACTGCTTAAAAGCTTGTTGCTACACTACAATTGCTTAAATTAACTTATACGATTACAACTATAAAAAAAAACTAGACACTTCTTCATCTTGCATCTCTTTGCCTTTTATAGTCCAATATTAGGGTTCTTGGCATCTTCTGATCATATCCCACCTCTTTCTTCAAGCTTTGGTCCACTAACAAGGCGCCACCGTGTTTTGGCGCCAAAATGATTATTTGCAAATGGCTTCTGATAGCGTGCAACTGGGGAAGGGGCATTTATTGTGGGTGGCTTGGGTAGGTGTAGGGGGTGGGGATGTGATGGGATGGACAAGTTGGGGTGGTGGAGCTGCAAAACCAGGGGTGGTATCTGGTATTGAGGTGGGAGGGAAAATGGGGGAGAAGGTGGTTTGGTTGTGTTTGACTGGTTTTGACCAAGTCAGCGTTTGACCCGGTTTAATAACTTTGGGGTGGGATGGGCTAAGGTGTGGATTGGTTGTGTCTTGGGCCCAAAATGGACTAGGCTTTGTACATGGATTGGGTAATGGAGTAGTATTATTTAGGTATTGGATCCGGTTTTGGTTTTTTTTACACAAGGACTAATTTTGTAATTATGGGAAAGTTGAGGGTTGTAATTTGGCAATCTTCAAAAGTATTTTAAAGGGTGAATTATGCCATATCATGAATAGTACAAGGACCTGGAATGATTTTTCAATTTATTTTTCACCAGGGACTGAAACCGTCAAACTTTCAAACTTCAGGGACCATTTGTGTAATTTTCACCAAACTTTCCACCAAGGACCAATCCTGTCATAAAAGGTTAGTGCAAGGACAAAATTTGTTTTTCTCAAAGTTTTTCATATCCCAGGGACCATTTTTGACAATTTTCAAAGTTCAGGGACTAAACTTGACATTTTGTGAAACTTTTCACCAAAGGACTAATTATGTAACTTTTTGATTTATAAGGGCCTTTGGTGACTTTTTCAAGTTTTTAGAATGACCAGGGACTAGATTTGACAACTTTTGAAAGTTGGGGGACTGAAACTGCCAATTATGCAAACTTTGTGCCTTTTTCATCTGTTTTTGGTATTTTTGCATTTGAGACATGTAAAACACTTTCCTGGGATATTTTCACTATTTTGATTCATTATTGAGTGTTTTTTTGGATGTTTCGGCAGCTCATAAATGGTAAAAATGATGAGTATTTACACACTCATCACATCTCCTTTTGTTAATAGTCTACTAAATACAGTTTCAGTAGTAATTTTTGCAAAATCTGAAGTAAACAATATTAAAATTAAAGGTATCTAAGGTAATTTTTTTATTAATTAAATAAATGCAGATATAGTTGTTAAGATCTTGATCTAATTTTTAAGATTTTCCGATTTTTCAATCTCGCTAAGCAAAAACTAGTCAACCTTTCATAAAATCTTAAAAGGCATAGAATCTTAAATAATATCCTATAATTGTAAGATCTCAATCGAATTTGATTTTACTTTCTTTTAATTAATTAACTGATGAACTATAAATGAATTACTTTTGTTAAAGTAAAACCATAAACTAGATATAATTATAAATGTTTTATAAGAGTAAAATATATAGATATTTAGATTAAAAAATTCAATACATTAATCACCGATTATATATTTTTGTATTTTAAAATTTAAACCATTAGTTGTTGCATTTCACTTTATTATAACTTTGAGAATTCTTCTTTTTTCATGAATTTGCTATACAATCAGTTTTGAATACGGATTACGTACTAGACATATAAGACATTTGAACATTTAGGTAGGATCTCAATCCATCTTACAATTCTGATCTTGCAAAAACAAAACGATCCATTGTAGGGGCTCGATCCTGACAACTTTGAATGGAGGTACATTTCATATCATGTTTAGAGAAAGAAAAAAAAAAAGTGCAATCGGTGAAATTGGTCAAAAAAGTAAGTGAACTAGAATGATGAGATCAACAATGGATCAGTAATGAACATGTTTCCAAGCAAGAAAGGTAATAAAGCAATATTTATTTCGTTACAACATACGCGTTTTTAAATGATGAATTTGCTACTTTTTAAAGAGAAGATAGCATTCTAATTCTAACACAACATCTTTTTATTTGCGCATTATCTAACTAATTACTTGATTGGCGTAACCTTTGATTATTATAAAATCTCATGATGCACCCTACGTGATCAACTTAAAATCGTGATTAATTTATTGTTGATCAAAGTAAACGTTTTTTTTTTTTTTTTTTTTTTTTTTTTTTTTTTTTTTTTTTTGGTGGTAATTATAGCGAATGGAGTTTATCTAGGTGCTTACGTTTTAAGTTTGGTGTTTTGGTATCAATTTTACATCTCATTGTTTTTCTAGCTACTTGCTAGTAATCGATGAAAATTGCTTTGCTAAAAAAAGAAAGAAGTGAAAATGCATCTAAAGTTTGGCCTACTCATAAGATGGATGAAATGATGGCTCTTAGGTTCCTTATATCGACGGGACTGCCTACAATTGTGTAAAGCTAAATAAAGCACCAAGCCTATTGTTGGCAACGTGAATGACTACTCGGTATGGGAATACAAGATCAATCGCTAAAATGACATTTAACATCTCCTTTTTGAAGTTCTGTCGCTTTTTTAACAAGAGGAAAAGACGCCGAGAAAAGAGAAACTATCTATAGATAAAACATGATTTTCAAGAACAAATTAACAATTACAGGAGATACTCAACAAAACAATCCACATGTTTCAAGATATCGAACACAATCGGTTCGTGTTAAGACCATTTTCATAGGTAAAATGATGTGAACTTTGATGAAATGATATAAAAAGCTGATAAAGTACTTTTTTTTTTTTTTTTTTTTTTTGAACGACTGAATTTATTAGAAAAACTAGCGAAGAGCTAGAAAGACAAAAATTACATGATTACAAGAGAAGGGTTTTAAGCAATTGGAATGAACTAGCCACAATGTCATTGAAGATAATCGATGTTGAAGGAATGGTAGAACCAAACACCAATTTTTTCCGAAGATTCCAAATAGACCACCAAGCAATATAGAAGACACCTTCTATAAGCAGCTTACGTTTGGGAGAAAGATTAAGGCTCAAAATCCAAGCTTCCCATTCCTCATAAGAAGATATTTGAGGAGCACTAACTTCCCACCAAGAGGCAATTTTGCGATAAATATCACAAGCCATAGAGCAAGCATAGAAAATGTGATTATTTGACATACTTCTCACAAGTCGGACAAAGAATAATATGAATATCTAACCCTCTTTTGGATAAGTTAAGACGAGAGAGAAGAAAATTCAACTTAATTTTCCAAGCGAGAATGTTTACCTTAATAGGGACAATCTTCCTCCAACAAAATTTAGAAGAAACCTCCGAGAGCAGTTGCTCGTCAATAAATTGTCTAACTAGAGCAACCGTAAACAGTGGCGAAGCTTGGATTTTGTAAGTGGGGGGTCGGGATCTAAATTTTTTTTTTCCTAAGGCTATATTTCAGGTATACCAAAATTTTTGGGGGGTCGAAACCGAATATACCGAAATTTTTCTACACGAAAACTATATACCCCCTACATCGCAAAAAAAATTTCGGGGGGTCGGGCGCCCCCCCCGGCCCCTATGAAGCTTCGCCTCTGACCGTAAACTCTCCCGTACCTGTCAAAGACCAAGACCATCAATCTTTTATGTTTGGAAGCTGTAAACCATTTAAAGGATTCACAAGGTCATAGTGCTGCTCGAGTTCAACACCTCCTCTAGGAGGATGATGTAAAGAGAAACCAGTATTGGCGTGAGCTAATTTAGACCAAAGTGTATATAGCCAAAATTTAGTTTAGTACCTTTAAGTATGGTTAGGTAAAATTTTTAATACCCGAACTTTTAAAGGTGTTGAAAAATACCATTAACTTGACTAAGTAAAATTTCTACTACTCTATGCCCACTTAACCGCTACGAATTTAACGAATCTTACCCCCAAATTAAAATAGCCATAGTATAACTACCGAATAAATGTAGGAACAAGCCGAGTTGAGGTCGAGCTTGCCAAAGCTTGAGCTTGACCTAGACTCGTTGACGATCATAAGTCTCAAGATCGAGCTCATTTTGAGCCTTATGCCTTTAGCTCGAGTTTGACTCGTAATGAGCTAAGCTTATAAAAGCTTAAAATGATTCAAGTTTAAATGAGCTCGAGCTCAATCCTTGTTTGGGCCTCGTTTAATAAACGAGTTCATGCCTTAGCTTAATATATGTGTTTATCACGTATAATTGCATATGTATATTTATATATAAATGAGCATAACAAAAGAGCTCAATCCTAATATACTGAACAAACTTGCTTGTTAAATATGATATGAGTTGAACTCGCTCTAAAAGGCATAAGGCTCGGAATGAGTTAGAGCTCGAGACTTATGATCGTAAATGAGCCAAGCTCGGCCTCAAGTCGGCTTGTTTCTATATTTCTCGCTTTATTTGATAAATTTGAAATGTTCTTAACTATTAAATAGGCATAAGGCAATAGAAATTTCAGAATACCATTTTGCACATTTAAAGGTTCAAGATACTAAAAGTTCCACTAAAACAAGTTCGTATTAAACTACATTGACCGTTTATATAACAAAATATTACACCAAATTTCATAACTCACCGATCTATAACTAAACTAACATGGAAATGAAAATTAATACGAGTATATAAATACTATTGAGCTTTTTTAAAATGAGTATCATATTTAATATGTTATTAATTCTTTTTAATGTTAATTCATGTAACGTAATAGCATCCACTATAGTGGTTTATAAAAAGGTCTAAGAAAAAATGAATAGGTATATAATTTTATTAACCATAGTGGAAATGTGTTTCATGCTTATGTGGAATGAAAATGTCTAATATCTTGAACGTCTTCTAAATTTAATGCTTTTGTATTTAATGGGGTTTTGATAAAGCTTTAAGAAGTTTATCCATAGTGAAAAAAGGTTTATAACAAGGAAAAAGTTTATGAATTTACGATTTCGGATGACTAGACACTTTTATAAACCTTTATAAAGGTCCGCCATAGTAGATGCCCTAATATCTTAAAACCTAAAGGGCCGTTTAGTTGATGAAAAAAGTGCGACTAAACGCGTTTTCAGTTTTTTCAATTTTTTATGAAAATTTTTTTAGAAAAATGGAGAATTTCTCTCTAGCTAAACGCACCCTAAGTAACTCTGCATTTCATCTTTTCTATTGAATTTTGTATGAAACAAACTTTTATTATAATGCGTTAATTTAGATTAATTAGTTGAAAAAACATAACATGCGAATCTGATGTATAAATTTGGTGCAACACGTTACAGATGAACTTACATTTATTGAAAGAAAAAGAAAAAAAAAAAAAAAAAAAGAAAAATCTCTGGTAAAGCATCTCCAATAACCTTTTGAAAAGGTTTATATTTCATGTCATATGCTTTTTAGTTTCTCATTTTATAAACAGGAAACTGCAAAATACATCTATGTGGTTTACATATTTTGGCATCTTACATCTTTGTCAGAAACTTTTGGCAATATACATTCTCCGTTAGGCAAACGTTTGCCACAATACATCCCTCGTTAACAATGAGGACTAACGGTGCAAATTTTTTCTCCGTTATCTCATAACGAGACTAAAAATATTACACCGTTAGCCTTCGTTAGCCAAACATTTGCACAGTTAGTCCCCTTTTTTAGTTTTTTTTTTCCGTTTTTGACGTTTTATCCGTTTTTGTCAGTTTTTTTTTTCGTTTTTTGTACGTTTTATCAGTTTTTTAACGTTTTAATCCGTTTTTTGTACGTTTTATTAGTTTTTTTTACGTTTTTATCCATTTTTTGTACGTTTCATCCGTATTTTATCAGTTTTTTACGTTTTTATCCGTTTTTGTCAGTTTTTTAAGTTTTTATTCATTTTTTGAACATTTTATCGGTTTTTTTATATCTTAATCCGTTTTTGTACGTTTTATCCATTTTTTATCAGTTGTTTTCCGTTTTTTGTACGTTTTATTAGTTTTTTTACGCTTTTATCCATTTTTTGTACGTTTCATCTGTATTTTATCAGTTTTTTTTACGTTTTTATCCGTTTTTTGTCAGTTTTTTAATGTTTTTATTCATTTTTTGAACATTTTATCAGTTTTTTATGTTCTAATCCATTTTTTGTACATTTTATCCATTTTTTGTCAGTTTTGTTTATATTTTATCCTTTTTTTTTACGTTTTTATCCGTATTTTGTACATTTTATCCCTTTTTTGTCAGTTTTTTTCCGTTTTTTGTATGTTTTATCAGTTTTATCCGGTTTTTGTACGTTTTATCCTTTTTTATCAGTTTTTTAACGTTTTATACGTACTAAAAACAAATAAAAACTGATAAAACGTTCAAAATGGAAAAAAACTAATAAAAAATTGATAAAACGTACAAAAAATGAATTAAACGTACGTACAAAAAACGTAAAAAACTGATAACACGTAAAAGAATGGAAAAAACTGATAAAATTTTGATAAAACATACAAAAAATTAATTAAACGTAAAAAGCCAATAAAACGTACAAAAAAGAGGAAAACTGACAAAAAATTGATAAAACGTACAAAAAACAGATAAAACATACAAAAAACGGACAAAATGTAAACAAAACTGACAAAAAATGGATAAAACGTACAAACAACGGATTAAAACGTTAAAACTGATAAAACGTACAAAAAACGGGATAAAACTGAAAAAAAATGGATAAAACGTACAAAGAACGGAAAACAACTGACAAAAAATGGATAAAACGTACAAAAAACGGATTAAAATTTTTAAAAAATGATAAAACGTACAAAAAACGGAAAAAACTAACAAAAAACGGATAAAAACGTTAAAGACTGATAAAACGTACAAAAAAGGGATAAAAACGCACAAAAAACGGATAAAAACGTAAAAAAGCTGATAAAACGTACAAAAAACATAAAACAACTGACAAAAAATGGATAAAACGTACAAAAAACGGATAAAAACGTTAAAAAACTGATAAAACGTACAAAAAAGGGAAAAACTGACAAAAATGGATAAAACGTACAAAAACTAAAAAAAATTCAAAAAGAGGTCTAACGGTGCAAATGTTTGGCTAACGAAGGCTAACGGTGTAATACTTTCAGTCTCGTTAAAAGATAACGGAGAAAAAATTTGCACCGTTAGTCCTCATTGTTAACGAGGAATGTATTGTGGCAAACGTTTGCCTAACGGGGAATGTATATTGCCAAAAGTTTCTGACAGGTATGTAAGATGTCAAAATGTGTAAACCACAGGGATGTATTTTGCAGTTTCCTCTTTTATAAAATTATCATAACTATACTTAAATTTGTTAAAGCTTTATAATTTGACAAGGTATTAAATGAGTTACATGTATTTAATTACAAGGAAAAAGTCTACGAGCTTAAACTTATTTCATTCCATATTATCATAAACCTAATCTGACTATAGTGACTCAATTTATAAATCTCTTCAAATTTGATAAACTTGCTCACAATGTTGCAAAAACAGGCCTACAAGGTCGATTAATCGCCGCTTAGATGCTCCTGAGCACCAAGCTTTCCGGTTTGTGAAAATTGGTCAAATAGATAGGTCAACCGTGATCAACGACTCTAAACGATGGTCAAACTTGATGGAAACTTGCAAATCTTAACCGGAAATACTCAAAATTCGTTGTAAACTAGTTTAAGTTACTTATAGTCATTATTTATATATATATTACAAGATGTTTTTTTAGGAAAATTTTGTCGGGAATACTCAAAACTCGCCAAAAATACTAAAAACTTGCCAAAAATGTCAATTTGATTAATCACCGATTAATTCCGCTTAGACCAATTATAAGTTATAAGAGGATTAACCGCCCAACTATCGATTCACGATTTTTTGCAACATTGCTTTTTATAAACCTCTTATTGTAGATGATTTTAAGATTAAATAGGTGTAAACATTTGCCATTCTAAAAACCTTTAAAAAAATAGGCGTAAACATTTATTGAACAAATTTTGTTGTAAAACTTTAATGCATAGATCGTAGATATTCCCAATGAAAAGATCATAACATTCCAATAATCAAACTAACTGATATGAAATCTTTTATATAATAAAAGAATTACATCATTTCGAAGTACTTTTGCAAATCTCTTCTCATTGAAAAAAAAAATTGGACCAATAGCAGAGCTCGATTTTGCCACGTTAGCGAAACCGAGCAACGTGATTGATCAATAGAAAGTCAAAATTAAATTGATTTTGGTCAAACTTAATAAATTTGGTGAAGAAATTTGGTTAAGAAAAAAAAATGCATAAAAATATAGGTGTCAAATTTATGAAAACAAAAACTTAAAAATAGATAAAATAATTAATAAAACTTTAGTGATTGAATTTTAAATAATTTATATAGAGTAAAGTGTAAAATTACAAATTTTCATGTTTTTTAATAACTTTATAAAAAACACAAATAACTCCTTACACTTTATAACCCCTATACTTTATAATATTAACGTTGTTTAAAATTACTTACATGAGTATTAGTATTAGTTTTTAGACTTTCATCCATTAAAATTACAAAATTTGATAAATATGCGAATTAGTTTTAATATACGTTAAATATTTTTTTAAACTAATGTTAGTTTTAAACTTTCATCCATTAGAATATTTTTTTAAATAAGGACTCATGTTATTATTTAAAAGTTTAATTTATTTATACACGAGTTTGAAATACGGGTAAATTATTAGTTACGGGAATTTAAATATCAAATGGTAAGCACGATACTGTGATATGAAAATAAATACACGCGATTCTACTTATAACAACAACTCATTAAATTGTTATTTAAAATTTGTATATGGATATCCATAAAAACATTTTAAAAACTTTACGGGGCATATTTTAACTTAACCAACGCTCATTATGTGCTACTAAGGGCATCCACTATGGTGGTTTTTGGAAAAGTTTATAAAGTTATGAAGAGGTCTAAAAATTTGTAAACCATAGTTGATGAGGCGAAAAATGAACAGTTTTTAGGGGGTCATTTAAGCCTGAAATTGAATTTATTTGATCAAATATTGCCCTAAATCGTTCCTTTTGTGATTTTAGGTACTTTGGGAGTGAATTCTGGAAAAGGAAGCATTTTGGACATTTTTGGAGCATAAAAGTGAAGAAAACGACAAAGACTTAATTTTCCATACTGAGAACAGTACCTGACGGCGTCAAGAAGGAAATTGTGACGGCGTCAGGGGCAAAATCCATGACGACCCAGAGAAAACCTGACGGCATCAGGGGCAAAATCCATGCAAAAGGAATACACGTGACGGCGTCAAACCCAGATCTAGGTAGTCCGAGAATTTATTTGGCGGCGAGATGACGGCGTCAGACATTTGCTCTTGACGCCGTCACCTCACAAAATCTATATATACTTTTCTATTTTTCATTCATTAAGAGAGGAACTTGTGTGGAGAATACTAGGGTCGAACCTAATAAACCCTAGGTCATTTGTAACAGTATTTTCAAGGGTTTTCATCTCTTGAAACCTTTCATGTTTAGTTAAGATAAGTCCTCTTTTAATTCATTCAATATGTCTATGTGTTGTTTGAATATATCTTATGCTTGTCTTGATTTCAACATGCTAAGCTAGATCTATCATGTGTTTGCTTAGATGTAATGAAACCTAGATGTTGATTATAGGTTGATTGATTGTTTATAGTTGTATTGGATGAATGATTTCAATGTTAGGCTTAAGAAAACTGGCAGATCTCCATTGTGTAACATGCTTGAACGTCTTAAGAAACATGAACCGATGTGTACTAGGTTTTTATGATTGTATTTAATGCATGAGCGAATTCTAGTGATCCCATGTTAGGAGCTTCTTAGCCGGCTCGACATAGGAGTGAAGTAGGAGCTTATAGGATTGGGGAAGTAAGTACGCCACCCCATGAATGGTATTAAGGAATACAATCCGTCATCCACGCAACTGTAACAAGTAATTAACCTGTAAAAGATATCTAGGGAGTAGTGAAACCTAAGTAAACACAATTCTCCCATATATTGCTCACACCTCTATCTTAATTTAGTTTATTTTCATTTTCAGTATTTTATTTTAATTGCATCTTAGTAATTGGGTTAGTTGAATAACAACTAATTTCGCTCATTCCTTCAAAACCAAGATTTTACTTGTTCTTTATAAAAACCTAAAAATACAAAAAGAATCATCCCTCATCTCTAGACCTAGTCTTTAGGTTTTTTAATCCTAGCGACACTATTCCTAGCTGAACGATCAATCCCCCGGTACTCGTCACTATACTATACTACAACGATCAGGTACACTACCTAGTGGGGGTTGTAAGCTTCTCGAGATCCCTTGAGAGGTAAAGCCTGGTGCAATCCCTACGCATCAAGTTTTTGGCCCCACAGCCCGGGGAATTATTATTGTCTTGGTTAGAATTTCTTTTTATTAGGTCTACTTGCTAGATTCCGTTCTAGTAAGATTTTTTTTTTTTTTTTTAGGTTCTCTTTAGACTATCTTTTTTTTTGTGTCTTTGTTTGTAAAATAAAATTAAAAAAAAAAAAAAAAAAAAAAAAAAAAAAAAAAAATGAGGATGAACGTGAATCCACCATACTACCAAGTACCAACCACGAAATTCACCCACTCTAAATGACATCTTGATATTTAAATAACATGAGGATGAACCTATCTATGATGCATGGGCTCGTTTTAAATATTTACTCAGAAAAGTCCCTCATCATAATTTCGATATGTGGTCCCAAATTGAAATATTTTACCATCGTGTCGACCACTATATCAAAATGGACATTGACCATGCCGCAGATGGGGACCTTTGGGGATTAAGTGTTAATGAAGTATGGGAAACCATAGAGAATTCTACCATACTTGCCAAAAAAATGGACAACCCAACAAACGTTGTTACGGATCAATTGATAGCAAGTTTAAGGGAACAAGCAAGAAGATTGTTTGGGGATAAGCGTATAGATGAGATAACTGGGTGCACGAAGTGGTTTGATTTCACCACAATACAAGCTGAGCACATTGGTAATCTTGATAAGATGGATGATAGAGTTGAAAATCTAAGCCCACCAAGTACCCCACAAGTCCTACCATCATTTGAGGCATACACACCGCCCGTGACTTATTCGGATGAAGTAGAAAAGACTTTAGGAATCCCAATTGAGGTAGAACCTTTGAACCAAACACAACTAGAGGATATAGGTTTGAATACTTATAATGATAACCTTACTCTTAGTTCTAGGGAAGTTCCTAGTTTTGATGAACCGGAGCCTCAACCAAAACCGTTACCTAATCTTCTATCTTTAGATGTGAATTTAGAAATTGAAAAAGGTCTCGATCCACCCATCAAACCATATAGTCCGGGTAGTCTTGGGAAAAAGGTAGTAGACTCTAAGCCTTGTAGAGAGGAAGCTAACACAGGAGTGGAAAATGACCTTACATGCTTACATCACCCATTCATGATTGATCGTAAGAAACATTATGGGTTTAAGCCGGGTTTATTAGGTCAAGACGAATCCCCAACTAGTAGTCTCTTGAAATTTATAGAAAATGATCATTTTCTAGGAGAAAATCTTAATCCACCCATTAACCCGATTGAATTAAGTAAGATTATGATGATAGGAGCACACCCCTTTGAGCATATAATTCATCCACCACTCTTTCCTCACGTGGCATATTTTCACCTTAAGGATGTGTATTGCCACTATCACCCACACTTAATCCTAAGTGTAGGGAAAACCTCCCCTATTTCCGTTAAATAAGGGTAGAGTCAGGCTCGTGACTCGAACAAAAACAAGCGCTTCTTGGGAGGCAACCCATGCTTAGTGTGATTTTTATTTTTTTTGTTTGTTATTTGCTTCCGTATGCATGCTTTATTTTTATTGTTGGTAGATCATGTTTCAAACTAAAATAGTGAAAATACTTTATTTTGTTGTTTGGCCTAGTTTTAACTTCATCCAAAGGTATTTCGCAAAAGATTAGTGTAAGGGGAAACCCCAAATATGTTTTTAAGAAACAAAACCGATCATGATTCTCCACAATATTAAGTGAACATGTATATTCGTATTTGTTAGAGTCAAATGCTTGTATCGAGTCATAATGATGTTTTGCAGGATTTTCCAGGAAGTAGGACGACGTTTTTCCAGAAATTTTTCGAAAACTTAACATAAGAATTTCTGCAGGTCACTTCTGACGGCGTCACGAGTTTACTCTTGACGGCGTCACGTGTAAAATTCTGGAAATTTTACCAGTTTTGTTATTCTAACGGAGTTTTCAAGTTTTTGTCGAATCTTTAGTTTTATAATCTCCAGGAAATCTGCAAACATAATTCCACAAGCATTATATCTTATTTTGTTTTCTAGGATTTGTTAGCATATATAGATTGCCGCCGATTTTACGCGAGGTTGCATTGTCTGTTTTCTCAGGTTTCACAGGTTATGTATGACAAGAAGATGATTTATATTCTGGAAGAGAAGCTTTGATTGTTCATTTTCTTGGAGGAAGATCTAACCTGGCCACCTTATTATCCATACCGAGCGAATCAGGGGAGTATTTGATTTCATTTGTTTTACTTATTTCACTTTTACATTCTTTACTTGAACATTGGGGACAATGTTCATCCTAAGTGTAAGAGGAGGGTAAAATGATGATACCTTACAGATACACTTTCGCTTGAGTTTGTTTGTTTGATGGTAGATGTGTAATAAAACTACGAGAAATACTTGTTAGTGCAATTTTAGCGCCAAATTTAAAATTTTTTACAACATTTATGAGTGAAACTTTAGCCATAGCAAGCGTCTCATGGATAGGAGATTGTATGACTAGCACAAAACCGTACTATTCAGAAAAATTTTCCACCCAAATATGTGAGGTTCGCCTTTAGATTTGATAGGAAAAACTTTTACTATTAGTGCTTATGAATGTACCGGTAGCATTTAGATTCTAGAACTTGCGTTAGTGATGCATCCCGAGACCGCTAGTGAGACTACATTCGTGTAGTAGGATTTACTACATGATAAGAGGCATTAGGATCACCCTTGTGTTAAACCCGTATCATATTTACTTGACCATTTATTTCATACTACTTGGCTAGTTAAGTCAATTAATTTTTCCCACACCCTTAGCGTTGTACTCATTTTTAGTATACGAAACCCCTAGTACACCCCTCCGAGCCTATCTTTTCGTTTCTAACTTTAAGCATCTTACTTAAAGGAAGAATTTGTTACACCCCACTTAAATGTACACCCAAATCGCCTTAGCATTCCGTGTATGCACTCATCTTTAGTGCATTATTGTTATTTGTTAAACCCTAAGTTAATTATCTAATTGATTACATGGTTGCTAAGTTGAGTCATATCCTTGTACATATAGTTTTAGGACGATTGGGACTCATAGGTAAAGTACTTATTTTATGGAGTAATGGGGAAGAACATCATATTATTACCCCCATATGTGCGTTAATTTTAAAAGTACTCCAAGTGTTTTGATTTTCTTAATTCGAGTCATTAGATTAGTTTATTGTAAATTATGTAAAAATTCAAGTGTAAGGGGAATTTTCATTCCCTATGATGTATTATTTTAGATGGTAGGGTAAGAGTGTATGCAAAAAAAAAAAAAAAAAAAAAAAAAAAAAAAAAAAAAAAAAAAAAAAAAGACTACTATCCCTTTTCATTCTATGTTTATGTTATTTTTGATTTATTAGCTTAAGTTGAGTCGAGTCTTAGCTTAGCAACGCCATATTGTACATGTAATTAACCAAGATTGTTAACTCGCCACCAGTAAAGACTGCTTATATCCAACAAAACCGTGTATTCCATATCCCTACACCTAACGTTACAACCCTTAAAAGACCTCTTTGATAGTTTATCATAGGTGCTTACGCCATGTGGTGGAGGTTTGATCCTTTCCCAAGCCTATGGTAATCTATTTTTCTATGACAGGTAGTGAGAAATGTTTTCCATTTCCATATTGTGATATATACTTTATTACACCCGAGAGATGTGAGTATCTAAACACTATTTGTGAGGTGCTAGTGTATGACCTCCGTGCTTGTTTTTGGTCTTTAGTGGAACGATTATTTGTTGTAATTACTTTTATATTAGTGTTAAATGACCCTAACTTGTATTTTGATTAGAATAAAAGCGCATTTGCTTGAGGACAAGCAAATCTCAAGTGTAAGGGTATATGATGAGGCGAAAAATGAACCGTTTTTAGGGGGTCATTTAAGCCCGGAATTGAATTTATTTGATCAAATGTTGCCCTAAATCGTTCCTTTTGTGATTTTAAGTATTTTGGGAGTAAATTCTGGAAAAGGAAGCATTTTTGACGTTTTTTGAGTATAAAAGTGAAGAAAACGGCAAAGACTTCATTTTCCATGCTGAGAACAGTACTTGACGGCGTCAAGAAGGAAGTGACGGCGTCAGGGGCAAAATCCATGACGACCCATAGAAAACCTGAAGGCGTCAAGAGAAGGGCGTCAAGAGTTATTTTGGTGACGGCCTGCAAAAGGAATACACGTGACGGCGTCAAACCCAGATCTAGGCAGTCCGAGATTTTATTTGGCGGCGAGATGACGGCGTCAGACATTTGCTCTTGACGCCGTCACATCACAAAATCTATATATACTTTTCTATTTTTCATTCATTAAGAGAGGAACTTGTGTGGAGAATACTAGGGTCGAACCTAATAAACCCTAGGTCATTTGTAACAGTATTTTCAAAGGTTTTCACCCCTTGAAACCTTTCATGTTCAATTAAGATAAGTCCTCTTTCAATTCATTCAATATGTCTATGTGTTGTTTGAATATATCTTATGCTTGTCTTGATTTCAACATGCTAGGCTAGATCTATCATGTGTTTGCTTAGATGTAATGAAACCTAGATGTTGATTATAGGTTGATTGCTTGTTTATAGTTGTATTGGATGAATGATTTCAATGTTAGGCTTAAGAAAACTGGCAGATCTCCATTGTGTAACATGCTTGAACGTCTTAAGAAACATGAATCGATGTGTACTAGGATTTTATGATTGTATTTAATGCATGAGCGAATTCTAGTGATCCCATGTTAGGAGCTTCTTAGCCGGCTCGACATAGAAGTGAAGTAGGAGCTTATAGGATTGGGGAAGTAAGTAAGCCACCCCATGAATGGTATTAAGGAATACAATCCGTCATCCACGCAACTGTAACAACTAATTAACCTGTAAAAGATATCTAGGGAGTAGTGAAACCTAAGTAAACACAATTCTCCCATATATTGCTCACACCTCTATCTTAATTTAGTTTATTTTCATTTTTAGTATTTTATTTTAATTGCATATTAGTAATTGGGTTAGTTGAATAGCAACTAATTCCGCCCACTCCTTCAAAACCGAGATTTTACTTGTTTTTTATAAAATACAAAAAGAATCATCCCTCATCTCTAGACCTAGTCTTTAGGTTTCTCTAATCCTAACGACACTATTCCTAGCTGAACGATCAATCCCCCGGTACTTGTCACTATACTATACTACAACGATCAGGTACACTGCCTGGTGGGGGTTGTAAGCTTCTCGAGATCCCTTGAGAGGTAAAGCCTGGTGCAATTCCTACGCATCGATAGTGAACATCTATTTTAAGCTTATGTGGCATGAAGAGGTCTAGGATATTGAACCTTTTCATAATTTAATGCATTTGAATTATTTGAGATGTTTATAAAACTTGAAAAAGTTTTTTCATAGTGGAGATAGGTTTATAAAATAAAAAGGTTTATAAATTAATGTCAAAACACAATTATAAACTTTTAAAAAGGTTTATCATAGTGAATACTTTAAATTCACACATTTTGTACAACATGATATCAATAGTTAAAGCTAAACAACAAAATCAACCTCAACCTCAACATGTCCGTCAGTTAAAAACGTTATACAAAGCTAATTATTAAAAAAAACAAACAAACAAACGAATACGTGGGTTAGATAGTAATTGTTTAATATAGAAGGTGTTTTTCTTTAATTATATATATAAAAAAATGCATGCATCACAATCCTTATTTGATAACAATCATCTCCTAAATCAAAAAAAAAAAAAAAAAAAAAAAAAAAAAAAAAAAAAAAACAACTATGTAAGTGATTACTTAACTTTATTCATTGACGTGATGTTTTATCAAAAAATAAAATAAATAATAAAATAAAAGAAATAAAAAGCTCGTAATAGTTGGTCGTTGTAAACGAATTAAAAGTATGTACATGAGAATTATTCAGCAAGAATATATAAGTAAAAGAAATACCACAATTACAAAACAAATCGTAAATTGATAGCACGGGTTTGCAAAACTAAAAACATATATCACTAACATCTCATGCAAGTCAAGTATCATCATGTGATTTTCCTTGAATAATAACATATAATTTTTAATTCAAAAGCACTCTCCTAAAATAATAGGTAGGTTATAACATATACATATGATTTTTTATTTTTAGTCCACTAAGTAAAACCATTTGAAACATGTTCAGTGGTTAATTTCTTAATCGATAATAATATATAATTAAAACTAATTTTTAAAAACCCTGTGTGTGCACATGTATTATAACTAGTACTGTAAGACAGAATGACGAGCTCTGAGCTCACAAATACATACAAATTTAAAATAACACACTTGTTTTCAAATAAGAATTTTATGTTAACTACATAACCAAAATCAATGAACAATTTAATCATTTTCTTGAAACTAAACATCGTTAATAATTTCGTCTCCAATGAAAACAATGAATGATTGGAATATAAGCAATTTCGTAAATTAGTCACTTAAAAACGAAAACAATGAACGATTACTCGGAAAAAAAATAATAATAATAATAATAATATGTTTTAAAGGGGTCTTAAAACTAAATATGAACAATTGACCATCCTTCCTTTCTGTCACTGAAAAAAAAAAGGTTCCCCTTTTCCCCATTTCAGTTAAGAGCTCGCAAAATAAACGCTCAAAAATTCAATATTTAGTTCACACACTGACATTATCATTTATCATATTTCTATAAATACCACCTCCTTTTGTATAATAGAGAAGCAACGTACTCTAGTGTTTCTTTCATTATGGGTCGTCGTTTCCTTAAATGTCTGGATTTGTTATGGGTCATTGCATTATTGTTGATAAAACCATACACAGCTCTCGGATCACGAAAACTAGAATCCGATGGTGGTGTTATCTTGAACCCTCCCCCGATGGGCATATGCAAGTCCGCGGTCACCAAATATGGTTACAAGTGTCAAGAAATCGATGTACGTACATAACAACTTACTAGTTATTTATTTGGTTGTGCGCAGTTTTGGTGTGTTTTTAGCAGCAAAACTCGCGCACTTATTATTCGCATTTTTTACTTAAAAGTATGTGTGTTACTTGAACCTACAACTATTTGATTTATCAGGTGACCACAGAAGATGGTTACATATTGAGCGTGCAACGAATACCTGAGGGGCGAGGCGGCGGCAGTGGCGGCGGTGGGAATAAGAGACCACCGGTGTTGTTGCAACATGGAGTTCTAGTGGTAATTTTATATAAATTCTTTAGACTGTTAGTTAGTCACAAGCACATAAACATTATTCCTATGATTGCTTACATGCCTACTTTACCTATGTGTAAAGTATTCCGTGCTAGCTCTTCTAATTAAACGTCAAAAGAATGCTTTGTCTCTACGTTTTAATTACACTTAAAACCTCATTCTTTAAATGCTTTATTCTTCTTGTTATTTACTCCGTGATAAATAACACGAAACTGCATTGCATCACATAAAAATCACTTCTTATACGTGTATAAGAAAACTCTTTTGTTACTATTGTCATGAAGGGGTCAAAGAAAAAGTAAGCAGTATGTTTACATAGGTACAAATTACATATATGGGTAAGAAATTATAATATCATAAACTCCAGTAAATTGTAGTAATTATTTAAGTTGCGTTTAATCGGAGAAAATTATCTTTGGAGTAAATTGTAGTCAATATTATATTTTAGGGGTTTTTGCATATATATCTTTCCGAAAATGCATAATTACATATATATATATTCAAAGCATGCATAAAAACTATTGTATTATGTGCATAAAAAACTTGTACAAATGATATATATGAAATTATTCACTTTGAGAGGGATATACATGCAATTTTGCCTAAATTTTAAAGATAGTGTTTGACAATTTTGAGTTACAAGAGAAACAGAGAAACCATAAAAACTGTGATCGTTGTTTCCCTTGTTTAATTTGGAATTTCAAATTCTCTATTTTCTAGAATTTTTGATATCAAAGTTTTGATTTGAACACAATTTAAATTTTTTATATTGTACAAAATATATTTTTCTACATATAAATGTTTTTTCTTAACTAGTCACGAGTTTTATTTTTTATTAAACGACATTTTTTTTTTCACACCTTAAACCATCTATCTCACAAATGCATTCAGCGAAACTTAAACTCACAACCTTTAGGTTGGTGGGCAACTTATATACGACATGACCAAATATTTTGGATTACTAATCACAAGTTTATGTTTCGCATTTAAAGAGTAGTTTGTCATTGTCTTAATGATAATTTTTTAAATGCAATATTCATTATTGATAATAATAATAACTATGTTGCTTAGGTATCGGATAATTTGTCATTAGTAATTGAACGGTTCGAGAAAATATGGTAAGCTATAGGATTGTTGAAAAGTGTCTCTCTTTTACTTGATTTTATATGGTTAAAGATGCATATATTTGCGTGATGAAGCAGAGAATGGGATCCTGCGTTTTACCCCGTGTCTTTCGTTTATTTATAGTTTTAGGATTTTCGGATAAAGCAAGAAAAAGTGGAACACATGCATGTTGCCACCTCATTACCTTGAATTTTGTCTGGTTCAATAATTTTGTCGATACTAGAAGCCCAATTTTGTTAGGTAAAACTATCGTTAGTGGTCGGAGTCATAACATTGTCCAACTCTTTATTGAGAAAGATCGAATCTTTATTCGGTAAAAAAGATTAAGAAATATACTACCAGATTTATGGTGGTGTATGCATCAATCATGTTGTCAAGTTATTATGGATTAGATATGTGATTAGAATTTAGATGTCGACATGTTGTGGAGAAAATTACCGAAATGTGTTTGATCATTTTCTTTTAAGTAAAAAGTTTTATTTTTGAAATTACTCAGAAAAGGTCACTAGACCTCACGGCATGGGTTCCGGTGCAGCACGTGCCACAACATTGTCCACTAAAAACGCGATACGAGTCTAATTTTGTAATTAAATACTCTCTCCGTTTCAAAATTATTGTCCAGTTTGAATTTTCAAAGTCAAACTAGTTCAACTTTGACTATAAACATATTTTTGTTATTATATAATAATTGATTAAAAATTATACCATTTACAAGTACACTTAAAACCTTATCCATTTATATATTTTGCATCAAATATTATAGAACCCCTACAAAAATATTTAAGGTCAATATTGAAGAAGAAAAAAGTGAATAGTGAACAATAAATTTGAAACAGAGGGAGTATATTGTTATCTTAAGAATCCGTTGTAGCACTTGTAACACCTCTAAAGTGCGACCGGGTTATAACTATTTTTTATTTTTCTTCAAAAAATGATGTTGATTTAAAGAAAGTGGCCAAATGTGATCACATTGATAATTTTCACTTATTAAAAAGTTGTATTTAAAAGAACCATATTTTCAGATAACATTTGTTGAAATTACTATAAATGAATATACGTAGCTGGGCAAAGCAAAGCCTTTTTCATATTAGAATGGTTTATGGAAAAAATAAAAAATAAAATAAACTTTATGAGGTTGTTGTTCAAACAAACAAAAAGCAAGTTTGGATATTGACTAGTAAGGTTTTTCTATGGGCTCCATTTATTGTCCTTGGCCCAATAATTCCAAAACCCGTGATGGATCATAAGCATAGAGTCTGACACTTCACAGCTCACACCCTCAACTATTAACGGTTATACTGTAGTTAACCACTATATTTAAATTTATTTACTTTCCCCTCCAACAATAGAGAAATTGAATGCTATGGATGCAGGATGGATTGACATGGCTTCTAAATTCTCCTGAGCAATCTCTAGCCTTGATCTTGGCCGATAATGGTTATGATGTGTGGATAGCCAACACTAGAGGAACCTCATATAGTCGACGGCACGTCTCTCTTGATCCAAGCATGAACGTATGTACAATATGTATATTACATTTTCTTTTTCATCTTGGTTCCATAATTACAATTTACGAATATTAATGGTCACATCTAACAGGAATTCTGGGATTGGACATGGGATGAAATTGCGTCTCGTGACTTGCCGGCTGTTATCGGTTATATCTTCCAACAAACTAACCAAAAGATCCACTACGTTGGGCATTCTTTGGTAAAACACTTCCCTAGTGACAATAATTAGGACTAACTAATGGGGGTCATTTTCGTACTACTTTTTGTACTGAAGTACACAGTACTCCAACTAAAGAGCAAGTACACAACTTTATGATATTATCCTGCTATCCAATGTAGGGAACTTTGATCGCATTGGCAGCTTTCTCCGAAGGGAAGCAAATAGACAAGATGAAATCGGCTGCCTTGTTGAGCCCGATTGCATACCTGAGCCATATGACCACTGCCCTTGGTATTCTAGCTGCCAAAATCTTCGTTGGCGAGGTATGTAATCATTAATTAACATTGTCAAACTCATATGTAATTCACATTAGGCTAAACAAAGCTTAAATCCTCAACAGGTTACTATAGTGTTTGGTCTTGCTGAGTTCAATCCAAAGGGGTACAATAATTCTGTTTCACGTTTATCTTTGTAAATTCTTTTTTGTTTTTAATCATAATATACTCGTAACAAGTTAATGAACCAAGTGTTTCAATTTCTTTTATTGAATTTACAGTGAAGATGTGAGCCGTTTTCTCAAAGGCCTATGTGCAGATCCAAAGGTTGATTGTTATAACTTGATGAATTCCCTTACAGGTAAACCCTTACAGAAAACATCATGAAGTTTGCACATTATAACTTATCACCCTTTATAACTTATCAAGTTATTCTCGTGCGAAGGTAAAAACTGCTGCCTCAATGCCTCAACGGTGGATGACTTTTTAAGAAACGAGCCTCAGTCGACCTCAACTAAGAACTTGGTTCATTTAGCTCAAAGTAAGTACATTCATATATGTTCACGAACAACGGTCAACTTAAACATGCTTAAAATGGATCTATAAGACTTAATATTGCAGCTGTTAGAGATGGAGTTTTGGCAAAATACGACTATGGAAATCCTGCCTTTAATATGGAACACTACGGCGTACGGAAGCCTCCAATTTATAACCTCTCCAACATCCCAAATGACTTCCCTTTGTTTCTTAGCTATGGAGGCCAAGACGCTCTCTCAGACCCTAAAGATGTGGCTACTTTACTCGATGACCTCAAGTTGCACGATGAAGGGAAGCTCAGTGTCCAATATATCAAGGACTTTGCTCATGCCGACTTTATCATGGGTGTAACGGCTAAGGATATTGTTTATGATAAAGTTCTTTCGTTTTTTCAACGAAACCAATAGAGATATCGAAATGAAATGTAATGGTGTCTTTTTTGTCATCTAAATGCAATCAGTAAGTAAATTTTTAGCCATATACATCCATATCATCATAATCACAAACAATACACAAAACTTCACAGGTGATTCGTGCATAAAAATATTATTTGGTACAATCAAAATTATTCATACACCAACAACATATATTGAAAGGCAGATATACTTTTACAAATATATTTATACATATATAGTACATTTTCTTGATGATGAAGCTACCAAAAGCAACACCAAAACATATTTGTTTATGACAAGCTTCAAAGGCAAGAAACTTAACAACCCTATATTTTGCTTAATACACAATTTATCCATCTGTCTATATTGATTTTACATAGAACCTACCACAAAAGATAAACTAATATCTGAAATGACAATCATACCATTAATGACAGCACAAACCACCAACCCAACAACCTAATCCTAAGGACAAATTTGTAAAAGAAGGGTAAGATCTACATATGCATTTGGTACAACGTTGTAGTATATATACATTACATACCATGTTTAGTTCCATACACCAATCATTCGATCAAACAAATATGGAGAAGAGTGCATTTAACATGTTAGTGCTAGTGGGCTGTGTTGGAATGTTTCTAATGTTATCAACACAATGCTCAGCCGAGCAGCATGAGGTTGGAGGGAAACAAGGGTGGGACGAGTCGACAGATTTTGACACTTGGGCTTCGGGTCAGACATTCAAGGTCGGAGATACCCTTGGTAAGCTAAACTGTCCCTAATCGAGTTTTGTTTCAGTATGTTTTATATTACGGTGTCGTTGAATATGTTTTTTTTTTTTTTTTTTTTTTTTTTTTTTTTTTTTTTTTTTGTGGCTGCTTTTAATCGGACTTTGGTTGGTCTTTGAATAGTGTTCAAGTACAGTCCTATGCATAGCGTTGCTGAGCTTGGCAGTGAGGACGCGTACAAAAAATGTGACGTGGGATCGGCTACTAATTCTATGAGCGATGGCAATAGTGTGGTGAAGTTAACTAAGGCGGGTACTAGATACTTTGCATGTGGGACAATGGGACATTGTGGTCAAGGTATGAAAGTAAAGATCACTACGGTCTCGGCTTCTTCAGGCTCCTCATCATCATCGCCATCATCTTCAAATGCTACACCAACTTCCACTTCTACTTCGGGGGCGACGAGTTTTGCAGGATCATTTGTTTTCGTGGCTGTGTTTTTGGTTCTGAGCTCTTTGATGCACATCTTGTGTTAAAAGAGAAAAAGCCTGGTGATGTCGATCGTATTTTAAACATTTTATGTTTCGAGTTGAATTTAGAAAGGAAAAGGCAGGAGCTATATATTATGTTCTTCTACCTATTCGTTTTGATGTCTAATTAATATTCTTCATTGTGTACACCTTGAGAAATTAATAGAATAAAATTTTGTTTCATTATGGCGATTCTAACGATAAAGAAACTTAGCAAGGTCCCGTGAACTTCGAAAGCCTGTGCCACGATTACAAATGAGACCTTTTGAAAACGAAATTTCTAATTGGTTATTAAGATTTTTTTTCAACACGATTTTCTTAGCCGGGCCATTTATATATGTGTTGGCTTGAAAACATACTTTCAGAGTACATATTTGTGTTTGAAACCAAGCATAACATCAAGAATTTATATTCTTCTATCCAAGTTATAGGACGCGTCATACTCCCTTGTCTGGAAAAGATTCGCCCTCGAATATTCTTGCTCGACACCGGGAATCTCTTCACTCTTCAGCTTCACCGTCTTCATTATCGGTCATGTATAGGCAGGGACATCCCTGAATTTTTGAAAATTTTGAGGGCCTTGAACAAAATTACATAATGAGGCCCTTTCGAGAATAAATATTATATATAAACGTTCAACACATTACTTATTTTAAGATATTTCTCATCTAAAAACTGTTTTTCTTTGTGAAAAATAAGTGCACACATATATATAATTGTTAACGGGCAAATTTTGGGCCTCTAAAATTTTTGAGGTTCTGAGCGATCGCTCATCTTGCACACGCTTAAAGACGGCCCTGCGTATGGGATAAGTCTGTCACATTGGATGTTGCTGCTACGTTATACGTACAAGGTAGATCGATTTTGTAGGCGTTGTTGTTGATCCTTTTGAGAACCTGAAATGGACCATCACTAAACCATTTCCTCGAAATGCTCCAACCTAACCACAAGAAACACTTCCTAGGTCTACCGTAGGAACCTCACACCCAAGTCTATTATCCTCTCGAATAATTGATACAACCATCGGTGTCGACTCACAAGCGTTACCCTAACTCGTGACTTCGGTCACCTTCTAGGAACCTCACACCCAAGTCTATTATCCTCTCGAATAATAAACTTGTGTTTTAAGAGTTATTCTCTTGTTTTTATTCCCTAGAGGTTTTATTTTGTTTATTATCCTTTGATTAGGGTTTTACAAAATTCGCTTATGCGTCCTACACATATATAAACCTATGCTATAACATGAAAACTAAGAGTGGTCAGGCCACTGTAGCTCCCTTATTTCACAATAACACAAGGGTCGAAACTCTGGAACAAATATGTAAACTGTACAACATGTACTTTTCCAAACGTAAATAATATCAAGATAAAGAAATGTTATTACAAAGGGAGATGATTTGCACACTTTTCAAATTGATTAGCACACTCTAAATTAGAATGTGTTGACAATTATATCCTCATATTAATTTACACATTTTCATTCTGTTAGGGTATAAATGTCAACACACTCTAATTTAGAGTGTGTCAATCAATTTTGGGAATGTGCAAATCACCTCCGTATTACAAAAGTGAATTCTATGAAGATCAAATTGTATTAAAAAAAAATATAATAATAAGAAAAAAAATTTCCAAACCTATATTAAGTGTTTTTCTACAATCAATTCTCAAACAAAAAATGTACAAAATGCTTTTCTTTGATCGAGTTTTACCACATTTTCGGCTTTTGCAGGGATGTAAGCTTTGGATTGATCATATTCTTCTTGTAGATAAAAATCATTGAATCTAAACCTGCCATTATGCTCATATCCCTCAACTAGTGTCTCAAACAAATCCAAATTCATGGCATCAATAACCACAACTGCTTTATGATGACTAATCTTGCACCGCCTATGATCCAACAATAAGCCTAACATGGTTTTTATAGCACTGAATAACTAAATTTTCGCTTTTGTATCAGTAATAATAACCTCGAGATATAAGCTAAGAGAGCCAAATAAGGCAGGTATTGGTAGGGCTTTTATGATGGTTTTGATGATGTTGTTTGGAGATGAAATCGCGTTAACGACACTACATATGAAGGCTATGAGTAGATAAATAAAACAAATGACATTACAAGCCCTTTTACCCAATTGAACCCGTTTCAAGAAACTTGTTTGACGTCTGTATTCATCATGGGTTCGGTTAAGACTTGTTCCACTTCAATCGTTAACAGCGAACACAAATATGGAAACTTCTTATAGAACTTATTACATTTTAACGAATATACGCGGAACTGCTACTAACATCACCAAGCTTTGAACTAAAGTCTTTGACAGCTCCATTGACGGAAACTGGAAACAGAGTAGTTCAGGCAACTTCTTGAAACACGAAAATAATCGGCTACGGCTAATGCTACAATGAATGATACTAAATATATGGCTATACTTAAAAGCTATCCAAGAGGTTTGAAAATTGATTCCCAGGTCTGTCACTTTCCCTCAAATAATTTATACTACAAGTACAAAGTTTTTTGTTTTTTTTGTTTCTTTTTTTGTTTTTTTTTTTTTTGATTTTTTTTTGTTTTTTTTTTCATCTAATTATCCTGTTACACAACATTTATGATATTGATACCTCAATTTATAGTCATTCCTATTAAACTGGATAACAAACAAAACGACACCTAAATGATTGAAATTGAAAAAGACGCAACAGACAAGAACGACCGCAATAAAAGAGCATGTGCACTAACAACAACTGATGTGTCACCACCGCTATCAAAGAGAAGATTTTTTTTATATTATAGTTGCAAGTCAGCACACATCCAATAAAACCACAATAAATAAAACACATGCTCTAACAATAATTGTTATTGATATATGTAGATCTTATATCACATCAGCAAAAATATCCCAATCACTTACAAAAATTAAAAATTAAAAAATAAAAAATAATAAGAGAAAACCCAAACAAGCTCGTGGTTTTACCCACGAAGGGACGAATGGCTACGCAATGGGACCAAGGGTGGTGCACTATGGCATGTTATTGAAGCCCAAAATCCCAATGGCACGCCATTGGGTTTCTGTACCATGCTCTCTAAACTACTCATGAGTGACTTAGTGGCAAGAGCAACGCTAGACCCACTCACAAAATCCACACAAAAAATCAAATCGCTGACGTGTCAGCAGGTGATTGATGCATTTTTTGACAGTTTCTCTCTCCTCTCTCTTATTAAATCAATCACCCGCTGACACGTCACCGAGTGAATTTTTTGTGTGACTTTGTGAGTGGTTCTAGCATTTCTCTAGTGGCAAATAGGGTTGTGAAAATCACACTAAAATGTGTGGGGTTTCAAGTTTAATTTCTGCTAGGTGTAAATTATTTTGTAGTGAGTCATGCCAACATTTTGAAAAAGGAGAATTTTACATTGTTTGAGTCTGTATAGCAGTGGGTTCAAACCTCATAGATTAGTCGGTTAAAAACTCATAATCCATGAGTAAAAAAAGATCATAATAAAAACGAAAGAAAAAAAAAAACGAATGAGCAGCTATGAGTATCTAAGCTAAATGGGATCTATAAAAACGAAAATTGCAAAATTCTACTTTTAAAATAGGAAAAGCAATTATCCTAAATTTCTGATTCCTACATTTAGAATGAGGGAGAGCTGATCCTAAATTTCTTATTCCTACATTTAGAATGTGGGAGCTAATCCTGAATTTTTTATTCCTACATTTAGAAGAAAACAAGTGTTAAATTTCTAATACCTCCCTTAATATTTGCAAATGTTTATCTTCTCTCGATATCAATTAACAAAAATAATTTCACTTTAAATCTTATACTTTTACACCTTTTTAACTTTTAACTCTTTATTTATATAAGTTATATCTATTATTAAACAACATTTCAAATCACATCAAATTGTCATAATCTACGTTATCATGTAAAAAATTGTCTTAACTCCGTGTCAACGCGCTAGCAGTTAAAACCTTGTTGTAACCTTGTTATCAGTAAACAGTTAAGAGTATATAACTAAGGGCCCGTTTGGTATAGGGGTGTGACAATCAAGTAATGGATTGAAAGGTATTAATTGTTGTTTGGTTTCAATTTTAGAAATGAGATTTGGGATTGAGGAATGAAAATTCATTCCACGGGTAAATGGTGACTTTTCTGATGTATTATGACAAAAGTGGGCCATCAAAGTACATTTCACATTTTTATTTTCTAACTTGTGGTTAGAAGTTATGGGACCACTGCCTATCTTTATTTTTTTAAACATTTCTAGTGTATTATTTTATATTAAATAATAATAATAATATATTTTCTCTCTCAACATTTAAAATTTAATTTCTTTCAAACATTTCTCAAATCCAAATCTAATTTCAATTCCACTTACAAACCAAACGGGCCCTAAATTTTTTGAAAACTTGCCAAGCTAGCCAATCATATCTAGTAGTTTTTCTATATTTTATTATTTTATGTAAATATCAAGTCATATATATGTCGAAACTATTTCAATATTGATCTCATTTTGATTGTTTTTTAAAAGCCTTTTCAATAGTAAAGCTTTTAAAAATTATGTATTACCCTTACTATTATTGCCGGTCTGTCCTATTATTAAGGGGACGTGTGGCAGCCTTTTCAGCCATTGGATTTCTCAATTTTTAATCTGAGCCGCTTTAATTCAACTTTTGATTATAGCCATCAGATTTAGTCAACATAATCTCATCCGTCGGATGTGTAGAAAATTGAAAATAACTGTTTGACTTCCTTGACACACTTCCCCTCAACTGCCAATGATAACCTCTCTCTTATAACCTCTGTCTTTATCCACATTCGCTCTCACACAATCTATTATTAAAATATATCACAAACAAAAACATACACACACACACATTTTCTCTCACAAAATTATCTCCCTACTCTTTTATCACACAACATAAAACACACACGTCTCTCTCACACACAAAATACACATATCCAGATGGAACTGGGTTTGTGTTCATCGCTGCTAATTGCAATCAGTTTAATGTATGGTTTAAGATGATGGAACTGATCATCATCTCGATACATAAAATGGTACGAATTTTGTAACCCAGATGGTTACTTGAATTTTTGTGTACGTTCTAATCAACTCCTATCACCACCATCTTCTGAAGAAAACTGTATTTTAATTTTAAGAGTTAAACCTGAATTTTGTGTGTTTCTTTTTGTAGTGGTTCACAAGAAGAGGTTAAAAAGCAATGCAGTTGGTTTAAATGATGGAAAAAGTAAGAATGAAAATTTGACTATGAAGGCTACGTCGATGACAACGATTAATTTGTGAGTTAATTTGGTGATCTTTTCTTTCTTTGTGAAAAAAATCATAACTTTATTAAGATATTTGAGTTAGTTTTGTGTTTTTTTGTATGTGCAGAAAATCGAGTAATCGTGAGAGTGAAAGGCAAAAGGAAGAAAAACGATATAGATCTGATGGTGAAACATAATCATGTGCGGTGCGGGATGTTTCAGTGCGGGTTGGTTTATTGCGGGTTTGGTTCAGCGTGGGTTTGATTCAGTATGGGTTGGTTCAGCGTGGGTTTGATTCAGTGTCTGTTTGTTCAGCGGGGTTGGTTCAGCGGCAAGCAGAAATGCTTACAATGTGCTCAGGTTAGTCTCTCTGATTGCACAAGCTCAACAAACACAAGCTGAATTAACACATGCTGAAAATTCACAATCTGAACCAACTCAATCTCTCAATCTGAACCAATTCAATCTGAACGAACTCAATCTAAACTAACTCAATCAACTTAAAATTTTAGAGAAATAGCCCCTTTTTAAATTACTATTTTCCTCTTTAGAAATGACGAAACTCATTATGGGGTTTTCAGTTTCAACCTTATTTTAGCCTAACCCATATTTAATTTCACTAATTTTGAGCCTTTGTAATGTTGTAGTGTTGAAAGGATCAAGATGATGACGACTGACACTATGCTTGTGGGACCAATAACTGTTGTCAACTACGTTCTTTCATAATCAAACGTAATTGGAAAGGGTAACAAGCAGTGAATTAAGGTAACTTTAGATTATGTGATTTTCGATGTTAGTTTTGGTGTATTTCTATTTTCTTTTGTAGACATTGTTGATGATATGTGAAGGAGGAGCTGGAGAAAGTGAGTTGTCTGATGGAGATGTGTTGTGTTTCCTGAAATGATCGAGTACAAGTAATGGTAATAAGTTATCGAGGTGTTTGGTTTACCTTATTTCGGGTGTGAAAACTAAACATCAGTTTCAGATATCTAATGAATTGCCAGACCCAACCAACACTAAAAAATTTATAGTAATCGCTAAATATGCTTATGTTTCCTCTTCATGGTCAATAAAATCAGAGGGTACTCTCAGTCCCATCAGTGTACGTTTCAGATTACTGTTGAGGTTGTGGAATCATTGTATCCACCTCAGATTCCCGCTGAGGATTAGATGGGCTGTTGGTCACATCACAGTCGCCCTTAGTGGTGCATGATGGCCACATTAAAGATTTTATATATAACTGTGACAAAAACTATTTTTTGTGCATTTATCTTAATTACTCATCACCCACTTGATATATTCTGGTTCTTTTGATTCAGTTTTTCACTGTGGTTACCTTTTGCTTCTTTTGGAATTCAATTTGAACTGATGCCTCCTTTACTGGTAGGTTGAGAATTGGAAATGTCATTTTCTACTACAAATACTACAATGATATGTTGCACACTTGCACAGGACTGAAGGCATAGTTATCATCCAGAAAGGGTACACTTTGTGATGTTCTACCCAACTGCTTATTGTATTTCATAACCTTATATATTATTGATTGTCAATCAGGATGATGTTGCTGGATGTTCGAATATAATGTTGATCTTGCTGAAGCTTTGAATAAAAAGCAAAATGCGCCTATTGAGCTTCTAATGGATATGTTTAAATGTCATGTAATTAAGGAAGTTATTGGTGTTCCTGGGCTAATTACTCCATGGTACCCCCTCTCTCAAATCATTCGTTTCAGCTATTCTTGTCAGCTTTTCTGACTCGTATGTTATTCCAACAGGTATGGCTTACGTGCTGATATCCAACGATTTGGACCAGTGTGATCGTGTAACAAGGGTACTAAGATGGTTCTATTATCAGATGGTGTTCACCAAAAGCTTAAAATTTACATTGATGTTGAACTTATTCAAAACCTATAAAGTTAAAATGTTATGCTTAATGCTTTACAATGTACCAGATTGTAACTTTTCTTTTGATGTCCTTTTTTAAATGTAATCGGAACTTTTTTTAGTTAATATCTTCTTTTTGCAGTGTCGACTAATTTGTTTTTTTGTTTTATAGGAGACCAAAAAAGGTTAAAGATATCATAGTCCACAATGACACGTCAAAATGACCAAATGAGCCATTTGGTAAGCAATCCCAAACACCCCATATGGTCTAAAGATTGCAGCGTTTTTTTCATCCAACGGCTGATATGTCATGGTCGAAACCGCAACTACTTATACTTCAGCAAGATGTATCATACATCTTCGAAGATTCGTATTTTGCATTGTCCATCATTGGATTACGTTTAAAGTGAGCTGTATGGGCAGCAATTTTCGCATTTACCTTAATTATTTTTTGCACAAAGTTGTTATTTCATTGCTTCTACAGGCGTATCAGAAAAAGGTGCAATTTCGTGGACGGGACCAACTTACCTTAATCAGATGGATTCACAATCGAAAACTTTTCAGGGTGATGGAGCGAACAGGTCCACAGCCTATTACGTGCCCAGTGGTAAGCCGATTTCCTTTTGCAATAATGAAACAACATATATGACATTCCTAAAATCAAATAGGTTACATATATGCCGGAAATGCTGAGTGAACCAGAATCCAGAGCGAATATAACTGTTACCCCGGCACCATCAATGGAGGGACAAAAAAGTAATGTGAGAAGCAGTTCTGGAACACAGCCTGCGCATACAGGTATGACAAATGTATTAGGCCATGTTGTTGTAATGCAAATGACTGTCCAGTAATTGTTGATAATCCATTTCTTATCCTAACATAACCTCCCTAATGTCAAGAACATGTTCAGTATGGCAGGGTCCACCACCAATCGGTCGCACACATAGACCATGGGTCCCGGTTGTGCGTCTAGTACCATCTAATAGTTGTGCAACACAGGGTGTGCGCAAAGGTACTGCATACTGTAGTATTGGTGTTCCTTTTAATGTATTGACCTGCGACTTATGTTACACTGGATCACCTGCTAATACTATCCTTATTTGTCTCTAAGGACCTCCGCAAGAGTACAATTCATTCGGCACGTGCAGCTGCGTATTGATGAATGTGTAAATACTCATCATTTTTATCGTATCTGAACTGCCAAAACATCCAAAAACACTCAGAAATGCATCAAAATACAGAAATTATCCCAAAAGTGTGTTTTATATGTTTTAGATGCAAAATGTTTAAAAACAAATGAAAAACTAACAAAGTTTGCATAATTGGCAGTTTCAGTCCCTCAAGTTTCAAAAATTGACAAAACTAGTCCCTAAAGGTTTAAAACGAAAGAAAAGTCAACCCAAGGTTTTCTAAAGTCAAAAATTATCAAATCAAGTCCTTGGGTGAAAAGTTTGAGAAAATTACACAAATGGTCCCTGCAGTTTGGAAAATTATACAAATAGTCCCTGGAGTTTTGAAATATAAAAATTATCAAAAATTGCCCTTGTACTATTCACATATGTCAAATTTAGTCCTTGTTACAACTTTGGATTATTTACAGTTTGGGTCCTTAAATTTTAGAAAAGTGCAAAATTGGTCCTTGTGTTATTATATCTACAAACCAAACCGGACCCTTGTTTAAAATATTATCCCAAACCTATTCCCTTAATCCAAATAATAAACAACCAAGCCCACCTTACACCCCTTATAACTCCCAAACCCACTCCACAAGCCCAACATCCACCCAAATCCACCTACCTTTTTAATATAAAAAACACCAGGGTCAACATTGATCGTTTGACCCTTTGACCACTCCACCTCCTCCAATCCACCCCGTGACCTTGCAACACCCCTGTCACCCTCATCATCACCTCCCACTATCCCCCCTCCTCCATCATCACAGCTACACAAACCAAACACTCCACTCCAAAAACTATCCCTCTGGCCTCAATAATCAAAGGAAAACGCCAAAGCATTTTGGCGCCAAAATCAAACATATGGCCAAGATTAAAATTGTGTGATCCTGTGGTCAAGAATTATGCTGGGAAGAGTCCAAAACATGCTCAGAAACCCTAATCTTGGAGTATAAAAAGGAAGAGAAGCATTGGAGCAGGTTGTTAGAATTTTTAGTTTAAAAATTAGTTTATTTCATGTATTGTAATTTCATGTTCAATAAAAAAAACTCAGTTGTAATGTGTTCCTTTCATTAATATAAGTTGTAATTCAGGAATTCAAGCTTTAATTTTAATCTCAGTTTCCTAAAAAGAAAAAAAAATAAAAAAAATAAGAAATAAATAAAACAACAAAAAAGAAAGAAAAAATGCAGGATGCAGGAATAAAGGAATGGTATAGAGCTCATGGGAGCATTAAGTTATGGTTTTAAGGTCTGGAATCCCCTTGGTGTTGCTTTGGACTGCTTGTAAGACAAAATTCCCACTTTTGTGTTTTTCATTGTATCATTGCTAGTTGTAGCTTGAATTCTGTTTAATATTGCTCATTTGTGGTACTCATAGTTTTAGAATCAGTTTACTACTTAAGTTATAGTTTTGAAAGTCTTTGGATCACATTTCATACCCACTGCCTTAACTTTACCAATTATGGAGTCTTATGGATTTGTTGATGCCTGACTGATCAATCCTGTATTTGTGAGTTTAAATATGTATAACACATCTGTGTGTATGCTTATTTGGTAAAATCATGGGATAAAACATGCATTCTCTTTGCAAATCAAAAACAGACACCATCTTAAGGGGTGTTTGGAATTGCTGAGTCTGTGGACTCTGTGGGGTTTTAAGGCAGTACTTTCAATCTCTACATGTTCATTTAGGTTAGATATTACTTATTCAAGTCATAAAAGTAGTGGGTATTCAGTAAAAAGTCAAATCTAGTTTTAATTTTTCTTAATTACCCAACTGTTGGGATTTTTAGGAAACACAATCCATTTTTAGGTTCAAATCTTATTTGTCTTGCTTAAAATGGTTTCAAATTAACTTCATACATCAATTTCAGTAGGTTAGAAGCTTTTGAAATTCACAAAAGTCAAAGTGTCATAAGATCTTTAAAAGTCAAAAGAGTATAGCAGTGAAATTGGCACTTTTTTGTGGATCTCTCTTGAGCTCAGGTTTAAGCTAGAAGCTTTGAGCTTTTGGGGAATCATTATCTACCAGCTGGTGTATTGGAATTTAATTTTTAGAGATTTTTATAATTTTTCTTTAAGCACTCTTCATGCCCTCAAAGTAGGCTGCAGGGGAAGGCATCTCCCCTGCACCACCACTTCTGTCCCACAGACCCAACTTCCATACCTTCCCATAAGCATGTTAGTGAACCCTAGGTTTAGCTTATTGGCTTTTTGAGTACCCCTCCTAGCCATCTTTTAGGATCAAGTCTTATATTGGACGCCTGACTACCCTTGTGGGCCCCACAGGGCTGCCAAGGTTACCAACTAAACCTGAGTTGCACTAAGGTTTTGGTATGTGCTTATCTGCTTCTGTGACTTATTTCCTGAGCTTATTGGTTTTCCTTGGTTCTTTTCTTGTGCACCTAACTACCTTACAGCTTATTTCATCATTGGTTTTCATTGAGCAGCTTAATTGAGCTTATCAGTTCCCTTAATAATTCAAAAAGCTCACTATTTGGCTTATTAATAAGCACACAGCTTATTTTTAAGTTTCAAAGGTTGTTCCTTCACAAAAAGTTCCTAAATCCAGTAGTAAATTAGTTGTGTAAAATAAAAATCAAGAAAATCCAAATTTAAATAAAGTGATAGCTTCTATTTAAGCCCTTTGGCTTATTTTTCTGCTTATTTATAAGCACTTCTCATTTTTAAATTTTTCTTAGGTTTATTATAACTTAAAATAATTTTAGGAATTTTTTCAGATTTTTCCTTGGTCATTTTGTATTTTTCATAATTTATTTTAGTTTAAATCAATTAAATAATTAGTTTTAATTAATAATAAATAATTAAAAAGTAGAAAAAATAGGTTTTCTGTTTTAAAATTAGTTTTATAATATTTTAAATTTTTCTAAATTTAATTTTCATTTTTCTAGTTAATTTTCATAATTAATTAATAATTAGTATAATTTAGTTAATTAAAAAGTAATTAATAATTAGTAATTAATTAATAGTAATTAATTAAATAGTGGTAAAAATAATTTTAATTTTCTAAAAATTTTCTTATAACATTAGGATTGTAAAAATATAATTTTTATATTCGTAGGACTTTATTTGCTCTTGTTTCACTTTTTATTTTGCGCGTTCGCGTTTATTTTAAACTCAAACGCGCGTTTTTAGGTTTAACTCACGTTTTTAGATATCTGATCATCAGTAATTGTTCCAATAGTGTTTCTAAGCTATTCTCAATCATAATCTCATAGTTTAATCATAATAATCAAATTTCTGATCCTTCTTTTAAATCACCCGATCACTTAAAATGTTTTTAAATACAATTGCTTACCTCGCTGGGACATAACGACCCGGGAATACACTGGACTCCTTGGTTAGTTGGTTTTTAACGTTTGACTTGGTTGACCATCACCTGGTAAACTTAGTTGACCGTTTAGGATCAATGAAAATTTGGCGCCGCTGCCGGGGAGGTAGCTGCGTAATCAAAACATTTTTTAGAGATTAGTGGTTTTTCATTCATCACTGTATAAATACCACCACCTTTTTGTAAATCTTAATCATAAAACAAAAACGTTATTAACACTTTTCCTAAAGTGTTAACGACACCAAAAAAATTTAAAAACAAAACAGATCGTTACGTTTTCTATATCGTGTTTCTTTTAAGGTGATTCTTAAAGAGATACGATTTTGGTAAACGAAACGATACCAAAAATATTGTCCAAAAGTTTTTAACCCATACACAAAAACCCAAAAACATTCGTCTCTTTCTTGTGAATAATAATTACATAAAAATAAACCGTCGCAAACCAAGTCAGAACACCTACCAACTGGGGGTGTGAACATAATAAGTTCCCAAACAAAAGATAAAAACTTGCCTTTGTATCCCTGTAGGTGGTGTACCTTTCTTAAAGAAGCCACTTACTTGTGATTATTGGTTTAAGTTCACTGTGGTTTTGCCTTGATTTTATTTTGATTGGTTTTATCCCTAGTGCATGCGCACTCGTTCTTCTAGGTTCACGAGCCCATTTCGTGAGCTTGTTAAGAAACCTAGAAGACCTCGTAGACGTTCAGCACCAACAGTCGGATCTGAGATCTGTACTATTGCCACACCCACTGTCACCATGGCGGAAGACCGCCCCATGTGTGAGCTTCTGCAAGCACCCATCGAGGGTTACGGAGATGCCATTGTTGTTCCAGCCATTGTGGCTGATAGTTTTGAGCTCAAAACCGGGTTACTTAATCTTGTAACCTCAAGTCAATTCTACGGTTTTGAGAGGGACGATCCTCATGCTCACATTCGATGGTTCAATAAAATCACATCAACCATCAAGTACAAAAATGTCCCCTGTGAAGCAATCAAGCTTCTTCTCTTCCTATTCTCCCTAGAGGGTCAAGCCCGGATTTGGCTTGAGAAACAACCCCCTCGCTCAATTGAGACATGGGAAGACTTGGCAAAAAAGTTTGTGAATGAATTCTTCCCACCTTCAAAGACTACGAGTCTTAAGAACGAAATCACCAAGTTCACTAAAAAAATATGATGAATCATTTGGTGAAGCGTGGGATCGTTTCAAAGAATTACTTCGCAAGTGTCCACATCATGGTTTCTCCGAGTTGATGCAACTCGATACTTTTTACAATGGCATGAGCCAAGCTGATCAGGATTCACTCAATGCCTCCGCGGGAGGTAATTTCTTGAGTAGAACCACCAAAGAAGCTTTGCAAATAATTGAAAATAAGTCCAAGGTCCGCTCTACACGAAGCAAGCCGGTTGTTTCTCAAATTAATGCGGGTCTTTCCACTTCATCTTCTATGAGTCAATCTAGTATGGATGCTAAGATTGACAAGCTCACTGAAGCTATTCAAGCTTTGGTTCTCGCCCAAACAAAGAAAGTTTCATTTCCACAACATCCTCCACCTGCTGAGGTTAAAAAAGTGGAAGTCTGTGTGACTTGTGGTGGGCCGCATGCCTATTACAATTGCACAGCTACTGATGGTTCCCCATATGAAGCTCATGCTATAGCCGGGTCTTCAAATCAAGGAGGCAATCAATACCGCCCTCCTATGGACCCGAACTATCGTCCTAATCATTACCCTGGACCACCTAGTTTTAATCAAAACCAAAATGTCCAAAACCGTAACCAGAATCAAAATAGAATGAACCAAGGTTATCAAAACCAAGGAAATTTTAATCAGGGTCATGGTTTCCAAAGTCAAAACCAAGGTTTCCAAAATCAAGGAAACTTTAATCGGAACCAAGGTCAGGGTAACCCCAATCAAGGGTACTTTCATGAAAACAACAACCAGAATCAAAGGAATTTCCAACACCAAACTCAAGGAAATTTCCAAAATCAAGGTCCCAACCAAAACAATCGTGCTCCAAATGTTCCTAATAATCAAGCCATTGTTCCAACTGGGCCTTCATCTGACGAGTTGTTAAAACAATTCATGAAGTCTAAAGAAGAGTTGAACAAGTTGTTGGTCAGCCAGATTTCTGACATCAAGAAGTCTTTAAATGATCGACCCTCGGGCTCAGGTACTACTTTACCTAGCAACACGATCGCTAATCCGAGGGGCGATGCAAAAGCGATCACAACTCGTAGTGGTGCTTCTTATGATGAACCCGCGATTCCTACTACCTCTTCTTCCTCTCCTCCAAAGGTAGTGGAACGTGAACCTGAGGTGACAAAGGACAAGGTGCAATCTAATAGTCCACGAAGTACCGCACATGTCCACCCTCAGGTTGTCCCAGAAACCATGCTGAAACCTGGAGTTGTCTTTGATCCACCTGAGACTCCAGCTGAGAACCCTAAATCCAAAACTTCTATTCCTTACCCATCACGCTTGAATGAGCAAAAGCTCCGCGAAAAGGCTAGTCACCAAATGGATAAGTTCTTCCAAATCTTTCAAGATTTACACTTTGACATTAGCTTCGCGGATGCTATAATCTTGATGCCAAAATTTGCATCAACAATCAAGAATCTGTTAAGTAATAAGGAAAAACTCTTTGAGATGACAAGAACTCCTCTAAATGAGAATTGCTCAGCAGTTCTTTTGAAAAAGCTTCCCGAGAAGCTTGGAGATCCCAGAAAATTCCTCATTCCATGTATTTTTCCTGGGATGGTTGAATGCTTTGCCTTGGCCGATCTTGGTGCTAGCATTAACCTTATGCAATATTCTGTGTGGAAGAAACTATCTCTTCCTGAACTTACTCTCACGTGCATGACTTTAGAGCTTGCCGATCGTTCAATATCACGTCCTCTCGGCATTGCCGAGGATGTGTTCGTTAAAGTGGGAAAGTTCCATTTTCCGGCAGATTTTGTGATTGTTGACTTTGATGCCGATTCAAGGGTCCCTCTAATTCTTGGAAGGGGATTCCTTAGAACTGGGCGTGCTCTCATCGATGTATTTGAGCAAGACATCACATTGCGTGTTGGAACTGAAGCTGTCACCTTCAACCTCGATCAAACTTCGAGGTACTCCTCCAAATATGACTCTGAATCGGTAAACCAAATAGATGTCATTGATATTACTGCTGAGGAGTACGCTCAAGAGGTTTTAGGTTTTATTGATGATTCTTCGAGGGAAAAACTCCCTCAATCTTCTCATCCCATCATTGCCAATTCTTCTCCTTCCCTCACTCCGTTTGAGGGAAGTGACTTCATCTTAGAAGAAATTGAGGCCTTTCTCAAAAGTGATTCGATTCCCGATGGAATCGATAACCAAGAGATTGACCCTGAGAGGGATATTCTCTTAATTGAGAAATTACTAAACGAAGACCCCTCTCCTCTTCCTCTTCTACCACAACAACTTCATAAAGAGGAAGTCAAAAATGTTGAAAAAACTGATGACTTTCCTGTGGTTGAGCTTAAGGACTTGCCGCCTCATCTTGAATACGCATTTCTGGAGGGTGATGATAAATTACCCGTCATAATTGCTAAAGATTTAAGTGTTGAGGAAAAGGATGCTCTAATAAAGCTTTTGAAGTCACATAAACAAGCAATTGCTTGGCGACTCTCCGACATCAAGGGCATTGACCCTGAATTTTGTACCCACAAGATTTTAATGGAGGATGACTTCAAACCAGCAGTCCAACAACAAAGAAGGGTGAATCCAAAAATTCATGAGGTAATCAAACAAGAAGTTTTAAAACTTCTTGATGCCGGATTGATTTACCCCATCTCGGACAGTCCTTGGGTTAGCCCAATACATTGTGTTCCAAAAAAGGGTGACATTACTGTTGTCACAAACGAGGAAAATGAGTTGATTCCAACTCGATTGGTTACGGATTGGCGTGTCTGCATTGACTATCGCAAGTTAAATGACGCAACCCGCAAAGATCATTTTCCTCTGCCCTTTATGGATCAGATGCTCGAGAGATTAGCGGGGAATGAGTACTATTGCTTCCTCGATGGTTTCTCGGGTTACTTTCAAATTCCCATTGATCCGCAAGATCAAGAAAAGACCAATTTCACGTGCCCATATGGAACTTTTGCTTATAAACGTATGCCATTTGGTTTATGTAATGCTCCGGGCACGTTTCAAAGATGTATGATGGCCATATTTTCCGACATGATCGGGAAAACTATGGAGGTCTTTATGGACGATTTTTCGGTCATTGGGGATTCGTTTCAATCGTGTCTCTCCCATTTAGACAACATGCTCAAACGTTGTGAAGACACAAAGTTATGTCTAAATTGGGAGAAGAGTCACTTTATGGTCAAAGAGGGCATTGTCCTCGGCCATAAAATTTCAAAGAATGGGATTGAGGTTGACAAAGCCAAAATCGATGTCATTGCAAAATTACCTCATCCCACTGCCGTCAAAGGTATTAGGAGCTTTTTGGGTCATGCCGGTTTCTATCGTAGGTTTATTCAAGATTTTTCTAAAATCGCCCGGCCTATGACCCATCTCCTCGAAAAGGATGCTCCTTTTATCTTCTCACCTGAGTGCGTAGAAGCTTTTGAAACTCTAAAGAAAAAGCTTACTGAGGCACCTATTCTTGTTGCCCCCGATTGGGACTTGCCCTTTGAACTTATGTGTGATGCTAGTGATTATGCTATAGGGGCAGTCTTGGGGCAACGCAGGTCTAAACACTTTCAGTCTATACACTATGCAAGCAAAACGATGACCGAGGCTCAAAGTCATTACACCACCACTAGAAAAGAATTATTGGCTGTGGTGTATGCCTTTGAAAAATTCCTGTCATATTTGATCTTGACCAAAAGCATAGTGTATACGGATCACTCGGCTTTGAAGTACCTTTTGGCAAAACAAGATGCAAAGCCGAGACTACTTCGTTGGGTTCTCCTCCTACAAGAATTTGATATCATAATTCGTGATAAAAAAGGAGCTGAGAACCTAGCTGCTGATCATCTCTCCCGTTTGGAAAACCCTCATCAAGATGTCTTCGAAAAGAAGGAAATTAATGAAACCTTCCCTCTCGAGACACTCAATGCGGTTGCCTTTCGTGGAGATTCTGTTACCCCATGGTTTGCCGATTTTGCAAACAACCTTGCGGGTAACTTTATTGTGAAAGGGATGTCGTCCCAACAAAAGAACAAGTTCTTTAAAGATGTGAAACATTATTTCTGGGGCGACCCCTGCCTTTTCAAAATCTGTGCGGATCAAGTCATCCAGCGGTGTGTATATGGTCAAGAATCCACTGAAATTCTCAAGGCTTGCCACGCTGGTCCCACGGGGGGCCACCACAATCCAAACTACACCGCAAAAAAGGTGTTTGACTCCGATTTCTTTAGGCCCTCGATTTACAAGGATGCCCAGGAATTAGTCAAATCCTGTGACGCTTGTCAACGTGGAATATTTCACAAAACAACGAAATGCCTCAAAATGCAATTCAAGTTTGTAAAATCTTTGACGTATGGGGCATCGACTTTATGGGGCCATTTATGTCATCTCATGGAAACAAGTACATACTCGTGGCTGTTGACTATTTGTCAAAATGGGTTGAAGCAAAAGCTTTACCCACAAATGATGCCCGAGTTGTTGTGAAGTTTTTGAAAGCTCTTTTTGCTCGATTTGGAACTCCACGTTCTATAATTAGTGATCGTTGTACGCATTTTTGCAATGACAAATTCGATAAAGTCATGTAAAAGTATGGTGTAACTCACCGTCTTTCTACTGCGTACCACCCATAAACAAGTGGACAAGTAGAAGTTTCCAATCGAGGTATTAAGAGAATATTGGAAAGAACCGTTGGTGAAAATCGTGCATCTTGGTCGGATAAATTAGATGATGCACTTTGGGCTTTCCGTACAGCTTACAAAACACCCATCGGGTGTACGCCTTACAAGCTTGTGTATGGGAAAGCGTGCCATCTGCCGATCGAGCTTGAGCATAAAGCCTATTGGGCCCTCAAGCATGCAAATTTTGACCTCAAAACTGCGGGTGATCATCGGAAAGTTCAATTGAATGAATTAAATGAACTTCGTGATCAAGCTTACGAGAACTCTTTGATCTATAAAGAAAAGACAAAGAAGATTCATGACTCCAACATAAAGAACCGCGTTTTCAACGTTGGTGATCGAGTCCTTCTTTTCAACTCTAGACTCAAGATCTTCTTGGGAAAGCTCAAAACCCGATGGACTGGTCCATTCACTATCGTTAAGGTTTATCCTTATGGCACCGTCGAATTATCTCAAAATGACGGTCCTAATTTCAAAATGAATGGACATCGTTTGAAACATTACTTTGGAGAGGATATACCATCCATGGTTGTCCCTGATCTCCAAACATTCCCCAAGGACAATTGAATTCGGGGATCGAGTCAAGCTAGCGACTCGAGAAACAAAAACAGTAGCAACAACATGGGTTTTCACCCATGTCTCTGACTTCTTTATACTTTCTAACACCCTAGTGTGGGGGAGTGGCCGTCCCCTGCAGCTATTTGAAATGTATATAACTTTGAAAAAAAAAAGTGATTGCATGTACATATAAATAAAGTGAAAAAAAATACAAAACGATATTTCCACAGTTAGCTTATAATATTATCTTTTTACGTTCAAAGAGTCGGCATAATAGCCGGAACTTTGAATATTTAGGACAATATTCAATTCTAAGTGTGGGGGGGGGGGAATTCTAGCGAATTTTATCACATTATATCCTCTAGTACCCCCGTTTTTGGCCCAAAATTTTCAAAAATTTTTCACTTTATTTCAAAATTTTTGTGGTAATCAGTCCGCCGTGTCTAAACGACAAAAGGATTGGCTAATGCAGGAGCAAACGGCTCTTGGTAAAGATATCTCAAATCCGTTGATAGCTTGCAATTTGCCCAAAATTGTATGGTAAATCAACTCGCCATATCCAAAAAAGTGAATGAGTTGGCTAGCCCACAAGATTATGGCTTGTGGTAAAGGTAGTGGAAAAACCATAATTGGTAATCAGCTCACCAAGATGTTGACTATTCCATCAAGAGTTGGCTAGTCCAGAAGCAAACGGCTTTTGGTAAAGACAAATCAAATCCGTTGACAGCTGGTGGTTTGCTCAAAATCACATGGTTATCAAGTGGACCATAGTTCTTACTTGAACTGATATATTTGGCTACTACAGAAGTGATGGCTTTTGGTAAAGAGTTTCAAATCCATTAATTTTTCTCAAAAAGATTGCTAGAGACTAGCAATAGTTTAGTGTGGGGGATTGATGAGTGTGTAAATACTCATCATTTTTATCGTATCTGAACTGCCAAAACATCCAAAAACACTCAGAAATGCATCAAAATACAGAAATTATCCCAAAAGTGTGTTGTATATGTTTTAGATGCAAAATGTTTAAAAACACATGAAAAACGAACAAAGTTTGCATAATTGGCAGTTTCAGTCCCTCAAGTTTCAAAAATTGACAAAACTAGTCCCTGAAGGTTTAAAAAGAAAGAAAAGTTAACCCAAGGTTTTCTAAAGTCAAAAATTATCAAATCAAGTCCTTGGGTGAAAAGTTTAAGAAAATTACACAAATGGTCCCTGCAGTTTGGAAAATTACACAAATGGTCCCTGGAGTTTTGAAATATAAAAATTATCAAAAATTGCCCTTGTACTATTCACATATGTCAAATTTAGTCCTTGTTACAACTTTGGATTATTTACAGTTTGGGTCCTCAAATTTCAGAAAAGTGCAAAATTGGTCCTTGTGTTATTATATCTACAAACCAAACCGGACCCTTGTTTAAAATATTAGCCCAAACCTATTCCCTTAAACCAAACAATAAATAACCAAGCCCACCTTACACCCCTTATAACTCCCAAGCCCACTCCACAAGCCCAACATCCACCCAAATCCACCTCACCTTTTTAATATAAAAAACACCAGGGTCAACATTGACCGTTTGACCCTTTGACCACTCCACCTCCTCCAATCCACCCCGTGACCCTACAACACCCCTGTCACCCTCATCATCACCTCCCACTATCCCCCCTCCTCCATCATCACAGCTACACAAACCAAACACTCCACTCCAAAAACTATCCCTCTGGCCTCAATAATCAAAGGAAAACGCCAAAGCATTTTGGCGCCAAAATCAAACATATGGCCAAGATTAAAATTGTGTGATCATGTGGTCAAGAATTATGCTGGGAAGAGTCCAAAACATGCTCAGAAACCCTAATCTTGGAGTATAAAAAGGAAGAGAAGCATTGGAGCAGGTTGTTAGAATTTTTAGTTTAAAAATTAGTTTATTTCATGTATTGTAATTTCATGTTCAATAAAAAAAACTCAGTTGTAATGTGTTCCTTTCATTAATATAAGTTGTAATTCAGGAATTCAAGCTTTAATTTTAATCTCAGTTTCCTAAAAAGAAAAAAAAAATAAGAAATAAATAAAACAACAAAAAAGAAAGAAAAAATGCAAGAAGAAAATGCAGAATGCAGGAATAAAGGAATGGTATATGTTGGGAATTATTCAATCAGTTACCACGGCTAGTGAAGATATTACAACTGCAGAAGATTGTACTTGCAGTGGAAACTCATTACCATTGCAAGAACAAACATTACCACTGCTTGCATGATAACTGTTAGAGAAACGCGCTTAGATAAACATAGAAAAGATCTTGTGTATATCTTATTCTATTAGTATTATACTTATCTTGTACAAGAGAACTCCTTGTTGTATAAAAGGAGATCCTAGGTCATAGTTAGAATATATCTTTCTAATACGTTTTCTTAGAGCTTCAAGGTGTAACCCTAGTGATATCATAGATCACTCGTATTATTATCATTAATAATATTGGAGCTATTTGTTTTGTTACATACACTGTTCTTACATACAATTGGTTCACTTACTATCAATCTTCTAAGTATCATTAAGTAGATTCCGCATACTTAGTGGTATCACTCAAAGTATCATTATTAACACAAGTTCAAGGTGTTCACGATCCAACAAGTGGTATCAGAGCAAGGCTTTGATATTTTGATTTAGAAGATCCTATGGCAGACTCAAAAGATACAGTGGAGACAGAAACAAGCCAATCTAACATTGCTGCAAAACTTCCAAAGCTAAAGATCAATGACTTCGAGATGTGGAGGCTTATGATAGAACAATTTTTCATGGTTCAAGACTACACATTATGGGAGATCATTATGTGTGGTAATTCTTTCTAACCTCGTACAACTACAGAGCAGATTGGTGACAATACAGTAAGAAAAGTTAATTCTGGTCCTGTTACTACTGAAGAAAGAAATCAACTGAAGAATGATTTGAAGGCTAGAGGTTTGCTGCTGATGGCTCTACCTAGAGAACAAGTTCTGGCTTTTAGCAAATACAAGTCTGCAAAGACTCTTTTTGATGAGATCTGTGAAGTGTTTGGTGGTAATGATTCCACCAAGAAGACTCAAAAGACTTTACTAAAGCAGACCTATGAAAACTTTGGTTCAACAAGTAATGAATCTCTTGATAGCATCTTCACAAGGCTACAAAAGATTGTTACTCAACTCACTGCTTTTGGTATTGAGGTGGAAAAGGAAGACCTAAATCTTAAGTTCCTAAGAAGCCTACCTTCTGAGTTTGACACCAATGTTGCTGTTTGGGAGGATAAGCCAGATCCGGAGACAATGAAGCTTAATGATGTGTACAATAACTTCAAAGTTATTGAACAAAGATTAAAGAAAGCTGGCAAGTTAAGAACAAGTTCTGCAAGTGTAGCACTCATATCATCATCAGGTAATGATAGTTCAGATGATGAAAGTGATAGTGATGATGACAGTGGTAACATGATTGTTTCCACTGGTAATGGAAATGTTTCCACTAGGAGCTCAAAGAAACAGGTTGCAGGACTAAGTGATGCTACTTTCTATGCCTTTATATCAAGCCATGTGGGTGGTTCAATTCTCAATCATGAGGATTTGGATCAAATTGATGAAGATGATATGGAGGAGATGGACATTAAATGGCAGGTGGCATTACTAAGCTTGAGATCAAAGAAGTTCTGGAAGAAGACAGGAAGAAAGATACATATAAGTGGTGATGAGACTGTAGGTTTTGATAAAAAGAAGGTGGAGTGCTATAATTGTCACAAGAAGGGGCACTTTGCAAGAGAATGCAGAAAACCAAGGAAATCTGACAATAAGTCAACTTGGTACAAGAAGGAAAAGAACAAAGAACCTACAACAGAAGAGCCAAAGGTGCTATTGGCTATTGATGGAGTGAGCTTTGATTGGAGTTTTATGACTCAGGATGGAGAAGATGATTCAGAATCTGCAATGCTTGCTACTGAGCATGCACTCATGGCTTTCTCAGACTCTGAGGTACATACTGATAATGCTTGTTCTAAAAACTGTAAGGCCTTAAAAGAGTATAATAGCTTGAAAAAACAATATGATGAGCTGATGCTAGAGTTACACCATACTAATCATAACTTAGCAAATCATAAGAGAGGTCTAGGTGTTTTAGAAAAACAGATAGAGCATTCTAGGGCAAATGAGTCTAAATTTAGTGATGACATTGCTGTGTTAAAAAATGATTTAGACTTTAAGATTGTTGTAAATCAAGCTCTTAGGGAAGAGATTGAAAAAGTTAATAAGGCTAGTGCGAATATTCAGATAACTAAGCAAACACTAGACCATCAATCCAAGAGCATTGACAAAATTTGGGAAGCTCAAGTTGTGAGCAAAGCCAAATCAGGTCTAGGATACAAATCTGTTCCACCACCTCTAAGAGGTGTTCCAGCACCTCCTGGCATTGACCTAGCTCACACAGGCTTAGAAGAGTTTCAGGATCCACCCATGACCTATGGACCAAAATTTGTTAAACCAGTTGAAACTGAAAAGGTTCAGGTTGAGGTTGAGACTTTTGATAGTGCTAGTGACTCATCTCTTAAAGATGAATGTTTGAATGTTGAGTCTAAAACTAGTGTCACTAAAGATGTTAAAGTTGAGGAAAGAGAAGGTATTCCTGAAGAAGTCAAAGAGAAGCCTAGGACACAGTCAAATTACACTAGGCCTACTACTAGGTATGCAGAGATGTACAGGGATAGGTCTAAATCTCCTAGAGGGAACATGAGAAGTTGGAATCATGTTAAAACTAGGCAGTTTGGTAGTGATTTTGTGTTCAACAATAAGGCTTGTCATATATGTGGTAGCTTTGACCATTTAGCTAAAGACTGTACCTACCACATGGGAAGAAGGGAAGTATTTGTGAATAAAAGGGTGAATGGACACAATTCTAATAATATGACTCACCCAAACCCCTTAAGCAAGATGGTTCCCAGGTCTGTTTTACTTACCATTGGCATCAAACCAATTTCCACTGCTAGACCAGCAGTTACCACTGCCAGTAGTAAAAACAGATTTTATCCTAAGTCCCCTGTCACTTCTTTTGTTAAAACTTATCAAACAGGGAAAAAGACTTATTTTGAAAAGAATGATCACAAGAATCACATGTGGAGACCAAACTTTTCTAAACCAGCAGTTTCCACTGCTAGGCATGCAGTTACCACTGCAAGACTAAATGTTTCCACTGATGTCTATGTGAATAAGAAAAGGGTAAACTTGAGAAAAGCTGTTAAGGCCTCAGCTCGTTGGGAATGGAAACCAAAAGGAACAACAACCTCAGACAATCCCAATGGTGTATCAATGACCTTTGATAGATACAATTATATTGATACACGAGGCAGATCCAAGTCATTTGTGGCTTGGGTCCCCAAAAGGTACTAATTCCTTTATGTTGAGTGCAGGAACAGTCAAAGACTACTAATGATTATGAATAACTTGATAATACTTTCTGAGTTAACTGTGACTGTAACCTCTCGTAAATTTCCCATACGATTAGTAAATGCATACAAATAAATAAAACGATGTTACGATAAATTAACACCATTTTATGGGTAACAAATTTTTTTTTTATGATATGGCTTGATATTGAACCACTATGATAACTGTGATTGACCGTTTACCCAGGAACGATGCTTACACACAACCTAGGTTGCCTATAATTATTGCGAACGATAAATAATTATATAACGCGTTTATATTTAATAATACGTTTCGTCTAAATAACGTATACTATTTATATATTCCCCGAACCTACGAAACTTCCCGAGAACGCTCACTAATATTTTTGAACTCCGACACGATAATCGAGACACCCCAAGTGGGCCCCCAACACCCAATGGGCCACGAATCCAATTACCAAACCAAACGGACTAGTACTAATTTTTTTCTTCTTTCTTTCTGCTGGGCCGAGACCAAACCACAAGCCCACAGGCTTTAAAGCCCAAACGCACTTTTATTATTTTTCTTTCTTTTGCACTGTCGCGACCACGCCCAAAACACACTCTTTATTTTACGATTTCTACATCTAACCTACGTATATTTTTACTTAACTCGTCTCACCTAGTGCCAATGAACCAGGAATGATAAAACTTATGCTCACTCACCCTCGTTTACTACCCTAGAAAACGCCTAAGCAAACCACCAAACGCACCCTAGAAAGATATACACGACGTGTCACAACATTCCTTTCTCACCACCCATGCTCCCCAATGGTAAGTAAACTAACAATGAACATTGTAAGAAGAGTCAGGAATGAATAGCATACATATCTCACAAGATCTAAGCTTGTAACATCATGATTGGACAAGGGAGGAGGCGCTACTATTCGCCCTCACATGTTACACCAAAACTTGCGAACATATCTTGTTTTACTGCCCATATAAGACCTCCCATGCAACCTTAAACGTTACACACACAAAAACGAACCACTACCACAAAAATTAACAACGAGGAAAGCTATGAAGGGACGAACGGATTGCTAGGAGAACCACGATTAGAAGAGAACCTAGGAAGCAAGGATTGGAACTACTTGAACCTTGGAAGGACGAGAAGTGAACCACAACACGTTTAACCATATACACGAACCATACGTTTAGTTTTACTCCACCTTTTGAGGTGAGGTGAGACTCCAAATCTTTATTTTCATTATTTTCATATACGTATTATGTATTTTGCACAAACACTTCGTCCAAATTAAATAAGCAACAAAAACGTAACATGCACATATTATATATCGTATTGTATGTTTACTAAGTCCTTAACGAGTATCTATAATAATATGGAACTAATAATAACGTATACACCCTAAAAATCACACGTTACTATGTTGTATTGAACATGCACGAAACATACTATAACACTTAGTTTATTTTCAACATTTATAAGTTATACGTAATGAGTTTTGGCTTACAATTTGACCTCGCCATGTCTAATTTCAATATACGACTACCTATTATTTTTGTACAATCTGATTACCTACGTGATATAGAAACGAGAATGAAAGATAATACGGCCTAATAACTCCATTTAAGCACCTAACGAGAACCAAAGCAAAACGCCATGGAAGCCATTTTCAGAAACTTAAAAACTCTACGTGGGCTTATAAGCCCAAAAAGCTCTTTTTAGCTTATTGTGATAAGCTATGAGAATAAGCTGTTTTGAAATGATATAATAACTTGAAATTATGGATTTCGACTAACCTAGTGTTCCCCCAAACCTCTTGTATCATTAAACCTTAACGGGCTCTTATTTTTGGCTCGTTAAGCCCAATAAACAAAATAAGCTAGTGATAAGCTTATAAGCTGCAAAAATAAGCTTTTCTAAATGTTTTTGAGCTTAATGAAATAATAAAATTGTTAAGTTTTGAATTTGGTAAAGTTGGGACTATTTTTGCAAATGTACGAAGGATAGGGACTAAATTTGCCAAATTAGTAAACTTTAGTGAAAAGTATAAAAACTGTTTTCTAAGGGGTATAAACTGTAAATATTGAAACTTAAGGATAATAAATGTATATATTTGAAATTTGGACTAAAAATGTAAATATATATAACTTTTGGACTAACAACGTAAATATTTTCCGTTAAGGGTAAAAAGTGTAAAATTGAGAAAACATTAAGGATCGAATTGAAATATTTACTTTTAAAATAAAAATTCTATATTTATTATATATATATATATATAATTGATTATATATTAAAACGATAAATAATTAAACGTAACTTATTATATATAATACGAATAAAACAATACATAACCATTATTCATTTTTATACAACGCAACACATCACGTATGTACTTTATCGATTTCTTATAATTAATAATAAACGTTCGCAATAAAACGAGACTTAAGAACTGAAACGTGCCATATCTTTTAGGTTGTGTGTGAAGCCGTTGCCTTGCATCGTTGAGATTACAATTGTTCTACTATCCTACTAAGGTGAGTTCATAGCCCACATTTAACTAATTTCTGTGGGGGGGATACATGCTTAAAAACCGAACACAAGTCTTTTCCTGATCGTATTATTGCTTAAGTAGCTATTGCCAAAAGTCCCTCGATCATGAACCTTAATCACTTGAAAAGTGAACGTAAATAATTGTGAATAGATCTATTAGGGATTGACAATCCCCATTTGGTTGCTAGAGGAAAGTCACCAAATGCACGTTATTTGAATATAATAGGTTACTGGCAAATACCTATCTTGGGGGCTATACATTTCACATCTTTATTATGAAAATATTGATGTCTGTTGAATCGTTGAGTGTCATGAGCTTAATGCAATAATGAATGTGATTTTCTAACTTGTTTATTTGTATCGATATTACAATAAACATCTATCTCTTGTGTTCAAATTCTTAAATATAAACCTATGGATTTCACTCAACTTTTGTTGACTTTTAGCATGTTTATCTCAGGTAACTAAATGGAATGGATGGCAACGGCACGAAGTGGGCAAATAAAGAAACGTTTATTTCTCTTTAAATAAAACTTGTTGTTAAATAATGAATTCTCTTGAAATTATGAATATTTGGTATTTTAAATAAAACTTAAAATGATTACTTGAATCGTTTTCTATAATTGTGACGAAAGATCCACAATATAATACCCCAAAAGTCTTCCGCTGACATTTTAAGTCTTCCGCTGTATTGATCGATTTTGGGGGTGTTATAGATTGGCATCAGAGCTACGGTTATAGTGAACCAAGTGTTTTTGGAACATTGGACTATAACTACACTTTAAACGGGACAAAATTTTCATAAAATACCATCCTACGCCCTTCGTGCCTACGCATCCCAGTAATTGGTAAAAAGTATTATTTACCTTTATAGCATTTTTTTAAATTAGTTATAATTATGCTTACATTTACTAATCGGGAAATTTATTACAGTGTCATGTCTTCGAACACCCACCCTATCAGCTTGTCCTCAAACTCAGGAACTGAAGATGTTACTTCAGCCTATGCTACCTCACCTATGCCTATGTCTCCTGCTACCGACAGATACATGCAAAGCCAGCAATTTCTGCCAGCATCTGACACAGAGGCTTCTCCTCTGGCAACATCTGGTCCGATTCGCCGATCTAGGCAAATTAGACAACTTCAGCCGTATGAAGCAAGTACTGCTGTACCAGCACCAGCTCTTGTCATACCACCTGAATCAGTTGTGCCATCACCACCTGCACCACCAGTAATACCACCAGTACCAACTATCTTCTACAGCCAAACTACTACTGTACCACTAACACCATCACCTATAGTATCACCTCCACTAGCATCACCACCAGTACCTTACCAAAGTGTCCCTCTACCACCTCACCGAAAGATTTACCCAATCCGCCCAACTGCCTCAGAATCTAGTATTCACCGTAGTCGCCGAAGGACCCACAAACGGGCAGATGCTCGTAAATGGTCTTTCTTATTGCCCATTATGCGATATTGGAGATCTCAAGAAGGAACACCAACAACAAGGGAACTTGGGGAAAGTTCTTACTCTACCTCCCGAATACTGCCAGTCACTGGGGAACCCATACACCATACCATACCATTGTTAGCTGCAAGAATGGTTCGCCACGAAGACCGACTTGATTCCATCGCGAGTATACTCAACAAGATTCCACAGGAACTTCTAGAAACCTTTGAAGATGACATGAACAGTCTCATAATTGGTCATCTTGCAGTAGAGGATAAAGTCGAAAAGTTGGATTCTCTATTTTGGGAATCAATGGAATTCATAGGAGCTCTTTGTGGGGCTAACACTTCAACCGAAATAGCATTAGGAACTTTAGACCGAGAGATTGAGAGAAACAACACTGAAAACCTACGCCTTAGGCAAGCCCTGCTGGAAGCTCGAGAAAGGGAAAGAGCTCGAGATCAAACCATGGAAACCATGTCCACTGCCATTCAAGAACTCCAAAACCGCCTAGACAAGGCCTTAGGAAAACCATGAGACCACCACTTTGTTAAGAAAAATCAATGTCCTACAAATAAGAATATCTTGTCGTGTTTTGTAAACATTTGCACAAGTACAAATAAGTGTTGTAACACCGTGACATTGATTTATGGAAGTTTATTTTATCTTTATTTACGTTGCATTATATCGTAATTTATTGGTTCATACAGGTCAAACTTATTCGTTATGTGTGTTATCCCAACATACAAAAACTTACGATGATTGAATCATTGTAACTACGACCTATATTTAACTATTCATTACTCGATATGTATTTTCAACGTGATAAGATTATTATAAATGTTCTAATAATATACCTTCTTTTATAGCAATATGGCTAGGACTAGGAGAACAACCACGAACGCCGCACCAGCAAACCCCGAAGTTATGACCCCGGCTGCAATCCAGCAAGCAATCGCTGACGGCGTTAATGCCGTTTTAGCTGAACAAAACCGTAATAGAGACGGAAATGCACCGGCACCCCGCTACTGCACCTACAAAGACTTCATAGCATGTCAACCGACGTATTTCAAAGGAATTGAAGGAGTGTCGGAATTAGCTCAATGGTTTGAAAGAAGTGAAACTGTTTTCCAAAGAAGTGGATGCTCGGAAAACAACAAAGTGAGCTTCGCAACGGGAACACTAATGCAAGACGCTCTATCCTGGTGGAACTCTACCGTTCAAACACTAGGAGCAGAAGCAGCACATCAGCTTACTTGGATTGAGTTCAAGGCTAAAATACTAAAGAAGTATTGTCCCCGTTCCGAACTACGAAAACTCGAAGATGAGTTCCATGCCTTAATAGTAAAAGGAGTTGATTTGAGAAGTTACAACCGGAGATTTCAAGAACTTAAGATATTATGCCCTACCATGGTACCTGATTATGAGAAGACATTAGAGAAATATGTCGAAGGACTCCCTAGGAGTATTGAAGGAAATGTCACCTCAGCAAATCCGCCAACCTTGGAAGCAGCAATGGAACTTGCTCAGAAACTTCTAGATCGAGAAGTGAAATACAATGAACTAAAAAGGAAATTGGACGATAAAAGGACCACTCACCATCACAACAACAACCAGCGGAACTACGACAGTCATCACCGCAACAACAACCAACGCAACAATAATCGAAACCACCAGCCCTATCACAACACCCGAAGCACTCAGCAGCAGAACCAAAGACAAGAAAAACCCCGAGTCTACACCGCTATGGAAGGTGTAGGGTACAACGGACAGAAACCCCTGTGCCAGCGATGCAAACTTCATCATGAGGGTCGTTGTACCGTCCGATGTGACAAATGTCATAAAATCGGTCATCAAACCAGGAACTGTAAGATTCCTGCTACAGGAAGCAATGCATTAGCTATACCACCCACTTGTTTCGGATGCGGAGAAGTAGGACACATCCGGAGAAACTGCCCAAAAGGAAACGAACCAGCCAACGCCCAAGCTAGAGTATACCTACTCGGAGATGGAAACGGACCCGATGTAGTCACCGGTACGTTTCTACTAAACCATCATAATGCTAGAGTATTGTTTGATTCGGGCGCCGATAAGAGTTTTATATCGGATACGTTTGCTCCTTTACTTAATGTTACCCCCTCTAAGCTAAACACCACCTACGAAGTCGAAATGGCTGACGGGAATTTAATAGACACCAATACTATCATGAGAGATTGCACCCTAACCTTATCTGAAAAACCTTTTGCCATTGATCTTATGCCGGTTCAACTTGGTAGCTTCGACGCTATCGTCGGCATGGATTGGCTATCCCACCATCGTGCTAGGATTCACTGTGACGAAAAGGCCGTCCATATACCACTCAAGGATGAAACACTCATTGTCCAGGGCGACAAAAGCAAACCTCGATATGGAATTATCTCATGTATGCAAGTAATAAAATACATGAAGGAAGGATGTCAAGTATTCATGGCTCAAGTTACGGAAAGTAAGTCATCCGAAAGAAAGTTTGATGACGTTCCTATCGTTAGGGATTTCCCTGAGGTATTCCCTGAAGAATTACCTGGTATTCCACCCGTACGTCAAGTAGAATTTCAGATTGAACTAGTGCCTGGAGCGGCACCAGTAGCTAAAGCGCCTTATAGGCTAGCGCCATCTGAAATGGAAGAATTGTCAGAACAACTAAAGGAATTATCGGATAAAGGATTTATTCGACCAAGCTCATCACCTTGGGGAGCTCCAATTTTGTTCGTTAAGAAGAAGGATGGATCCTTTCGAATGTGCATCGCTTACCGGGAGTTGAATAAACTTACGGTAAAGAATCGATACCCATTACCTCGAATTGATGATCTGTTCGACCAATTGCAAGGATCAAGTGTGTACTCAAAAATTGATCTAAGATCAGGATACCATCAGCTAAGAGTTCGAGAAGAGGATATTCCGAAAACTGCATTCAGAACGCGCTATGGTCACTACGAATTTCAAGTAATGCCGTTCGGTCTGACCAATGCACCAGCAGTTTTCATGGATTTAATGAATCGAGTATGCAAACCTTACTTGGATAAGTTTGTAATAGTATTCATCGACGATATTTTGATCTACTCTCACAACGAAGAAGAACATGCGGGACATTTACGAATCATTTTAGAACTGCTCAAGAAGGAAGAATTGTACGCTAAGTTCTCTAAATGCGACTTTTGGATTCACACCGTACAGTTTTTAGGACACATCATCGATAGTCAAGGCATTCACGTAGACCCTGCAAAGATTGAGGCTGTTAAAGGTTGGTCATCTCCTACAAACCCCACGGAGATTCGTCAATTTTTAGGTCTCGCAGGTTACTACCGAAGATTTATAGAAGGATTCTCCAAAATTGCAAAGCCGTTGACTAAGTTGACCCAAAAGAATGAGAAGTACATCTGGGAAGAAAAGGAAGAAGCAGCCTTCCAGATGTTAAAACAAAAGCTTTGTGAAGCTCCAATATTAGCCCTCCCAGAAGGAAACGAGGACTTTATAGTATATTGCGACGCATCTTATCATGGACTAGGAGCAGTTTTGATGCAAAGAAGCAAAGTAATAGCTTATGCATCCCGCCAACTAAAGAAACATGAGGAAAACTACACAACTCATGACTTGGAGTTAGGAGCTGTAGTGTTTGCACTCAAGTTGTGGAGACACTACTTATATGGCACCAAATGCACCATATACACCGACCACAAGAGTCTTCAACACATTTTGGATCAGAAGGATTTGAATATGAGGCAACGTCGCTGGCTAGAGTTGCTCAGCGATTATGATTGTGAGATCCGCTATCACCCAGGAAAGGCTAATGTAGTAGCAGATGCGTTAAGCCGAAAGGAACGATTGAAACCCCTTCGAGTTAGATCACTAGGGATGACTATTCACTCACCCCTTCCATCCCAAATCCTTACCGCGCAGAGCGAAGCACTTAAAGAAGAAAACCGACCCAAAGAAAAGATTTACGGTATGCCCGAGAATAAGAATAGTTTCGTGAAGAAATCTGATGGAACACTATGTTTCAAGGACAGAAGTTGGATCCCGATGATCGGAGGTATTCGTGAGCTCATCATGTATGAGTCTCACAAGTCAAAATACTCCATCCATCCAGGTTCTGACAAGATGTATCAGGATTTAAAGAAACTATATTGGTGGCCAAACATGAAGGCTGACATCGCAGAATATGTCAGTAAATGTTTAACATGTTCAAGGGTAAAGGCAGAACATCAGAAACCGTCAGGCTTACTTGTACAACCAGAACTTCCTATGTGGAAATGGGAACGAATCACTATGGACTTCATCACCAAACTCCCAAGAACCTCATCCGGACACGACACAATATGGGTTATTGTGGATCGTTTAACAAAATCCGCTCATTTTATACCCATCAAAGAAACCGACGAGATGAATACACTAGCTCAGGTATATGTGAAGGAAATTGTCACTCGACATGGAGTACCAATTTCAATTATCTCGGATCGAGATAGTCGTTTCACCTCACACTTTTGGAAATCATTACAGGAAGCCCTAGGAACTAAACTAGATATGAGCACCGCGTACCACCCTCAAACTGATGGTCAAAGTGAAAGAACTATTCAAACCTTGGAAGATATGCTCCGAGCATGCGTTATCGATTTTGGAAAAGGTTGGGATAAGCACTTACCATTAGCAGAGTTTTCATACAACAATAGTTACCACGCCAGTATAAAAGCAGCACCATTCGAAGCACTATATGGTAGGAAGTGCAGATCACCCGTCTGTTGGGCAGAAGTCGGAGAAAGACAACTTATAGGACCAGACCTTGTTAGGGAAACAACCGAGAAAATCATTAAGATTAAGCAACGCTTACAAGCAGCCCGAGACCGACAGAAAAGCTACGTAGACCTAAAAAGGAAACCCATGGAATTTCAAATAGGAGACAGAGTCTTATTGAAAGTATCTCCCTGGAAGGGAATGGTACGATTTGGAAAGCATGGAAAGTTGAACCCCAAATACATTGGTCCGTTCAAAATCCTGGAAAGGATAGGACCCGTGGCTTATAGACTAGAACTACCCGAAGAACTTAGTCGGATTCACGACATCTTTCATGTGTCAAACCTTAAGAAGTGTTTATCCGATGAATCTCTCGTGATTCCATTGAAGGAAATTCGACTAGATGATAACCTTATCTTTACTGAGGAACCTATTGAAATCATGGATAGAGAAGTCAAACAATTAAAACAAAACCGTATCCCTATTATCAAAGTTCGTTGGGACTCCAAGCGAGGACCGGAATACACCTGGGAGCGCGAGGATCAGATTCGCTCCAAGTACCCACATCTCTTCACCTAAGACACCCTCGACAACTATCTTAGACTACAATTCCGGGACGGAATTCCCTGTAAGAAGTAGGTAATGTAACCTCTCGTAAATTTCCCATACGATTAGTAAATGCATACAAATAAATAAAACGATGTTACGATAAATTAACACCATTTTACGGGTAACAAAATTTTTTTTTATGATATGGCTTGATATTGAACCACTATGATAACTGTGATTGACCGTTTACCCAGGAACGATGCTTACACACAACCTAGGTTGCCTATAATTATTGCGAACGATAAATAATTATATAACGCGTTTATATTTAATAATACGTTTCGTCTAAATAACGTATACTATTTATATATTCCCCGAACCTACGAAACTTCCCGAGAACGCTCACTAATATTTTTGAACTCCGACACGATAATCGAGACACCCCAGGTGGGCCCCCAACACCCAATGGGCCACGAATCCAATTACCAAACCAAACGGACTAGTACTAATTTTTTTCTTCTTTCTTTCTGCTGGGCCGAGACCAAACCACAAGCCCACAGGCTTTAAAGCCCAAACGCACTTTTATTATTTTTCTTTCTTTTGCACTGTCGCGACCACGCCCAAAACACACTCTTTATTTTACGATTTCTACATCTAACCTACGTATATTTTTACTTAACTCGTCTCACCTAGTGCCAAGGAACCAGGAATGATAAAACTTATGCTCACTCACCCTCGTTTACTACCCTAGAAAACGCCTAAGCAAACCACCAAACGCACCCTAGAAAGATATACACGACGTGTCACAACATTCCTTTCTCACCACCCATGCTCCCCAATGGTAAGTAAACTAACAATGAACATTGTAAGAAAAGTCAGGAATGAATAGCATACATATCTCACAAGATCTAAGCTTGTAACATCATGATTGGACAAGGGAGGAGGCGCTACTATTCGCCCTCACATGTTACACCAAAACTTGCGAACATATCTTGTTTTACTGCCCATATAAGACCTCCCATGCAACCTTAAACGTTACACACACAAAAACGAACCACTACCACAAAAATTAACAACGAGGAAAGCTATGAAGGGACGAACGGATTGCTAGGAGAACCACGATTAGAAGAGAACCTAGGAAGCAAGGATTGGAACTACTTGAACCTTGGAAGGACGAGAAGTGAACCACAACACGTTTAACCATATACACGAACCATACGTTTAGTTTTACTCCACCTTTTGAGGTGAGGTGAGACTCCAAATCTTTATTTTCATTATTTTCATATACGTATTATGTATTTTGCACAAACACTTCGTCCAAATTAAATAAGCAACAAAAACGTAACATGCACATATTATATATCGTATTGTATGTTTACTAAGTCCTTAACGAGTATCTATAATAATATGGAACTAATAATAACGTATACACCCTAAAAATCACACGTTACTATGTTGTATTGAACATGCACGAAACATACTATAACACTTAGTTTATTTTCAACATTTATAAGTTATACGTAATGAGTTTTGGCTTACAATTTGACCTCGCCATGTCTAATTTCAATATACGACTACCTATTATTTTTGTACAATCTGATTACCTACGTGATATAGAAACGAGAATGAAAGATAATACGGCCTAATAACTCCATTTAAGCACCTAACGAGAACCAAAGCAAAACGCCATGGAAGCCATTTTCAGAAACTTAAAAACTCTACGTGGGCTTATAAGCCCAAAAAGCTCTTTTTAGCTTATTGTGATAAGCTATGAGAATAAGCTGTTTTGAAATGATATAATAACTTGAAATTATGGATTTCGACTAACCTAGTGTTCCCCCAAACCTCTTGTATCATTAAACCTTAACGGGCTCTTATTTTTGGCTCGTTAAGCCCAATAAACAAAATAAGCTAGTGATAAGCTTATAAGCTGCGAAAATAAGCTTTTCTAAATGTTTTTGAGCTTAATGAAATAATAAAATTGTTAAGTTTTGAATTTGTTAAAGTTGGGACTATTTTTGCAAATGTACGAAGGATAGGGACTAAATTTGCCAAATTAGTAAACTTTAGTGAAAAGTATAAAAACTGTTTTCTAAGGGGTATAAACTGTAAATATTGAAACTTAAGGATAATAAATGTATATATTTGAAATTTGGACTAAAAATGTAAATATATATAACTTTTGGACTAACAACGTAAATATTTTCCGTTAAGGGTAAAAAGTGTAAAATTGAGAAAACATTAAGGATCGAATTGAAATATTTACTTTTAAAATAAAAATTCTATATTTATTATATATATATATATATATATATAATTGATTATATATTAAAACGATAAATAATTAAACGTAACTTATTATATATAATACGAATAAAACAATACATAACCATTATTCATTTTTATACAACGCAACACATCACGTATGTACTTTATCGATTTCTTATAATTAATAATAAACGTTCGCAATAAAACGAGACTTAAGAACTGAAACGTGCCATATCTTTTAGGTTGTGTGTGAAGCCGTTGCCTTGCATCGTTGAGATTACAATTGTTCTACTATCCTACTAAGGTGAGTTCATAGCCCACATTTAACTAATTTCTGTGGGGGGGATACATGCTTAAAAACCGAACACAAGTCTTTTCCTGATCGTATTATTGCTTAAGTAGCTATTGCCAAAAGTCCCTCGATCATGAACCTTAATCACTTGAAAAGTGAACGTAAATAATTGTGAATAGATCTATTAGGGATTGACAATCCCCATTTGGTTGCTAGAGGAAAGTCACCAAATGCACGTTATTTGAATATAATAGGTTACTGGCAAATACCTATCTTGGGGGCTATACATTTCACATCTTTATTATGAAAATATTGATGTCTGTTGAATCGTTGAGTGTCATGAGCTTAATGCAATAATGAATGTGATTTTCTAACTTGTTTATTTGTATCGATATTACAATAAACATCTATCTCTTGTGTTCAAATTCTTAAATATAAACCTATGGATTTCACTCAACTTTTGTTGACTTTTAGCATGTTTATCTCAGGTAACTAAATGGAATGGATGGCAACGGCACGAAGTGGGCAAATAAAGAAACGTTTATTTCTCATTAAATAAAACTTGTTGTTAAATAATGAATTCTCTTGAAATTATGAATATTTGGTATTTTAAATAAAACTTAAAACGATTACTTGAATCGTTTTCTATAATTGTGACGAAAGATCCACAATATAATACCCCAAAAGTCTTCCGCTGACATTTTAAGTCTTCCGCTGTATTGATCGATTTTGGGGGTGTTATAGTGACTCACTAATATGTTTGCAAGTTGTTTGGTATATGTCTGTTCTGCAAATGTTTATGAGATTGCAAGAAGTGTGTTAAAGTCATCAAGAGTTGTAGCCAAAGGAATGTGGTCAAATAAGCTGAAGGTCTTACAATATTGATTAATTAAAGAAGATCTTTTCATTCATTCAAAGACATGAGTTACAGCTTACATTCAAAGTTCCAACTGAATTACAAAGACCATTCCTAAAACATTTGGCTAATTAAGAACTACTAGCTTCTATCAATTATTACATAATACTTGAGGCTATGACAAGTACAATGAAGAAGCTGAAGATGAAAATGGAAAAAGAAGAGAAGGAAGACTGTGAAGATGCTCAAGTAACAAAGTCAAGAAAATACTCAAGAACTTTGTTCCTTGGCAACATTCTTCAGTCATCTATTTCTGCTTCTCCTTTCCCTTATATGTAATCTGAGCCTTCTTGCTCTGTCCAATATGTTCTTGATGCAGAAGACCAGGTTCTGGAGCAGGAAGATCCAACACCAAATTTGATGATGTTGGGAGAGATGAATCTCTCTTACTTGATCTTGGTTGGGATCTCTCTGGTGTGGAAGGTGGAAGAAAGGTTGGATCTTCATTCTCTTCTTCTGAAGATTCTTCATCAGAAGTCCAGATAAAAGGAGAGACAAGCTCCCTCTCAGCAGGATTTGGATCATGGCTTGATTCACCCTCTATGTGTGCATTCCATTGTTTTTCTTGCACATCCCATCGTTTTTCCATCTCTCTCTTATAATCAGAATCTTCAAGTCCCCATGGATATGGTGGTACATCTTCTTCTGATGATGGAACAGAAGAGTGTTGATCAGAGGACTCAGGGTTTGATGACATGGTTATGGAAGAGAATTGGGTTGATTGGGATATTTGGGTTTGAAAGATTTTTGGTGACTGAGATGTGGTATTTGGAGGAGGTTAAATAAGCCAAGGTTAGGTGTTATGCTAATTAATGAAGGTTATTTAATTTCATCTGTTTTGGTTGGTTTGAGAAGTAACTGTGGTTTGACTTTTGAGAAGATATTTTTGTGTATAGTAACTTGGTTAAAAAGTTACTTGGGTTAATCTTTGTGGGCTAAGATGTGACTTATTTTTGTTGTAGTATACAACCTATATCATTGGAGTAATAAGGTGTGTATCTTAGACACACAACAAATGGTTATTGATTCACCATGTCTAACCCACATAAGAATCAGCTAGTCCATAAGCAAACGGCTTCTGGTAAAGACTTATCAAATCCGTTGATAGCTGATAGTTTGCTAAAAACTATGATAAGAGCAGCAAATTTTTCATGTTTTACTTACCACTGCTCTTTGAAATTTTGTTGATTTTTACCACTGCAAGTTCACTGTTTCCACTGAAAGTGTAAATTTTACCACTGGTGAACTAGCCGTTACAACTGCGTGTCAGTAATCTCATTTTTACTAGCTGTTGCAAATATAACCATCTTTCCGTATTAATAGGGTAAAATTTTAGGGAATTATCTACTTACCAAACTTTATTTATTCTTTTCTAAAGATAAATCTTTCTATAGATAATTTCTCTATACGCGTTTTTCTCCAAACCCTATTAGTATAAATTGATTCCAATACGGCTTGCACTTTATTCTCGATTACTAACACTTTTATCTCTCAAATCACAAAATCATGGTGACTCTCAAGTTTGCAGATGAACACAACCAAGTGGCTTATCTACAAAAGTCAAACGACAAGAGTGGACCCGTTTTTCATCAGATTGTGGATTTCCTAAACACAACTCATATAAGGTATGCCTTAATTATGAATCCCACAATCTTTGTTTCTCACATCAAACAGTTTTGGAACTCTGTGGAGTCCATAACCCTTGAACAGGGAGACACACATGAATCTGTGGAAGCTCTTAGAGCCACAGTGGATGGGGTAACTATTGATGTTACTGAATCGTCTTTAAGGAGAATTCTCCAATTAGATGATCTTAATGGTATCATCACATTACCTAATTCAGACATATTCAACTACATTGCTTTGATGGGGTATGATACATCTGACCAAAAAGTAACTTTTAAGAAAGGATGTTTTTGTCCCCATTGGAGATTTTTGATACATACTCTGTTGCATTGCCTAAGTCCTAAGAAAACTTCTTATGAACAATTTGGATCAACCATGGCTTACCCTTTAGTTTGCTTGGTTTCTGATAGGACTTTCAATTTTTCAAGGTTTATATTTAATAATATGAAAGGCAATGTAAAGAGTTCATACAAATTTTTGATGTATCCAAGGTTTGTGCAAGCAGTGTTAAATGAATTTCAACTGCAAAATCATAATAGGATTTATGACACTCCATGTCTTAAGCCAAAAGTATTTCAAAACATGTGTAAGGCTTCAGATTTTTGGGATGGAGTGATTCATCCTCTTTTACCAAACATGCTTGAAAAGATTTCACAGGTACAGGGTGAAGATGCAACAATCCCAGTTGTATCCCATCACACACCCACTATTTCTGTTCCACAAATTCAACATATCCCTACTGTAACTCACACATATGAAAGGAGGCAAAAACAGCCAACTCCTTCCATGACAACATTGCATGTTGCTGACCTTTATGGTTTAGGAACAAGCAGTGGTGGTTCAAGGCTTCAATCTAGTCCAACTAGAGAAGAGCCTGGATCAATGCCTTATGATTCACCTCTCCCAGCAGGTTACACAGTTGGAAGTGATGAAGGTAGTGTGCAACAAAATGAATTGATGGAATTATGTACCAAATTAGTCAAACAGGTTCAAACTCTGGAGAAAGATCTGGCACAGACCAAAGTACAACATGCCACAGAGTTGAATCTATTGAAGGCTGAGATTCAAAAGTTGCAGGATGAAGTTGTGAATCTCAAGAAGAAAAGACATATTCAAGCTGTAGTTTCTTCTCCATCATCATCACATGATGATCTTTCTGCAGGTTCTGGTTATGGTTTGGGAACTTCTTCCAAACAGGGGAAGAAAACAGATGCAGAGATTAAGGGGAGGAGTACTAATTTTGATGATATGTTTGCTGAGCTCAATGATTCTGAAAATGCTCAAGCAAAAGATGATGTAGCTGAGATTGAGGGGAGGAGATTGGATCTTGAAGATATGGTTGTTGATACTGATGTTCTTGGAACTACTCAACAAGTTTCCACTGAAGCAGAACATGTTACCACTGATCAAATAATTTCCACTGCAAGTGAGACTGTTATCACTGATGTTCCATTTGTTACCACTGCAGAGGAAGAAGCTGCCAGAAAAAGATCAGTCAAAGGTAAAGCAATTGTGTTTGGTGCAGAACAAGAGCATACACGAATGATTTCCAAGAAAGATCAAGCTCAAATTGATTTTGATGCAAGATTGGCAGAACAACTTGATGCTGCAGAAAAAGAAAATATGAAACAGCAAAAGGAGAATGATGTTGCTAGCTTTATGGAAGCACAGAGGTTAGGTAAACTTGAAGCTGTAATGGCACAACCACTCTCAGTGGTTCCACCAACCATCTTACATGAGAAACCCCCTATGTTCTCATATATGCCATCAGAAGTAGAGATTGAGCATATGATTAAGCATGATCCAGTAGTAAAGAAGAAAGCTATTGAGCTTGTTGCTAACATGACTTTGACAGAAGAACAAAGAACAGCTCAATTGGCTGATTTTATTCAAATGAAGAATCAACAAGCACTGGATGAAGCTATTGGAACTGCTAGAAAAGGTCAAAAGAAACAAAGACAACCTAAAAAGGCACAAATCATTCATGAGATGAAAGTATTTTGCTGTCATGTTGGAACTTGGAAAATGGCAGATTTCAAAGGTATGTCTCATGAAAGAATTGAAGGTATTTACTACAGAATTAAAAGGCAAGATAGTACCTTCAGACCTATTGATTTTGAAGAAGTTGAAAGATTCAAGCAAAGTAAAAGGAAAACTTCAACTGTTGAAGATCATGTTACAAAAAGAATGAAAGTTCCTCAAGAGAAAGAATCTCAATCTGAGAAATGTGCAGAAGATCTACAAAGTGCTATTATTATTGTTGAAGAAGAAGAAGATTTCTACCCAGATCCTTTGCAATCAAAGCATCCAATTATTGATTGGGAAGTGTACACAGCAAAGTATTTTGCTTCTACTTGGAAGATTATAAGATTGGGAGGAGAATCTTCATCATTCATTCAGTTTGAAGATCTTCTTAAAGCATGTGACAGAGATGATCTTGATAATCTTTGGAAGCTTGTTAATGAAAGATTCAAGGCTGATACTCTCAAAGATATGAAAGAAATGCAGCTCTGGGTTGATTTAAGAAGACTATATGAACCAGATCTTAATGATAAGTATTGGAAGTTTGATGCATCAGACTTAAATACTACATGGACATATTTTGATAAATGTGAGGTTCATCATGTTTCTACAACAAAGAAAGTGGATGTGTTTATGTTTGCTGAGAAGGAATATCCACTTAGAGCTAAAACTCTTTCTGCAATGTTGAAATCAAAGTTAAGAGTGTATGCAGATAATGAAAAGATCAGAGCTTTGATTCAGAAGATTCAAGATCAATATGCAAGAGCTGATAAAGTGTTAAGCAGAACAAGATAAGTGTTTGGAAGAATTCCCATATCCTCATGTTTATTGTATACTTGAAGAAACTTGTTGATTTACTAATAAATCATAAGTTTAGGGGAGGATTGTTGGGAATTATTCTATCAGTTACCACGGCTAGTGAAGATATTACAACTGCAGAAGATTGTACTTGCAGTGGAAACTCATTACCACTGCAAGAACAAACATTACCACTGCTTGCATGATAACTGTTAGAGAAACGCGCTTAGATAAACATAGAAAAGATCTTGTGTATATCTTATTCTATTAGTATTATACTTATCTTGTACAAGAGGACTCCTTGTTGTATAAAAGGAGATCCTAGGTCATAGTTAGAATATATCTTTCTAATACGTTTTCTTAGAGCTTCAAGGTGTAACCCTAGTGATATCATAGATCACTCGTATTATTATCATTAATAATATTGGAGCTATTTGTTTTGTTACATACACTGTTCTTACATACAATTGGTTCACTTACTATCAATCTTCTAAGTATCATTAAGTAGATTCCGCATACTTAGTGGTATCACTCAAAGTATCATTATTAACACAAGTTCAAGGTGTTCACGATCCAACACTATAGAGCTCATGGGAGCATTAGGTTATGGTTTTAAGGTCTGGAATCCCCTTGGTGTTGCTTTGGACTGCTTGTAAGACAAAATTCCCACTTTTGTGTTTTTCAATGTATCATTGCTAGTTGTAGCTTGAATTTTGTTTAATATTGCTTATTTGTGGTACTCATAGCCTTTTAGAATCAGTTTACTACTTAAGTTATAGTTTTGAAAGTCTTTGGATCACATTTCATACCCACTGCCTTAACTTTACCAATTATGGAGTCTTATGGATTTGTTGGTGCATGACTGATCAATCCTGTATTTGTGAGTTTAAATATGTATAACACATCTGTATGTATGCTTATTTGGTAAAATCATGGGATAAAACATGCATTTTCTTTGCAAATCAAAAACAGACACCATCTTAAGGGGTGTTTGGAATTGCTGAGTCTGTGGACTCTGTGGGGTTTTAAGGTAGTACTTTCAATCTCTACATGTTCATTTAGGTTAGATATTACTTATTCAAGTCATAAAGTAGTGAGTATTCAGTAAAAAGTCAAATCTAGTTTTAATTTTGCTTAATTACCCAACTGTTGGGATTTTTAGGAAACACAATCCATTTTTAGGTTCAAATCTTATTTGTCTTGCTTAAAATGGTTTCAAATTAACTTCATACATCAATTTCAGTAGGTTAGAAGCTTTTGAAATTCACAAAAGTCAAAGTGTCATAAAATCTTTAAAAGTCAAAAGAGCATAGCAGTGAAATTGGCACTTTTTTGTGGATCTCTCTTAAGCTCAGGTTTAAGCTAGAAGCTTTGAGCTTTTGGGGAATCATTATCTACCAGCTGGTGTATTGGAATTTAATTTCTAGAGATTTTTATAATTTTTCTTTAAGCACTCTTCATGCCCTCAAAGTAGGCTGCAGGGGAAGGCATCTCCCCTGCACCACCACTTCTGTCCCACAGACCCAACTACCATACCTTCCCATAAGCTTGTTAGCGAACCCTAGGTTTAGCTTATTGGCTTTTTGAGTATCCCTCCTAGCCATCTTTTAGGATCAAGTCTTATATTGGACCCCTGACTACCCTTGTGGGCCCCACAGGGCTGCCAAGGTTACCCTGACTACCCTTGTGGGCCCCTCCTAGTCATCTTTTAGGATCAAGTCTTATCATTGGTTTTCATTGAGCAGCTTAATTGAGCTTATCAGTTCCCTTAATAAGTCAAAAAGCTCACTGTTTGGCTTATTAATAAGCACATAGCTTATTTTTAAGTTTCAAAGATTGTTCCTTCACAAAAAGTTCCTAAATCCAGTAGTAAATTAGTTGTGTAAAATAAAAATCAAGAAAATCCAAATTTAAATAAAGTGATAGCTTCTATTTAAGCCCCTTGGCTTATTTTTCTGCTTATTTATAAGCACTTCTTATTTTTAAATTTTTCTTAGGTTTATTATAACATAAAATAATTTTAGGAATTTTTTCAGATTTTTCCTTGGTCATTTAGTATTTTTCATAATTTATTTTAGTTTAAATCAATTAAATAATTAGTTTTAATTAATAATAAATAATTAAAAAGTAGAAAAAATAGGTTTTCTGTTTTAAAATTAGTTTTATAATATTTTAGATTTTTCTAAATTTAATTTTCATTTTTCTAGTTAATTTTCATAATTAATTAATAATTAGTATAATTTAGTTAATTAAAAAGTAATTAATAATTAGTAATTAATTAAATAGTGGTAAAAATAATTTTAATTTTGTCTAAAAATTTTCTTATAACATTAGGATTGTAAAAATATAATTTTTATATTCGTAGGACTTTATTTGCTCACGTTTCACTTTTTATTTTGCGCGTTCGCGTTTATTTTAAACTCAAGCGCGCGTTTTTTGGTTTAACTCATGTTTTTAGATATCTGATCATCAGTAATTGTTCCAATAGTGTTTCTAAGCTATTCTCAATCATAATCTCGTAGTTTAATCATAATAATCAAATTTCTGATCCTCTTGTTAAATCACCCGATCACTCAAAACGTTTTTAAATACAATTGCTTACCTCGCAGGGACATAACGACCCGGGAATACACTGTACTCCTTGGTTTAGAAATTCTTTATTTTTAAAATTAATTCATAGAAATTCTTTTATAATATTTTAGAATTTATAGAATTAAATTTGCATTTTTCCACTTTATTTTTCTATTTTTCTTTATTTTTAATTCATTTAAAATTCCAAAAATCAATATTAATTCATAGAAAATAAAAGAAAAGTAAAAAAAAAATTCTTTTTCTGGAAATTCATATTATTAGTTTAAGATTTTTAGAAAATATTTTCAAATTTGTAGGATCATTTTTCAATAAACGGCACGTTTTAAATAACACGGTTGCATTTCTGTTTTTACATTTTTAACTTTGGTGCATAATTAGCTTGTACTCTTTGCATATTTCATAATTGTTTGTGATTACTTGAATATCTTGATTTATATTTTCACCTTTTCACTTTTCAATTCACGGTTTCACGAATCAATATTCTTGATTCCATTCGCCTTCACTGGGAAACGACTCGGGTGATCCGTATTTTACGCGGATCACTTCGATATACTACTATATATTATATATGTTGGTTTTCACACGAATCAATTTTTGGCGCCGCAGCATGGGAAGGTCGAAGTGAATTTTTGAATATCGTTTTGGAAAATTGTGTTTTGTTAAGCCTTCCGCTACTTTGTACATATATTTCTATAAAAATTGAAAAAATCAAAACACTTTTTCCTAAAGTGTTTACAAAATACCAAAAAAATAATAAAAGTTACAGCCTCGACTCTGCCGTTGAAGGGAGAGCGTTGTAAACCAAAAAAGTCTCTCAATATAACAAAAACGTAAAATTAGTTGTTTATCGGATTATTTCAATTACTACGCCTGATTAAGCGGGAAATACGGAAGCTAAGACAATAAATTGCTAGCTGAAGAGAGATCCATTCTTCTCTCCCATCTCGTCGCAAGTGGTATTAAAAGAAATGGTTTCAATTAACGTTACATTTTAAGAAAAGAAAAACAAAAGAAATAAAAAGCTTTTGTGATAAAAATATAAAAACAAAAAGATTTTCTTTTCTCTTTTCTTTTTCATTTTCTTTTTGATTTTGCTTGTGGTGTATGCACACCCGATCTTCTTTTGAGAGTCTTACGTCTCCGTTCTCTAACCCCGAGCGGGTTTTACGACATACGAGTCGGGTTCATTTCCTTGACGACGAGGAGATGAACCAAAACGAACACAACGGACCCCCGCCGATGGGTGGTCCGCAGCACAATGTTATCCCGCCGATGGGACAACAACCGGCATTTGATCCACGTCCAATGGAGGAACAACTCCAATCACCATTCAATGGTGTGAGGAGGGCTATTGTGATTTCGGACATCAATGCCAATTTTGAGATCAATCACGGATTACTCAATTTGATCACGGGTATATCCTTTCACGGGTTCGATCACGAAGACCCCTATGCTCACATCAGAAATTTCACCGACATCGCTGAGACCATAAGAATGAACCAAGTTCCTCACGATGTGGTGAAATTGAAGTTATTTCCTTTCTCCTTAAAAGGAGCAGCCCGGACTTGGCTGGAAAAGGAACCGCCCAATTCGATTCACACTTGGAATGATCTCGCTTCCAAGTTTGTGAATTATTTCTATCCTCCCTCTAAAACTTCTAACCTACGTTCTTAAATCTTTCGGTTCCAACCAGCTTTTGATGAGTCGTTTAGTGAAGCTTGGGACCGGTTCAAAGATTTGAAGGAAAAATGTCCTAACCATGGGTTCATCGACCTTCAGCAGATTGATACTTTTTATAATGGGTTATTTCATGCAGACCAAGATTCACTTAACTCTGCTGCGGGTGGGAACTTGTTGGCTAGGAACACGAATGATGCTTTCACGATAATTGAAAATAAGGCTCGTGTTAGAATGTCAAGAAATAAACCACAAGTGTCTAATAATGGTAAAAATAATGATGAATTGATAAGTATGATTGTGGCTTTAACAAAGAAAGTTGATGCAATTTCTATGGAAAAATCAAGTTATCAAGTCAATGTCGTTAATCAAGGTTGTATTACTTGTGGTGGTCCACATCCGTATTATGAGTGTCCGACGACTGGCTCTTTTGCTCAAGAGAACGTGTATGCTGCGAACATGGGTGGCAACGGTTACCCACCTCTTCAAGGAGATCGTAGTCTTCTCAATTACCGTTCGAGCCATTACCTTGGACCACCCGGGTTTAATCAACCCAATCAAGTGAATCAGAATAACAATGTGCAAAATCGTAATCATCAATTCAATAATAATCAAAATCACAACCGCGGAAATAATGGTTTTCAAGGACAAAATCAGAATTTTCAACAAAATCAAAACCGGGGAAATTACCACCAAGGCCCGCCTCAGGGGAATAATTTTCAAAATAATGGGAATTTTCGGAATAATAATCATGGAAATTTTAATCATGGAAATCAGTACAATGGCAATTTTCAAAACCGTGGGCAAAATTGCAATAATCAAAATCAAGCTGTTATTCCAAATCCGACGCCCACGGAAGAGTTGATTAAACAATTGATTCAAAGTCAACAAGCTTTAATTGCTAAACAAGATGAGACAACGAGGTTATTTGCAACTCAAATCAATGATATTAAAAAGCGTTTAAATGATCGACCCTCGGGCTCTGGAACGTTGCCAAGCAACACGATCGCTAACCCGAGTGGCGATGCAAAAGCGATCATAACAAGGAGTGGTGTTACTTCTGATGGACCGACGGCTCTGACTACCTCTTCTTCTCTACCTCCCAAGGTAGTCGCCCGTTAACCCAAGGTGACAACGGATACGGAAATTCCTATTAATAATGGAAGGACCGAAGACATCCAACCTCCGGCGGTCCCGACGTCTAAAGGAAAGGAAAAGGTTGTTAATGATAATGAAAAGGAAACACCGGTTAAAACAAAGTTTCCATATCCATCACGCTTAAATGAACAAAAGCACCGTGAGAAGGATAAAAACCAAATGGAAAAGTTCTATCAGATTTTTCAAGAGTTACACTTTGATATAAGTCTCGCGGATGCTATACTTTTGATGCCAATATTTGCTTCGATGATAAAAGGTCTTTTGAATAATAAAGAAAAGCTTTTTGAAATGTCAAGGACTCAAATGAATGAGAATTGCTCAGCGGTTCTTCTTAAAAAGCTACCCGAAAAGCTTGAAGACCCTGGCAAGTTTCTTATACCGTGCAATTTTCCGGGTATGGTTCAATGTTTCGCCTTGGCCGATCTTGGTGCTAGCATTAACCTTATGCCATTGTCGATATGGAAAAAGTTGTCTCTTCCTAACTTGTCACCGACGCTTATTACCCTCGAGCTTGCTGACCGATCTACGTCTCGTCCAATTGGCATAGCTGAGGATATTTTTGTCAATGTTGGGAAATTTCATTTCCCTGCGGAATTTGTGGTTGTTGATTTCGATGCCGATCCACGGGTTCCTCTCATTCTCGGGAGAGGATTCCTAAGGACCGGTCGTGCCTTAATTGATGTTTATGACGAGGAGATTACTCCTCCCATTACGATGTTTCTTCCGTCAACCGTATTGATGTTATTGATGAACTTACGGAGGAGTATTCTCAAGAATTTCTTGGTTTCACCGAAAATGCTTCGAGTGGCAATCCCACTCCTTCTTTTGAACCAATCGTCTCCGATTCTTCCCCTTCCCTCACTCCGTTTGAGGGAAGTGATCTCGCTTGGGAAGAAATCAGTGCTTGTCTTTCAAATGAATCATTTTCACCGAAAATTGATAACAATAATTTTGATCCGGAGGGGGACATTTTATTAATTGAGAAATTGTTAAATGAAAACCCAATTGTTTCTTCCCCTTCGATGGACTTAAAAATGGCAGACGTAAAAGAAGTTAAGGCGTCAATAGAGAATCCTGCTCGAGCTCAAGGATTTGCCTCCTCATCTCTAATACTCATATTTGGAAAAAAAAAATGATAAATTACCGGTTATAATATCAAAAGTCCTAAAAGAAAATCACAAAGCTTCTGTCCAACAACAACGACGAGTTAATCCACAAATCCACGAAGCGATCAAAAAGGAAGTTATTAAACTCCTTGACGCTGGAATGATTTATCCGATCTCAGATAGTTCATGGGTTAGCCCGGTTCATTGTGTGCCAAAGAAGGGCGGAATCACTGTTGTGAAGAATGACGATAATGAGCTTATACCGACTCGACTTGTAACCAGATGGAGAGTTTGTATCGACCACCGCAAGTTGAATGATGCGACACGTAAAGACTATTTCCCGTTCTCTTTTATGGACCAAATGCTTGAACGTTTAGCAGGAAATGAGTTCTATTGTTTTCTGGATGGCTTTTCTGGGTACTTTCAAATTCTCATTGATCCCCAGGATCAAGAAAAGACCACTTTTACTTGCCCGTATGGAACGTTTGCCTATCGTAGAATGCCCTTTGGCTTATGTAACACTCCAGGCACGTTTCAACGGTGTATGATGGCAATTTTCTCCGATATGATTGAAAAAACCATGGAAGTGTTCATGGACGACTTCTCCATCTATGGAAATTCTTTTGACTCTTGCCTCTCCCATTTGGAAAGTATGCTAATTCGGTGTGAAAACACTAATTTAGTTCTAAATTGGGAGAAGTGTCACTTCATGGTTAAAGAGGGTATGGTCCTCGGCCATAAGATATCCAAATCTGGGATTGAGGTGGATCGTGCAAAAGTCGATGTTATTGCTAAGTTACCTCATCCGACGGCTGTCAAAGGAATTCGAAGTTTTCTTGGTCATGCTGGCTTTTACCGACGTTTTATTCAAGACTTCTCCAAAATAGCCTGGCCTCTAACCCACCTTTTAGAGAAGGATGCTCCGTTCAACTTCACAAATGAATGCATCGATGCATTTAATATTTTAAAGAAGAAGTTAACGGAGGCACCAATCTTAGTTGCCCCCGATTGGAACTTACCATTTAAGCTAATGTGTGATGCAAGTGATTATGCTATTGGTGCAGTTCTGGGGCAACGTAAGAATAAGTATTTTCAACCGATACACTATGCAAGTAAGACCATGAATGACGCCCAACATCACTACACAACTACCGAAAAGGAAATGTTAGCGGTTGTCTATGCTTTTGAGAAATTTAGGTCTTATTTGCTACTTAAAAAGTGCATAGTGTATACGGACCATTCAGCCCTTAAGTACTTAATGGCAAAGCAAGATGCTAAGCCACACTTAATGCGGTGGGTTCTTTTGCTCCAAGAATTTGATGTTCAAATACGAGACAAGAAAGGAGCTGAGAATCTTGCTGCTGATCACCTTTCACGACTTGAGAACCCCCATCAAAGTGTTCTCGAGAATAAGGAAATCACCAAAACTTTTCCTCTCGAGACACTTGGTAGTGTGACTAAAACTGACCAAAGTACCCCATGGTTCGCCGATTTTGCGAATTACCATGCGGGGAAATTCATTAGGAAAGGGTTGTCGTTCCAGCAAAAGAAGAAATTTTTTAAAGATGTCCAACATTATTTTTGGGACGACCCCTATTTGTTCAAAGTCTGTGTGGATCAAGTGATCCGACGGTGTGTTCACGGTACGGAAGCCATTGAAATTCTTAAGGCATACCATAGTGGACCCACGGGGGGACATCATGGTGCCAACTTCACCGCAAAGAAAGTTTTCGATTCCGGCTTCTATTGGCCGACGATATATCGGGATGCCCATGAATTGGTGAAAACATGTGATTCTTGCCAACGTCAAGGGAAAATTTCTCAAAAAGATGAAATACCGCAAAATGCGATTCAAGTTTGTGAAATTTTTGACGTTTGGGGCATCGATTTCATGGGGCCATTCCCGTCCTCTAGAGGAAACAAATACATTCTCGTGGCCGTCGATTACTTATCAAAATAGGTTGAAGCGAAGGCGCTCCCCACCAATGACGCCCGAGTTGTTGTTAAGTTCTTAAAAAGTCTCTTTGCCCGACTTGGTGCATCTCGAGCCATCATAAGCGATCGTGGGACCCATTTTTGCAATGATCAATTTGCCAAAGTTATGCTTAAATATGGTGTCACACATCGTCTTTCCACGGCTTATCAAGTTGAGGTCTCCAATCGTGGTTTAAAACGTATATTAGAAAGGACAGTAGGAGAGCACCGTGCCTCTTGGGCCGACAAATTAGAAGATGCATTATGGGCTTTCCGGACCGCTTACAAAACTCCCATTGGGTGTACACAATATAAGCTGGTTTACGGGAAAGCTTGTCATTTGCCCATCGAACTAGAGCACAAGGCCTACTGGGCCTTAAAACATGCCAACTTTGACTTGAAAACCGCGGGTGATCACAGAAAAGTTCAATTTAATGAGTTAGTTGAACTCCGTGATCAAGCTTACGAGAATTCTTTGATTTATAAAGAGAAAACAAAAAGAATCCATGATGCCAAGATCAAGGACCGCGTTTTTAACGTTGGTGATCAAGTGCTACTTTTTAACTCTCGTTTAAAGATATTCTCGGGTAAGCTTAAAACCCGTTGGTCTGGACCATTCACAATAACCCAAGTTTTCCCTTATGGTACCATTGAGTTAGCTCAACCCGATGGTCCCAACTTCAAGGTGAATGGTCACCGATTGAAACATTACTTTGGAGGGGATGTACCAACCATGGTAGTCCCGGATCTCCAAACTTTCCCCAAGGACGATTAAATTCGGGGATCGAGTCAAGCTAGGTGGCTCGGAAATAAAAAACAAAGCGCTTCGTGGGTGGCAACCTATGCTTATCCAATTTCATCTTCTTATTTTCTATTTTCTAACGAATAACGTGAGGAGGGGGTGCCTCTTCTACTCTTGTGTTTCGTGGTTGTTTGTGATGTTTGTTAGGATTGTCCGCGATTTATGATGACTCTCGTGCTCGTTCTCTTCTCTCCGCTCGAGTTTCATTCATCGGTGCTTATTGGAAATCCAATATCGTGCACTCTTGCAACTCCGTTTTTCCACCAAAAATAAAAATTGAAAAACTTGAAAATTTGAAAATTTTTGAAGAAAATCAATGAAAAAGTCATGAAAAGCACAAAAAGATGTGAAAAAGTTGAAAAAGTTGTGCAAAAATATAATAAAGTTTGAATAAGTGTTTTGACACCTTGTTGACTTTCTTGCTGGCGAGAGTAGAGATAAATATTTTGACTTGACCGGGCGTGTTGAGCCCTAGCTTGTTCCCTTAACCAATGATAATCACATAAGCTTGTGCTAATTTTGTACACCAGGAGCTATAAAATGCGAATTCTTTCTTAAGAATCTGCAAGTTCTCGTACTTAACTTTATACATGCGCAGCTTAAAAGCTTTCGCTAGTCTTTTACATCAGGAGCTAGAAAACGCGAATTCTTCTTCTAGAATTTGCAAGTTTCCGTAACTGACTTTATATATGCGTGGCTGATTATCGGCTAAGTATTCGCGGGTTTCATTATTTGGAATCTTAAATTGCGAAGAGCGAGAAATGATAGAGTTTATTTAGAAGTTAGAGGCTAAACGTGGAGTAGTGGTTCTCTTTAGAGCTCATGAGAGGTACTTGTGGCTTTTTACTCCCATCAGATACGTCACCGATATATAATAGATGTTCTAGGTTAATTAGTGGTATTTAGGTTTGGATAATTTTTAGTTCTTTATTTTCTTAAGAGAATGTTTGCTTTAGAAGTTGGGTACATATCAAGGAACATCAAAAATAAGAGCAAAAAGTGAAAAATCAAAAGTTGATTATGTATGTGGTTTTGGAGCTACCCGATAAGCTTCCATTGATGTTATGAGAAAAAAGTCAAGAAAGAAAAAACAGAAAAGCATGAAAAATATGAGAAAAGTGAAAAAAGTGAAAAATGAAAAAAAAAAGTGAAAGTTGAAAGTTATGATGCATAAGAGTTTGAATGTAAATAAGTTGTTGGCGCGTGAGGTGCATGTGGATGATTCTGAATTGGACACATGAAGTGCACGTGTAGTACTCCGCAACTTATATTTATGATATTGTATGTACCAAAATTCCTTGATGTTGACCGAATTTCTATTGCAGTGGTTCTTAAGAGAAAATGAATAACTACTTATCGTTTAAACTTAGGTGTCACTATCGGACTAAAAATTATTGAAACGAGAAAATATGAAGCAATTCATTTCTCAAGAAAAATAAAATATTGAGATACAAAACTTAGGACATGTGAGTAAGGAGTTTCCACAAGTAACTATTATGAGTAGTGTTAGCATCTAATTTGTATATAAGTTGTGATCTCATTTGTACGCTTAGTTTGGGAGCTCATGAAAAATCAAGGATGACGATTTTTATCCGTATGGTCACTTTTCCATGAAAAGTGTTTCTACTCGTTGACCCTAATAATTATTGCAAAATAATGAAAGTTCAACAAACCGTCACAAGTGTGAAGAATAAAAAGTACAAAATAGAAGTGTAAGTGGAATAAAGAAATAAAGAAAAATTTTGGAAAACGGAGCATTTTAGGGAATAGATGATTTTATTACTTCTTTCGAACCTCCTTGCTACTTTACAAAGTTAGTAGGAAGAGTTTTGAAATTATTTATCCCAAAAGCGTGAATTGATCACATTGCGTGAGGACACGACAATATCTTAGTCAGGGGGATTTTGGTATGTGTTAATTCACATACCATTTTATGGCCAGATACCGACCCAAATTGATTAAATGAGCTAATAAATGCCAAGGAAACATGTGTTTTTATGTTGTGAACATGCAGACACGGATTTATCACAAAAAGACGAAAAATCATGCAAAAACCGAAAAAACGGGCACGAGAGTGGAAAAGGGTCAGAAAGTCAAGCTGGAATCAAAGTTGAGCTTATTGAGTCCTCAGAGATTGATACTTGTTCCAAAGTGATGCTTGAGAGAAGATTGAAGAAATTTCAGAATTAGTCCTTGCATTTTGGAAATTGTCACTTTTGGTCCCTCATTGATTTTATATGAAGAAAGTCAACTCAAGTCTTCCAACTATTCAAGAATGGCTGAAATGATCCCTAAATTATACTTTTGAAAGATGACAGGAACAACCCTTGCAGTATTAGATTTTACACTTTTGGTCCTTGTTTATTCTTAACATTAAAGTTGAATTTACAAACAAAAGCCTTGGTCCAAATTCAATCTCAAAAGCCCAAGTCCTCAAATATAAACCAAGCCCAACTTTCCTATTACCCGACCCAATCCATACGGTTAAAATTTATATTAAAGGGTCAAAGGGTCAACGAAGGTCAAATAAACATATTAAACTTACCCCACTCCCATTTTTTTTTCCCCAAATCCCTTTTTACCAGGCATGCTAGAACCCTAATTACTATTCCGTTCAATTGACCTCAAGTAAGGGTATGATTGTAAAATCAAAGGTGTCAGTGAGGTGCCAGAATGTCAGAGTATCTAAAGAAGCACACATTTGGACAGGTGGCAGCTAATGATTGGAAGAACCACGTCATAAAAATCAATCCAAGGGTGTATATCAAAGAGCAAGAGTGGGATAATGATCTAAGGGTGTTCAGAGGCCATCAACAAGCACAAACTCACACGGATTGCCAGCTTGGCAATCCGTGATCTCACCCCTTCACTCCTCCTATAAATAGAGGCTTAATCTAGCCATTTAGGTGTGTAGTTTGTAGGTAATGAAACTCTGTCGAATTTACTTTTGAATGTATTTTAGATTAGTCAATGTAATTTTTACTTCGAATTTTTAATAGAAGTGCTTATTTTCAAATAATCTCAGCTTATTGTTCAATTACTTTTGCTTATTATGTTTTAATTCTGTTCTTATTCTGCTTATTTTAGTAACATTCAGCTTAACTCAACTACTTTTGTCCAGTTTCTTCTATATACCTTTATCAGAAATATAAAAATAAAAATAAATAAAAATCAGAAAAAAAAATATGTTTACATATTAGTTATTATAGCTTACAGTAGAGCTTATTTTTCATTTTTTTATACATTTCATTTTAGCTTATTAGCTTTTAGTGAAATGAATTGAGTCTATATTCATCAAAAGTCAAGTTCAGAATTGATTCAGAGATTGTGTGGTGAATTGGATAAGTTTGGTCAGAAATGGAAGGACCTGCCTATCCTAGAGATAGGCAAGCAAACTGAATCAATCCTGTTAAGCTGGATTGAAAGAAGTTTGTAAGTCCTTGTTTCTGATTTTTGATGATAAGTACTGTTTCATTGGTTAATATTTGCTGATTTGAAGTGATAATTGCTTAACTGAGTTTGTTGTGATTAATAGTAGATCTGTTTGCTTAGATCTGTTTTAGGATTGCTTATTTGAGTTCTGTGTTGGTATTATCTTTGATATTTGCAAATTTGAATATCTGAGTTGGTGGATCTGAGTTTAGTTTTGGATTGATACTTAGTAACTGTTTCATTGAATTACTTTGCTGCATAGTTGCTTAAATTGAGTGCTGTGTATTGGATAGCCTCAGATCTGAGAAATTTTGGTGATCTGTGAAGAGTTATTGATCATCTGTTATAATGTGGAATTGAGTTACTGAGTTTCTGTGGGATCTAGTTGATGCTAGTTGTTGCTATTGCTTCTGAATAGTAATTTGAAAGCTCATTAGATTAGTAGAAAGAGAGTTGCAGTGTTATTCATGGATTTATAGGTAAATTGTCACTATAAAGGGGTGTTTGGATCTGATTTAAGTTGAGTATTGATGTTGTTGTATTTCATTTTAAGCTCCATAAGCAGATCTCATAAGAATAGTAATTTAATAGTAGAAAATTAAAAAGTAGGGTAGTTTTTCATAAAAGTCATAGTTAGAATTGAAATTTAGTTTACTGTTTCATAAATTAAGTTACAGTTAGTGTAATTGGTTTCATTGTTTAAATTCAGACTTAGACAGTTTATTTTATCATAGATATAGTTTAAAATTACATGTAGTGATAGTTATTAGTAGCTAAAATTTGATAAAGTCAATTGGTTAAAGTTAGTATAAAGTCAACTGTTGCATAGGAATTAGTTTCAAAGGCTGCTGAATTTGGGTAATTCTTTGGTAGCATACAGTGGTATTAGGTCATATAGTTGCTTGATCTAACATCTCAGTATATTAATAGCACTTTTGCCCCCATAATCTGTTAGATTTGAGCTTATTTCATCAGCTTTTTGAACTTGAATAATAGCCTAAGTGAGACAAGTAACTGATTTGAATAGTAGGCCTGCAGTTGAGTTTGTGTTCTTACATCTGTGATATTTTGATTGTATCTGATTCATTGATGGTTTATTAGTGATTGAACATCAGTTTTATACCTCTGGTTAAGTCTGTGCTTTATTTGCTTATCATTTTGAGCTATTTACTTGAGCTTATAGATTCATTATTGTGCTTCTGTGAGTTTATGATATCATTTGATCAATCTTTGCATATTCTGAGTTCTTTGCATCATTTTTAGTCTGAGTTTTCAGTTTCATATTGTTTTGTCACAAGTGCTTATAAATAAGCACTTGTGATAAGCTGATTTGGCCAGAATAAGCACTTTCACTATTCATTTTGTTTTCAAAATTTTTCTCTGAGTTTCTTTTAATATTTTAGATTTTCTGGAATTTTTCCAGATGTTTATGAGCCTTTTTAGTATTTTTCTTAATTTTCTTATGATTTTATTCAATTTTAAATTGCTTTTAAATACCAAAAATCAATAAAAATTCAGAAAAGGTTGTGAAAAATACAAAAATATTTTTAGAAATTCTTTTATAATATTTTAGAATTTATAGAATTAAATATTCATTTTTCCTCTTTATTTTTCTATTTTTCTTTATTTTTAATTCATTTAAAATTCCAAAAATCAATATTAATTCATAGAAAATAAAAGAAAAGTCAAAAAGAAAATTTCTTTTTCTGGAAATTCATTTTATTAGTTTAAGATTTTTAGAAAATATTTTCAAATTTGTAGGATCATTTTTCAATAAACGGCACGTTTTAAATAACACGGTTGCATTTCCGTTTTTACGTTTTTAACTTTAGTGCATAATTAGCTTGTACTCTTTGCATATTTCATAATTGTTTGTGATTACTTGAATATCTTGATTTCTATTTTCACCTTTTCACTTTTCAATTCACGGATTCACGAATCAATATTCTTGATTCCATTCGCCTTCCCTAGGAAACGACTCGGGTGATCCGTATTTTACGCGGATCACTTAGATATACTACTATATATTATATATGTTGGTTTTCACACGAATCAATTTTTTGCGCCGCAGCGGGGAAGGTCGAAGTGAATTTTTGAATATCGTTTTGAAAAATTGTGTTTTTTTAAGCCTTCCTCTACTTTTTATATATATTTCTATAAAAATTGAAAAAATCAAAACACTTTTCCTAAAGTGTTTACAAAATACCAAAAAAATAATAAAACATACAGCCTCGACTCTGCCGTTGAAGGGAGAGCGTTGTAAACCAAAAAAGTCTCACAATATAACAAAAACGTAAAATTAGTTGTTTATCGGATTATTTCAATTACTACGACCGATTAAGCGGGAAATACGGAAGCTAAGACATTAAATTGCTAGCTGAAGAGAGATCCATTTTTCTCTCCCATCTCGTCGCAAGTGGTATTAAAAGAAATGGTTACAATTAACGTTTCGTTTTAAGAAAAGAAAAACAAAAGAAATAAAAAGTTTTTGTGATAAAAATATATAAAAAAAAAAAAAAAAAAAAGATTTTCTTTTCTCTTTTCTTTTTCATTTTCTTTTTGATTTTGCTTGTGGTGTATGCACACCCGATCTTCTTTTGAGAGTCTTACGTCTCCGTTCTCTAACCCCGAGCGGGTTTTACGACATACGAGTCGGGTTCATTTCCTTGACGACGAGGAGATAAACCAAAATGAACACAACGGACCCCCGCCGATGGGTAGTCCGCAGCACAATGTTATCCCGCCGATGGGACAACAACCTACATTTGATCCACGTCCAATGGAGGAACAACTCCAATCACCATTCAATGGTGTGAGGAGGGCTATTCTGATTCCGGACATCAATGCCAATTTTGAGATCAATCACGGATTACTCAATTTGATTACGGGTATATCCTTTCACGGGTTTGATCACGAAGACCCCTATGCTAACATCAGAAATTTCACCGACATCGTTGAGACCATAAGAATGAACCAAGTTCCTCACGATGTGGTGAAATTGAAGTTATTTCCTTTCTCCTTAAAAGGAGCAGCCCGGACTTGGCTGGAAAAGGAACCGCCCAATTCGATTCACACTTGGAATGATCTCGCTTCCAAATTTGTGAATTATTTCTATCCTCCCTCTAAAACTTCTAACCTACGTTCTCAAATCTTTCGGTTCCAACAAGCTTTTGATGAGTCATTTAGTGAAGCTTGGGACCGGTTCAAAGATTTGAAGGAAAAATGTCCTAACCATGGGTTCACCGACCTTTAGCAGATTGATACTTTTTATAATGGGTTATGTCATGCAGACCAAGATTCACTTAACTCTGCTGCGGGCGGGAAATTGTTGGCTAGGAACACGAATGATGCTTTCACGATAATTGAAAATAAGGCTCGTGTTAGAATGTCAAGAAATAAACCACAAGTGTCTAATAATGGTAAAAATAATGATGAATTGATAAGTATGATTGGGGCTTTAACAAAGAAAGTTGATGCAATGTCTATTGAAAAATCAAGTCATTAAGTCAATGTCGTTAATCAAGGTTGTATTACTTGTGGTGGTCCACATCCGTATTATGAGTGTCCGACGACTGGCTCTTTTGCTCAAGAGAACGTGTATGCTGCGAACATGGGTGGCAACGGTTACCCACCTCTTCAAGGAGATCATAGTCTTCTCAATTACCGTTCGATCCATTACCTTGGACCACCCGGGTTTAATCAACCAAATCAAGTGAATCAGAATAACAATGTGCAAAATCGTAATCATCAATTCAATAACAATCAAAATCACAACCGCGGAAATAATGGTTTTCAAGGACAAAATCAGAATTTTCAACAAAATCAAAACCGGGGAAATTACCACCAAGGCCCGCCTCAAGGGAATAATTTTCAAAATAATGGGAATTTTCAGAATAATAATCATGGAAATTTTAATCATGGAAATCAGAACAATGGTAATTTTCAAAACCGTGGGCAAAATTGCAATAATCAAAATCAAACTGTTATTCCAAATCCGACGCCCACGGAAGAGTTGATTAAACAATTGATTCAAAGTCAACAAGCTTTAATTGCTAAACAAGATGAGACAACGAGGTTATTTGCAACTCAAATCAATGATATTAACAAGCGTTTAAATGATCGACCCTCGGGCTCTGGAACGTTGCCAAGCAACACGATCGCTAACCCGAGGGGCGATGCAAAAGCAATCATAACAAGGAGTGGTGTTACTTATGATGGACCGACGGCTCCGACTACCTCTTCTTCTCTACGTCCCAAGCTAGTCGCCCGTGAACCCAAGGTGACAACGGATACGGAAATTCCTATTAATAATGGAAGGACCGAAGACATCCAACCTCCGGCGGTCCCGACGTCTAAAGGAAAAGAAAAGGTTGTTAATGATAATGAAAAGGAAACACTGGTTAAAACAAAGTTTCCATATCTGTCACGCTTAAACGAACAAAAGCACCGTGAGAAGGATAAAAACCAAATGGAAAAGTTCTATCAGATTTTTCAAGAGTTACACTTTGATATAAGTCTCGCGGATGCTATACTTTTGATGCCAATATTTGCTTCGAGGCTAAAAGGTCTTTTGAATAATAAAGAAAAGCTTTTTGAAATGTCAAGGACTCAAATGAATGAGAATTGCTCAGCGGTTCTTCTTAAAAAGCTACCCGAAAAGCTTGAAGACCCTGGCAAGTTTCTTATACCGTGCAATTTTCCGGGTATGGTTCAATGCTTCGCCTTGGCCGATCTTGGTGCTAGCATTAACCTTATGCCATTGTCGATATGGAAAAAGTTGTCTCTTCCTTACTTGACACCGACGCTTATGACCCTCGAGCTTGCTGACCGATCTACGTCTCGTCCAGTTGGCATAGCTGAGGATATTTTTGTCAATGTTGGGAAATTTCATTTCCCTGCGGATTTTGTGGTTGTTGATTTCGATGCCGATCCACGGGTTCCTCTCATTCTCGGGAGAGGATTCCTAAGGACCGGTCGTGCCTTAATTGATGTTTATGACGAGGAGATTACTTTACGTGTTGGAAATGAAGCCGTCACTTTTAACCTTGATCAAACCGCGAGATACTCCTCCGATTACGATGTTTCTTCCGTCAACCGTATTGATGAACTTACGGAGGAGTATTCTCAAGAATTTCTTGGTTTCACTGAAAATGCTTCGAGTGGCAATCCCACTCCTTCTTTTGAACCAATCGTCTCCGATTCTTCCCCTTCCCTCACTCCGTTTGAGGGAAGTGATCTCGCTTGGGAAGAAATCAATGCTTGTCTTTCAAATGAATCATTTACACCGAAAATTGATAATAATAATTTTGATCCGGAGGGGGACATTTTATTAATTGAGAAACTGTTAAATGAAAATCCGATTGTTTCTTCCCCTCCGATGGACTTAAAAATGGCAGACATAAAAGAAATTAAGCCGTCAATAGAGAATCTTGCTCGAGCTCAAGTATTTGCCTCCTCATCTCGAATACGCATATTTGGAAAAAAATGATAAATTACCGGTTATAATATCAAAAGGCCTAAAAGATGAGGAGAAGACACGACTCTTAGATGTGCTTCGGAAGCATAAAATTGCGATTGTTTGGCAAATATTCGACATTAAGGGAATCGACCCTCGATTTTGTACTCATAATATTCTACTTGAAAAAAATCACAAATCTTCCGTCCAACAACAACGACGGGTTAATCCACAAATCCACGAAGTGATCAAAAAGGAAGTTATTAAACTCCTTGACGCTGGAATGATTTATCCGATCTCAGATAGTTCATGGGTTAGCCCGGTTCATTGTGTGCCAAAGAAGGGCGGAATCACTGTTGTGAAGAATGACGATAATGAGCTTATACCGACTCGACTTGTGACCGGATGGAGAGTTTGTATCGACTACCGCAAGTTGAATGATGTGACACGTAAAGACCATTTCCCGTTCCCTTTTATGGACCAAATGCTTGAACGTTTAGCGGGAAATGAGTTCTATTGTTTTCTGGATGGCTTTTCTGGGTACTTTCAAATTCCCATTGATCCCCAGGATCAAGAAAAGATCACTTTTACTTGCCCGTATGGAACGTTTGCCTATCGTAGAATGCCCTTTGGCTTATGTAACGCTCTAGGCACGTTTCAACGGTGTATGATGGCCATTTTCTCCGATATGATTGAAAAAACCATGGAAGTGTTCATGGACGACTTCTCCGTCTATGGAAATTCTTTCGACTCTTGCCTCTCCCATTTGGAAAGTATGCTAATTCGGTGTGAAAACACTAATTTAGTTCTAAATTGGGAGAAGTGCCACTTCATGGTTAAAGAGGGTATAGTCCTCGGCCATAAGATATCCAAATCTGGGATTGAGGTGGATCGTGCAAAAGTCGATGTTATTGCTAAGTTACCTCATCCGACGACCGTCAAAGGAATTCGAAGTTTTCTTGGTCATGCTGGCTTTTACCGATGTTTTATTCAAGACTTCTCCAAAATAGCCCGGCCTCTGACCCACCTTTTAGAGAAGGATGCTCCGTTCAACTTCATAAATGAATGCATCGATGCATTTAATGTTTTAAAGAAGAAGTTAACGGAGGCACCAATCTTAGTTGCCCCCGATTGGAACTTACCATTTGAGCTAATGTGTGATGCAAGTGATTATGCTATTGGTGCATTCTGGGGCAACGTAAGAATAAGTATTTTCAACCGATACACTATGCAAGTAAGACCATGAATGACGCCCAACATCACTACACAACTACCGAAAAGGAAATGTTAGCGGTTGTCTATGCTTTTGAGAAATTTAGGTCTTATTTTCTACTTTAAAAGTGCGTAGTGTATACGGACCATTCAGCCCTTAAGTACTTAATGGCAAAGCAAGATGCTAATCCACGCTTAATGCGGTTGCTTCTTTTACTCCAAGAATTTGATGTCGAAATACGAGACAAGAAAGGAGCTGAGAATCTTGCTACTGATCACCTTTCACGACTTGAGAACCCCCATCAAAGTGTTCTCGAGAATAAGGAAATCACCGAAACTTTTCCTCTCGAGACACTTGGGAGTGTGACTAAAAATGACCAAAGTACCCCATGGTTCGCCGATTTTGCGAATTACCATGCGGGGAAATTCATTAGGAAAGGGTTGTCGTTCCAGCAAAAGAAGAAATTTTTTAAAGATGTCCAACATTATTTTTGGGACGACCCCTATTTGTTCAAAGTCTGTGCGGATTAAGTGATCCGGCGGTGTGTTCACGGTACGGAAGCCATTGAAATTCTTAAGGCATGCCATAGCGGACCCACGGGGGGACATCATGGTGCCAACTTCACGCAAAGAAAGTTTTCGATTCCGGCTTCTATTGGCCGACGATATATCGGGATGCCCATGAATTGGTGAAAACATGTGATTCTTGCCAACGTCAAGGGAAAATTTCTCAAGAAGATGAAATGCCGCAAAATGCGATTCTAGTTTGTGAAATTTTTGACGTTTGGGGCATCGATTTCATGGGGCCATTCCCGTCATCTAGAGGAAACAAATACATTCTCGTGGCCGTCGATTACTTATCAAAATGGGTTGAAGCGAAGGCGCTCCCCACCAATGACGCCCGAGTTGTTGTTAAGTTCTTAAAAAGTCTCTTTGCCCGACTTGGTGCATCTTGAGCCATCATAAGCGATCGTGGGACCCATTTTTGCAATGATCAATTTGCCAAAGTTATGCTTAAATATGGTGTCACACATCGTCTTTCCACGGCTTATCAAGTTGAGGTCTCCAATCGTGGTTTAAAACGTATATTAGAAAGGACAGTAGGAGAGCACCGTGCCTCTTGGGCCGACAAATTAGAAGATGCATTATGGGCTTTCCGGACCGCTTACGAAACTCCCATTGGGTGTACACAATATAAGCTGGTTTACGGGAAAGCTTGTCATTTGCCCATCGAACTAGAGCACAAGGCCTACTGGGCCTTAAAACATGCCAACTTTGACTTGAAAACCGCGGGTGATCACAGAAAAGTTCAATTTAATGAGTTAGTTGAACTCCGTGATCAAGCTTACGAGAATTCTTTGATTTATAAAGAGAAAACAAAAAGAATCCATGATGCCAAGATCAAGGACCGCGTTTTTAACGTTGGTGATCAAGTGCTACTTTTTAACTCTCGTTTAAAGATATTCTCGGGTAAGCTTAAAACCCGTTGGTCTGGAACATTCACAATAACCCAAGTTTTCCCTTTTGGTACCATTGAGTTAGCTCAACCCGATGGTCCCAACTTTAAGGTGAATGGTCACCGATTGAAACATTACTTTGGAAGGGATGTACCAACCATGGTAGTCCCGGATCTCCAAACTTTCCCCAAGGACGATTAAATTCGGGGATCGAGTCAAGCTAGGTGGTTCGGAAATCAAAAACAAAGCGCTTCGTGGGTGGCAACCCTTGCTTATCCAATTTCATCTTCTTATTTTCTATTTTCTAACGAATAACGTGAGGAGGGGGTGCCTCTTCTACTCTTGTGTTCCGTGGTTGTTTGTGATGTTTGTTAGGATTGTCCGCAATTTATGATGACTCTCGTGCTCGTTCTCTTCTCTCCGCTCGAGTTTCATTCATCGGTGCTTATTGGAAATCCTATATCCGTGAATCTTATCGACTAACGTTTTCTTTGGCATAATTAATAAACGGTCTAGAATTTTGTTAGGATTACCTTAACCCGTAAAACATTGAGGACAATGTTTCATTCTAGTCTGGGGGAGGGTGAATCTTCGATTCGATTTTGACCTTACATTTTTCACAATATCGTGCACTCTTAGAACTCCGTTTTTCCACCAAAAATAAAAATTGAAATACTTGAAAATTTGAAAAATTTTGAAGAAAATCAATGAAAAAGTCATGAAAAAGCACAAAAAGATGTGAAAAAGTTGAAAAAGTTGTGCAAAAATATAATAAAGTTTGAATAAGTGTTTTGACACCTTGTTGACTTTCTTACTGGCGAGAGTAGGAATAAATATTTTGACTTGACCGGGCGTGTTGAGCCCTAGCTTGTTCCCTTAACCAATGATAATCACATAAGCTTGTGCTAGTTTTGTACACCAGGAGCTATAAAATGCGAATTCTTTCTTAAGAATCTGCAAGTTCTCGTATTTGACTTTATACATGCGCAGCTTAAAAGCTTTCGCTAGTCTTTTACATCAGGAGTTAGAAAACGCGAATTCTTCTTCTAGAATTTGCAAGTTTCCGTAACTGACTTTATATATGCAAGGCTGATTATCGGCTAAGTATTCGCGGGTTTCATTATTTGGAATCTTAAATTGCGAAGAGCGAGAAATGATAGAGTTTATTTAGAAGTTAGAGGCTAAACGTGGAGTAGTGGTTCTCTTTAGAGCTCATGAGAGGTACTTGTGGCTTTTTACTCCCATTAGATATGTCACCGATATATAATAGATGTTCTAGGTTAATTAGTGGTATTTAGGTTTGGATAATTTTTAGTTATTTATTTACTTAAGAGAATCTTTGCTTTAGAAGTTAGGTACATATCAAGGAACATCAAAAATAAGAGCAAAAAGTGAAAAATCAAAAGTCAAAAGTTGATTATGTATGTGGTTTTGGAGCTACCCGATAAGCTTCCATTGATGTTATGAGAAAAAAGACAAGAAAGAAAAAACTGAAAAGCATGAAAAATATGAGAAAAGTGAAAAAAGTGAAAAATGAAAAAAAAGTGAAAGTTGAAAGTTATGATGAATAAGAGTTTGAATGTAAATAAGTTGTTGGCGCGTGAGGTGCATGTGGATGATTCTGAATTGGACACATGAAGTGCACGTGTAGTACTCCGCAACTTATATTAATGATGTTGTATGTACCAAAATTCCTTGATGTGGACCGAATTTCTATTGCAGTGGTTCTTAAGAGAAAATGAATAACTACTTATTGTTTAAACTTAGGTGTCACTATCGGACTAAAAATTATTGAAACGAGAAAATATGAAGCAATTCATTTCTCAACAAAAATAAAATATTGAGATACAAAACTTAGGACATGGGAGTAAGGAGTTTCCACAAGTAACTATTATTAGTAGTGTTAGCATCTAATTTGTATATAAGTTGTGATCTCGTTTGTACGCTTAGTTTGGGAGCTCGTGAAAAATCAAGGATGACGATTTTTATCCGTACGGTCACTTCTCCATGAAAAGTGTTTCTACTCGTTGACCCTAATAATTATTGCAAAATAATGAAAGTTCAACAAACCGTCACAAGTGTGAAGAATAAAAAGTACAAAAATAGAAGTGTAAGTGGAATAAAGAAATAAAGAAAAATTTTGGAAAACGGAGCGTTTTAGGGAATAGATGATTTTATTACTTCTTTCGAACCTCCTTGCTACTTTACAAAGTTAGTAGGAAGAGTTTTGAAATTATTTGTCCAAAAAGCGTGAATTGATCACATTGCGTGAGGACACGACAATATCTTAGTCTGGGGGATTTTGGTATGTGTTAATTCACATACCATTTTATGGCCAAATACCGACCCAAATTGATTAAATGAGCTAACAAATGCCAAGGAAACATGTGTTTTTATGTTGTGAACATGCAGACAAGGATTTATCACAAAAAGACGAAAAATCATGCAAAAACCGGAAAAATGTGCACGAGAGTGGAAAAGGGTCAGAAAGTCAAGCTGGAATCAAAGTTGAGCTTATTGAGTCATCAGAGATTGATACTTGTTCCAAAGTGATCCTTGAGAGAAGATTGAAGAAATTTCAGAATTAGTCCTTGCATTTTGGAAATTGTCACTTTTGGTCCCTCATTGATTTTATATGAAGAATGTCAACTCAAGTCTTCCAACTATTCAAGAATGGCTGAAATGATCCTTGAATTATACTTTTGAAAGATGACAGGAACAACCCTTGCAGTATTAGATTTTACACTTTTGGTCCTCGTTTATTCTTAACATTAAAACTGAATTTACAAACAAAAGCCTTGGTCCAAATTCAATCTCAAAAGCCCAAGTCCACAAATATAAACCAAGCCCAACTTTCCTATTACCCGACCCAATCCATACGGTCAAAATTTGTACTAAAAGGTCAAAGGGTCAACGAAGGTCAAATAAACATATTAAACTTACCCCGCTCCCATTTTTTCCCCAAATCCCTTTTTACCAGGCATGCTAGAACCCTAATTACTATTCCGTTCAATTGACCGCAAGTAAGGGTATGATTGTCAAATCAAAGGTGTCAGTGAGGTGTCAGAATGTCAAAGTATCTAAAGAAGCACACATTTGGACAGGTGGCAGCTAATGATTGGAAGAACCACGTCATAAAAATCAATCCAAGGGTGTATATCAAAGAGCAAGAGTGGGATAATGATCTAAGGGTGTTCAGAGGCCATCAACAAGCACGAACTCACACGGATTGCCAGCTTGGCAATCCGTGATCTCACCCCTTCACTCCTCCTATAAATAGAGGCTTAATCTAGCCATTTAGGTGTGTAGTTTGTAGGTAATGAAACTCTGTCGAATTTTCTTTTGAATGTATTTTAGATTAGGCAATGTAATTTTTACTTTGAATTTTTAATAGAAGTGCTTATTTTCAAATAATCTCAGCTTATTGTTCAATTACTTTTGCTTATTCTGTTTTAATTCTGTTCTTATTCTGCTTATTTTAGTAACATTCAGCTTAACTCAACTACTTTTGTCTAGTTTCTTCTATATACCTTTATCAGAAATATAAAAATAAAAATAAATAAAAATCAGAAAAATATAAAAAAATAAATAAATATGTTTACATATTAGTTATTATAGCTTACAGTAGAGCTTATTTTCATTTTTTTTATACATTTCATTTTAGCTTATTAGCTTTTAGTGAAATGAATTGAGTCTATATTCATCAAAAGTCAAGTTCAGAATTGATTCAGAGATTGTGTGGTGAATTGGATAAGTTTGGTCAGAAATGGAAGGACCTGCCTATCTTAGAGATAGGCAAGCTAAGTGAATCAATCCTGTTAAGCTGGATTGAAAGAAGTTTGTAAGTCCTTGTTTCTGATTTTTGATGATAAGTACTGTTTCATTGGTTAATATTTGCTGATTTGAAGTGATAATTGCATAACTGAGTTTGATGTGATTAATAGTAGATCTGATTGCTTAGATCTGTTTTAGGATTGCTTATTTGAGTTATGTGTTGGTATTATCTTTGATATTTGTAAATTTGAATATCTGAGTTGGTGGATCTGAGTTTAGTTTTGGATTGATACTTAGTAAATGTATCATTGAATTACATTGCTGCATAGTTTCTTAAATTGAGTGTTGTGTATTGGATAGCCTCAGATCTGAGAAATTTTGGTGATCTGTGAAGAGTTATTGATCATCTGTTTTAATGTGGAATTGAGTTACTGAGTTTCTGTGGGATCTAGTTGTTGCTATTGCTTCTGAATAGTAATTTAAAAGCTCATTAGATCAGTAGAAAGAGAGTTGCAGTGTTATTCATGGATTTATAGGTAAATTTTCACTATAAAGGGGTGTTTGGATCTGATTTAAGTTGAGTATTGATGTTGTTGTATTTCAGTTTAAGCTCCATAAGCAGATCTCTTAAGAATTGTAGTTTAATAATAGAAAATTAAAAAGTAGGGTAGTTTTTCATAAAAGTCATAGTTAGAATTGAAATTTAGTTTACTGTTTCATAAATTTAGTTACAGTTAGTGTAATTGGTTTCATTGTTTAAATTCAGACTTAGACAGTTTATTTTATCATAGATATAGTTTAAAATTACATGTAGTGATAGTTATTAGTAGCTAAAATTTGATAAAGTCAATTCGTTAAAGTTAGTATAAAGTCAACTGTTGCATAGGAATTAGTTTCAAAGGCTGCTGAATTTGGGTAATTCTTTGGTAGCATACAGTGGTATTAGGTCATATAGTTGCTTGATCTAACATCTCAGTATATCAATAGCACTTTTGCCCCCATAATCTGTGAGATTTGAGCTTATTTCATCAGCTTTTTGAACTTGAATAATAGCCTAAGTGAGACAAGTAACTGATTTGAATAGTAGGCCTGCAGTTGAGTTTGTGTTCTTACATCTGTGATATTTTGATTGTATCTGATTCATTGATGGTTTATTAGTGATTGAACATCAGTTTTATACCTCTGGTTAAGTCTGTGCTTTATCTGCTTATCATTTTGAGCTATTTACTTGAGCTTATTGATTCATTATTGTGCTTCTGTGAGTTTATATGATATCATTTGATCAATCTTTGCATATTCTGAGTTCTTTGCATCATTTTTAGTCTGAGTTTTCAGTTTCATACTGTTTTGTCACAAGTGCTTATAAATAAGCACTTGTGATAATCTGATTTGGCCAGAATAAGCACTTTCACTATTCATTTTGTTTTCAAAATTTTTCTCTGAGTTTATTTTAATATTTTAGGTTTTCTAGAATTTTTCTAGATTTTTCTGAGCCTTTTTAGTATTTTTCTTAATTTTCTTTTAATTTTATTCAATTTTGAATAGCTTTTAAATACCAAAAATCAATAAAAATTCAGAAAAGGTTGTGAAAAATACAAAAATATTTTTAGAAATTCTTTTATAATATTTTAGAATTTTTAGAATTAAATATTCATTTTTCCACTTTATTTTTCTATTTTTCTTTATTTTTAATTCATTTAAAATTCCAAATATCAATATTAATTCATAGAAAATAAAAGAGAAGTCAAAAAAATGTTTTTCTTTTTCTGGAAATTCATTTTATTAGTTTAAGATTTTTAGAAAATATTTTCAAATTTGTAGGATCATTTTTCAATAAACGTCACGTTTTAAATAACACGGTTGCATTTCCGTTTTTACGTTTTTAACTTTGGTGCATAATTAGCTTGTACTCTTTGCATATTTCATAATTGTTTGTGATTACTTGAATATCTTGATTGCTATTTTCACCTTTTCACTTTTCAATTCACGGTTTCATGAATCAATATTCTTGATTCCATTCGCCTTCACTGGGAAACGACACGGGTGATCCGTATTTTACGCGGATCACTTCGATATATTACTATATATTATATAAGTTGGTTTTCAAAAGAATCAATTTTTGGCGCCACAGCCGGGGAAGGTCGAAGGGAATTTTTGAATATCGTTTTGAAAAATTGTGTTTCGTTAAGCCTTCCTCTACTTTGTATATATATTTCTATAAAAATTGAAAAAATCAAAACACTTTTCCTAAAGTGTTTACAAAATACCAAAAAAATAATAAAACTTACAGCCTCGACTCTGCCGTTGAAGGGAGGGCGTTGTAAACCAAAAAAGTCTCACAATATAACAAAAACGTAAAATTAGTTGTTTATCGGATTATTTCAATTACTACGACCGATTAAGCGGGAAATACGGAAGCTAAGACATTAAATTGCTAGCTGAAGAGAGATCTATCCTTCTCTCCCGTCTCGTCGCAAGTGGTATTGAAAGAAACGGGTTTCAATTAACGTTACGTTTTAAGAAAAGAAATAAAAAGAAATAAAAAGTTTTTGTGATAAAAATATAAAAACAAAAAGATTTTCTTTTCTCTTTTCTTTTTCATTTTCTTTTTGATTTTGCTTGTGGTGTATGCACACCCGATCTTCTTTTGAGAGTCTTACGTCTCCGTTCTCTAACCCCGAGCGGGTTTTACGACATACGAGTCGGGTTCATTTCCTTGACGACGAGGAGATGAACCAAAACGAAAACAACGGACCCCCGCCGATGGGTGGTCCGCATCACAATGTTATCCCGCCGATGGGACAACAACCGGCATTTGATCCACGTCCAATGGAGGAACAACTCCAATCACCATGCAATGGTGTGAGGAGGGCTATTGTGATTCCGGACATCAATGCCAATTTTGATATCAATCACGGATTACTCAATTTGATCACTGGTATATCCTTTCACGGGTTCAATCACGAAGACCCCTATGCTTACATCAGAAATTTCACCGACATCGCTGAGACCATAAGAATGAACCAAGTTCCTCACGATGTAGTGAAATTGAAGTTATTTCCTTTCTCCTTAAAAGGAGCAGCCCGGACTTGGCTGGAAAAGGAACCGCCCAATTCGATTCACACTTGGAATGATCTCGCTTCCAAGTTTGTGAATTATTTCTATCCTCCCTCTAAAACTTCTAACCTACGTTCTCAAATCTTTCGGTTCCAACAAGCTTTTGATGAGTCGTTTAGTGAAGCTTGGGACCGGTTCAAAGATTTGAAGGAAAAATGTCCTAACCATGGGTTCACCGACCTTCAGCAGATTGATACTTTTTATAATGGGTTATGTCATGCAGACCAAGATTCACTTAACTCTGCTGCGGGCGGGAAATTGTTGGCTAGGAACACGAATGATGCTTTCACGATAATTGAAAATAAGGCTCGTGTTAGAATGTCAAGAAATAAACCACAAGTGTCTAGTAATGGTAAAAATAATGATGAATTGATAAGTATGATTGTGGCTTTAACAAAGAAAGTTGATGCAATGTCTATGGAAAAATCAAGTCATCAAGTCAATGTCGTTAATCAAGGTTGTATTACTTGTGGTGGTCCACATCCGTATTATGAGTGTCCGACGACTGGCTCTTTTGCTCAAGAGAACGTGTATACTGCGAACATGGGTGGCAACGGTTACCTACCTCTTCAAGGAGATCGTAGTCTTCTCAATTACCGTTCGAGCCATTACCTTGGACCTCCCGGGTTTAATCAACCCAATCAAGTGAATCAGAATAACAATGTGCAAAATCGTAATCATCAATTCAATAACAATCAAAATCACAACCGCGGAAATAATGGTTTTCAAGGACAAAATCAGAATTTTCAACAAAATCAAAACCGGGGAAATTACCACCAAGGCCCGCCTCAAGGGAATAATTTTCAAAATAATGGGAATTTTCAGAATAATAATCATGGAAATTTTAATCATGGAAATCAGAACAATGGTAATTTTCAAAACCGTGGGCAAAATTGCAATAATCAAAATCAAGCTGTTATTCCAAATCCGACGCCCACGGAAGAGTTGATTAAACAATTGATTCAAAGTCAACAAGCTTTAATTGCTAAACAAGATGACACAACGAGGTTATTTGCAACTCAAATCAATGATATTAACAAGCGTTTGAATGATCGACCCTCGGGCTCTGGAACGTTGCCAAGCAACACGATCGCTAACCCGAGTGGCGATGCAAAAGCGATCATAACAAGGAGTGGTGTTACTTATGATGGACCGACGGCTCCGACTACCTCTTCTTCTCTACCTCCCAAGGTAGTCACCCGTGAACCCGAGGTGACAACGGATACGGAAATTCCTATTAATAATGGAAGGTCCGAAGACATCCAACCTCCGGTGGTCCCGACGTCTAAAGGAAAGGAAAAGGTTGTTAATGATAATGAAAAGGAAACACCGGTTAAAACAAAGTTGCCATATCCGTCACGCTTAAACGAACAAAAGCACCTCGAGAAGGATAAAAACCAAATGGAAAAGTTCTATCAGATTTTTCAAGAGTTACACTTTGAATAATAAAGAAAAGCTTTTTGAAATGTCAAGGACTCAAATGAACGAGAATTGCTCAGCGGTTCTTCTTAAAAAGCTACCCGAAAAGCTTGAAGACCCTGGCAAGTTTCTTATACCGTGCAATTTTCCGGGTACGGTTCAATGCTTCGCCTTGGCCGATCTTGGTGCTAGCATTAACCTTATGCCATTGACGATATGGAAAAAGTTGTCTCTTCCTAACTTGACACCGACGCTTATGACCCTCGAGCTTGCCGACCGATCTACGTCTCGTCCAATTGGCATAGCTGAGGATATTTTTGTCAATTTTGGGAAATTTTATTTCCCTGCGGATTTTGTGGTTGTTGATTTCGATGCCGATCCACGGGTTCCTCTCATTCTCGGGAGAGGATTCCTAAGGACCGGTCGTGCCTTAATTGATGTTTATGACGAGGAGATTACTTTACGTGTTGGAAATGAAGCCGTCACTTTTAACCTTGATCAAACCGCGAGATACTCCTCCGATTACGATGTTTCTTCCGTCAACCGTATTGATGAACTTACAGAGGAGTATTCTCAAGAATTTCTTGGTTTCACCGAAAATGCTTCGAGTGGCAATCCCACTCCTTCTTTTGAACCAATCGTCTCTGATTCTTCCCCTTCCCTCACTCCGTTTGAGGGAAGTGATCTCGCTTGGGAAGAAATCAATGCTTGTCTTTCAAATGAATCATTTTCACCAGAAATTGATAATAATAATTTTGATCCGGAGGGGGACATTTTATTAATTGAGAAATTGTTAAATGAAAACCAAATTGTTTCTTCCCCTCCGATGGAGTTAAAAATGGCAGGCGTAAAAGAAGTTAAGCCGTCAATAGAGAATCCTCCGGAGCTCAAGGATTTGCCTCCTCATCTCGAATACGCATATTTGGAAAAAAAAATGATAAATTATCGGTTATAATATCAAAAAGGCCTAAAAGATGAGGAGAAGACACGACTCTTAGATGTGCTTCAGAAGCTTAAAACCAAATATCCGACATTAAGGGAATCGACCCTCGATTTTGTACTTATAAGATTCTACTTGAAGAAAATCACAAAGCTTCCGTCCAACAACAACGACGGGTTAATCCACAAATCCACAAAGTGATCAAAAAGGAAGTTATTAAACTCCTTGACACAAGAATGATTTATCCGATCTCGGATAGTTCATGGATTAGCCCGGTTCATTGTGTGCCAAAGAAGGGCGGAATCACTGTTGTGAAGAATGACGATAATGAGCTTATACCGACTCGACTTGTGACCGGATGGAGAGTTTGTATCGACTACCGCAAGTTGAATGATACGACATGTAAAGACCATTTCCCGCTCCCTTTTATGGACCAAATGCTTGAACGTTTAGCAGGAAATTAGTTCTATTGTTTTCTGGATGGCTTTTCTGGGTACTTTCAAATTCCCATTGATCCCCAGGATCAAGAAAAGACCACTTTTACTTGCCCGTATGGAACGTTTGCCTATCGTAGAATGCCCTTTGGCTTATGTAACGCTCCAGGCACGTTTCAACGGTGTATGATGGCCATTTTCTCCGATATGATTGAAAAAACCATGGAAGTGTTCATGGACGACTTCTCCGTCTATGGAAATTCTCTCGACTCTTGCCTCTCCCATTTGGAAAGTATGCTAATTCGGTGTGAAAACACTAATTTAGTTTTAAATTGGGAGAAGTGCCACTTCATGGTTAAAGAAGGTATAGTCCTCGGCCATAAGAAATCCAAATCTGGGATTGAGGTAGATCGTGCAAAAGTCAATGTTATTGCTAAGTTACCTCATCCGACGACCGTCAAAGGAATTCGAAGTTTCCTTGTTCATGCTGGCTTTTACCGACGTTTTATTCAAGACTTCTCCAAAATAGCCCGGCCTCTGACCCACCTTTTAGAGAAGGATGCTCCGTTCAACTTCACAAATGAATGCATCGATGCATTTAATGTTTTAAAGGAGAAGTTAACGGAGGCACCAATCTTAGTTGCCCCCGATTGGAACTTACCATTTGAGCTAATGTGTGATGCAAGTGATTAGGCTATTGGTGCAGTTCTGGGGCAACGTAAGAATAAGTATTTTCAACCGATACACTATGCAAGTAAGACCATGAATGACGTCCAACATCACTACACAACTACCGAAAAGGAAATGTTAGCGGTTGTCTATGCTTTTGAGAAATTTAGGTCTTATTTGCTACTTAAAAACTGCATAGTGTATACGGACCATTCAGCCCTTAAGTACTTAATGGCAAAGCAAGATGCTAAGCCACGCTTAATGCGGTGGGTTCTTTTGCTCCAAGAATTTGATGTCGAAATACGAGACATGAAAGGAGCTGAGAATCTTGCTGCTGATCACCTTTCACGACTTGAGAACCCCATCAAAGTGTTCTCGAGAATAAGGAAATCACCGAAACTTTTCCTCTCGAGACACTTGGGAGTGTGACTAAAACTGACCAAAGTACCCCATGGTTCGCCGATTTTTCGAATTACCATGCGGGGAAATTCATTAGGAAAGGGTTGTCGTCCCAGCAAAAGAAGAAATTTTTTAAAGATGTCCAACATTATTTTTGGGACGACCCCTATTTGTTCAAAGTCGGTGCGGATCAAGTGATCCGGCGGTGTGTTCACGGTACAGAAGCTGTTGAAATTCTTAAGGCATGCCATAGTGGACCCACGGGGGGACATCATGGTGCCAACTTCACCGCCAAGAAATTTTTTGATTCCGGCTTCTATTGGCCGACAATATATCGGGATGCCCATGAATTGGTGAAAACATGTGATTCTTGCCAACGTCAAGGGAAAATTTCTCAAAAAGATGAAATGCCGCAAAATGCGATTCAAGTTTGTGAAATTTTTGACGTTTGGGGCATCGATTTCATGGGGCCATTCCCGTCATCTAGAGGAAACAAATACATTCTCGTGGCCGTCGATTACTTATCAAAATGGGTTGAAGCGAAGGCGCTCCCCACCAATGACACCCGAGTTGTTGTTAAGTTCTTAAAAAGTCTCTTTGCCCGATTTGGTGCACCTCGAGCCATCATAAGCAATCGTGGGACCCATTTTTGCAATGATCAATTTGCCAAAGTTATGCTTAAATATGGTGTCACACATCGTCTTTCCACGGCTTATCATCCGCTAATGAGTGGTCAAGTTGAGGTCTCCAAATCGTGGTTTAAAACGTATATTAGAAAGGACAGTAGGAGAGCACCGTGCCTCTTGGGCCGACAAATTAGAAATGCATTATGGGCTTTCCGGACCGCTTACAAAATTCCCATTGGGTGTACACCATATAAGCTGGTTTAAGGGAAAGCTTGTCATTTGCCAATCGAACTAGAGCACAAGGCCTACTGGGCCTTAAAACATGCCAACTTTGACTTGAAAACCGCGGGTGATCACAGAAAAGTTCAATTAAATGAGTTAGTTGAACTCCGGGATTAAGCTTACGAGAATTCTTTGATTTATAAAGAGAAAACAAAAAGAATCCATGATGCCAAGATCAAGGACCGTGATACGTGGGAATCGCACCAGGCTTTACCTCTCAAGAGATCTTGAGAAGCTTACAACCCCCACCAGGCAGTGTACCTGATCCTTGTAGTATAGTATAGTGACAAGTACCGGGGGATTGATCGTTCAGCTAGGAATAGTGTCGCTAGGATTAGAAAACCTAAATACTAGTTCCAAAGATGAAAGATGACTATTTTTGTATTTTTATATTTTTTTAGAAAGCAAGTAAATATCTCGGGTTTTGAAGGATTTGGGCGGAATTAGTTGCTAGTCAACTAACCCAATACTAAAGATGCAATCAAAATAAAATACTAGAAATGAAAACAAACTAAATTAACTAAGGTTGTGAGCAATAAGTGGAGAAGTTGTGTTTACTTAGATTTCACTACTCCCTAGATATCTTTTACACGTTAATTACTTGTTATAGTTGCGTGGATGACAGATTGTATTCCTTAATACCATTCATGGGGTGGCGCACTTAATTCCCCAATCCTATGAGTGCCTACTTCACTCCTATGTCAAGCCGGCTAAGAAGCTCCTTACATGGGATCATTAGAATTTACTCATGCATTAAATACAACCAATAAAACCTAGTGCACGTCAGTTCATGTTTCCTAAGACGTTCAAGCATGTTACCATTTGGAGATCTGCCAGTTTTCTTAAGCCTAACATCAAAATCATTCATCCAATACAACCATAAACAAGTAATCAACACATAATTAACATCTAGGTTTCATTAGATCCAACCAAACACAAGATAGATCTAGCCTAGCATGATGGAATTAAGACAAGAACAAGATATAGACAACCAACACATAGACATATTGATTGAATTAAAAGAATACTTATCTCAATTACACATGAAAGGGTTCAAGGGCTGAAAACCCTTGAAAAACCTGTAAAATTCGTACTAAGTTCGGCCTTAGGGTTTCTCCAAAACTTCTCTTTTTTATGAATGAAAATTAGAAAACTATATATAGGAAATTGAGGCTGACGGCGTCAAGACCAAATTGGTGACGCCGTCATCTCGCCGCCAAAAGAATTCTCGGACTGCCTTGATCTACTTTTGACGCCGTCACGTTATAACATTTTCTAGGCCGTCACGTCTTTTACTCTTGACGCTCTACTTGTGACGCCTTCACGTTTGTACTGGACCGTCATGCAAATTACTCTTGACACCGTCAGGATTTTGCTCTTGACGCCGTCACCTACTGTTCCCAGCAAGGAAAATTAAGACTTTGGCGTTTTCTTCACTTTTATGCTCCAAAAACGTCCAAATTGCTTCCTTTTCCAGATTTCTCTCCCAAAGTACCTAAAATCACAAAAGGAACGATTTAGGGCAATATTTGATCAAATAAATTCAATTCCGGGCTTTGATGACCCCCTAAAAGTGGTTCATTTTTCGCCTCATCATATATCCTTACACTTGAGATTTGCTTGTCCTCAAGCAAATGCGCTTTTATTCTACTTAAAATACAAGTTAGGGGTCATTTAACACAAATATAAAAGTAATTACAACAAATAATCGTTCCACGAAACACCAATAGACAAGCACGGAGGTTATATACTAGCACCTCACAAATAGTGTTTAGATACTCACATCTCTCGGGTGTAATAAAGTATAAATTACAATATGGAAACGGAAGATATCTCTCACTACCTGTCATAGCAAAATAGATTACCATAGGCTTGGGAAAGGATCAAACCTCCACCACATGGCGTAAGCACCTAGTATAAACTATCAAAGAGGTCTTTTAAAAGGGTTGTAACGTTAGGTATAGGGATATGAAATACACGGTTTTGTTGGATAAAGGAAGTTTTTACTGGTGGCGAGCTAACAATCTTGGTTAATTACATGTACAATATGGCGTTGCTAAGCCAAGACTAGACTCGACTTAAGCTAATAAATGAAAAATAACAAAAACATAAAATGAACATAGAATGAAAAGGGATGGTAGTCCGTATGTTTTTTCTCTTTTCCTTTTTTCTATTTTTTTTTTCTTTTTCTTGATTTTTTTTTTTTTTTTTTTTTTTTTTTTTTTTTTTTTTGCATACTCTTACCCTACCATCCAAAATAATTCATCATAGGGAATGAACATTTCCCTTACACTTGAATTTTTACATACGTTACAATGAACTAATCTAATGACTCGAATTAAGAAAATCAAAACACTTGGAGTACTTTTAAAATTAACGTACATATGGGGGTAATATATGATGTTCTTCCCCATTACTCTATAAAATAAGTACTTTACCCATGAGTCTCAATCGTACCAAAATAATATGTACAAGGATATGACTCGACTTAGCAACCATGTAATCAATTAGATAGTTAACTTAAGGTTTAACAAATAACAATAATGCACTAAAGATGAGCGCATACACGGAAGGCTAAGGCGATTTGGTTGTACATTTAAGTGGGGTGTAACAAATTCTTCCTTTAAGTAAAATGCTTAAAGTTAGAAACGAAAAGATAGGCTCGGAGGGGTGTACTAGGGGTATCGTATACTAAAAATGAGTACAACGCTAAGGTGTGGGAAAAATTAGTTGACTTAACTAGCCAAGTAATATGACTTAAATGGTCAAGTAATTATAATACGGGTTTAACACAAGGGTGATCCTAATGCCTCTTATCATGTAGTAAATCCTACTACACGAATGTAGTCTCACTAGCGGTCTCGGGATGCATCACTAACGCAAGTTCTAGAATCTAAATGCTACCGGTACACTCATAAGCACTAATAGTAAATGCTTTTCCTATCAAATCTAAAGGCGAACCTCACATATTTGGGTGGAAAATTTTTCTGAAAGTACGGTTATGTGCTAGTCATACAATCTCCTATCCATGAGACGCTTGCTATTGCTAAAGTTTCACTTCTAAATGTTGTAAAAAAATTTAAATTTGGCGCTAAAATTGCACTAACAAGTATTTCTCATAGTTTTATTACACATCTACCATTAAACAAAACAAACTCAAGCGAAAGTGTACATGTAAGGTATCATCATTTTACCCTCCCCTTACACTTAAGATGAACATTGTCCCCAATGTTCAAGTAAAGAATGTAAAAGTGAAAAAGTAAAAAGAATGAAATCAAATACTCCCCTGATTCGCTCGCTATGGATAATAAGGTGGCCAGGTTAAATCTTCCTCCAAGAAAATGAACAATCAAAGCTTCCCTTCCAGAATATAAATCATCTTCTTGTCATACATAACCTGTGAATCCTGAAAAAGTAGACAAGACAACCTCGCATAAAATCGGCGGCAACCTATATAAGTTACTAAATCCTAGAAAACAAAATAAGATATAATGCTTGTGGAATGAAGTTTGCAGATTTCCTGGAGATTATAAAACTTAATAATTCACAAAAACCATAAGACTCCGTTAGAAAAACAAAACCGGTAAAATTTCCAGATTTTTACACGTGACGCCGTCAAGAGTTATCTCGTGACGCCGTCAGAAGTGACCTGCAGAAATTCTTATGTTAAGTTTCCGGAAAATTTCTGGAAAAACTTGGTCCTACTTCCTGGAAAATCCTGCAAAACTTCATTATGACTCTATACAAGCATTTGACTCTAACAAATACGAATATACATGTTCATTTAATATTGTGGAGAATCATGATCGGTTTGTTTCTTGAAAACATATTTGGGGTTTCCCCTTACACTTATCTTTTGCAAAAATACTTTTTGGTGGAGTTAAGACTAGGCCAAAACAACAAAGTAAAGTATTTCCACTATTTAATTGAGAAACATGATCTACCAACAATAAAAATAAAGCATGCATACGGAAACAAATAACAAACAAACAAACAAAATAAAAAATCACATGAAACGAAGAACATTACCACAAGCACATTCAATTATTTCAAGTAAACATAAACATGAAAATAAAATTGTTCAAGGCCAACAGAGGCCGCATCCTAAACTATTACAGCATTAATTGTTTCAAATTACACAACCATCAATGAATTGTTCAGAAATAACAGACATCAAAAGAGATCACTGGGGAGGAGGACCGAAACGGTAGTCATAGCCAGGAGGGAGGTGTCCGGTGTACCCGTCGGGAGGGTAGTCAGTCTCACGGCCGGGGAATGGGTCAATCTGCAGATGAGGCTCAAGTTGATCATGGGTGGAGAGGTGTTGCATCTGGCAGATGGTGTGATCATACATCCAATCAAAGCGCTGGTCAGTGGTGGTCCGCCATGCGTCCACCTGACCCATCCAGGCACCCTGGTATGCCTGCCAGTCTCCCCGACCCATGTGTCGGTAGTAGTCAGCTGTCCCCTTCTCATAACCCTGGAACTGATGCTGCTGGGGCCCTACCTCATCATCATCCTCATCCTCATCGGCAGGCCCCCTGCCTCATACCAGTTATAGGTCCCATTCCTCTCTAGCATCACGATGTTCATCTGCCTGAGGGATTTAGCCCTCACTACCCTACAAGCCCCATAGTCGCTCAAGTATCCCATGATCGGAGGAGTGAAAAGATCATAGGAACGAGCCAACCGGGTCACGAACATCCCCCCATACACCTTATCGATATCCCTCTCACCAACACTGGTCCTCAAATAACTAGCTACCCAAAATGGGATGTTGCAGTAGACATCCGCTGAAAAGATGGTGTACAGGTAGAAAAGATCTGAAGCAGTGACACGGTGAGTGGTGCCATGACGTCCTGACAGGCTGTATGTGATGCATCTGTGGACCAACCTAACTATGGGGTCCCTGATGGATGCTGCCCCAGTAGTCGAGGTGTAAACCCCGTCCCCAATGGTCGGCCAAAAAGTGACACACCTCATATCACTCCTCTGAGTCTCCCCATTCAACAACCTCTGCATAAAACCTCCATCAACCGCCTCCTCCCTAGTGTACAACCCTATCCTCCAACCAAACTCAGTAACCGAGCATGATCGCACCTCACCTCCTAGCCTAAAATAGATAGTGGTGCCCCCCATGTCCGTCCTAGCCTCAGCCTGATCAAAATGGAAGGTCGCAAAGAACTCCTTCACCAACTCACTATACACCGTCTCCCTAATCTTAAACAACCTTTCCCATTGAGGACCCGCAAACCCATCAGTGTGGATCCTCTCCAGAAACGCAGCCTCCAAACCTTGGGACCTAAGAAACTCCCAATCAACCATAGCCCCAGCATCAATATGATGGTTACAAAGCTCTGCATACTTGGTGGTGGCGCCGACAGTGTCAAACTCGCCCCAACTATGGACCAATTCTCCATAGTTAACTCTTTGGGACCTAGAAGAACTGCCACGATGTTGACGAGATCGCTTGCTCATTTTCCTGGAAAAAGATAGAGTGAACGGAAACAATTAGAACGAGAATTTTATTGATTTTTTTGCCGTTAGACACATCTGACGCCGTCAGGAGGGGTCCTGACGCCGTCAGACCTAGCAGAATCCGAATCATGCAAATGCGAGGGAAAAATCAATTTTCAAACTCTTAACCCATTACCCAAACGCTCCTTTAATCAGAAAACATGGGTGGGGGGTCAAAAAATCCGTGGCATGAAGGGCTTTTCCTAAACTAACGCATGATTCGAGTGGAGTAACATCATCAAAGGGTAACCCCCATGTTTACAAATCACTAAATGGATGGCATTACGATTTGTCAATGATGGGTAAAAAATGGGGTTTCGGGCGAAAGGGGTTTTCAAAATTGATTGATCCTAAGGACAATTGATCGAAAAAGAGTGAAGAAAAATCACTTACCAAGTGAAGATTGGTTGCGGAAGACGTCGAATTGAAGGGTGGAGATTCGGAGTAGTAGCAGCACTTTGGGTGAGGATTGTGGGGTATGGGTTGAAAGTGATTGGATTTGGGTTAATATTGCTGAATTAGCGAGGTGACGGCATCAAGAGTTAATATCTGACACCGTCAGATGTCCGTGTGAGGTGAGAAATGGAGTAATTCCACATTTAGTCCCTGCACTTTGTGTGAATAGCTAAACACAAGTAAAACCATGAGTAGCTATTCCATTAGTGAAGTCCACCAGGGTCGAACGTTTCATTACTGTCACGGAGAAAGGTATGGTTGTAGAAAGGAGTGGGTGACGTTTTAGTTAAGTTGTGACCTTCGCACGGGTCACTGGTTCGTACAAAGAGGTGTTGTTCCATCGAGGGTTTCAAATCAGTGGTGTTTTTGAGGTGTAACCCTTTCACACCGGGTTTAAAACCAAAAGAACGTCCCTTGCACAAGTTTGGGAGCGTGGTTCGCAAGCATCCAACGAAAATGTTATGACATTGTAAATTCTTCTCTTCCTGGGGATGCTCACAAAAGTGGGAGGTGATTAACGGTGAAGCACTTGGGGAAAATTTCTCGTTATCCTTTTGGTCAAACACCAAAGGAGTTGAAACCTCAAAGACTTTTTCGATTTTTCGTGGTGCGGAATTTTCTTTAATCTTTTCTTTGATCCTTAATATGAATTGGTATGCTAAATCCATAAAAGCATTGCGAGTGCTTTTCATGCGTGCTTCTAGGTGTTGGATTTGTTTTTTCCTGATTATTCATGAAGGTTACCATTATCCCTTCGAATTCCTCTTGTCGTGAACGTTCAGGGAAACTATGGTTGATAACCACATTCCTACGTAAATTAGGATTCCAAACGGTTTCAGTAGCCGGTTTCTCAATCCTCATTAACTCTTTTACCTGCTTCTCGATGCTTCCTAACAACTGCTCTTGAGTGGCGTATGTGTAGTCAAGTTTTCCTTTGCTTGGAAACATCGGGTCCTCCCATCCTTCTTCTTCGTATTGTGCCAACCCTTCAAGAACTTTCCAGCAGTTGTCAATGCTAAGTCTGTTTAGACTGCCCTTGGCTGCGTAATCAATGGCTCTCCTTGTTTGATAGTCAACTTTATCGTAAAAGATTTGAATCTGGAGCCATGGTTCGATGCCATGATGAGGGACTTTTCGGAGCAGGTCTTTATATCGAGTCCATGCTTCATAAAAGGTTTCATTTTGACGTTGTTGGAACATCAAGATGTCATTTCTAAGCTTAGTATTTCTCCCCGGTGGGAAAAATTGAGCAAGGAAACGAGTGGTGAGATCATCCCATGTGGTGATGGATCCCGCGGGTAAACGCTCAAGCCATTGACTAGCTTGATCCCGTAGAGAGAATTGGAATAGGCGTAATCGGGTTGTCTCTCTAGTTTCAACATCTAGGTCTATGGAATCTACGAGTTTAAGGAAGTCCTTAAGATGTTGGTTTGGATCTTCGGAACGAAGTCCATGGAATGCACATCCGCTTTGCACCAACCGGATGGTGTTGGATCGCAAGGGGGTCACATTGGCTCCGGTGAGCTCAATGGTGTTTCAATAGCCTTGGTGGCTAGGTCGGGAATACTCTCCTAAGGTTCGGGGCCTAAGAGGTTCTAGTGGTGGGTTTTGTTGTGGTGGGATGACGGGTTCAAAGATGTTCCCATCGTCCATGATGTCGGGTGGTGAAGAGTTACGAACAAAAACACAAAGAAATAAGATAGACTAAAGAAAACCTAAAAAAAATAAAAATAAAATCTTACTAGAAAGGAATCTAGCAAGTAGACCTAATAAAAAGAGATTCTAACCTAGACAATAACTATTCCCCGGGCTGCGGATTGTATTCCTTAATACCATTCATGGGGTGGCGCACTTAATTCCCCAATCCTATGAGTGCCTACTTCACTCCTATGTCGAGCCGGCTAAGAAGCTCCTTACATGGGATCATTATAATTTACTCATGCATTAAATACAACCAATAAAACTTAGTGCACGTCAGTTCATGTTTCCTAAGACGTTCAAGCATGTTACCATTTGGAGATCTGCTAGTTTTCTTAAGCCTAACATCGAAATCATTCATCCAATACAACCATAAACAAGTAATCAACACATAATTAACATCTAGGTTTCATTAGATCCAACCAAACACAAGATAGATCTAGCCTAGCATGATGGAATTAAGACAAGAACAAGATATAGACAACCAACACATAGACATATTGATTGAATTAAAAGAATACTTATCTCAATTACACATGAAAGGGTTCAAGGGCTGAGAACCCTTGAAAAACCTGTAAAATTCGTACTAAGTTCGGCCTTAGGGTTTCTCCAATACTTCTCTTTTTTTATGAATGAAAATTAGAAAACTATATATAGGAAATTGAGGCTGACGGCGTCAAGACCAAATTGGTGACGCCGTCATCTCGCCGCCAAAAGAATTCTCGGACTGCCTTGATCTACTTTTGACGCCGTCACGTTATAACATTTTCCAGGCCGTTACGTATTTTACTCTTGACGCCCTACTTCGTGACGCCTTCAATTCTGTACTGGGTCGTCATGAAAATTACTCTTGACGCCGTCAGAATTTCCTTCTTGACGCCGTCACCTACTGTTCCCAGCAAGGAAAATTAAGACTTTGGCGTTTTCTTCACTTTTATGCTCCAAAAACGTCTGAATTGCTTCCTTTTCCAGAATTCACTCCCAAAGTACCTAAAATCACAAAAGGAACGATTTAGGGCAATATTTGATCAAATAAATTCAATTCCGGGCTTAAATGACCCCCTAAAAGTGGTTCATTTTTCGCCTCATCAGACCGCGTTTTTAACGTTGGTGATCAAGTGCTACTTTTTAACTCTCGTTTAAAGATAATCTCGGGTAAGCTTAAAACCCGTTGGTCTGGACCATTCACAATAACCCAAGTTTTCCCTTATGGTACCATTGAGTTAGCTCAACCCGATGGTCCCAACTTTAAGGTGAATGGCCACCGATTGAAACATTACTTTGGAGGGGATGTACCAGCCATGGTAGTCCCGGATCTCCAAACTTTCCCCAAGGACGATTAAATTCAGGGATCGAGTCAAGCTATGTGACTCGGAAATCAAAAACAAAGCGCTTCGTGAGTGGCAACCCATGCTTATCCAATTTCATCTTCTTATTTTCTATTTTCTAACGAATAACGTAAGGAGGGGGTGCCTCTTCTACTCTTGTGTTTCGTGGTAAGCTTAAAACCCGTTGGTCTGGACCATTCACAATAACCCAAGTTTTCCCTTATGGTACCATTGAGTTAGCTCAACCCGATGGTCCCAACTTTAAGGTGAATGGCCACCGATTCAAACATTACTTTGGAGGGGATGTACTAGCCATGGTAGTCCCGGATCTCCAAACTTTCCCCAAGGACGATTAAATTCAGGGATCGAGTCAAGCTATGTGACTCGGAAATCAAAAACAAAGCGCTTCGTGGGTGGCAACCCATGCTTATCCAATTTCATCTTCTTATTTTCTATTTTCTAACGAATAACGTGAGGAGGGGGTGCCTCTTCTACTCTTGTGTTTCGTGGTTGTTTGTGATGTTTATTAGGATTGTCCGCGATTTATGATGACTCTCGTGCTCGTTCTCTTCTCTCCGCTCGAGTTTCATTCATCAGTGCTTATTGGAAATCCTATATCTGTGAATCTTATCGACTAACGTTTTCTTTGGCATAATTAATAAACGGCCTAGAATTTTGTTAGGATTACCTTAACCCGTAAAACATTGAGGACAATGTTTCATTCTAGTCTAGGGTAGGGTGAATCTTCGATTCGATTTTGACCTTGCATTTTTCAGAATATCGTGCACTCTTGCAACTCTGTTTTTCCACCAAAAATAAAAAAAATTGAAAAAATTGAAAATTTGAAAAATTGGAAAAGTTGAAAAAGTTGTGCAAAAATATAATAAAGTTTGAATAAGTGTTTTGGCACCTTGTTGACTTTCTTGCTGGCGAGAGTAGGAATAAATATTTTGACTTGACAGAGTGTGTTGAGCCGTAGCTTGTTCCCTTAACCAATGATAATCACATAAGCTTGTGCTAGTTTTGCACACCAGGAGCTATAAAATGCAAATTCTTTCTTAAGAATCTGCAAGTTCTCGTACTTGACTTTATACATGCGCAGCTTAAAAGCTTTCGCTAGTCTTTTACATCAGGAGCTAGAAAACGCGAATTCTTCTTCTAGAATTTGCAAGTTTCCGTAACTGACTTTATATATGTGTGGCTGATTATCGGCTAAGTATTCGCGGGTTTCATTATTTGGAATCTTAAATTGCGAAGTGCGAGAAATGATAGAGTTTATTTAGAAGTTAGATGCTAAACGTGGAGTATTTGTTCTCTTTAGAGCTCATGAGAGGTACTTGTGGCTTTTTACTCCCATCAGATACGTCACTGATATATAATAGATGTTCTAGGTTAATTAGTGGTATTTAGGTTTGGATAATATTTAGTTCTTTATTTTCTTAAGAGAATCTTTGCTTTAGAAGTTGGGTACATATCAAGTAACGTCAAAAATAAGAGCAAAAAGTGAAAAATCAAAAGTCAAAGTTGATTTTGTATGTGGTTTTGGAGCTACCCGATAAGCTTCCATTGATGTTATGAGAAAAAAATCAAGAAAGAAAAAAGTGAAAAACATGAAAAATATGAGAAAAGTGAAAAAAGTGAAAAATGAAAAAAAATTGAAAGTTGAAAGTTATGATGAATAAGAGTTTGAATGTAAATAAGTTGTTGGCGCGTGAGGTGCATGTGGATGATTCTGAATTGGACACATGAGGTACACGTGTAGTACTCCGCAACTTATATTTATGATGTTGTATGTACCAAAATTCCTTGATGTGGACCGAATTTCTATTGCAGTGGTTCTTAAGAGAAAATGAATAACTACTTATCGTTTAAACTTAGGTGTCACTATCTGACTAAAAATTATTGAAACGAGAAAATATGAAGCAATTCATTTCTCAACAAAAATAAAATATTGAGATACAAAACTTAGGACATGGGAGTAAGGAGTTTCCACAAGTAACTATTATGAGTAGTGTTAGCATCTAATTTGTAGATAAGATGTGATCTCGTTTGTACGCTTAGTTTGGGAGCTCGTGAAAAATCAAGGATGACGATTTTTATTCGTACGGTCACTTTTCCATGAAAAGTGTTTCTACTCGTTGACCCTAATAATTATTGCAAAATAATGAAAGTTCAACAAACCGTCACAAGTGTGAAGAATAAAAAGTACAAAAATAGAAGTGTAAGTGGAATAAAGAAATAAAGAAAAATTTTGGAAAATGGAGCGTTTTAGGGAATAGATGATTTTATTACTTCGTGATGGATATGGCAATTTAGACTTGTATTTCACATTGTTTTTAGGAACGACTTTTTCTTTATCTTTTGACACTTGGACAACCGGAGGTTGGACGTTTTCAACTCCTCCATTATTAATAAGAGGAACCGGGTCCTTTGTCGCCTCGGTCTCACAGTCCACTACCTTAGGCGGAGACGAAGAAGAAGAGGTAGTAGGAGCTGTGGGTCCATCATATTTAGCACCACTACGAGTCGTGATCGCCTTAACTTCGCCCCTCGGGTTTGCGATCGTGTTGCTTGGCAAAGAAGTAGTACCCGAACCCGAGGGTCGATCATTTAAACGTTTGTTAATATCACTGATTTGATTAGCAAACAACCGAGTTGATTCTTCATATTTTGCCGTAAAAGATTGTTGGTTTTGAAGCAATTGCTTAATCAAATCATCCGTGGGCGACGGATTTTGAATAACACCTTGATTTTGATTATTGTTGAAATTCTGCCCACGGTTTTGGAAATTACCATTATTCTGATTTCCATGATTAGCGTTCTGAAAATTTCCAGGGTTTCCATAGTTTTGTTGGTTTTGAAAATTCCCTTGAGACGGGCCTTGATTGTAATTACCTTGAAAACCCCGGTTTTGATTAAACCCTTGATTATGATTTTGAAAACCGTTATTAGCTCGACTCTGATTTTGATTTCCTTGATTATTACGATTCATAACATTATGATTCTGGTTGACTTGATTGACTTGGTTTGGTTGTTCGAGAACGGGTGGTCCAAGATAATGAGTAGAATGGTAACTGAGGAGATTACGGTCTCCTTGAGGTTGTGGGTAACCGTTGTTACCCGTGTTTGCAGCATACGCATTCTCCCGAGAAAAGGCACCGGTGGTCGGACATTCATAATACAAATGTGGACCACCACAAGTCTCACAACCATGACTAACCACATTGACTTAATGGCTTGATTTTTCAATTGAAATTGCATCAACTTTCTTTGTAAGAGCCAATAGCATACTCATCATTTCATCATTATTTTTACCATTATTAGACACTTGAGGTTTATTCCTAGACATTCTCACACGAGCCTTGTTTTCAATTATCATAAAAGCATCATTCGTGTTTCTAGCCAACAAGTTCCCACCCGTAGCAGAGTTGAGTGAGTCTTGGTCAACATGACATAATCCATTATAGAAAGTGTCAATCTACTGAAGGGATGTGAACCCATGGTTCGGACATTTTTCCATCAAATCTTTGAATCGATCCCAAGCTTCACTAAATGATTTATCAAAAGCTTGTTGGAATCGATAGATTTGGGAACGTAGGTTAGAAGTTTTAGAGGGAGGATAGAAATAATTCACAAACTTGGAAGCAAGATCATTCCAAGTGTGAATCGAATTAGGCGGTTCCTTTTCCAGCCAAGTCCGGGCTGCCTGGTATGTGTTAATTCACATACCATTTTATGGCCAAATACCGACCCAAATTGATTAAATAAGCTAACAAATGCCAAGGAAACATGTGTTTTTAAGTTGTGAACATGCAGGCACGGATTTATCACAAAAAGACGAAAAATAATGCAAAAACCGGAAAAACGGGCACGAAAGTGGAAAAGGGTCAGAAAGTCAAGCTGGAATCAAAGTTGAGCTTATTGAGTCCTCAGAGATTGATACTTGTTCCAAAGTGATCTGATACGTGGGAATCGCACCAGGCTTTACCTCTCAAGGGATCTTGAGAAGCTTACAACCCCCACCAGGCAATGTACCTGATCGTTGTAGTATAGTATAGTGACAAGTACCGGGGGATTGATCGTTCAGCTAGGAATAGTGTCGCTAGGATTAGAAAACCTAAATACTAGTTCTATAAATGATGGATGATTATTTTTGTATTTTTATATTTTTTAGAAAGCAAGTAAATATCTCGGGTTTGAAGGATTTGGGCGGAATTAGTTGCTAGTCGACAAACCCAATACTAAAGATGCAATCAAAATAAAATACTTGAAATGAAAATAAACTAAATTAACTAAGGTTGTGAGCAATAAGTGGAGAAATTGTGTTTACTTGGATTTCACTACTCCCTAGATATCTTTTACACGTTAATTACTTATTATAGTTGCGTGGATGACGGATTGTATTCCTTAATACCATTCATGGGGTGGCGCACTTAATTCCCCAATCCTATGAGTGCCTACTTCACTCCTATGTCGAGCCGGCTAAGAAGCTCCTAACATGGGATCATTAGAATTTACTCATGCATTAAATACAACCAAAAAAACCTAGTGCATGTCAGTTCATGTTTCCTAAGACGTTCAAGCATGTTACCATTTGGAGATCTGCCAGTTTTCTTAAGCCTAACATCGAAATCATTCATCCAATACAACCATAAACAAGTAATCAACACATAATCAACATCTAGGTTTCAGTAGATCCAAGCAAACACAAGATAGATATAGCCTAGCATGATGGAATTAAGACAAGAACAAGATATAGACAACCAACACATAGACATATTGATTGAATTAAAAGAATACTTATCTCAATTACACATGAAAGGGTTCAAGGGCTGAAAACCCTTGAAAAACCAGCAAAATTCGTAATAGGTTCTGCCCTAGGGTTTCTCCAAAACTTCTCTCTTTTTATGAATGAAAATTAGAAAACTATATATAGAAAATTGAGGCTGACGGCGTCAAGACCAAAGAGGTGACGCCGTCATCTCGCCGCCAAAATACTTCTTGGACTGCCTTAATCTTCATCTGACGCCGTCATGTGTTATGGTCTTCCAGACCGTCACGTCTTTTACTTTTGACGCTCTACTTGTGACGCCTTCACGTTTGTACTGGACCGTCATGCAAATTACTCTTGACACCGTCAGGACGTTGCTCTTGACGCCGTCACCTACTATTCCCAACAAGGAAAATTAAGACTTTGGCGTTTTCTTCACTTTTATGCTCCAAAAACGTCCGAATTGCTTCCTTTTCCAGATTTCACTCCCAAAGTACCTAAAATCACAAAAGGAACGATTTAGGGCAATATTTGATCAAATAAATTCAATTCCGGGCTTAAATGACCCCCTAAAAACGGTTCATTTTTCGCCTCATCATATACCCTTACACTTGAGATTTGTTTATCCTCAAGCAAATGCACTTTTATTCTAATCAAAATACAAGTTAGGGGTCATTTAACACTAATATAAAAGTAATTACAACAAATAATCGTTCCACTAAAGACCAATAGACAAGCACGGAGGTCATACACTAGCACCTCGCAAATAGTGTTTAGATACTCACATCTCTCGGGTGTAATAAAGTATAAATTACAATATGGAAACGGAAAATATCTCTCACTACCTGTCATAGCAAAATAGATTACCATAGGCTTGGGAAAGGATCAAACCTCCACCACATGGCGTAAGCACCTAGGATAAACTATCAAAGAGGTCTTTTAAAGGGTTGTAACATTAGGTGTAGGGATATAAAATACACGGTTTTTTTTAGATAAAGGAAGTTTTTACTGGTGGCGAGTTAACAATCTTGGTTAATTACATGTACAATATGGCGTTGCTAAGCCAAGACTAGACTCGACTTAAGCTAATAAATGAAAAATAACTAAAACATAAAATGAACATAGAACGAAACGGGATGGTAGTCCGTATGTTTTTTCTCTTTTCTTTTTTTCTATTTCTATTTTTTTTCTTTTCTTTTTTTTCTTTTTTTTTTTTACTTTTTTTCGATTTTCTTTTTATTTTTTTTTAGACATACACTCTTACCCTACCATCCAAAATAATACATCATAGAGAATGAAAATTCCCATTACACTTGAATTTTTACATACTTTACAATAAACTAATCTAATGACTCGAATTAAGAAAATCAAAACACTTGGAGTACTTTTAAGATTAACGCACATACGGGGGTAATATATGATGTTCTTCCCCATTACTCCATAAAATAAGTACTTTACCCATGAGTCCCAATCGTCCCAAAACAATATGTACAAGGATATGACTCGACTTAGCAACCATGTAATCAATTAGAAAGTTAACTTAGGGTTTAACAAATAACAATAATGCACTAAAGATGAGTGCATACACGGAAGGCTAAGGCGATTTGGGTGTACATTTAAGTGGGGTGTAACAAATTCTTCCTTTAAGTAAAATGCTTAAAGTTAGAAACGAAAAGATAGGCTCGAAGGGGTGTACTAGGGGTTTCGTGTACTAAAAATGAGTACAACGCTAAGGTGTGGGAAAATTAATTGACTTAACTAGCCAAGTAATATGACTTAAATGGTCAAGTACTCATAATACGGGTTTAACACAAGGGTGATCCTAATGCCTCTTATCATGTAGTAAATCCTACTACACGAATGTAGTCTCACTAGCGGTCTTGGGATGCATCACTAACGCAAGTTCTAGAATCTAAATGTTACCGGTATACTCATAAGCACTAATAGTAAATGCTTTTCCTATCAAATCTAAAGGCGAACCTCACATATTTGGGTGGAAAATTTTTCTGAATATACGGTTATGTGCTAGTCATACAATCTCCTATCCATGAGACGCTTGCTATGGCTAAAGTTTCACTCCTAAATGTTGTAAAAAAATTTAAATTTGGCGCTAAAATTGCAGTAACAAGTATTTCTCATAGTTTTATTACACATCTACCATTAAACAAAACAAACTCAAGCGAAAGTGTACATGTAAGGTATCATCATTTTACCCTCCCCTTACACTTAAGATGAACATTGTCCCCAATGTTCAAGTAAAGAATGTAAAAGTGAAATAAGTAAAAAGAATGAAATCAAATACTCCCCTGATTCGCTCGGTATGGATACTAAGGTGGCCAGGTTAAATCTTCCTCCAAGAAAATGAACAATCAAAGCTTCCCTTCTAGAATATAAATCATCTTCTTGTCATACATAACCTGTAAATCCTGAGAAAACAAACAAAACAACCTCGCGTAAAATCGGCGGCAATCTATATAAGTTACTAAATCCTAGAAAACAAAGTAAGATATAATGCTTGTGGAATGAAGTTTGCAGATTTCCTGGAGATTATAAAACTTAATAATTCACAAAAACCGTAAGACTCCGTTAGAAAAACAAAACCGGTAAAATTTCCAGATTTTTACACGTGACGCCGTCAAGAGTAATCTCGTGACGCCGTCAGAAGTGATCTGCAGAAATTCTTATGTTAAGTTTCCGGAAAATTTCTGTAAAAACTTGGTCCTACTTCCTGGAAAATCCTGCAAAACTTCATTATGACTCAATACAAGCATTTGACTCTAACAAATACGAATATACATGTTCACTTAATATTGTGGAGAATCATGATCGGGTTGTTTCTTAAAAACACATTTGGGGTTTCCCCTTACACTTATCTTTTGCAAAAATACTTTTAGGTGGAGTTAAGACTAGGCCAAAACAACAAAGTAAAGTATTTCCACTATTTAATTGAGAAACATGATCTACCAACAATAAAAATAAAGCATGCATACGGAAACAAATAACAAACAAACAAACAAAATAAAATCACACAAAGCATGGGTTGCCTCCCAAGAAGCGCTTTTCTTTATTTACGAGTCTTGTAGCTAGACTCAAGGTCATGGGTTACTACGTGACCTCATCGTTGGTTTCACTCTCTAGGTCGTCTTCTACTTTCATAGTGTAAGTACTTCGGGTCTTCGAACTCGAAGACATCTTTTCGATACTTAGAATCAAGCTTACTAACATCCTTAAAGAATCTACATGATAAATTAGAAGTGTTATTACACCCTCTCCGAACATCTTCATCACACAAAATAAGTTGGGAACTTATCTTATCAAGCCCGTCACAATCGATTTCCTTAAGGTCTCTTCTCTTGTACGGCGTTTGGTATGAAACCCTCCTAATTCCATCAGCGAAGGTCATGATTCCGTTCCGATCATCAACTATCAGATTAGTGATCTCACAAAAGGGTGCTCCAAAAATGACTTGTGATAACCTAGGGTCGACATAGTCTTCGATGTTGTCCACAATCGTGAATTCCATAGTGAATGCCATATTTCCTACAAACACCAGGATTTCATGATCCTTACCAACCACTTTCTCTCCCTTGTAAACCATTCCCCATCTACAGATATTGTTATAATGGAATAGGGACATAAAATTCTTCCGCAAGAATACGTTAATGTAGACGTTATCGAAGTACTTATGACCGATCATGCAGGGAATTTTGAGATTATTCGGATCACGCCGTCTTATCTTCCCCGATTCTCCATCCCTTGATCCATATAGATTCCCTTCAAGGGAAGGACGATACTCGTATAACTCCTCAGTACCTTTACGAAAAATTACCTTCTTAACACCATTGGTAAACAATGCACTTCCATCCTTCTCATCAAGGATTACTCCCGATTCATTGATAAATGGTTTCCCAAGAACAAGGTTGGTTAATGTTCGATTGGTGAGAAGGTCCACATCATCGACCACAGTGAGGGCAATATTGTAAACAAGTTCTCCAATCATAATTGACATATTTCTTATTACCTTTGCATTATCAACTTTTTCGCACAGTATGTGTTCTGGGAAGGCCTCTTGGTATAGGAGAGGGGTATTATGTTGTATGGGAAACTAGGATCTATATGACAATCGGTTAAGAGCTTTTCCTCAATGGTGCAGGAAATCTTAAAAACTTTAGGGTTGCTTACATTAGTCCCATCGCTATTCCCACTGGTAACATCCTCCATTTTTCTCTCAGGCTCTTCTAAAATAGATTTACCAAAAATGGTTGGATTTCTCGTATGCTCTTCCGATCTCTCTTTCCCTTCATCCGATTTGCTAGATTCTTGCGCGGCGCACTGCTCGGATGAGTTGGTAGGGCTTCTGGCCAAATCGTGGTCCACCCTTGAGGTCTCATCTTTAGCTGTATGACCAATTTTGTTAGTTTGTTGTTGGGTTGGGTTAGGTGTAGAAGCAGATATCGTGGTGATGGTGTTTACGAAATGGATTGGTCCAAGGGGGTTGATAGGTTCTTTTCCTTTTGGTGATAGATGTTTGAATAGCTTACTAGGACTTTTTATTTTCACAGGGGAGGTTGTGAATAGGTTTATTAACAACATGCTCTTTGATAGCAGTTAACAGATTACAAATCTTGTTATTCATATCAGCCTGTTGTTGTCTAAATTTAGTCTCGAGCGTAGAGAGCTGTAATTCTTGAGACAAAATGAATTTTTTAAGAGTATCTTCACAGCTTTGCCTAGGGATGCCTTGTGATGGAAAATGCTCGGACCAAGTGAGTGGTGAGGAGTCATTGAAGGATACGCTCTGCGTTTGGTACCATCTGAAATTAGGTTTATTCTTCCATGCCTCATAGGCCTCGCCAGAAGTTCGAGGACCTCGACCCATGTGTGACGACGTGAATTCGTTATAAGCACGTTTTGGAAGCTCCATGCAGTTATGAGTCTCGTGAGGGCCATTACATAATTTACATGTAGAAGCGATTCTGCTTACTTGGCTTGAAGGTTTTTGAGCTTCGTAAGATTTCATGAGAGACTTGACTCGACCTTCAAGTTCCATGATCCTACGGTCGGGAGTGCTAGAGTTGTTCGAAGGCAAAGATATTACCTTGACCGTTTTGTTCAAATCACGGGAATCATTCCAACTTTCGTTGTCATAGAGAGCAAGATCTTCCATGAGTTCCCATGATTGTTCCGCACTTAGATCACGTAGCTTACCACCGGCCGATTGGTAAGTGGCTCGCCTCATGGAGAGATCGATATAGTCATAAAAGATTTGGACTTGGAGCCAAAGATCTATGCCATGATGAGGGACTTTTTGGAGTAAGTCCTTGAAACGAGTCCATGCTTCATAAAGAGATTCATTTTGACGTTGTTGGAACATCAAGATGTCATTTCTAAGCTTAGTAGTTCTCCCCGGTGGGAAAAATTGAGCAAGGAAACGAGTGGTGAGATCATCCCATGTGGTGATGGATCCCGTGGGTAAACGCTCAAGCCATTGACTAGCTTGATCCCGTAGAGAGAATTGGAATAGGCGTAATTGGGTTGTCTCTCTAGTTTCAACATCTAGGTCTATGGAGTCTACAATTTTAAGGAAGTCCTTAAGATGTTGGTTTGGATCTTCGGAACGAAGTCCATGGAATGCACATCCGCTTTGCACCAACCGGATGGTGTCGGATCGCAAGGGGGTCACATTGGCTCCGGTGAGCTCAATGGTGTTTCGGTAGCCTTGGTGGCTAGGTCGGGAATACTCTCCTAAGGTTCGGGGCCTAAGAGGTTCTAGTGGTGGGTTTTGTTGTGGTGGGATGACGGGTTCAAAGATGCTCCCATCGTCCATGATGTCGGGTGGTGAAGAGTTAAGAACAAAAACACAAAGAAATAAGATAGACTAAAGAAAACCTAAAAATGAAAATAAAATCTTACTAGAAAGGAATCTAGCAAGTAGACCTAATAAAAAGAGATTCTAACCTAGACAATAACTATTACCCGGGTTGCGGCGCCAAAAACTTGATACGTGGGAATCGCACCAGGCTTTACCTCTCAAGGGATCTTGAGAAGCTTACAACCCCCACCAGGCAGTGTACCTGATCGTTGTAGTATAGTATAGTGACAAGTACCGGGGGATTGATCGTTCAGCTAGGAATAGTGTCGCTAGAATTAGAAAACCTAAATACTAGTTCTATAAATGATGGATGATTATTTTTGTATTTTTATATTTTTTAGAAAGCAAGTAAATATCTCGGGTTTGAAGGATTTGGGCGGAATTAGTTGCTAGTCGACTAACCCAATACTAAAGATGCAATCAAAATAAAATACTAGAAATGAAAATAAACTAAATTAACTAAGGTTGTGAGCAATAAGTGGAGAAATTGTGTTTACTTAGATTTCACTACTCCCTAGATATCTTTTACACGTTAATTACTTGTTATAGTTGCGTGGATGACGGATTGTATTCCTTAATATCATTCATGGGGTGGCGCACTTAATTCCCCAATCCTGTGAGTGCCTACTTCACTCCTATGTCGAGCCGGCTAAGAAGCTCCTAACATGGGATCATTAGAATTTACTCATGCATTAAATACAACCAATAAAACCTAGTGCACGTCAGTTCATGTTTCCTAAGACGTTCAAGCATGTTACCATTTGGAGATCTGCCAGTTTTCTTAAGCCTAACATCGAAATCATTCATCCAATACAACCATAAACAAGTAATCAACACATAATCAACATCTAGGTTTCATTAGATCTAAGCAAACACAAGATAGATCTAGCCTAGCATGATGGAATTAAGACATGAACAAGATATAGACAACCAACACATAGACATATTGATTGAATTAAAAGAATACTTATCTCAATTACACATGAAAGGGTTCAAGGGCTGAAAACCCTTGAAAAACCAGCAAAATTCATAATAGGTTCGGCCCTAGGGTTTCTCCAAAACTTCTCTCTTTTTATGAATGAAAATTAGAAAACTATATATAGAAAATTGAGGCTGACGGCGTCAAGACCAAAGAGGTGACACCGTCATCTCGCCGCCAAAATACTTCTCGGACTGCCTTAATCTTCATCTGACGCCGTCATGTGTTATGGTCTTCCAGGCCGTCACGTCTTTTACTCTTGACGCTCTACTTGTGACGCCTTCACGTTTGTACTGGACCGTCATGCAAATTACTCTTGACGCCGTCAGGATGTTGCTCTTGACGTCGTCACCTACTGTTCCCAGCAAGGAAAATTAAGACTTTGGCGTTTTCTTCACTTTTAAGCTCCAAAAACGTCCGAATTACTTCCTTTTCCAGATTTCACTCCCAAAGTACCTAAAATCACAAAAGGAACGATTTAGGGCAATATTTGATCAAATAAATTCAATTCCGGGCTTGAATGACCACCTAAAAACGGTTCATTTTTCGCCTCATCATGATCCTTAAGAGAAGATTGAAGAAATTTCAGAATTAGTCCTTGCATTTTGGAAATTGTCACTTTTGGTCCCTCATTGATTTTATATGAAGAAAGTCAACTCAAGTCTTCCAACTATTCAAGAATGGATGAAATGATCCTTGAATTATACTTTTGAAAGATGACTGGAACAGCCCTTGCAGTATTAGATTTTACACTTTTGGTCCTTGTTTATTCTTAACATTAAAACTGAATTTACAAATAAAAGCCTTGGTCCAAATTCAATCTCAAAAGCCCAAGTCCACAAATATAAACCAAGCCCAACTTTCCTATTACCCGACCCAATCCATACGGTCAAAATTTATATTAAAGGGTCAATGAAGGTCAAATAAACATATTAAACTTACCCCGCTCCCATTTTTTCCCCAAATCCCTCTTTACCAGGCACGCTAGAACCCTAATTACTATTTCGTTCAATTGACCACAAGTAAGGGTATGATTGTCAAATCAAAGGTGTCAGTAAGGTGTCAGAATGTCAGAGTATCTAAAGAAGCACACATTTGGACAGGTGGCAGCTAATGATTGGAATAACCACGTCATAAAAATCAATCCAAGGGTGTATATCAAAGAGCAAGAGTGGGATAATGATCTAAGGGTGTTCAGAGGCCATCAACAAGCACAAACTCACACGGATTGCCAGCTTGGCAATCCGTGACCTTACCCCTTCACTCCTCCTATAAATAGAGGCTTAATCTAGCCATTTAGGTGTGTAGTTTGTAGGTAATGAAACTCTGTTGAATTTTCTTTTGAATGTATTTTAGATTAGTCAATGTAATTTTTACTTTGAATTTTTAATAGAAGTGCTTATTTTCAAATAATCTCAGCTTATTGTTCAATTACTTTTGCTTATTCTGTTTTAATTATGTTCTTATTCTGCTTATTTTAGTAACATTCAGCTTAACTCAACTACTTTTGTCTAGTTTCTTCTACATACCTTTATCAGAAATATAAAAATAAAAATAAATAAAAATCAGAAAAATATAAAAAAAATAAATATGTTTACATATTAGTTATTATAGCTTACAGTATAGCTTATTTTCATTTTTTTATACATTTCATTTTAGCTTATTAGGTTTTAGTGAAATGAATTGAGTCTATATTCATCAAAAGTCAAGTTCAGAATTGATTCAGAGATTGTGTGGTGAATTGGATAAGTTTGGTCAGAAATGGAAGGACCTGCCTATCCTAGAGATAGGCAAGCTAAGTGAATCAATCCTGTTAAGCTAGATTGAAAGAAGTTTGTAAGTCCTTGTTTCTGATTTTTGATGATAAGTACTGTTTCATTGGTTAACATTTGCTGATTTGAAGTGATAATTGCTTAACTGAGTTTGATGTGATTAATAGTAGATCTATTTGCTTAGATTTGTTTTAGGATTGCTTATTTGAGTTCTGTGTTGGTATTATCTTTGATATTTGAAAATTTGAATATCTGAGTTGGTGGATCTGAGTTTAGTTTAGGATTGATACTTAGTAACTGTTTCATTGAATTACTTTGCTTCATAGTTGCTTAAATTGAGTGATGTGTATTGGATAGCCTCAGATCTGAGAAATTTTGGTGATCTGTGAAGAGTTATTGATCATCTGTTATAATGTGGAATTGAGTTACTGAGTTTCTGTGGGATCTAGTTGTTGCTAGTTGTTGCTATTGCTTCTGAATAGTAATTTGAAAGCTCATTAGATCAGTAGAAAGAGAGTTGCAGTGTTATTCATGGATTTATAGGTAAATTGTCACTAAAAAGGGGTGTTTGGATCTGATTTAAGTTGAGTATTCCTGTTGTTGTATTTCAGTTTAAGCTCCATAAGCATATCTCATAAGAATAGTAGTTTAATAATAGAAAATTAAAAAGTAGGGTAGTTTTTCATAAAAGTCATAGTTAGAATTGAAATTTAGTTTACTGTGTCATAAATTTAGTTACAATTAGTGTAATTGGTTTCATTGTTTAAATTCAGACTTAGACAGTTTATTTTATCATAGATATAGTTTAAAATTACATGTAGTAATAGTTATTAGTAGCTAAAATTTGATAAAGTCAATTGGTTAAAGTTAGTATAAAGTCAACTGTTGCATAGGAATTAGTTTCAAAGGCTGCTGAATTTGGGTAATTATTTGGTAGCATACAGTGGTATTAGGTCATATAATTGCTTGATCTAACATCTCAGTTTATCAATAGCACTTTTTCCCCCATAATCTATGAGATTTGAGCTTATTTCATCAGCTTTTTGAACTTGAATAATAGCCTAAGTGAGACAAGTAACTGATTTGAATAGTAGGCCTGCAGTTGAGTTTGTGTTCTTACATCTATGATATTTTGATTGTATCTGATTCATTGATGGTTTATTAGTGATTGAACATCAGTTTTATACCTCTGGTTAAGTCTGTGCTTTATCTGCTTATCATTTTGAGCTATTTACTTGAGCTTATTGATTCATTATTGTGCTTCTGTGAGTTTATATGATATCATTTGATCAATCTTTGCATATTCTGAGTTCTTTGCATCATTTTTAGTCTAAGTTTTCAATTTCATACTGTTTTGTCACAAGTGCTTATAAATAAGCACTTGTGATAAGCTGATTTGGCCAGAATATGCACTTTCACTATTCATTTTGTTTTCAAAATTTTTCTCTGAGTTTATTTTAATATTTTAGGTTTTCTGGAATTTTTCCAGATTTTTCTGAGCCTTTTTAGTATTTTTCTTAAATTTCTTTTGATTTTATTCAATTTTAAATAGCTTTTAAATACCAAAAATCAATAAAAATTCAGAAAAGGTTGTGAAAAATACAAAAATATTTTTAGAAATTCTTTTACAATATTTTAGAATTTTTAGAATTAAATTTTCATTTTTCCACTTTATTTTTCTATTTTTCTTTATTTTTAATTCATTTAAAATTCCAAAAATCAATATTAATTCATAGAAAATAAAAGAAAAGTCAAAAAAATATTTTTCTTTTACTGGAAATTCATTTTATTAGTTTAAGATTTTTAGAAAATATTTTCAAATTTGTAGGATCATTTTTCAATAAACGTCACGTTTTAAATAACACGGTTGCATTTCCGTTTTTACATTTTTAACTTTGGTGAATAATTAGCTTGTACTCTTTGCATATTTCATAATTGTTTGTGATTACTTGAATATCTCGATTTCTATTTTCACCTTTTCACTTTTTAATTCACGGTTTCACGAATCAATATTCTTGATTCCATTCGCCTTCACTGGGAAACGACTCGGGTGATCCGTATTTTACGCGGATCACTTCGATATACTACTATATATTATATAAGTTGGTTTTCACACGAATCAATTTTTGGCGCCACAACCGGGGAAGGTCGAAGGGAATTTTTGAATATCATTTTGAAAAATTGTGTTTTGTTAAGCCTTCCTCTACTTTGTATATATATTTCTATAAAAATTGAAAAAATCAAAACACTTTTCCTAAAGTGTTTACAAAATACCAAAAAAATAATAAAACTTACAGCCTCGACTCTGCCGTATTTCCCGCTTAATCGGTCGTAGAAATTGAAGTAATCCGATAAACAATTAATTTCACGTTTTTGTTATATTGTGAGACTTTTTTTGTTTACAATGCCCTCCCTTCCACGGCAGAGTCAAGGCTGTAACTTTATTATTTATTTTTTTTGTATTTTTGTAAACACTTTAGGAAAAGTGTTTTGAATTTTTCAATTTTTATATTTTTATAGAAATATATACAAAATAGAGGAAGGCTTAACAAAACACGATTTTTTTTCAAAACGATATTCAAAAACTCACTTTGACCTTCCCCGACAGCGGCGCCAAAAATTGATTGTGTGAAAATCAATCTATTATAGTATAGTAGTATGTTATCGAAATGATCCGCGTGAAATACGGATCACCCGAGTCGTATCCGAGTGAAGGTGAATGGAATCAAGAATATTCATTCGTGAAAATTCGTGAATTGAGAAGTGTAAAAGAGAAAATAGCAATCAAATAATTCAAGTATTCACAAACAAAGATGAATTATGCAAAGAGTACAAGCTAATTATGCACAAAAGTCTAAAATTAGAAAACGGAAATGCTAACACAATTATTAAACGTAACGTACGAAATAAAATGCGACATTTATACTAGAAATGATCCTACAAAAGTGAAAGAAATTTCTAAAAATCTTAAACTATTAAAAAGAATTTTGAGAAAAAGAAAAATATTTTTTTTCTTTTTATTTATTTTCTATGATTTATTTTCTATTTATTGAATTAAAAAGTAATTAAAAATACAAGAAAATGTGAAAAATAATGGGAAAATTATAAAATCTAATCTAAAAAATCTAAAATATTATAAAAGAATTATATAAAATATTTTTGTATTTTTAAAAGCTTTTTCTGATTTTTTTGGAATTTTTGGTAATTAAAAAGTATTTAAAATTTGATTAAAAGCTAAGAAGTATTAAGAAAAATAGTAAAACAATCCAGAAAAATCTAGAAAAATTACAGAAAATCTAAAATAATATGGAAAGCTTGCAGAAAAATTTTGAAATGAAAATGATAAGCAGAAGTGTTTATTTGAGCTAAATTAGCTTACGGCAAGTGCTTATTTATAAGCACTTACCACAAAACTAATCCAAACTGATAACACAGGTCTATTATGCTACAACAAACCCAGTAATACTCAGATAAAATCAAAGATAACTCAAAATAAGTAGGATCAAGCAATAAGCATTTAGGCAATAAGCTCAAAATCAAGCAGAAATAGAAACCAATAAGCCAGCAACTCAAAACTATTAACAATCACTAAAACTCACTAAATGAAACTTAATAACAGTAAAAAGCTCAGGTTAAAAGCAAATTGGAATCAATGCAGACCTAAACTATTGATAATGATACTGTCACAAACTACTATCTTACAGATACAATAAGCTACTCTCAATAAGCTCAAACTTATGAAATTATGGGGGCAAATCACATTCTTAACTGCTGAGAACACAAATCAACTGAAATCCTACTCAGATTTATCCATAAGATACCCTAAAAAGATGTAAGTTCAGCAGCCTGTGGAAGCATGAAATCTGAATCAATTAACTTTCTAAGTTCATATACTACTTTGACCAATTCCAACTTCTCTTGATTAAATCTACTCCTAACTGTTGTATTTAACTAATATTAAACTAGATTAAGCTATTTCTAACTAAATTGCTACTACCACTATAATCACTCTAACTAATTCTACTCAATCTCATAGTTAATTAAATTTCAAACCAACTTTGACTATTATTATTATCTTACACTGTTTGTATGAACTAAAAACCTATTATTACTCTTATGTAACTAATGAGTGACAGTTAAACAGCAATAAAACAACAACAACACACAGCAAATGATAAATCCAAACACCCCTAAAACTGCAGCTCTAACTACAACTACCTGTTATGAGCTTCCAAATTCCAAATCAGTGAACCAATCAACTAACTTATCACTAATATGAATCAATAAGACAGTAAACTAACACTAAAACTGACTCAAACTCAGTTTTACAATTATTCTAAACAAGCTAAGAAATACAGATCCAAACTGAAAACAGATAAACCAAAGATCAAATAAGCTCTAACTATATCAATTACTTCAACTAAATCACTAACTAATATAATGAAACAGTAACAACAACTACAGTAACAAAATCAACTCAAATGCAATGAATTAGTACTAGAATCAGAGATAAAAAACTTACAAAGTTCTACCCCCTCAGCATGAACAGAGGGGGATCACTATGCTTGCCTGTCTCTAGACAGGCTCAACACTTCTAGTTCTGAATTAGCCTATCAAATCAACCTCAGTTCAACCACAAATTGATACAGTTGACTTTGTTTGACCACAATACTAATGAAAAAATTGAAACTGAATTGGTAATTTTACCAAAGTTAAAAGCTGAAATGAAGTTCAATCTATTCTAAAACAGCTTATATGAAAGCTTATTTCAAAGTTAAAACTATTTTGAATTTTTTTTTTCTTTTTATATTTTCTACCTGTTTTTCTAAAAAACTATTTAAATGAAACAGTACTGATTTGAAAATTAAAAATTATGAAATGATTTAAACTAATGAAACAGTAGTAAAAGCTATTTAATAACTAGTAAAACACAATAAGCAGTAATGAAAAGAATAAAAGCTGATTTGTATTACTAAAAGAAGATTACAATTGAAATTAAAGTAAACAACAATTCTGAAGTAAAATTGGCAGAGTTTTGCTACTCAAAACTCCACACAAATACAAGCAGCTTAAGCATCTATTTATACTACAAATGAGGAGATTCTAGAAAGGAGTATCCACGGATTGCCAGCTTGGCAATCCGTGTGGTGTGCTTCTTGAGTCTAATTCTGAGCCCTTGATCCTCTCTTCATGATTGCCCTTTGATTAATCACCCTTAGATCCCTGATTGTGACGTGTTTGAACCAACCATGAGTTGCCACGTATCATTCCTTGTGTTTCTTTTGGTCTGACACCCTTCTGACATCACTGATATCTTCTAGAAACCAATTGATTTGACAATAACACCCTTAATTGTGGTAATTTTGGTACGGGTTAACTTAGGGTTCATGGTGTTACGTTCCTGGGTAATATTGGGGGAAAAGGGGGCGGGTAATAATTTAAAAACTTTGTTTGACCTGTGGTAAAATGGTTTGACCGGATGGGTAATTGGACTAGGCTTAATATTGTATTTAGTTATAGGATAATTGGACTAGGCTTAATATTGTATGGGATTTTCAGATTTGATATTTATAGCAAATAAGGACTAAAATTGCCAAGACTGAAATTATGAGGACCAAACATGTATTTCATCTCAAAGTATTATCCAAGGGCTAATGATGTACATCTCTGATTTTCCAAGGATCATGGATGTCATAAACTGAAAAGTATCTTCCAAGGACTAAAATTGCCAAAGTCTGGAACTTGGAGGACCAATTCTGAAAATCTCATGATACTTCATCCAGGGATCAATGTTGACAAATCACATATCTCTGAAGACTACTAAGGCTCTGAATTGACTTTCAATAACTTAACTGCACATATTCTACTCTCGTGCTTGTTTTTGCTTGTTTCCGTTTGTTTTTCGTCTTTTAACGAGATATCTGTACCTGCACATTCACAAACATAAAAACACACATTCTTTGGCATTTGTTAGCATATTTAGTCTATTTGGGTCAGTATTTGGCCATGAAAAGGTATGTAAATTAACACATACCAATTAGGGGCATCAAAAAGTATACTTATAGATGAAAAGACATTAATGACTATTCCAAGACGAAAAAAGATCAGTTATAAGTTTTACTCAGTTTGCCCAAATGAAGAAAGATGGAAAAAATATCAGTTATAAGTTTTACTTAGTTTATTAAAGGAGTTTCTAATATTAGCCTCCAAAATAGAATCACATAAAACTTGCATTCAGCAGCATATTGGAGTATATGATATAACATACTTGGACATCTTTTACAACAATAAGATTCATAAAAATGCTCCATTGGTAAAACTACACCTCTAAAGTCCCTACCCCTTTGGTATTTCTGGAACCAACAAAAATGAACTCCAGGATGGACGATGGACATGTAAAAGAGATGACTAACCCCTCCCAGACAAGAAAACTAAAAGGATCAGAACCTTACTGAACCATCTGAGAAGAATATAGTAGAGTTGAATCTAGGATTACATTTGCTCAAAAAACTGGAGTCCTTTCTTCCTAAAACAATACCAGGGTCGCCAAAAAGTGGCTGGTTAACCTTGCTTTTCTAGTCCAAACCAGAAGGTTCTCAAGAAAATGGAGTAAGGCCAGGACACCTTTGGTCAATCTTCACAGAGATACTTATATCATCAGGATCACTTCAAAATACAAAGTGTGACATTCTGGCTTCTTAGGCTCAAACCGTAAGCTCCATTGAGTGCTTGTGAACCAGATAGTTGAGAAGAACGTCTCGCCTAGTTCCAGTAAATTTGTAGAGGAAACAAGTCCAATGAATCAACCTGAAATACATCAATTGCTAGAAAAGGATATTCTGCAAAATGGTATAAAGTTTAGAGAAGATTAACATAAAGTTGGTAACACTGAAAAGAATACTATCAATCAGAAGTATTCAATACAAATCTTTCTTAAAACTAATTTGATATCTTATTCATTCAAGCACGTAACGTAAATTTCCAAGTTTGACTGTAAATAAAACATCAAATCCTACATACTATTAAACAGAAAAATATATATATATATATTATTATTGAGTTCGGAAACTGAAGGCTAATAACAAACCAACATTATTAACGTAATTTGCCCACAAGATAAATAAATATCCAAATGAAATTTACATGGTTCATAGATATGACAACTATCAACTGTACGAAAAACCTGACATGAAATAAATAAATAAATAACCTAAACCGAAAATCTGAAATGTATCAGAATAACAAAATACGTAACATATATAGTCTAATAGATAAGGCATACTCTAAAATGATCAATCAACTCATTTATGAGGTGGGCGCACATCGATCGGTGACACAGTTCTCGCATCCATTCGGGCTCTACCACAGTACCATCACCAAGATACTCCGCCCCAACAATCTTATATTTTTTTTCTTAACATATCACTTTTAGCAACGTCGTCCTTCACCCTGATCCCGAAGTTCGTCAGCCGGCCTTGAATGTACGTCCCAGCATTGGGAAAACTCGCGTGCCTGAACTTGGAGGAATAAATAATCGGCTTATTGCTTCCCTCGATAAACTCTAAACAAGTAGCTTCGACTAATTTTTTGCCACTATGATCTGGTAAATACACCCTCCAAAGCCGACCGTCGAAGTTGCTTATCCGAAGGGTGAAGTACTCCCAATGGCCGACGTGTTCACCAGTCTTCTTATTCATCATCTCGACGTTAAGGTTGAATAGCTTGAGAGTAACCGTGTCCAGCCCAACATATGGAAAACAAATCAACATAACTATGTCGGTAAAAGCACCACCTGTAGCTGGTTTAACTTGAACATAAACCTCTGCAGTTTCGAGACACTCGTGTTTAAAACCATCCGAAAAGCAGTTTTCAAATTACCATGGCACTGAGGAGGGTAAGTAAACCTCGTCGGGATGGAAGTAAACGGTGGACCCGTAATGATGGGTTAACGCCTTTACTTGCTCCAAATTTGGCATAGTTGCTTCAAGGTTTGAATTCTTCAAGCAATAAAGATTCAATACATCACCACAATTTATATCCATACCAAAAGAAATGACGGGTTTACAGAAACACCTTTGGAATGTGTAGTAAGATTCCAATTGGTAGCAACAATGTGTTGAGCATCTAGAGTAAGGTCCTCTTGAACACACCTAACCAGTTGTACATCAGGCTCGATTTGATATCCAACGTTACTACAAGTGGTGACTACAAATCCTAAAGCTCGATAACCTACAGGGGGGATGGGTTCCCATACAAAAACTTTCTCCTTCAAAGACATCCATATAATGTTTTAATCCAGAGGTAACTTTAAAGGGGGACGAGGAGAGTCACGAGTAGTAGTATCTCGTGCAACAAGAACATAGGCACCTCGAAGTTTATCACGGGTGGGCTCATTGTAGTGGCAAAGGGCAAAGAAGTCATCTAGTATTGACACGGGTTTATAAAATGTAACACCCTTGTTTGCAGCATCTTTTTCTGGGGTGAAAGACCATATGGGTTCGAAATCTGTCACCATAGCCAGCTCTAGTTCTCCGTTAAGCCTTTTTCTTCCCGTACCAAAACCACCTTCACCTGATCCATTGAAACAACAACATAAAAAATAACAGCTTTTTTTTTGTCCTGTAATAATTAAAGAAAGTTATATAATGGGATGTTTGGATCAGCTTATTTAGCCGGCTTATGGGCTTATTTGACTTTGTAAAAGCCGATAAGCTCACTTATTGAAGCTTATTATGACCTTATCAATTTCACCTTATTGGCTTAAGCAATAAGCTAAAGTTAATAAGCTCTAAAAAGTGAGCTTATCGGCTTTTCCAAAATCAAATAAGCCCATAAGCCAGCTAATAAGCAAATCCAAACGCCCTATAAGTAAAATTGGGACTTCATATATTGCAATACAAATTGGACCATTGTAATTTAATAGATTAACTTCAATAGAAGTAAAAATAAAAAAAATAAAAAATAAATAAATAAATAAATAAATTAGTGTACCTTGGGGCCATTAAGGAATAGGAGATGGAATAACAAATGACTTTTGTTGTTTCAATTCACCGGTGATATAAGACTTGAAAAATTCAAACATTTTTATTTGTTTTGATTTTTCGAATGAAGAACCAGACGACAAACCTCTTTCTAAAGCCCTAAGCTTCCTTCTCCTTCTCGCATTTTACTTCTACGTTTATCATTTCAACGGTACCTCCAAATTTATTTTAGGGTAAATTACAAATTTCGTTCATTCGATTTCCAAAATTTGCAATCCCAGCCACTCTCAAGAATTAATTTTAAATTTTGCCATTACTGTTCACATTTTGTTACACTCCTCGTCCATTTTTCGTTGACCGTTGGTCAAACATTATTAAAATGACGTGTCCTTCTTTTTTAGTCAATGGTCAAATGTCAAAAAGAAATGTGGCAGGGTTACATCACGTGACTCTCACATTTCCATCACTCTTCATAAATTAGTGGTGCCCTAACCCCAAAATGAATATTCCCCAAACCCATCTTTTCCGATCTCCATCATCACCTGGTGGTCACCGCCCAAAGTTAATATCATTTTGCTTAGTAAATGGTCACTGCCTAACTTTAATTTTTTATTACAAAATTGTTTCATGTTACTAAGTTTATGTAATTTGATTATGAGATTTATCTTTTGTGGTGGTAGTGATATAAAACTATATACATATAGTAAACTTAAACTACCAATATGAGGTCTGATGATGCTTTAGTTTGAGCATTTTGTGTTTTAATTGGTTCATACAAAATTATCGTGTGTTTAGTGTAGTTCAAAAAAATGGTTAAAAAATTATTGCTTATTTCTTGGGTCAAGTCTTTGTTATTACTAAACAGTGGAATTCATCAAACTTCTCTACTGATTTCTATTCTCTGAATTACTAATCTTTACTCCATTTCATTTCCCTAAATTTCTCTCTACCAAACATGCCCTAAGAAAATTACCCAGATTTTTTAAATATTCTGACCATATACTCATCAACGTCAGGCATTAAGAACAAATTTATTTTCATAACACAGATTTGAAAATAAAAGGCTCATACATCTCTTGATCTTTAATTTTTTTTTTATAAAAACACAAGAAAGGAAACTGAGACAAATGAAAACCAAAATCTTGTTACTCATTGCACGTCGCACGAGAACATAAATAATCTTGATCAACCCATATCTCGCTCATTAATTCATTTCATCACAAACCCTTACAAACCCACTTTTATAATCATCTTTTCTACAAAACCCACTTACAGTTTGTAAACTATCACCACTATCAACACCTGGCTTCCTCACATTCGTTGATCATTTCTTAAAGGTTTATATCTAAACCCTACTCGCCTCTCTATAAATAGAGGGCAACACACACAACTTCATAAGTTTTCACACACTTGGGCAAATATTGTCTCACATGTGTAAACTATGGTATTTGTTTAAGTGTTACCCAAACTTCTTGATCCTTATCAATCTCATCGGGTCCTTACCGTTCTACATGCGAAACGAAACAACAAAACCATTCACATCCCATCTTTAAACCGATTTACATATCATACGTAAACAATCCTTTTACGTTGTAAAAGTGTCAATTTTAGAATTTTCCTTTTTATGTTTAAGTTGGTTTTTACTTTCATTAGGTTATTTTTCTGCAAGTTTTACTACCATTTAAATATAGGGCTCATTATCATTATAATACTCTTTTGGATTATTAATAAACTTGTGTTTTAAGAGTTATTTTATTGTTTGGGTTTTATTCCCTCGAGGTTTTACCTCGTTTATTACCTTTTGATTAGAGTTTTACAAAATTTGCTTCTGCATCCTACATCATATATAAACCTTTTCAGTAGCATGAAAAACTATAAGTGCTCATGCCACTATCATACGGTTCCTTTCTTCCACAATAACACAAGGGTTGAAGCTGTGAAACACATATGTAAATTGTACGATACATGCTTTTCGAACGTAAATAATATCAAATAAGAAATATTTCAAAATGGAACAATACTTTTACCCATTGATTTAATGCCATTTAGTACAAAAGTGAACTATAAAGATCAAATTGTAATTTACAACAAAAGAATTTCTAAACCTATAAAATGTTTCTCTATAAACAATTCTCAAACAAAAAATGTACAAAATGCTTTTCTTTCATCAAGTTTTACCACATCTTCGGCTTTTGTCAGGATGTAAGCTTTTGATTGATCATATTCTTCTTGTAGATAGAAATAAGTGAATCTAAACCTTCCATCATTATAAACCGCTCATATTCTTCAACTAATGTCTCAAACAATTCCAAATTCATGGCATCAATAAACCAAACTACTTTATGATGACTAATCTTGCACCGCCGAAGATCCAATAGTAAGCCTAACATGGTTGTTTTATAGCACTGAATACCTAAATTTTTGCCTTTGTATCAATAATAATACCCTCGAGATATAAGCTTAGAGAGCCAAATAAGGCAGGTATTGGTAGTGCTTTTATGATGGTTTTGATGATGTTGTTTGGAGATGAAACCGCATCAATGGCACTGCATATAAATGCTATGAGTAGATAAATAAAATAGATGACATTACTAGCCCTTTTACCCAACCAAACGCGTTTCAAGAAACTTGCTTGACATCTATATTTATCACGGGTTTAGTTAAGCACTTGTTCCGCTTCAATCGTTAACAACGAACACGAATTTGGAAACTGAAACCTTCGTATAAAACTTATTGTATGTTCACGAATATACGCCGAACCGCTACTAACATCACCAAGCTTTGAACTAAAGTCTTTGACGGCTCCATTGACGGAAATAGAGTAGTTCGTGCAACTTCTTGAAACGTGCAAATAATCTTCTACAACTAAAGTCACAATATTTTGATCTTTCTTGTCCATTTCGGCAAGATGGATGACTTAACCTTCACAAATTTTGATAGCAACGAGTAAAAACACTTGTTTCGGATTCTGTCACAGTCGCGGGCAACGACGACAATAGCGGGGGCAGTGTTTGATTTTAGCTTTTCGTGTAGCAGGGTAAAGATAATCAATAACCGGATATCTCAATGAATCGTGGTATCACTTTCCAAAAGTAATTATTCGACCCTTATTGACTGGGTTACGCGAATATCACTTTGGGATAAGACAGAGAGTTTGTTCTTTATATTGGCAATATACAAGAACCCGTTCGCTAAAGAGTATTTTGTGTTTCGACTATTTCTCATGTATCTATTTCTCTTATCAAGAGACACCCAAAAGAAAAAGATTTAAACTGATGCAATTTTGTGTGTGTTTCTTACAAAAATGAATTGTTCTATATATATAGAAATTAGAAAGAGAATATGCCTAGAATATGTTGAGACATATTACTAGAATATGCTATTCTAATATAATAAGAAAAAGAATATGCTGAGGCATATTCCTGTAATATTCTTTATATAATAATTAACGAGAATATTCTTAAAATATGCTGAGGCATATACTTAGAATATTTTTAATATAATAATTAAATAGAATATTCTTAGAATATTCTTAAAAAAATTCTAAAAAATAACATTGTCTAATATTCTCAATCACTTAATTATTGTCAAAATATTTACGGATTAAGGCAAATATCGCTTTTGGGTCCGGGATGTCATTCACTTAATGGGTGTACACTCCGTTCCTCCAAACCCATTTTCAAATATCATGACTATATCAATCAATTACATTAAATTATTAACAGGCAGCGGTGGTGGTGTTTGTGATGGTAGTTTTCCTGTTGGAGGTATTTTTGTTGGCGGTGGTAGTTTTCTTGGTGGTGTTGTTTAGGATTACTTTGTACATATTGTTAATAAAAAAGAGTTCTTCATGTAAAAGATGTTCATCAAACAACATACGTTGATAAGAAAGTAGTACATATAAGATATGTTCATCAATAAACAATCTGCTACCTCGTAAAAACTTTATTTTCGTCATCTCCCACTTGACGATGTCGCCTACTAATATGCTCATCTTCACCAACATCTTGTATAACATATTTTTTGCATGAATCAATGTTCGTAACACTTACTGACATACAAGAAATCACTGAAGCATACATCTCACTATCTCAGATTGAACGTAAGCCGATATAAATTGCACGCCTTTTTTTTCCTTACTAAATTTAGAACTATTTATGATAAAAATGTGGGTTATGTTGAATTTAGAACAGTTAACTACTTAATATTGATTATATCGTGTGCATCTTAAAAGGAAGGGTTTTACCCGGATCGAATCTTGTGGCAATGGGTTCACACTCTGTGAATTAGTCGGTTAAAAGGTCGGAGACAATGGTTACCCAAAAGAAAAACATAACCGTGGAGCAATAGATATTGGGAGTATCTACACTATTGAAGTAAGCTTTAATTTCAAGAATACGAGACGTGGTTGCAGTAGGTGAATCGATCGTTATCACTGATCCTACCATTTGTAGTCATAGTATTATTAGTGCTATACATTCATTCCTAATGTTATGGAATAATTGAGATAACTAATATTAACAATGCTATACATTTATACATAATGTTATGGAACAATTGCAATTACGATACTCAAAGTCATTATTAAGGACAATGAAAGTCACTATTAAGAAAGGACATATACTGCCGTTAAAAAAATGTATATATACTATCTAATAATGACTTTCAGTATTTCGCATTTGTTTAAAACAACATTTTAAAATAATTGTTTTAATCGTTTAACCATAGTTTTTGATCATCGACATTTCAACCACTAAAAGAATTGTTTTTGCAAACGTTTAAAAATTATTTAATACAACAACACCACCAGCCAAATCCTGATTATTATGCTTTGTTGGATCGGATTGGAGCGACCCTAATACATTACTATATAACTAATGTAGCGTCAAATGACGTCATCTCACATCATTTAGGCTCCCGAAAATTTTTTTGGCCTGCTAACCAAGGCCCAGCCCGTGTGGTTGCTGCAACTTGCAAGTAGTGCTTGATATTTATACATGTAAATAGATTATAGATGTGTACGTGTGAAGAAGAGTGGTAGAGGAAGCCACGTGCAAGTGTGTTACGTACGAGTGCGTGAGTGAGAATTTGAGATATTTATGAAAGCTTGTGTCACTTTGTTTTAAAATGCACTCAAATTTTGTTTCGTGAATCAAACATTTCTTTGTCAGATGTTTACAATTCTTTTTTAGTGGATATGAATATATGATTTTCAAATTTGTAACTATATTGTCTTCGAAATCCTAAAAAAAAAAAAAAAAAAAAAAAATATATATATATATATATATATATATATCAAAAAAAAATAATGAAAAAACGAGACGTAAGTTAAAACGTCACAAAAAGCCCCGCCGCAACGCGGCGGCTATACCTACCTTGTATATATAATACAGCGTCGTGAAACGACACGTACCATGTCGTTTAGGCTTAGCAAGTTTTTTGGGCTGGCCCATTCGTCTTCTCCATGTAATCTAAGCCCGGTTCTTTTAAATTCCATCATTTTCATCCTCTACCGACATGAACGCTGTGTTCTTGAGTTGTGGTTCCCTTCCCTTTCCCCTTCCTTTCCCTTTCCGGCCAAAAATGGGCGGAAGATTTTATTAAGAAATCTTCCTCCCTCCTTCTTCTTATCTTCACTTTCCCCTCTTAAAAAAAACTCAAGAACACAAAACACATTCCATTTCCTTTCCTTTCCTCTTAAATTTTAACTCGAGAACTGAGCGGAAGCTTAACAAATCCTAATTTTTACACCACATTTAGTATACTAGCATGATAATCGGCTAAAATTGAATCCATTAATTTCCCCCGCTTCCGTTAATAGTCAGATCATGTTTGTCAAGTTCCCGAGAATTGCATTTTTGGGAAACTTTAGTTTGATCTGATGTATATATAGTTTGTTCCTATTTTAGCTTCATGCTTACCGCTTTTCCTTCCAATAAACTTTATTTTCGTCACCTCATGATCATGTGCAACTTTTAAGAAAAGGCGTCTTCTTTTCATTTTCTTCTGAAACATGGATACATGTTTTCCATCTAAAAAAAACCCCTTAGAGATGATTTTGTTCAATCGTGATTCAGTCTTCGGCTTCGTTATTAGTTTGAATAACTACTATACTATACCTATATCTTGATATATGACCCTACTTCTGAAAGCTGTTAAGTTGCTTATTTTCTAGTATTGCTTCACTTATTCGCAAAATGGAGTATCACCAATTTTAGAATACTTTGTTAGTCGTATATGTTATAGGATAAAGTACGTGTTTCGTATCTTATTCAATACCGAATATTTGTTTATATAATACTTGTAGTCTTCATAAACGAAGGTTTTGTTACTTACTCTCGCTTCAAGCTCATAGCTTTGGCTTGGGAATTCAAGTTGCAGGTAATCAACCATATTTTTGTAACCTATTTATTAAGTATACTCTCTACTCTATCATTGCTTTGCACCCCTTTGCATACAAGTTTTTTTTTATCCATTTACTAATATATACATGTAATATAACAATAGGCAATACAATACGAGTGGTAACAAGTTGCAGGTCAAAAACGTTGTTCTTGCATGTTGTATCTATATATGAAAGTGGATTGCCACTAGCTTTTACAGGAAAGGAATGCTAATGTGTGCTCTGATTGTTACAGTATTTGTCATCAAGTTATTATGTGCAATATGGTATATCACTAGGAGAAATATTGAGTGTTAGTCATAGTATGTTGTGTCTTGCACCATCTGGTCTGTCTAAATCTTCACTTAAGATCACTTTTTTTCTCTTGTTGAGTTTTATGTTAGTGTGATTGATACTCGAATAAGAAGGTGGTTGAAGACTTTAAATTCAGTATAAGAGAAATTACTTTCATACCGGGGAATAGAAAGTCAGACGCACTTGATCTGTTTTTTAAAAATAACTTATTTGATGTATAACTGACTGCACAATGCAATCTTTCAAAATGCACACATTTTACATTCATGTGGTATCTTACTTCTTTTAATCTGATTAAAGAATACAAAATTGCAAATGGCAACTGGATGGAGATATCAATCGATCTGGATCATTCCCAATGCCATTTGCCATGTCCGTAGAGGTTTAGCGTCCCTTTTTACTTGCATGTGATTTTTCCAAATGAGGAAATGCACTCAATATGTTGTGAGCTCTCAAATCTTGCCTGGTCAAGATCCCGACAACTGGTGGCACCTGCAAGAAGGAGCACAAAATCGGGTTAGTAACAGTAATCAATAGCATTCCTATGTTTACAAACTATAATATTCAGTAATATATATATTAACTAGTAAAAGTTGAAAGTTAACTTACCGAAGGGCCATGGTACTTTGGTAAAACGAGCATGTGGCGGAGTCCCACCTGCCTGAATTGAACCAACGCCTTAGCAACAGACATGGTCTCAACCACTGTGTAAGGTGTTGTGTTGGTAATAGGATGTAAATCCACATACATTTCCATTTCTTCTTTTGTAACCGCCACTTCCTCAATCGTTCCCCATCTTTCTGCCAGCTCAACCCATGTAAACTTTTCTCTAACTTCCCATTCCTCTGTTCTCCTTCTCTCTTGTAAGAACCATTTCTTGTTTAACACTAATAAAAGATGAGCTCTTAACACAAGTCCATGCACTTCACTAACTTGACCTACTGCAGGAACCAGTGTATTATCTACAACCGCAAAAGCATTGTGGGTTGTGTTTCTCAAAACATCCACTATTCGACCCACTTTTTCAATTCCGCATAGGGTGACTACTGGCGGCTTTATGTCGGCTAATTCACCAACGTTTATGTTTCTCATCCATGGTTCAGGGTGGGCTTCCAAGAAAGGTAGCCCTTTAAGTTCTAGTATGATCTCATAGATACTCGGGTTGAAGCAGTCTCCAACACTTTTTGAAATTAAAAGGACGAGCATTGTTATGGGTAGCAAAAGAAGATTGTTGGTCAACTCAAGAAATATTACACAAAGGGAAACTGTCATCCTCATTGAACCTGCCATTAATGAAGCTGCACCTAAGACAGCATATAGACCTTGGTCAATGGTTGTATAGGGTCCCATTGCCATACCAAGAAGACGACCATAAGCTGATCCTATGAGGATGATAGGAAGGAAGAGACCAGAGGGCACTGCGATGCCAAATGTGAAGAGCCCCAATATGCAATAAAGTATGAAGAAAATGACTAAGGAAAATACACGGTATTCTCTGGGAGTGTTGGTGGAGAAAATGTTGCGTACAGCATCATCATTGGTTGTAAGGAGAAGAGTAGCTAAATCATTGTAGTGTCCTTTTGGGCAGTTAAATCTCTTGAAGTTCCCCATTCTACCTGTGGTCGGGCACTCAGCATTCACCATAGTTGGATCGCATGGCGTACAGCTGGCGAGGAACGGGAGTCCGTATAAGCATGCGGAGGTGAATAGTGAGACCGTGAGACTCAGTAGAATTTTGGCTAATTTTCCTTTTCTGCAAAATACCATGACAGTCTTAGAATTATGTATGCCTTCATAACAAGTTTAGAATCAGGGGTGTTTGGATGTTCGTCTGACAGTGATTATGTTATACTCCGTATTATATTATCGGAATTAGACAGTCAGCAGTGGTATAGTGGGCTATAGATTTAAGGTGTTCGGATTTGCATATGGTGTTTGAATCTGTAATAAGCTGATTACATGTATTTGAGTCTTTAGCAAGTTCATTGGTGAAATGATTAAAAATACAGTTTTGGGAAAAAGATGCATGTTTTGTGGACTGGGAGTAAAATCCTTTAATCATCAGTTGTGGTGCAGCAGTTTGAAATACTGATATTGACCTATAAATAGTTAGATAAGTAGAAGTACAGGTTATTGATGCTTACTCGTTAATGAGATTGTAGAGGCGAAGGACCTTGTGAAGAGCGTAATTGTAAAGACTTCCTAAAACTCCTCCAATGATTCCAATTACGGTTACAGGGATGAGATCAACAACATGGTATTTCACCGCAACACCACTTACATCAAACATAATTAGCCCACCTTCACCAAAAAGTCCACATTCTCCGGCTTTGCAGTACTCCATGAAAGCTCTAAGAACCACCACCACAACTGCTGTACTGAAAAAAGTTCTCCAAAGAAGAGCACTTCTCCACCATGTTGCAACCTCTTCAAGTGCAAACAACACACCTCCCACTGGAGATCTAAAAGCCGCACATACCCCTGATGAGGCACCGCAAGTGATTATATCTCGTCGATCACGGTCATTATTGAAGTAGCGAATCCATTTCCATCTGATCCGGTATTTGTCGGGCCCACCTTGACCTAGTAATGAAGCAATGCAGGCACCAATGTGAACCAGAGGCCCTTCTTTCCCTAGGTCCAGCCCTGCTGCCACAGCACCTATGCTTCCAATGATCTGTAATTTTGAAGAGATGTTGGAAAACCATTCAGCTGATTTTCAGGTATTTTCATTAGAATGCCCAACAATTGCTTGAATTTCTGTGTTGGTCAAGTTCTTGACATTATTTACTGATAGTTAAGATGTAACTTACTATAGATCAAGTTGAATAAAAGGAAATGTTTCTAATTGGAAATATTTCTTGATATGAAAACAAGAATATATCAGCCAAAGAAATTTGCCAGATCAGTTCGATATTCGGATCTTAAATATCATTGGTTCTGCAATGATCTTACCCACTATGCCTAGGTAGATAAAAGTATGCCTATTTTTTCCTTACTGAATTTCAAATTACTGATAATTGAATTATATGGGCTATTCTGAATATAGAAGGATTGATAATTGAATAATGGGCTATTCAGAATTCAGAACTGTTAATAACTAAATTATGGATTTTTCTATGCGTACCTTAACAAACATCGTCATTGCACCATACATATTGGGAGTGTCTACACCATTTAAGTAAGCTTTAATTTCAGGAATACCAGGCCCGGCTGCAGTGGGTGCAAGAAACACAACTAGAAGAGTTGCAACTAATGTCAATAAAAAGTTAACCCCGGCCATGAGGAAAAATCCCATCATATATCTGCATCCACCATGGTCGTATACTCGTATATAAGCATGCTGTACTTGAATAGTTTTAGAAAGAATAATAATCTGAAAAGAATACCTCTCTTTCTCTATGTACTTGACTACAGCCAGTAGTTTGTATCCTGCAATATTCTCAACTGCTAGATTGATGAGAGTGGCTATGACACCAGTTAAAAGCCCAACCAGGAAAGCCAGTAACCACTTAAGGAACACATACTGCAACACTTGAGTTTGTGATCTGGTTCTCCAGTCATGCTTGAATAGATCATTCTCGTTGATCCTGCCATTTATAAAAGATTAAAAACATGTTTTTTGTTTTATTCTATAATTCTAATGTTCCATCAACTTTTACTAGTATTTAGAAATTATTGAATGAAACTTACTCGTAATCCAAACTTTCGATATACGAAACTTTGGTGCCGATGAGGGCTAGCGGACTAGAGGAAAGTGTTTTATTTCTCCTGAGAAGTGGCTGATGAAGAGAATTGCTCTCTGGATCTGGTTCTTGTTGACTTGTTTGTTCTTCCATGTTATTTGTAGTACTAGTATTATTAGTCTCTGCTAATGTGTTTGGATCATTCTCCATTTGATCTGATGCAGATGTAGTTTCAGAGAGACCTCAGAATTTTGAGTTCTGGCTGGCACTACTGGTTCCCCTGTGCTCCAATCAGAGTATGTTATCTCTCTGCTATTTATACCTCAATTTAAGTTTCAATCATGCATATAATTTAGTTATGATGTGTAATATATTCTTTAGTATTTTGTTACGTTAGTGGGGTAGGATTGCTTCCAAAAGATGCACAATTATAATCTACTAGATCTGGATAAGAGCAGGGAAATTACAAAATTAACAAGTGTAACTATAAAATAAACAAATGATGGTTCATATTTCCACTTGATAATGTATGTTTCAGGATTTTGGAAATATATGAAGCAAAATGGCCTTTTGTATTACATAATACACAGTTAAGTCCAAAACCCTTCTACCATATTCCATAATAATTAGCATTGGTCAAATCAAATAAAAGAAAATGTGAATGTAACTCTTAAAAATTGGTATTTTACTTATTTGAAGACTTACGAGACACTTTACATTTGTTCCTAAAGTTATGGCACAATTGCGAAACTACATGCAGCCTTTTGGAAGCATAATTTGATAAGACTTGTTCTATTCTCTAAATGTCTTATTTGGTCATTCTAATCCGAAACATTTATTACGTGTACATGTTTCTAATAAGTATCACCCATTTATTATTTTTTCGAGTCAAATTAGCTCGCCTTTGATAATAACGTATAGGTCGGTCGAATTATTTTTTTTCTCTGGCTGAGAAATGAACATAACATGAGATAAGGGTCATATACATGTTTCCTGAAGTAGACTGAAAACATTTAATTGAGTGGATAAAGAAATGCTTAATCATTAATCTTCAAGCATTTTGCTTGTATGAGAAAAAATATATAAGAGATTTGAGATCTTTGATTGCTTATCGGATGGCTAGAATAAAAATGGCTCTTGGGGTAGTCAAAGGTCAGTTTGTACACATGTGCAACTTAATAATCGTTTTCAGGTAGCTACAATGTTTAATCAAGACAGATAGGATGCACATGTGTCTTGCTGTTGGTCCACGTGGCCTCCAAAAATTGGCCTACTTTGCTGTTGTATTTAAATTGTCATGAGGATCATAAGCATTGTGACTTTCATATGCATGTTTTTCTTTTGGGACCATTCATATCTGTGTTTTCTTGGTTTCTAACTAGTACTGTAATTGTTAAAGTTAGGCATTGTTTTAGACAGACAAATCTCCCAAGAATTGCATGTGTGTTTACACATAGATAAACGATACTTTTGGATCGTAATCGTTTTCAAGTTTTTGTCCATAAACGACATTTTTAATCCACCTTGAAGTATTCTAAATTTCTAAGTATGTTGTTGAGCTTTTAAGATTATGATTCCGATTAGTTAATGTCATCCGTTTCAAAAAAAAATATACCGTTTGACTTGAAACTTAGTCTAAATAAAACTTTTGAATTTCCATTGACAATGTATACTAATCAATATCATCAATATTTGCATTCATCACGAAAAGGTGCGACGAACATGGTTTGGCATTTTATGTGTGAATGTTAGTTTTTGAGTTTTTCATGTGGCAATTATGGAGTTTGATTCATTGTTAAATGTTCTAGTTATCATGATAGAGCGAGAGTCTGAGGACTTAGAGCGCTTCAAATGGGTTTGGCGTTTCTTATCGCAAGGTTCTTCGCTATGGTCTAGGTTCATCAAAGCTATTTACGGTGACAGAGGAGCGCTCGATAATTTCAATTCTATGTCTAGGCGCGCTCCTTGGCTAGATATCATCTGTGAGATTACTTCTCTTCGTTCCAAGGTATTGATCTTTTTCTCTTCATACGTAAAAAAGTGGGCAACGGGGAAGACTTTATTTTGAGATGATATTTGGATTAATGGAACGTCTTTGAAGCAACAATGCCCCGAGACTAAACGCTTTGGAATTGTCTAAACAAATTAGTGTGGCTGAAAAAATAAATCATGTTTCCTTGGTATGGTCCTATCGTCGTGCTCCTAGAGGAGTCAAGGAAGAGTAGCAATGTCTTCTTCAGTCTCGCATTGGTGGTTTAATTTTACCAAATATGCTTGACCGTTGGGTTTGGTCGTTAGAAGCTTCGGGAGAGTTTTCCGTTAAATCGGTTCGAAGCCTTATTAACGATTTGCTTTTGCCAAAGGAGGACGTTCCTACTAGATGGGTTAACATTATACCCATTAACATTAATGTCTTTGCTTGGAGAGTCTGTTTGGATAAGTTGCCTACCCGGTTGAATCTTTCCCTTAGAGGTGTGGGTATTTCATCTATTCTTTGTCCTCTTTGCAATATAGTGGAATCCGCTTCCCATCTCTTCTTTGCATGCCCTATGGCTCGTCAGTTGTAGATGAAAGTTATGCGTTGGTGGGAGCTTGAAGACATTGATATAGTCTCTTATGATGCATGGCTTCTTTGGTTAAATAACACCCGTTTTTCTAATCGGTTGAAGGATATCTTTGAAGGTGTTTGTTATGTGAAGTGGTGGTTAATCTGGCGGTTCAGGAATCAATTGCTTTTCGGTGATAGCCATCCACGTAGAGAGCTTCTTTCTTATGACTTAGTTCGGTTATCATTCAATTGGTGTTCTAATCGTTGTATCTCTAAACTTAATTGGGTTAATTTGATGAAAAATCTTAATATCATTATCTTGTAATCTCTTCTAGTTTTTAATAAATTTGTCGTTCAAAAAACGAGGATTCAGAGGCGGCGTCCTTGGAAGTATTAGGACGGGTTTGGTGTATTGCGTAAAATAAAGTTCATTTGTGTACTCCCATTGTAATGGTAAGTTGGACTAAGCCCTACTTCGAGAAAAATAACATTGACTAGCTAGTGCGATATTGTATTTTATTTTCTTGTGATTCACATGTTTGTTAATGTATTATTGTGCGCTTAAGCAAACACGTATTCATACGTGATGAAAGATGATCATCTTTATGAAAAGGGAAGAATGATCATGTCTTTGACATTTTAGGTTTGAATATTAGTTTTTGGATATGTTAAACTACGTCTTTTTTGACATCTGGTGTTTAAAGACCCTTTTTTATAATAAGAAAAGAGAAACCAAACCCGTATAGGTAGGATTTCAAAGAAAATTATAGACGCAAGCGTAATGTGTTATATTAAACATACATGGATAACTCATAAAATATATGCTCCATATTATCCATGGTAAGCGAATATGAGGAGCATATGCTATAAGAAGAAAGAAAAGCCTTAAGATTTCGTTTTCTATACGTTTAGTTTTTAAATATTAGATTTGATACCATCTTATCATCAACAACATTAAAAATAAATATAAAAATAAAAATAAAAAGGAAAAAAACGTTGCTAATAAGTTGTGAGTTCATTGATACACCTTCAATTCGTCGTCTTTTATATCATCACTTTACATGAAAAGACAAATAAAGTTTTTACTTTTGAATCTAAGAAAAACATTGATTGTTTGCTTGATTTGAAAGGCAATGCTAAATGGATTGCCCGTGTAAAATAGGAGGTGATCATTTACAGGCTGGTGATTAAAAAAAAAAAAAAAAAAAAAAAATGCACGACATTTTGACGATCACATTTAGTTCAATTAACCAAGGACAAAGGTAGTAGCAGCTATAAGAGACGATATACCAGTATATATTTAGATTTTAGACGCCTTTTTTAAGTATGCAAATGGCCACTATAGAGGGTTCTATTTATAGGCATGTATGTCAATAATCTTGAAAGTTAAACGTAACTAAAGACTAAAAATGGGCGAATGACAAAAAAATACATTGAATTTAACGCTTTTTGTGATCGTGTGTAGTCAACTATATTTTTTCTTATTGTATTACTGAACCTTCAAATTTCGATTATTGTGTGTATTTTGTGACTATTCTGGCATGTAAAATGACCATTTTACTCATCAAAATTGAAAAAATTAATGGTAAAATGGTCACAAAATTCTAAGGCTTAGCAATCCCCACCGACTCCCGAGTCCCGACCGAATCCCAACAATTCCCGATCGTTCCGAAACCAAACCGAGCTTACTCGGGCCGGGACTCGGTTTGGGTTTTCAACAGTTTCGGTTTTTGGGTCGGGACGTGACAAAAACCGAGAAAAGACAAGCAATCCCGACAAATCCCGATCATCCCGAAACCAACCGAACCGACTCGACACAAACCGACCATAATCGGGTCGGGACTCGGGATGGGTTTTCCAGCCATTCGGTTTCGGGTCGGGACTGGTCGGTTCCGGCCCCATGCTCACCCTTACAAAATACACACAATGATCGAAATATGAAAGTGCACACAATAAAAAAAATAGTTGGCGACACACAATCATAAAAAAAGTCAAGTTCGATGCATTTTTTTGTCATTTGTCCAACAAAAAATAGTAAATTGCGTGAATTTGCATAATGCCAAAGTTCATACATTTCGTTATTAAAAATCGCATCCAAAGAGAAGAAAAAACAAAAATCAACGGCCGATAAAAATCTAAAAAACTGTTATTCACATCAAAAAATTTCGCTTAACAATATATGTTGTAAAGCAAAATCATTTATGGTAACATAAAAGTCTCAACCAAGAGGTTGTCAGCTCAAATTCTATCATAAATAATTATGTAAAATGATATGTTTGTATGAAATTGTACATGTAATAAAAAATAAAAATAAAAAGACCTACATAGGCAAAATCCCCTCTCATGACTGTTGGCCACTCTCGACCCTGTTTTGAGACTCTATTATGATATAAGTAAGACGTGACATGAGGAAGTTAATGGAAAAGTAAAGCATACTTCTTAGGTACAGGATCAAAGGAGTCGAAGAAGAGATGTCTGGTGAGTGCTTATTCACTCACTATTATTTGACCAAATACCGACCTAAAACAACTATTTGAGCTAATAAATGCAAAGAAAACGTGTGTTTTTGTGTTTGTGATATGCAGGTACGGATAAATCACAAAAAGCTGAAAAATCACAAGAAAACCGGAAAACGAGCATGAGAGTGGAAGTTGGTTAAAAAGTCAAAGCCGAGGATCCAAGATTCAGTTTCAGTCCTTCATCTATTCAGACTTGGCAAGATTAGTCCTTGTGATTTATTTTAAAGAAAGTACAGTTCAGCCCTTGGAATTTCAAATGTTACAATTTTGGTCCTTGGAAATCATAATACCAAAATCTGATAATTTAATAACAAGCCTGGTCAAATTTTTATCACACAACCCAATTCCATCTTTAATCCAAAAGCCCATTGCAACCAAATCCCTTTCCAAGCCCAACATATCCCATAAACTTTAACCCGATCCACATCATAAACCTTCGGTCAAAGGACGAGTCAAAATAATCAAATAAATAAAAAAATTACCCGTCCCCTTTTCCACATATTCTTCCCCAATTTACCCACACACCAGGATTTACTATTCACGATGAACCCTAATTCCCCAATCTCACAATTTACCACAATTAAGGGTATATTCGTACAATCAAGGGAATTTTAGAACGTGTCAGAGTGTGGCAGAGTGTGTAAGAATGATAGAAAGCACAATCAGGACAGATGGCAGGCTACAATTGGAGAAGGCGCGTCATCAGATGCAATCCAAGGGCTATAATCTGATCAAAGAAGCACAAATGATGATCAAAGGGCTGAGGTGATCACAAAAGAAGCACAGCACACGGATTGCCAAGCTGGCAATCCGTGACCCCCTCCCTACTAGATCCTTCCATCTACCACTATAAATAGAAGCTTAGGGAAGCTTATTTGGGGTGGAGTTTTCGAATAGCGAAGCTCTGCCACTTTTCATTCTCAGTTTTAGTGTAACTCATTTCAATTGTACTCTTTTATATTTGTAATGAATTCAGTTTTTGTTTTATAAAAATCAGTTTATTGTTTACTGCTTATCATTTAGTTTAAAGTTCTTTTACTATTAGCTTATTGCAGTTTATTAAGCACCTCATTCATCTTTTACTTTTAAATCAATTTAGTTCTTAATCATAAGTTTTCATGTAAGTCAGAAAAATAAATAAAAAATATAAAGGTAAAAATAGTTTTATTAAATTTAGTTTTGAAATAAGCTTGTTATAGTTTCATTAAGCTCAAATCAGTTTTAAAATAGAATTTGTGAGAGTTGATTCAGTTTTATTTATTCAAAAGTGGATGGTCAACAGTGGTCAAATGTTGTGATAATTGGTGGAATATTGGTAGATTAGGATAGATAAGGAAGATCCTAGCCTATCTAAAGATAGGCTGTGTGGAATCCTCTCTATTTTGAGCTGAGAGGAATAGCAATTGTAAGTGCCATTTTCATCTTTGTTTACTGTTTGAATTTAGTTTTTATTGCTTCTAATAGTGTAGTGTAACATTTGTTGGATTGTTCATTAATATTGAGTAGTATAGATTTAAATTTCAGCTTCTATTAGTTTCATTTAGCTTAGTCTATTATATAGTTAGGAGTTCAGATCTGTGAATTGGATTGTTATAGTTGCATTTGATTACTGATTTCACGTTCTATATTTGCATAGTGTATTTGAGTATCTGTTGTTAGAACTGAGTAAGATTTGGATTAGTTCTATGATTCTGATCTTCTGATGTTATGTGGATCTGAGTTTGTTGAGTTTTTAACCTGAATTACTGTTTCATTAGTAGTCATTGTTTTGAGTGTTGAGTTTTTAATATCTGATCTGTGATCTTTTGTGCTTATCTGTCATCATTGGATCTGTTTATACTTGGCCTCTGAGATCTATGTTTCTGTAGCATTTTTGGTGCTTTTAATCGTTGTTAGTGCTGAGATTGAGGATTGGACTGAGTTGATAAGTTTTGAAGCAGATTTTAGTGAGACAGTCATATCACAAAGGGATGTTTGGTTTTAGATTGTAATCTGTATCTCAGTTGCTTTTTGATGGTTATTTTTGCATAAGTAAATCATTTTAGGGACATGTAGGTTAAAACAAGTTTAAAATACATAGGTCATATTAACAAAAGTCATAATCCCATTCTAGGATCTCATATCTGTTAGCATAGGTTAGAATTGAAGCTGTGATATTATCATTTGCTAAGTAAAGTGTATACTTAGTTTAATCAGGTCATAAAATAGCTTAACATATCATTTAGGATTAGATTAGTGCAGTAGAAATTCATTTTTGTCAATTCTAGTGTTCTAGCTTAAAGTCAAATCCTAGCAGCCATCAGTTTCATGAACAGCTGATCTAAGGGCTTTTGAAGTGAACTAATTAGTTTGTGAGTATAATTTCTTTGTAGTTTTAGCATCTCTGTAGATCAGTGATCAATTTGCATCATTTAGTTTGGATATTTGAGATAATTTGAGTGTTTGTTTGCTCTTGCTTATTTGCGCCGTTGAGACAGAATTCTGTTTTAAAATAGAGATCTGTAAGTTTGAATTTGAGCTTGTTTCTGTGATTAGTATAGATAACTGAGCTTCTCTTAGAGTAGTTTGAGTGTTGTGTTTGGTAAAATTGCTTCTGTTTCTGCTTGTGCTTATTAAGCATTCATCTAGTGCTTATTTTTGAGCTTATTGCTTCAAATTTTGAGTATCTGTGGTTTTTGAGCTATATCTTGGTCATTTTCTTTCATATCAGAGTTCATTACATCATTTTTAGTTAGTGTGTGTAGTTTCATCAAGTTTTATTCACAAGTGCTTATAAATAAGCACTTGTGATAAGCAGTTTTTAAGAAATAAGCAGTTTCCCTTTTCATTTTTGATTCAAAATTTTATTTTAAGTTCTTTTCCATATTTTAGATTTTCTGAAATTTTTCCAGATTTTTCCAACCATTTTTACTATTTTTCTTATTTTATTTTGATTATTTTCAATTTTTTAAATAGTTTTAAATAGCAAAAATTCATAAAAAGTCATAAAAAGGTCTGAAAAATACAAAAATACTTTTAGAATTTCTTTTATAATATTTTAGAATTTTTAGAATTTAATTTTCATTTTTCCAAGTTATTTTTCTATTTTTCCTTAATTTTAATTCATTTTTAATTCCAAAAATAGAGAATTAATTCTAGAAAATAAATAAAAACTCAAAAAAAAATATTTTTCTTTTTCTTAAAATTCTCTTTAGTAGTTTTAAATTTTTAGAAAATATTTCCAAGTTCGTAGGATCATTTTTCGTCATACGTTACGTTTTAAATTTTACGGTTGCGTTTCCGTTTTTACGTTTTTCATTTCGGTGCATAATTAGCTTATACTCTTTGCATGCTTTATCATTGTTTGTGAATAATTGATTTTCTTGATTGCTATTTTCACTCTATCACTCTTTCACCATTCACTTACATTACACGATTCCCAAACCGATATTTCGAATTTTCCATTCGAGCCTTCGTTGGGAGAACGACCCGGGAATTACTTTCACAAGTATTTCCTTGGAATATAAATATATTATAATTGACACGAATCAATTTTTGGCGCCGCTGCCGGGGAAGGCCGAAGTGAATTTTTGAATATCTTTTTGAAAATCGTGTTTTGTTAAGCCTTCCTCTATTTTGTATATATATTTCTACAAAAATTGAATAATCAAAAACACTTTTCCTAAAGTGTTTTCAAAAATACCAAAAAAATAATAAAATTTACATCCTCGACTCGATCGAAAGAAAGGGCGTTGTAAACCAAATAAGTCTCGCAATATAACGAAAACGTAATTTAGTTGTTTATCGGATTATTTCAATTACTACAACCGAATAAACGGGAAATACGAAAGCTAAGACATTAAATTGCTAGCTGAAGAGAGATCCATTCTTCTCTCCCGTCCCGTCGCGCGTGGTTTTGAAAGAAACGGTTTTCGATTAACATTACGTTTTAAAAAAAGAAAAACAAAAGAAATAAAAAGTTTTTTTTTTCTCTTTTCTTTTTCATTTTCTTTTTGATTTTGCTCGTGGTGTATGCACACCCGATCTTCGTTTGAGAGTCTTACGTCTCCGTTTTCTAACCCCGAGCGGGTTTTACGACATACGAGTCGGGTTCATTTCCTTGACGACGAGGAGATGAACCAAAACGAACACAACGGACCCCCGCCGATGGGTGGTCCACAGCACAATGTTATCCCGCCGATGGGACAACAACCGGCATTTGATCCACGTCCGATGGAAGAACAACTCCAATCACCGTTCAATGGTGTGAGGAGAGCTATTGTGATTCCGGACATCAATGCCAACTTTGAGATTAATCACGGATTACTCAATTTGATCACGGGTATATCCTTTCACGGGTTCGATCACGAAGACCCCTATGCTCACATCAGAAATTTCACCGACATCGCTGAGATGATTAGAATGAACCAAGTTCCTCACGATGTGGTGAAATTGAAGTTATTTCCTTTCTCTTTAAAAGGAGCAGCCCGGACTTGGCTGGAAAAGGAACCGCCGAACTCGATTCACACTTGGAATGATCTCGCTTCCAAGTTTGTGAATTACTTCTATCCTCCCTCTAAAACTTCTAACCTACGTTCTCAAATCTTTCGGTTCCAACAAGCTTTTGATGAAACGTTTAGTGAAGCTTGGGACCGATTCAAAGATTTGAAGGAGAAATGTCCGAACCACGGGTTTACCGACCTTCAGCAGATTGATACGTTTTATAATGGGTTATGTCATGCTGATCAAGATTCGCTTAACTCTGCTGCGGGTGGTAACTTGTTGGCTAGGAACACGAATGATGCTTTCATGATAATTGAGAATAAAGCTCGTGTGAGAATGTCAAGGAATAAACCTCAAGTTTCTAATAATGGTAAAAATAATGATGAATTGGTAAATATGATTGTGGCTTTAACAAAGAAAGTTGATGCAATGTCTATTGAAAAACCAAACCATCAAGTCAATATGGTTAGTCGCGGTTGTGAGACTTGTGGTGGTCCACATTTGTATTATGAATGTCCGGCCACCGGTGCCTTTTCTCGTGAAAACGTGTATGCTGCAAACACGGGTAACACCGGTTACCCACAACCTCAAGGAGACCGTAATCTCCTCAGCTACCGTTCTCCTAATTTTCTTGGACCACCCGGTGTCGAACAACCAAACCAAGTCAATCAAGTCAATCAGAATCATAATGTGCAGAATCGTAATAATCAAGGAAATCAAAATCAGAGTCGAGCTAATAATGGTTTTCAAAATCATAATCAAGGGTATAATCAAAACCGGGGTTTTCAAGGTAACTACAATCAAGGCCCGCCTCAAGGGAACAATTTTCAAAACCATCAAAACCATGGAAACCCTGGGAATTTTCAGAACGCAAATAATGGAAATCAAAATCATGGTAATTACCAAAACCGTGGGCAGAATTTCAACAATAATCAAAATCAAGCTGTTATTCCAAATCCGTCGCCCACGGAAGATTTGATTAAGCAATTGATTCAAAACCAACAATCTTTTATGGCAAAATATGAAGAGTCAACACGGTTGTTTGCTAATCAAATCAGTGATATTAACAAACGTTTAAATGATCGACCCTCGGGTTCGGGTATTACATCTTTGCCAAGCAACATGATCGCAAACCCGAGGGGGGAAGTAAAGGCGATCATAACTCGTAGTGGTGCTACATATGAGGGACCCACAGCTCCTACTACCTCTTCTTCTTCTTCGTCTCCGCCTAAGGTAGTGGACTGTGAGACCGAGGCGACAAAGGACCCGGTTCCTCCTATTAATAATGGAGGAACTGAAAATGTCCAACCTCCGGTTGTCCAAAAATCGAAAGATAAAGAAAAAGTTGTTTTTGAGAATAATGTGAAATATAAGTCTAAATTGCCATATCCGTCACGATTTAATGATGAAGAGCTCCGTGCAAAATCTAAAAAACAAATGGAAAAATTTCTGGATATTTTTCAAAAGTTGCACTTTGATATAAGTTTTATGGATGCTCTTGTGTACATGCCGAAATTTGCTTCCACGTTCAAAAACCTCATAAGTAATAAAGAAAAATTGCTTGAATTAGCCGAAACACCGATAAATGCTCAATGTTCTGCGATTCTTCTTAAGAAGCTTCCCGAAAAGCTTGGTGACTCGGGAAAGTTTCTCATTCCTTGTTCATTGAAAGATCAAGAAGTTTGTAACGCCCTGGCCGATTCAGGTGCGAGTATAAACCTCATGCCATTATCGATCTACGAACAACTTGGAATGGGGGCTCTTAAACCGACGAGAATGACTTTGGAGCTTGCTAATCGATCGATCACTCATCCAGTTGGAATTGCTGAGGACGTTTTTGTTCGTGTGAAATCGTGTACTTTTTCGGCAGATTTTGTTGTTGTCAATTTTGAAGCTGATCCGAGAGTTCCTCTAATACTAGGGCGACCGTTTTTACGAACCGCTAAAGCCCTAGTAGACCATTTTGAGGATACTCTAACTTTACGACACGATGATGATATTATGATTTTTAAAGCCGATGATTCAAAATCGAAGAAGTACTCCGTCAAAAGCATCGATGTTTGTGATTTTACCTTTGATGATTTTGTTAAAACTTTCGTCTCTGACTCTTCCCCATCATTTCCTTCGACTAAGGAATATGATTCTCTTTGGGAAGAGGTCGATGAATTCCTTGCAATTGAAACGATTCCGATTTCTGAGACTGATGATTCTTACTTTGATTCGGAGGGGGATATTATTTTTCTTAATAATTTGATGAATGATGAACCGTTAATCCCTCCGGATAAAGTTAAGACGAAGATTGAGCTTATAATTGACGATCCTCTTGAGCCCGAGCTCGAGGAATTTTTACCAGGCTTTGAGAGTTTCTCCTTTGACACGACTGAGGAAATAAGTGGCAATCCCACTTATCGTCATGATTTTTATGATCCGACGTTTGAAGTTTTTCATTTAGATTACTCGGAAGAGACGAGTCGTGGCAGTGCCACTTCTCATGCTTTTATCTCTCTTCCGGAGTTTGAATCATTTCGTTTTGATGAATCTGAATGTGAAATGGAAAAGTTTTCTAAACCTGAATATGAAAGTTTCAGTTTTGATCTTGATTTTGATCATGATCAGGGTGGTGTGCTTAAAAATGAGAGTTTGAATGAAAAGTTTTTCCCATCCCTCCCACCCGGAAAGGATTTTAAAAGGAGCTTAACTGATAAGATTCATAATTCCAAAATTATGAAACTTTCTTTTGATGAAGATGAGTTTTTCAAGATTGTTATCATGACCTTCTTGCCGTTTATAACGTTTGGTGTGATTTCTCTTATCCTTCACTCCGTGGGGAGTGAGGATGTTGTTTTTGACCCTGGTATCGTTTTTCAAAGTTTTCATAACTAAAATACCAGCGGTTATCTATTCGGGATGGAACTTTCAAATAAATCATAAGTTTTTCAAAATATTTTGAATGAAAGCCCGAATGAGATTATTTTTCCACGGTTTTTCCCCAATGACGAATTAATTCGGGGATCGAGTCAAGCTCATGTGACTCGGTGAACAAAAACAAGCGCTTCGTGGGTAGCAACCCATGCTTATCCAATTTCATCTTCCTATTTTCTATTTTCTAATAAGTAATGTGAGGAGGGGGTGCCTTTTCTACTCTTGTGTTTCATGGTTGTTTGTGATGTTTGTTCAGGATTGTCCATGATTTATGATGACTCTCGTGCTCGTTATCTCTTCACTTGGAGTCTCATTCATCGGTGCTATTTGGAAATCCTATATCCGTTAAATCTTATCGACTAACGTTTTCTTTGGCATAATTAATAAACGGCCTAGAATTTTGTTAGGATTACCTTAACCCATAAAACATTGAGGACAATGTTTCGTTCTAGTCGGGGGGAGGGTGAATCTTCGATTCGATTTTGACCTTGCATTTTTCACATGTCGTGCACTCTTGCAACTCCGTTTTTCCACCAAAAATAAAAAAAATTGAAAAGATTGAAAATTTTCAAAAAATTTTGAGAAAATATCATGAAAAAGCATAAAAAGATGAGAAAAAGTTAAAAAAAGTTGTGCAAAAATATAATAAAGTTTGAATAAGTGTTTTGACACCTTGTTGACTTTCTTGCTGGCGAGAGTAGGAATAAATATTTTGACTTGACCGGGCGTGTTGAGCCCTAGCTTGTTCCCTTAACCAATGATGATCACATAAGCTTGTGCTAGTTTTGTACACTAGGAACTATAAAATGCGAATTCTTTCTTAAGAATCTGCAAGTTCCCGTACTTGACTTTATACATGCGTAGCTTAAAAGCTTTCGCTAGTCTTTTACATTAGGAGCTATAAAACGTGAATTCTTCTTCTAGAATTTGCAAGTTTCCGTAACTGACTTTATATATGCGTGGCTGATTATCGGCTAAGTTTTCGCTGGTTTCATTATTTGGAATCTTAAATTGCGAAGAGCGAGAAATGATAGAGTTTATTTAGAAGTTAGATGTTAAACATTGAGTAGTGGTTCTCTTTAGAGCTCATGAGAGGTACTTGTGGCTTTTTACTCCCATCAGATATGTCACCCATATATAATAGATGTTCTAGGTTAATTAGTGGTATTTCGGTTTGAATAATATTTAGTTCTTTGTTTTCTTAAGAGAATTTTTGCTTTAGAAGTTGGGTACATATCAAGGAACACCAAAAATAAGAGCAAAAAGTGAAAAATCAAAAGTCAAAAGTTGATTATCTATGTGGTTTTGGAGCTACCCGATAAGCTTCCATTGATGTATTGAGAAAAAAGTCAAGAAAGAAAGGAAAAAGTGAAAAGTATGAAAAAAATGAGAAAAGTGAAAGTTGAAAGTTGTATCGAATAAGAGCTTATGTATGTATCAATAAGTTGTTGGCGCGTGAGGTGCATGTGATAAGTGATTAGTAATCAGTCACATGAGGTGCACGTGATCGTACTCCGCAACTTATATTTCTGATATTGTATGTACCCAAAATTCCTTGATGTGGACCGAATTTCTATTGCAGTGGTTCTTAAGAGAAAATGAATAACTACTTATCGTTTTAACTTAGGTATCACTATCGGACTTAAAAGTTATCAAAACGAGAAAATATGAAGAAATTCATTTCTCAAAATAAAATATTGAGATACAAAACCTAGGAAATGGGAGTAAGGAGTTTCCACAAGTAACTGTTATGAGTAGTGTTAGCATCTAATTTGTAGATAAGCTGTGATCTCGTTTGTACGCTTAGTTTGGGGACTTGTGAAAAATCAAGGATGACGATTTTTATCCGTAAGGTCGCTTCTTAAATAGAAGTGTTTCTACTCGTTGACCCTAATAATTATTGCAAAATAATGAGAGTTCAACAAACCGTCACAAGTATAAATAAGAAAAAAAAAAGTCAAAAAATAGAAAGTATAAGTGGAATAAAGGAATAAAAGAAAAATTTTGGAAAACGGAGCGTTTTCAGGAATAAATGATTTTGTAATCTCTTTTGAACCTCCTTGCTACTTTACAAAGATAGTAGGAAGAGTTATGAAATTATTTATCCCAAAAGCGTGAATTAATCACATTGCGTGAGGACACGACAATACCTTAGTCGGGGGGATTTTGGTGAGTGCTTATTCACTCACTATTATTTGACCAAATACCGACCTAAAACAACTATTTGAGCTAATAAATGCAAAGAAAACGTGTGTTTTTGTGTTTGTGATATGCAGGTACGGATAAATCACAAAAAGCTGAAAAATCACAAGAAAACCGGAAAACGAGCACGAGAGTGGAAGTTGGTTAAAAAGTCAAAGCCGAGGATCCAAGATTCAGTTTCAGTCCTTCATCTATTCAGACTTGGCAAGATTAGTCCTTGTGATTTCTTTTAAAGAAAGTACAGTCCAGCCCTTGGAATTTCAAATGTTACAATTTTGGTCCTTGGAAATCATAATACCAAAATCTGATAATTTAATAACAAGCCTGGTCAAATTTTTATCACACAACCCAATTCCATCTTTAATCCAAAAGCCCATTGCAACCAAATCCCTTTCCAAGCCCAACATATCCCATAAACTTTAACCCGGTCCACATCATAAACCTTCGGTCAAAGGACGAGTCAAAATAATCAAATAAATAAAAAAATTACCCGTCCCCTTTTCCACATATTCTTCCCCAATTTACCCACACACCAGGATTTACTATTCACGATGAACCCTAATTCCCCAATCTCACAATTTACCACAATTAAGGGTATATTCATACAATCAAGGGAATTTTAGAACGTGTCAGAGTGTGGCAGAGTGTGTAAGAATGATAGAAAGCACAATCAGGACAGATGGCAGGCTACAATTGGAGAAGGCGCGTCATCAGATGCAATCCAAGGGCTATAATCTGATCAAAGAAGCACAAATGATGATCAAAGGGCTGAGGTGATCACAAAAGAAGCACAGCACACGGATTGCCAAGCTGGCAATCCGTGACCCCCTCCCTACTAGATCCTTCCATCTACCACTATAAATAGAAGCTTAGGGAAGCTTATTTGGGGTGGAGTTTTCGAATAGCAAAGCTCTGCCACTTTTCATTCTCAGTTTTAGTGTAACTCATTTCAATTGTACTCTTTTATATTTGTAATGAATTCAGTTTTTGTTTTATAAAAATTAGTTTATTGTTTACTGCTTATCATTTAGTTTAAAGTTCTTTTACTATTAGCTTATTGCAGTTTATTAAGCACCTCATTCATCTTTTACTTTTAAATCAATTTAGTTCTTAATCATAAGTTTTCATGTAAGTCAGAAAAATAAATAAAAAATATAAAGGTAAAAATAGTTTTATTAAATTTAGTTTTGAAATAAGCTTGTTATAGTTTCATTAAGCTCAAATCAGTTTTAGAATAGAATTTGTGAGAGTTGATTCAGTTTTATTTGTTCAAAAGTGGATGGTCAACAGTGGTCAAATGTTGTGATAATTGGTGGAATATTGGTAGATTAGGATAGATAAGGAAGATCCTAGCCTATCTAAAGATAGGCTGTGTGGAATCCTCTCTATTTTGAGCTGAGAGGAATAGCAATTGTAAGTGCCATTTTCATCTTTGTTTACTGTTTGAATTTAGTTTTTATTGCTTCTAATAGTGTAGTGTAACATTTGTTGGATTGTTCATTAATATTGAGTAGTATAGATTTAAATTTCAGCTTCTATTAGTTTCATTTAGCTTAGTCTATTATATAGTTAGGAGTTCAGATCTGTGAATTGGATTGTTATAGTTGCATTTGATTACTGATTTCACGTTCTGTATTTGCATAGTGTATTTGAGTATCTGTTGTTAGAACTGAGTAAGATTTGGATTAGTTCTATGATTCTGATCTTCTGATGTTATGTGGATCTGAGTTTGTTGAGTTTTTAACCTGAATTACTGTTTCATTAGTAGTCATTGTTTTGAGTGTTGAGTTTTTAATATCTGATCTGTGATCTTTTGTGCTTATCTGTCATCATTGGATCTGTTTATACTTGGCCTCTGAGATCTATGTTTCTGTAGCAGTTTTGGTGATTTTAATCGTTGTTAGTGCTGAGATTGAGGATTGGACTGAGTTGATAAGTTTTGAAGCAGATTTTAGTGAGACAGTCATATCACAAAGGGATGTTTGGTTTTAGATTGTAATCTGTATCTCAGTTGCTTTTTGATGGTTATTTTTTCATAAGTAAATCATTTTAGGGACATGTAGGTTAAAACAAGTTTAAAATACATAGGTCATATTAACAAAAGTCATAATCCCATTCTAGGATCTCATATCTGTTAGCATAGGTTAGAATTGAAGCTGTGATATTATCATTTGCTAAGTAAAGTGTATACTTAGTTTAATCAGGTCATAAAATAGCTTAACATATCATTTAGGATTAGATTAGTGTAGTAGAAATTCATTTTAGTCAATTCTAGTGTTCTAGCTTAAAGTCAAATCCTAGCAGCCATCAGTTTCATGAGCAGCTGATCTAAGGGCTTTTGAAGTGAACTAATTAGTTTGTGAGTATAATTTCTTTGTAGTTTTAGCATCTCTGTAGATCAGTGATCAATTTGCATCATTTAGTTTGGATATTTGAGATAATTTGAGTGTTTGTTTGCTCTTGCTTATTTGCGCCGTTGAGACAGAATTCTGTTTTAAAATAGAGATCTGTAAGTTTGAATTTGAGCTTGTTTCTGTGATTAGTATAGATAACTGAGCTTCTCTTAGAGTAGTTTGAGTGTTGTGTTTGGTAAAATTGCTTCTGTTTCTGCTTGTGCTTATTAAGCATTCATCTAGTGCTTATTTTTGAGCTTATTGCTTCAAATTTTGAGTATCTGTGGTTTTTGAGCTATATCTTGGTCATTTTCTTTCATATCAGAGTTCATTACATCATTTTTAGTTAGTGTGTGTAGTTTCATCAAGTTTTATTCACAAGTGCTTATAAATAAGCACTTGTGATAAGCAGTTTACCTTTTCATTTTTGATTCAAAATTTGATTTTAAGTTCTTTTCCATATTTTAGATTTTCTGGAATTTTTCCAACCATTTTTACTATTTTTCTTATTTTATTTTGATTATTTTCAATTTTTTAAATAGTTTTAAATAGCAAAAATTCATAAAAAGTCATAAAAAGGTCTGAAAAATACAAAAATACTTTTAGAATTTCTTTTATAATATTTTAGAATTTTTAGAATTTAATTTTCATTTTTCCAAGTTATTTTTCTATTTTTCCTTAATTTTAATTCATTTTTAATTCCAAAAATAGAGAATTAATTCTAGAAAATAAATAAAAACTCAAAAAAAAAAATATTTTTCTTTTTCTTAAAATTCTCTTTAGTAGTTTTAAATTTTTAGAAAATATTTCCAAGTTCGTAGGATCATTTTTCGTCATACGTTACGTTTTAAATTTTACGGTTGCGTTTCCGTTTTTACGTTTTTCATTTCGGTGCATAATTAGCTTATACTCTTTGCATGATTTATCATTGTTTGTGAATAATTGATTTTCTTGATTGCTATTTTCACTCTATCACTCTTTCACCATTCACTTACATTACACGATTCCCAAACCGATATTTCGAATTTTCCATTCGAGCCTTCGTTGGGAGAACGACCCGGGAATTACTTTCACAAGTATTTCCTTGGAATATAAATATATTATAATTGACACGAATCAATGCCCTACAGGGGAGGTGGCGGGCTGATGAGGAGAAAAATGAACCACTTTTAAGGGGTCATTTAAGCCCGGAATTGAATTTATTTGATCAAATATTGCCATAAATCGTTCCTTTTGTGATTTTAGGTACTTTGGGAGTGAATTCTGAAAATAGAAGCATTTTGGACGTTTTTGGAGCATAAAAGTGAAGAAAACGGCAAAGACTTAATTTTCCATGCTGAGAACAGTACCTGATGGCGTCAAGAAGAAAAATGTGACGGCGTCAGGAGTAAAATCCGTGACGACCCAGTGAAAACCTGAAGGAGTCAAGAGAAGGGCGTCAAGAGTATTTTTGGTGACGGCCTGCATAAGGAGTACACATGACGGCGTCAAACCCAGATCTAGGCAGTCCGAGAAATTATTTGGCGGCGAGATGACGGCGTCAGCAATTTGTTCTTGACGCTGTCACCCCACAAAATCTATATATACTTTTCTATTTTTCATTCATTAAAAGGGAACTTGTGTGGAGAATTCCAGGGCCGAACCCTAATAACCCTAGGTCGTTTTTTACTGTATTTTCAAGGGTTTTCACCCCTTGAAACCTTTCATGTTCAATTGAGATAAGTCCTCTTTCAATTCATTCAATATGTCTATGTGTTGTTTAAATATATCTTATGCTTGTCTCGATTTCAACATGCTAGGCTAGATTTATCATGTGTTTGCTTAGATGTAATGAAACCTAGATGTTAATTATATGTTGATTACTTGTTTATAGTTGTAATGGATGAATGATTTCAATGTTAGGCTTAAGAAAACTGGCAGATCTCCATTGTGTAACATGCTTGAACGTCTTAGGAAACATGAACCGATGTGTACTAGGTTTTATTGGTTGTATTTAATGCATGAGCAAATTCTAATGATCCCATGTTAGGAGCTTCTTAGCCGGCTCGACATATGAGTGAAGTAGGCGCTTATAGGATTGGGGAAGTAAGTGTATTAAGGAATACAACCCGTCATCCACGCAACTATAACAAGTAATTAACCTGTAAAAGATATCTAGGAAGTAGTGAAACCTAAGTAAACACAATTCTCCCATACATTGCTCACACTTTTAGTTTAATTTAGTTTATTTTCATTTCTAGTATTTTATTTTGATTGCATCTTAGTATTGGGTTAGTTGACTAGCAACTAATTCCGCCCAACTCCTTCAAAACCGAGATTTTTATTTGCTTTTACAAAAACTAAAAAAATACAAAACGAATCATCCCTCATCTCTAGACCTAGTCTTTAGGTTTTCTAATCCTAGCGACACTATTCCTAGTTGAACGATCAATCCCTCGGTACTTGTCATTATACTATACTACATCGATTAGGTACACTGCCTGGTGGGGGTTGTAAGCTTCTCGAGATCCGAGAGATAAAGCCTGGTGCAATCCCTACGCATCACGGGCTATAATTAGTTTAGAAGTAAATGAGGAAATTATCTCTCATCGGTGATTTGCATACATTATTTTCTGATTGATACGTTCCAATAGTTCAATTTATAAGCAGGTAAAGTGGTATTTACATATTATACAACTGTCTAACTTGAAGTAAATCTCTACTCACATCATATATGTATTTCCATAAATAAGCAAAAGCTTTTCACATGCTTTTTTTTAAAATTAAGTGCAACTAGTTATAATACCAAAAAGATAGTGGATATGTGGTTTGGCAAAAGAAAATAGACGGGTTGGAGAAGTCTCTAATTTGTGACTCGAATATTAAAACTATCGAGCATATCATGCGTAAATGCAAGGTTGTTCGGTTATTGTGGTTCATGTTGGAGTTGGTGGCATATCACGAGCCCCATCAATTCCCGATTGTTGGTGCCATTTTTAAGTTCATGGTGTGTGGCCCTGGCAAAACAGGCTTGTTCATGCAACTCTTGAAGATATGCGAGCTATCAAATCAGCTCAAATCGGAAGACAACTTTCCCTAGGTTCAGAAGTCGTCTCTCATTTGGATCTCAAATCGCTTTGCAAATAACGGGCTAAATCGAAGTAATAGGGTGGTACGTATATCACATTATTCCTTTTTTCTATTAGATTGAGTTTTTTATTGAGATGATATCTTAGTTGTTACAGTATTTGCTTAGAGCTTTTGTATATTTGATCCTAATTGTATCACGCCTTCCTAATTTGGGTTAGCTTTGTTAATGCAAGTCTTGGCCATTTAAAAAACAAAGGGTTTTCTAACTTATGTCATGGTGACACTATTTTAAGGCATTAAATAAACACATTTATTACTTTAAAAAAAAAAAAAAAAAAAAAAAAAAAAAAAAAAAAAAAAAAAAAACTTTATTTCTATATAAGACAATGATAAATTTGGTAAACAACATCAATTTTAAAAAAAATATTAATATCAACTAATATGTAAATATGATAATTTCACTTTGTTTGATTGCTTAAGCTTGTGCAATCTGTTAGACGATTGGATTCGTCTAACACAACCATGATACAAGTTAAAAAATCAAAAAAAAAATATATATATATGTTTGCATTGTAGATGTTCAACCTCATAGAAGAGTGTTAATTTTTGCTTTCTTTATACAACTGTATAGAAGAGTGTGCTAAGTGCTAACTCGTACATATGCTCCGCATCACTAACTTTACGCATTTGTATTTGAACGGCGATTTATATAAAAAGAAAAACTAGCATGAAGCTATCAAATTATAAAGGCGGTTTTAACCAATCGTTTCAACCAATATAATTTTTACCTTTATGATTAAGCCAAGAAAATGAAAAAAGACAGATATTATAAAAAAAAAATGTCACACTTTCTCAAACATTAAGAATTAGGAGCTATGATTAGGAGGCCTAAAAATGTGCCTAAAGATGTGCCTAAACCTGTGTGTCATCATCCTGATGCTTGTAGCTAAGGGAACCACTTTTTCATAAACCATCAGGATTATGCCACATATATTTATAGGCATATATGTTAGGTCTCTTAGTCATTTTTCAAGAATTAAATATGACATTATTTCGATAGCGCCATAACTGTTACATGATGAAACCCCCATAGGTTATAATTTTCATTCAGACACAATATATGAGGTAACCCTAGAAAACCTACCCACAAACGGGCTTGGACTTATTTATCATCTAATACTCTCTCGTAATTCGATGAGCGAAATCACTATAACTCGAATTGGATGAAAGAATTTAATTATTAAAACATGAAGCTAATCATAAAAACAAAATTAAAGATAGTTAAGCATTAGAGTAATAAAAACATAATTTGTTGATGAAGAATTCCGGCAGCAAGCGGAAGTAATTCTTCAAGCAGCATCAAAGGCAAATCATTCACAAAAGCAAATAATTGATGAAGACATCCGACAGCAAGCATAGATTATCTTCAACATGCAGCAACAGTAAAGAAACAAAAATAAAAGCAAAACATACACTTATTTATTTATTTAATTTGGAAATTGATAAATGGTGGCGGTTAGAGTTTGACGTGGTGACATAGAAGAAGCGACTCAACTTAGCCACCTAAGTCTGAGGATCAGACCCACTCTGATACTATGTTATATGATGAAACCCCATAGGTTATGATTTTAATTGAAGCACAATATATAAATATAATCCGAGAATCCTTAAACCCACAAACGGGCTTGGGTTTACTTATCATCTGATAACAACACCCAACATGTCGCAGCAAAAATGACATACGCACGATCCTTAGACTCCTTTTGAGCGTGCCAAGACACGATCCAATTATCCCAATTTCCAAAAGAATCAAAACCGGGTTCGAGCCACTCAATAATCAAATAAGCCTGCAAGCATTCCAAGCCGTCTCACAAGAGAAGAATACATGATCGATAGACTCCACTTGCTCGTTATAATCGATTGAATATCTAAAGAACAAGTTTAAACAATAAGGCAACCTGTCCAAAAATAAACCCCATATAAACACTAACATTCCTCTAAATAAATTAAAGGGAAACTAAGGGTGCTCAAATGGACCGGATGGACCGGACCGACCGACAAAACCGACCGGACCGGACCGGACCGGACCGATCACATTCGGTCCGGTCCTCGGTCTAAGTTTTTTGGCTATTTCGGTCCTCGGTCCGGTCGGTCCGGTCCGGTCCGGTCCGGACCGACAAAAAACCCGAAAAATCATGCCAAAACCATGCCATTTGGACCGGACCGACCGAAGACCGACCGGACCGAGACCGGACCGAACCGGACCGAGTACACATCGGTCCGGTCTCGGTCCTCATAAATTACGGTTCTCGGTCTTCGGTCCGGTCCGGTCTTGGCCGGTCCGGTCCGGTTTCCGACCGATGATCACCCCTAAGGGAAACAATCAAAGTATGAATGAGTAAATTAAAACACTTGCTATTTGGTGATTTTTTTCCCAAATTAAAGTAAAATCAGTACAAATGATTTTTTGAACGAAATCAGTATAAATGATTAAGGTGTGTAACTACTGACTAGTGCACTATATACATTTCTTCCTGTGTAAAATTGGAGGAACGGCCCCTCATCTTATGTGACCCTCGTAATTACTTAGCAATATCTTTTTTATCATGTGACAAGCTCATTCTTTATTTTATTTTTTTAAAAAGGAAAAAAAAAAAAGGAAAAAAAAAAGCCATGATTGGATATGGTTGGTTGTCATGGCCATAACGGTGGAGATCAACAAGTTTAAATGCATTTTGGTCCAACTATCAAATCCATCCGTTTTATTATGTATGGTATCGATTGGATATGGTCGGTTGTCATGTCCATAATTGTCTAATTGCAAATCCACATATTCTGAAATTCAAGATGTTTATGTATTTTATGTATTGGATTTAGTCTAGATGAGTTCGAGTTTGACTAGACTACATTTAGTATAGACTTGATTTCATAACTCAGACGAGTTTTGCCAAAACTCATGTAAAAAGACCAAATATGAAATGTCTATCTAAATGTATCGACATCGTACCTAAAGCAAACTTAGATTTTTGCTTAGGTACGCATGACACAAACATATATTAGATAATTAGATTATGGCACAAACCCGGTTGTGGGTTTGAGTCCATTAGGTTTAGGGTTTGGATTATGTTAGCTTATTATCGAAGTTATGTATTTAGTATAAATACACATGCTATCTCATATGTAATGCATTCAATCAATAAAACTACTTCATTATCTTACATGGTATTAGAGCTTTAGGTAAGATCCACCTACATATTTAATCGCCGGTGATTCGGAGGGATCCATAGTTATTTTCGCATTGCTTTTATTTTTATTAGGATTTTGTTTTTCATATACAATGCATAAACCCTAAGCCCTAACTGTCAAAAAAAATGTTGAGTTGCCTTCAACAAACCATATTTTTTTTCTTCCTTATCAAATTGTTTTCGTTGGTAAAGATCATTGTCGTTTTTCGCAAATAGTTGGTCATCAAATTGTCACTCCCTTCTAAAGGCAAAGCAAGCCATGACATAAAAGCAATCGTCACGCAAAGAAGGATGCCGCAAGCAATACACAACTATGCCGCCAAATACAATTATGCTTCCGCTCAAAAAAAAAAAAAAAAAAAAAAAAAAAAAAAAAAAAAAAGCGGTTTTCAACATTCATTCCAGTTTGTCCGTCCACAATGCTGCCGTTCAAACTACGGGGAGTATTAGATAATTAGATTATGGCCCAAACCCAGTTGTGGGTTTGGATCCATTAGGTTTAGGGTTTTGATTATGTTAGCTTATTATCGAAGCTATGTATTTAGTATAAATACACATGCTATCTCATATATATGTAATATGTAATGCATTCAATCAATAAAACTACTTCATTATCTTACAACATAAACATAAAGATTAGTAAGAATTTTAGCTTGAGGTATCATAGAATCAAAGTTGACATGTTATTTGTTTTGAACTCATATAATTTAACTCAAATTAATTAGTTGATCAATCTAGAACGGACCGATCGAGCTAGCTCACTGCTCACATCAAGTTTGAACTTGAACCGCTTACTAAAACTTGACTTAGAAAATAGTTTCCGTGAATTAACTCCTAGCCTGGGAATATGTTTGATTTACCAATGCGACCTCCAGCTTGGGGACAAAGTGACAACTTAACAAAATATGGTACCTAGCATGCACATGTCGTAACATGTTAATGCCAAAGCACAAAAAAGCACTGTCTGATCAGTTCCCCCTAAGGGTGTTCAATGGCCTACCCTTAGCGGTCTACCCTTAAAGGTGTTGATGCATAATCTGGCGCGGACTGATTCAACGACTCTCCTTGGGCCGTTAGTCGTCTTCTCAAGCCCTAAGTAGACCTGTCAACAAAGAGAACCCGTTAGGAGTGGACCCGAGGCCGTAGCCCCAGGATCCACCTCCGACGGTCAAGTTAGTGTCGATGCATAGTAGCATATATGAGAATTAGGTTTAGGGTAACCTGTTATGTTCTGTGGTGAATGGAACCCCAGCCCTATATTTATAAGGCATGGATTAGGGTTTAGGCATAGAGTGGGCCGCTGTTTGTCGGGCCTGGCCCATGTAGGATCCAGTCCGGACCATACGTCCACAAGCCCCCCAAGTTTAGTATGACATAGCGCGTGGCTATGTTATGCTAGACTTAAGTTCTGTTCATAGCCGCGTAGGCCCAATTAACCATGACGACGTGACCCATACGTGCGCAACTCAGGTGTGCGCATGGGACGGACCATACTGCGCAGCCCAAATGCGACAGTGCGCACTGGTATTGCGATTGTGATTGTCTCACAATGGTGAAGGTGGATTTCACATGCTGCATCCTGGGTAAGGGCGTACCTTTTGTTCCAGTAGCGATGCAGCATGGTGCGACAGAAGACGTGCTTCTGTGGCAGAAGTGCGCGCTGTGCGCGACAAGGATGTGCGCTGTACGCAACAGAGGTGCGCGCTGTGCGTGAACATTACATTCGTCTTTACAACCGATAGAGGACGTCTCCCCTGCGGCAAGATGGTGCGAATATTTAAATCCGTCTTTGTACCGGGCTTGCAATACTTCTTACGTACGATCTGCTTCGAAATATACCTGCGTGACGCGTACGGAAACAGTGGTATTATATACCCTGGTAGCCCCCCAAGTTTGATGGTGCTACTCATGTAGGAGCATTAAACTTATTTATTCAAATCCTGAAAAACACTTAATGCAAATATTAAAAGTATATGCCGCGAATCGCGACATATAAAGAACTAATGAAGTAAAAGAATAGCTTAAAGCAATATATAGCACATAGCATATAAGAGAAGTAACAGTGTGTAATACACCTATCGTGAGGTTTTACAAACTATATAAGAGAAGTAGCATGTAGCTAATCTGCGAACGTAGTGCGCTCATGGCGATTTTTCTTTTTTATTATAATAAAAACAATGGCGCGGATGGATGTACCATGACCGCGACTAATAGTTTCTGTTGCACGCACAGACGCAGATAGATTTATCGTGACCGCATAGACTCTAACGTTTTGTGGATGATCGCAGAGGACCACGGCTTTTTGTCTCGTGCGCTCATGGCGCCAATCTGCGAAGATGTCCGAACGCATGGCCTAACACGGGTAGATTTATCGCGACTGCGCTGTTCGCGGCTAAAAGATGTGCACGAATTAATTCGCAGTGAAAAGATAAAGTAGGTCCGATCGTGCGGACATAGCGCGTGGCTATAGGTAAAATCGTGTTTACCATGTTTAAAAGATTTATGTAAAATCTTCTTAATATTTAAAAGATATTGTGATATTCTTTTTTTTTTTTTTTTTTTTTTTTTTTTTTTTTTTATTTTTAAATTTGTATGTATCGACTTAAAAGATACGTTCGATTATATATATTAACAAAAGAAACAATAATTAATGAATTCTTGTCTTGTAATCACTTTAACGTTTGAAAGGTCAACGCAAATCCAATTCAAGTTTACTGTTGCTTGATTGGACCAAAGAAAAGAAAACAGTACGTATGGTACTTTTTGGTTTTAGATTTGCGCTGTGTATTTAATATCGTATATTATTGTTTTATCTGCGCATCGTGTACTAGCAGAAAATAAAGAAAGAATACCGGCTTTTGAACTCGATGGTTGCTTTCCGGTGATGTGAGAACACGAAACTTGTCGTAGTCGTGGTCCCAAGGATGGCGCCACTTGTTGATGCATAATCTGGCGCGGACTGATTTAACGACTCTCCTTGGGCCGTTAGTCGTCTTCTCAAGCCCTAAGTAGACCTGTCAACAAAGAGAACCCGTTAGGAGTGGACCCGAGGCCGTAGCCCCGGGATCCACCTCCGACGGTCAAGTTAGTATCGATGCGTAGTAGCATATATGAGAATTAGGTTTAGGGTAATATGTTATGTTCTGTGGTGAATGGAACCCCATCCCTATATTTATAAGGCATGGATTAGGGTTTAGGCATAGAGTGGGCCCTTGTTTGCCGGGCCTAGCCCATGTAGGATCCAGTCCGGACCATACGTCCACAAAAGGTGTTCAAGTATACAATAAATTTCTAAACACCCTTAAAAGTAGGTTAGGCTGTGATGATAATTTTTGACATTTGTTTAATTCATGTGTGTTCATTTTCTGAATAAAGTATTCCGACCTTATAAATGTCTGGTATCACGAAATCTTTATTGAGATAATTCAAGAAGAACATTTTGTTTCTAGGCACAAGAGAACAAAGCAAAACAAATAGATTATGTGTCTTTTTGTTTGTTAGAATGAGACCAGATGTGTTTGTTATATAACAGACAAATTTGACAGTTATGAGCAGTTAATTTCGGTTAAAAACCATGAGTCACAACCTTTCACTAACAAACATGTTGGGAAAAACTGTTAAACATTAAGAGTCACAACTCTTCACGAACAAAGGGGCTGCTCCTTGACCTCCACATCTTTGTCGTGGTCAGAAACATATTAGCTCAATGAGTGTGCACTTTATACTTTCATAACTTGTATCTAAACATAATATAAAATCTACTGATTTTCAATAAATCGCAATTACTTAAAATAATTGATGATTTTAAAATCACCAACAACATGAAAGTAGATCAGGTTATGTACTTATGTTTCAACTGATGCTTATGTCTAGAAGATAAATAAAATTGTATGCATGGCTCAAGACTTCAAATACATAAAGTATAGTAGGTGAAACCAGAAAAAGTCGAAAAAAATTATTCCAACTTATTATATTAACAGGGTATTAATTTGATTTGTTTTATCACTTGATGGAGTAAGTGCAAGTCGGGTGGCCGGTGTAGTTTATAATATTGGCTCAAGGGCATTGTCATATTTTATGTTGCTTCGATAATTAATAGGCAACAGTGACAATATAGATGGTGACATTTGTTGTATTTGTATTTGATTAATGCAAACTTTTTTGTTGAATAACTTTTTTTTTTTGAAAATTGACTTTTATTGGGGAAATCCAAGTCCAATTTGAAACCCGATGGGGGAAAATCTTCAACTTAAGCCGCCCGAAGGCACGACACTTAAATTGAAGTAAACCCTGCCTTCTCCAGATTCGAACCCTTGTGGGTTGAAACCTTCATTGAAGGACTTTGAAATCGTACCGACAGGGCAGTGGTCCACAAGAGAGGACTTCCCGGTTTGGTCACCCAAACCGGTACTACTCTCCACTAGGCACGCTTAACTGAATAAGACATGCCCAGTAGACCACAAGCTGTTAAAGACAACCCACTTGCTAGTGAAAATGAATAGCTAAAGATTTTGTACTCTGGTAATCAAAATATCTTTCATAGATAATATAATAGTTATAATATCCGCACACGCGCGGGTTTTTTTTAATTTTTTTTAATCATATATTTTTATTTATTAAAAAATAAATAATTTAATCTTTGTTTTGTTTGATTTATGATGTTTAATTATAGTTTTTTATTATTAAAGATAATTATTTAAAAATTTTAATCCTATTATTAATTGTATCTTATTCATATTTTTTGTATTTATCTTATATTCTACTTGTGTTATAGATAAATATAAAATGTTACCTAATAAGAAAATAATTTTTTTTTAAATAAAATTATTACTAAATAAGGTATGATTTGATTTTTTTTAAATGGAAAAATCCCCACTTGAGGTTTTGTTTTATTATATAAAAGATTGTATAGTCGTACTAGTTATAATGCCCGCGCACGTGCGAATTTTTTTTAAAATTTTTGAAACTTATATTTTTATTTATTAAAAAACAAATAATTTAATATTTGTTTTGTTTGATTTATTATGTTTAATTATAGTTTTTTTTTATTATTAAAGATAATTATTTAAAAATTTTAATCCTATTATTAATTGGATCTTATCTATATTTTTTGTATTTATCTTATACTTGTGTTATGGATAAATATAAAATATTACCTAATAAGAAAATAACTTTTTTTTAAATAAAATTATTACTAAATATGGTATGTATGCATTTTTTTATATGAAAAATTCCAAATAAGGGTTTTGTTGTATTATATAAAAGATTCATCATCGAGATTAAAAAAAGGGAGATAAAAGCTTAAAATAAATGTAAATAATGGTTGTTGATTATCTATTTATATAATTCCCAAATAAAACGACGCCGTATTGCGTCGCCCACTTTTCCCGCCATTCCATTTTCCCGCCAAAAACGCTGGCCCAGATTGTTAGCCTGATTTCTTGGGCCTTCTAATCCAGTCCAATGTTTTTTGTATAATTTAAAAGGTTACTTAGTTAGAGAACGGGGTATTAAATATTCCACCATTTTCCAGAAGACTCTTCATCATCCTTACCGAAACACACACAGTTGGAGTAATAATGCAATCGATCCTAAATCTCTTTTAGTCTTTCTTCAGATCATCATCAAAACCCTTACTAGCAGGGAAGGATCAACCCTTACAAGCAGGGAAGGAGCAATAATGATGGAGGTTGCTGATCTTTGTGGAGAAGTCGGGTTGTGGCGGTGATAAGAGTTTGCAAAAGATTAAAGATACATGTAAATATGGCTGCTTTGAAGTTGGGATTAAGTGTTTGAGCTTGAAGGTGAATTGGGAAGTGGGTTTCTTCATGTTACATTTGTCTCCCGCCAAGTGTTCGATGAAAGGCTTGAGAGAATTCGGTTTATGGTAAGTTTTATTTTGATCATTATTGTTTGCATATTGATAGAATATATAATCACAATAGTTGCTCACTCGCTTGCAGTTAATATGATTTGCCCCGTTTAGTGCCTTATTCTTTAGATGTGTTTTATAGTTAGACGATATACAAATTTTTTAGTGAGGTTTAACCTTTTGATGAATTTTAAATGTCTGTTTAGTGTTTGGATTGTTTGGTGATGCTTTTGGGGTTTTTCTGTTTAGGTCGGTGAAGATGTACGATGTTTGTGACATGTGCTTGAGGAGTATAATGGTCCTCGGGTGAGTTTTCCTCATTGTAGTTCTCTAACAAATTATAACTCTTAGCTCAAGTTTTATTCATATAAGATATAACAGATGGATTGGGTTATATTAATTATTTGCAAGATAAGGATCCTCTCTCCTCACATGCCAATAACAAACGAAGTCGCTCAGCCACCCAAGGTAAGCGGACTCATTTGGTTTTACGTTGTTGGACTGATGAATACGGGATATGGCAGATGGTTTAGATTATTTTAATCCTTCCTTATTTGGTGTTGTTACAGATGTTAACGCAAGAACTGAAAAGGGGCGCTACAATTGATCGTAAGAGATGAACAAGTCTTTTTTTTTTTTTTTTTTTTTTTTTTTTTTTTTTTTTTTTTTTGTAACATCTGTAATATTTATTTTCCAGTTTTTATCTGACAATGGGTATACGACAGATGGTAGAGTTACATCTTTAACTGATGGTATATATTACTTCTCGGTTCTATTTTATATGCAACTTTAAAGAATTTTGTCGAATGCTTCTAACTCATAATCTCTCATTTGCTACTTACAGGTCAATTTTTGGGGGGCTGGAGTCACAGTGTTTACATGCTAATACGTGGTCTGAAAAGAAGGATTGATTTGGGTGCTGAAATGTTGGCTGATGTCATTGCATTTGGATAAAGAAATGGGTGCGTTTGGGGGTTCAATTAAAACTGAGATCCTTTCCACCTTACCTTGCCAGCTTATTTTGTTTGCAGCCATGGGAGTTTACAGCCCATAAGAGAAGGTTGTGCCTTTCTTATTGACTCAAACTTATATTCTTCTTTGAAAGCTTATGTTACTTTTTGTATGATCCCAGATTAAACCGCAAATGTATAATGATCATTTTTTTAGGCAAAACAGTAGGAAGCTAAAAATAAGTTGTTGTACAAGCAGTACAACTATTGATATGTTATAGACTTTACACCTATATTAATATTATAGTGCTTAACACAGAACTACTAGATGATGGCCGTAGCTAGGTAGTTGCGTAGAAATGAGTTGATGGATGATATAGAAACTACTCCATTTGGATGATATAATCGTCTACCAAATAGGAATGATCATATAAATCAGATATTAAACTACTATTTTGGGCCCTTTGAATACCAATTTGGAATTTGGAAAGTTCTCTGCCATTTTAATTTGGTGATTAACGGTTGAAGCAGAGCAATTTGCAGAACCAATAACGGGTATAAGCTATGATGTTTTTTTTTTCCTTTTTGAAAGCAGTAGCGTACGATACAGTATATAGAATTAATGTCAAACTAAGAGTGAAACGAAAGCTAGATGTCTTTAAATTATGTTATCATGGTATTAAGTTATAGTTGGAAATGTCCGTACTCGCAAGTCGACGTAATACCAGCAAGTATAATTTTGTGTGCGCTTTGAACCACATCAAAAAGCATCAGTAGTAACCAAACAAAGAAGCGCAACATTTTTTTATCCACACACCTTTTAGTTTATCAGTACCTACACATACCATTTTTTTTTCTACAGCTGCATTTGTGACCAACAGTATGCAAGGGTTTAAAGTCTAAGAGAGAGTCGGTGTGTGAGAAGTACAACGAGGCAGCTAAGTCGCATAGGCATAAACGGACATGAACATGATGTATTAGGAACCACCCTTTGTTTTTCCCCATATTTGTTCATTCTTAGCTACGACTGGTATAAATTTCTTGCCTTTTATAAATGGTTTGGTTCTTTTTATTGAATAGTTGTTTTGAATCACATAATGAAGAATGGTATGTTTGATGATTTTGCGTTTTTTAGGAATTGTGCAAGCATGTAGAAGAGACACGGAAGAAAGTTTCACCAACGAAGTGTACTGATACATTCCGGTGTAGCAGGGATTCCGGCGAAATCCGAAAGAGAAAAGGTTTGTGTTACCTTTTTTGTTGGTAGCATATTACCATTAGCTGAATCAGGCAATCATATTTAGAAAAAACTTATCATGGTCATCATATTAATGAAATACCAAAAAAGAATCCTGGTTGCATTCGTGATAGCGACAGATGGGATTGTCATAAGAACCAAGGCACGTAAATTATTTGGTTACGTACCTAGCTAAATGACGGTTTATGCAAATGAAATACCAAAAAAGAATCATAGTTTGTATCACTTGGTTGGTAAGGATTCGTTGCGTTCATGCGATTCCATAAAATTCAGACACAGCAGCACACTGATTTTTATAAATTTTCTTCTATTGTAGGTATTAACGAAGGTTCACAAAAAAAATCTAGCGGTACGCATGGCAACAACAGAGAATGGCAATCGCGGCTGCCAAAAGTAAGTCGACAACGGTTGGATTGTTAGGGGTTTTTTTGTGCTTTGAGATTAAGTAGCAGTTTTGCTTTCGATTTCAGTTTTTGTATTTTGATTTTGCAGGTTTGCTGTTATATTCGTATGGGTGAAGGAGAGGATTTTGACAAATCTCATGTTTCTCTATACCCGTTTTACATGATGTGTTGCTACCTGGTACATAGTAACAACACAAAGACGTAATAACCTGCTGAACATTTTTTCGGGTATAGAAATACGGCCTATACTACTAGATAAAATTTGTACTAATCTGCCTTCATACGAGTCAAAAGTATAATAAATCATGCAATTGTTGACAATAGTATCTTGACGAAGGTGTTTCTTGCATTTGTTGCAATACTACCCCTGATGTGCCAAATGTACCGCTAGGTGTGAAGTCAGCCAAAATATATCTGTTCTCATGTTTTATTTCAGTTCATATTATTTTTTTGAAATTGCAGACCAATGAGTACACCAGTTCCTTTTGAAGAACCATTAGCCGTCAGCCTTGGTCTCTTCAAATCTTCATTGCCGCGCGTCCATGACTCCCTTGAAAACAGGCCCCTCAGCATCTACATGCTGCATTTGTTTTTCTACATAAACATAATGTTGAAGAAAGAGTTTGTGGTGCAGATAACTGCCCTCATGAGTTCTTAACAGGAATATCAAACTTCGGCGCTTCAAAAAAACCAATGTCAGGTTTGCCAACCATACACAAGAATCATGTATTACTTACTTATTCTAACTGCAATATTCAAAGTATGTGTCTGAACTTATTTAGGGATTTTTAGAAAAATATCGGTAAGAAGATTATGGTGAAGAGCTTAGCCGTTAAGCGAAATGGTTTGTGGCCACTACACTGCCTTTATGCATGTAAGTTTGCTTTTATTAGATATATTAAGGAGGAAACAAATAATTTATGCGCATTGACACGCGGTAAACATTCATCTCCTTTCCTATGATTGCTTGGGACCTGCCCTATCTAAAAAGGCCTTTTTATAATAGAATATGTATGTGTTAGAAATTAAATCTCTCAATATTCACTAATCTTTTATAATAGGAAGTCCTTGCGGTTTGCATCTTCTATGTTCCTGTTTATAATAAAATCATTGCCTCCTTAATAAAAAAAAATGAGTTGATGATAAAACTTCATGTATTTGGTGCAGAGACAGTTTATGTCAATGAAAAGATTAGAGGAGATAAGATTTTATCAAGCTTTTGATTCGAGTAGACCAAGCTACCAGCCCATTGAAGTTCAAGATATAAGTGAGTTGTTATTCAGCATTTTAAGATGCATAATAGAACTGGAGATGGTCTGTTACAAATTGAGATTTGGGTTTTAGTTTACTTTACACAACTGAGGTCATGAACTTCAGCTTTATTTCAATTATTTTATGAGCCATTTTCATTTTATTTATAGGTTGTTTGCCTTTCTTATGTGTTTTCCCCTTTCCTTTTAAAAATAAAAACCCGCCCCGAAATCTACACGAAAAATATAAAATTGGCCCGGCCCAAAAAAAAAAAAAAAAAAAAAAATCATCAGGAAAAAAAACTGGCCCGCCCGCAACGCGGCGGTCGGCGCCATTCTCGTTCTTAATAAATATCTAGCTTTGTTAATCATTCTGATGCGCATATGTAATGCAAGTTGTGATTCAAGTGGTAATGCAAGTTGTGATTAATTATTCTTAACGACAAACATATCATGATTATATGTTATACTATCGTTTTATTATGCAATTTTCTTCTCACTTTCAACCATAAAATTTCGAAAAATAACTTTTGTTCTAATCACTTTAACCTTCAACATAACCTACCTTAATCTTAATGTTAGTAAAGTGGCAATACTCGTGTCGATAACGTCAACTTTCCTCAAACTATTGTTTCTTGATAATTTTACGTACATGATAGCTTATCACAACATCTTTATCATGCAGCAACAACAAAAGTAAAGAAACAAAAATAAAAGAAAAACATAAACTTTTTTTCTCGGCAGTCAACTTTTGGCGGCACATCCGACGGCTGACAGAGGTGATTCAAATTTGGTTTTGTGCAGAATTAAAAACAAAGAGAATGACGTTGACCGCGTCAGTTAACACCAAAGGCTTAAAAAGTTACGGCCAAAATGTAGCTAGGGTTTTAAGCCGAAAATTGATTTTTTTTTTTTTAATAATGAATAAAGGGTGGTGACAAGGGTTTGACGGGGTGGCTTAGGGAATGCGGTTCAACGTAGCCACCTAGGTTTGAAAATCAGACATGCTCTGATATCATGTTGAATAATGAAGACTTCATACGTAATTATGTATTATGTTTTATTGATCGATTATTTATGATATAAAAAACCTAAAACCCTAATAAACCCTAAGCCCAAAACAGGCTTGATCAAGTTTACGAATATATCCTATAATACTATTTAGCTAGATGGTTAGGGGGGAGGGAGTGGTTCATCCACCACACCACCATCACTCACTCTCAACCAATCCCCTTATACCACATCATCCACTCACTTCTTCCTTCACTAACTCATTTTTTTAGAGGCATCACTTCACTCACCCTTCACTCACTTCTTTTTTTTTTTTTTTTTTCTTTCTTTTTTTTAAATTCCATTAAAATTATTAAAAAAAAAAAAAAAAAAAAAAAAAAAAAAAAAAAAAAAACTAAAATTCCATTAAAACTTAAATAAAAACATTACATAAATTTTCTAAAAAACATAAAATAAACATTACATAATATTATTAAATCCTACAAACTACATGGCCATCCGTATTTTGCGCATATCTCGCGTTTCATAATTGCGCCTCTCGATCCACCTCTCGATCCACGACCACGAGTAGCGCCTCTTTTGCCACATTCCATAATTGTTTCGACGGTTGTAATTTTTTTTTTATCTAAAATAACTCACGGTATTTTTTTTTTCCTTTGAATGTTGCGTTTTTTTTTTTTTTTTTTTTTTTGCACCTATGTTCTTGTTGGTCCACTGATATATATAAAACAAAAAGAAAAAGTAGCCGTTTCAAAAAGTAACGGTCAAAAAACCATCCCAACGTTCCTTTTTTTTTGTTTCCCGTGCCTGAAAGTTTCTGGCATTTCCTCCATCCCGTGCGTGAAGGGAAGCCCGGCGGCAGTGTTCCCGTGCCACAAGGCTTCACTCATGTGCCTTCCCATGCCCACTCCCACCTCTCTTAGATTGTTTTTCCATCACTTGGTATTAAAGTTAACATCTTCGGTATTTGAAACAAAACACTAACTTTTATCTAATCACCTACACTAAAAATAAACCATGCTATAATTAAATAGATTAACATAACCGTATAAAGTATTAGAAAATTTCTCACAAAAACCCTAAAAGTTTTCTCTAGGGGCGATTTTCTAAACCCTTAAACCCTAAATCGTTTTTTCTTAAAATCAATCTTTGATCTCTTGTTATCTGATTCCTCTTGTTAATCTAGTGATTTACATTCGTGTTTATCATTGATTAATCATGTTGGGTGATTTTAATCTTGAGTTTTTGGGTCGGTTTTGGGATTAAACCGATTTAGGGTTTTATAATATTACCATCGTTTTTCATCTCATCTGCCTTAATTCCTTTAATTCTTGGAAAGAATTGATTTTCCTAGTGATTAAACATTACGTTTATCATTGGTTTAATTCAAATCGTTGCTTGGATCTTAGGTTTTGGTTCAGATCTGTTGAAATCGTGTTTTTAGGGTTAAACCGCCATTGGGTATTATATAATCGATCCTTATTTTCCTTCATTCTTACCTCGATTTTACATATATAAGGTCGATTCTCACTGTTGGTGCACATTCCTTTGATGCTATTCGATTCCCCATATTAGGGTTTCATTTTTTTGTGCTTTTACCCATATACAGTGTTTTCTGGTGCTTAATTATACACTAAACTCGTTTAGGGTTTAGTTATTTTGGATCGTGGAGGTGACTTTGGACTTTATTGCTTAACAAATTCCGTTTGGGGTTTGATACTTTCTGTTTTGCAAGTAACCTGTTCTTGGGTTTTGTTATCATACAAGTGCACTTGTTTGCTGCTGTAAGTTGATTTTACGTATGATATAAGTGGGTTTTTTGAGAGATGTAAGTCAAGTTTGAATGTAATCTTGTTCAAAAACCTATCATTATTTCGCAGGTCGTTCTTTGATTCATACTTTGGTTGGCCTGGTGTTTGTTGCTAGTGGATGCCAAGGTTCTCTTGTGTTTGTCGCTAGTGGAACGTTAGGGTTTTTAAACCCTAGTTTAGTGCTTATGCGTGATATTGCTGCTATATACATAATCGTTCAACATTATACTTAGCTGCTATTGATTGTTAATGCTGGAAGTCAAGTGGGGAGCTTGGTTTTTACATGGTTCATCTTTCAAGGACAGGTCTTATTGTTATTTTCATGGGTCTGCTGATCGATGTGCCGAATGATATGGAAGTTAAGTTTTTAAGGGTTCTTATTCAAAAAATCTATTGATCGTTACGCTATATCATGCTGCTACTGTTCACATGTATTCACATCTTTGGGTAGTAGCTTATGGATTTAGTGTATGATGGTATTAGTGGAGGTTGCTGGTTCGTGATTTTCTCTCGGATCATGGCATGAAGGTTGCTGGTTCTTGAAACTTTGAGTCTCGATTAGCTCCATGATTTTCTCTCGGATTGTGTTGGAGAATGGCTCAAGGATTTCTTTGATTGGTTATGCAAGTTCAAGCTCTATGTGGATGTGTTCACATGGAAGTTCTACGATGGTTATGTTCTTGTTGCTACTTTAGTGAATCATGTTTTAATTCCTATTTTTATTCACTTGTATAGTCATTGTAGGTGGTAAGTTTTATTTTGTAAGTTATAAGAATGGTGTGTCATTCTTATATTCGTGTCTGTAAGTGTCCTTATGGACTGAGGTGAGGGAAATCACCCTCACCCTATTGTACCTCAACGTTTTTTTGGAGTAATGAATTTTACCGGGGTGAATAAACCCTTTTACCCAAAAAAAAATAAAATAAAATAAATAAAATAAAAATAGATTAACATCGAAAACCACTATCATCCCAAAATAGTATAAGACTCAGGCTGATTTTTTGAGAGACTAAGGTGTCGTTTGTTTTTTCACAATAAGCACTTTTTTCCCCTTTTCACTTCTTTTGTCTGCAGGAGGGTAGAGGTTTTTGTTTGTTTTTTTGCAGACATAAGTGCTTCTTTTCACTTCTTTCCTCTTCTAAATTTCAGACATTATCTTTCACTTCTTACCTCTTCTTTCGCTTCTTGCCTCTTCTCTCACAAACCTTACATCTCTTTTTCAATATCCGTTTTTATATGTTTTCGTCTGTTTTTTTATGTTTTCGTTTGTTTTTTCACGTTTTTGAACGTTTTTTACGTTTTCGACCGTACTTTTACGTTGTCGACCGTATTTTTACGTTTTCGTCCGTTTTTTACGTTTTCGCCTGTTTTTTTTTACGTTTTTGGCCGTTTTTTATACATTTTCGCCCGTTTTTTTTTACGTTTTCTCCCGTTTTTTTTACGTTTTCGCCCGTTTTTTACGTTATCGCCCTATTTTTTACGTTTTTGCCTTTTTTTACTTTTTCGCCCGTTTACGTTCGTTTTTTTAATGTTTTAACTCGTTTATTTACGTTTTCGCCCGTTTTTTTTACATTTTGACCGTTTTTTTCGTTTCGCCTATTTTTTTACGTTCTCGACCGTTTTTTACGTAATCGACCATTTTTTTACGTTTTTGTCTGTTTTTATTTTACGTTTTGCCCCTTTTTATGGTTTCAACAATTTATTTTTTATGTTTCCGTCCGTTATTTTATACTTTTTTCCGTTTTTTATATTTTTGCCCGTTTTTTTTACGTTTTCGTCTTTTTTTTACGTATTCGACCGTTTTTTTATGTTTTCGTCTGACTTTTTTTTAATGTTTTCGTCTTTTTTTAATTTTTCATTCGTTTTAGTCCTTTTCTAACGTAAACGTAAAGAAAAAAATAGACAAAAATGTAAAAAAAAAAAAAAACAGACGAAAACGTAAAAAAATGGACGAAAACGTAAAAAAACATAAGAACGTACCAAAACGTAAAAAACGGACGAAAACGTAAAAAAACTAGTGAAAACAAAAAGAAAAGGAAAAAATAAGGTTCTTCAATAGCGCAAAAAATACTAGTGAAAAAAGAAAGAAATAAAGAAGTACTTTAATAGCACAAAAACAAACGGTCTTCTTCTTGTAGATGAAGAGCTTATGTGCATCTCTTCTTCTGCAGACATGATTTGCAGATGAAGAGGTAAAAGCTCTGAAAAAATAAACGACACCTAAGTTAAAAAATCAAAGAATATTAGTATGTCGAATTCGAGTAGAGACACAAGTAAGGTTCGGATGAGATTATAATTAACCCCTCAACTTTTCGGGACTAGTTAAGGCCAAGGACAAGTTGGTTTCTTCTGTGCCATGGTTTTGATTACTAGAGAGTTGATTTACACATTTAGTTTTTTTATTTGCAAAAATTAGTGTATAATTAATCAGACAATACATGCATGATGTAAGTGTAACAGAAGTTTGTAGAGCATGGAATGGTCTTTAACCTCAGCTTTTGGGACCTGAAAGGATCAATCATTTAATGGTTAGCAATAAGACAATATATGATTTGCTCAAAAAAAAAAGGCAATAAGACAATGAGATATGCTTGAAAGTTGTGTCCTAGAAGTATATATTCTATTACTACAAAATTGACACATAATTATCCAATTCATTTGTTAATAACTTAACCTTTAAACTTAACATATGTTTTAAACTACTAACATAAGCATATCCTTCAAACACGACAATCATTCCAGTAGTGATATCTTCATCGAGAAATATTCTCTTCATCCAGAATCCTCTCTATTATAATCAAATAAAAAGCCTTTAAAAATATAAAGATAATATTTGATTATTCGGTTAAAAGTTCAAAATCATGATTAACAAAAAAAAGTGGAGTAATGATTAGTGAAAAATATGATTGAACATTTGTTAAGGTGAGTGCATTTTCAGAATGGACATATAATATAAGACAAAAATAGTACATGAAACTAAAGGTCCACATTTTGGTTTAAGACAAGAAAAAAAAATGTATATTGCATGATATTCGCGTGTTATGGCAGCATATATCATATAATTAATTTTTTTTGTAGATAATATCTTTCGGTTATACTTTATTGGGGTTGAGAATGGGTTAAAACCGATCCGAACGAACTAAAACAGAAATGAACCAAAAACCGATTTTGTGAAAAACATTAACCAGTTCCCTAGTTAAACTTAAAGATGACAACTTACAATTTTAGACTTTTAACAAAGTGATAACGGGCCTGGCCTCAACAATTTTAAAATTTTAAATTGGGCCCTTCATTAAATATAACAGGCTGGGCCTCAACTACTTCCAAGATATACAAATCCCAACAAATATCTTTTATTTCATTGAGAAAAAAAAATTAAAAATGAAAAATTGAGTGACTACAACAACCGTGATCTTCGCCGGAGCTGTTTCTGTTCACTGTCCGATCTTCTTTCTTAGTTTGTTCTTTTTTCACTCTTTACTTAAATTTTAATTTATATAAATTATAACCCTTTTTTTATACATCAGTTTCTGTTTTAAAAATTAGGGGTTTATTTAAAAAGTCAAATTAGCATCAAATTTCCCAACTTTATGATGTTTTTGATGATTTAGAGCAATACCCATAAGTTAATTTTCTTTGATTGGTTGTTAATTTAGGGTCTTTTGTATTTTCAAGAATTAGGGTTAGGGTTAGGGTTAGGGTTTCTATTTTTGGAAAGAGATGGCTATGAATAACAATAATAATCCCCAAAAGAATACACCCTTTGGAAATGCAATGCCATCTAACCAGCCATCTGGATCTCAGTTTGCTAGCCAGTTTCAGCTTTCGCAGTACGCTGCGGCTCATGCTCAGGCTTTAGCTCAAGCACAGTCCAAACAGGCGCAAGCGCAGGCCCAAGCTATGGCTAATCAGCAGTTTCAAGCTCAGTTACAGGCTCAAGGAATGGCTGTTGGTCAGGCGCATCATGGCCATTTTGGTACTGGTTCCCCGTCTTTTGGTGGGTTGGGTGGGTCAGGTGGGTCGGGGAATATGGGTGGTGTTAAGCGTATGGCGCCCAAGCCTGTTGGACGGCCGCCTGGTGCGTTGAATGCTAATACTGGTTCTCCTATGAGGACGATGGAGCTTACTCCAGCTCAGCGTAATAAGAAGAAGCAGAAGCTTCCCGAGAAGCAGTTGTTGGAACGAGTGGCCAAGATTTTGCCGCAGTCTGCGCTTTATACTGAGCTTTTGGAATTTGAGTCCCGTGTGGATGCTGCATTGGCGAGGAAGAAGATTGATATTCAGGATGCGATTAAGAACCCACCGTGTATTCAAAAAACACTTAGGATATACGTGTTCAATACTTTTGCTAATCAGAATCGTAAGAGTCCCATGAAGCCGAATGATGAGCCACCTACTTGGACCATGAAGATAATAGGTCGGATATTGGAGGAGGGTATGGATCCTGAGCAGGCTGGGATGATGCAAAACTCGAGTCCATTGTACCCAAAGTTTTCGGCTTTTTTTAAAAGGGTGACTATTTCGTTGGACCAGAGGCTGTATCCTGATAATCATATGATTTTGTGGGATAGTGCTAGAACACCAACACCTCATGAAGGGTTTGAGGTGAAAAGAAAAGGGGATAAGGAGTTTACTGCGAATATACGGTTGGAAATGAATTACATGCCTGAGAAATACAAGCTTTCTATAGCTTTGATGGAAGTTCTTGGAATTGAGGTGGATACTCGCTCTAGAATTATTGCTGCAATTTGGCATTATGTGAAAGCTAGGAAGTTGCAGAATCCAGATGACCCGTCTTATTTTAATTGCGATCCAGCACTTAGGAAAGTATTTGGGGAGGATAAGATGAAATTTACGATGGTCTCACAGAAGATTTCACATCATTTATCTCCACCACAGCCTATCCATTTGGAGCACAAGATTAAACTATCGGGAAATAGTCCAGCTGGAAATGCATGTTATGATGTATTGGTGGATGTCCCGTTTCCGGTACAAAGGGAGTTGAATGCTTTACTGGCTACCACTGAGAAAGCCAAAGATATTGAAGCGTGTGATGAAGCAATATGTACTTCTATAAGAAAGATTAATGAACATCGTAAAAGACGCGCTTTTTTCCTTGGGTTTAGTCAGTCACCTGTTGAGTTTATTGATGCTTTAATTGAATCTCAAGGAAAAGATTTGAAGCTTGCTGCAGGGGAATCAAGCCGTAACGTTGAAAAAGAACATCAAGCTGAGTTCTACAATCAACCCTGGTATGTTAAATATCTATCTATCTATCTATATATAGAGTTAAATATCCTTCTTATTCTTCCTATTTTAGTTTTTCTTCTTACCGGATCCCCACCCTATATATATATATATATATATATATATATATATATATATATATATATATATATATATATATATATATATATTCATTTTTCATGATCATTATGTCTTTTATAAAGGTTTAAGATATTCTTTACAAAGTGAAACTAGCTGAGATTAATTAACCCTGGTATGCTGCTACTTCTTCATATGCTTAGATTAATTAGGATTTTAATGTAGGGGCTGTTTGGTTGGGGTAGTCTTTTGGGATATGGATATTAATCAGATGAAATCCTGTGTTTGGTTGAGAAATATATGGAGGGACTTGAGATTGAAATCCCATAAAGGGAGGACGTTAATTTCTTTGAGTAGACGAGAAAGAAAAAAAACTGAACTTTCTAGTGTAAAGTTGGACAAAAATGCCCTTTTCTTTATTTCTTTCACATTTCCTTTTTCATCTTCCTCATTCGTCATCAATCTTCATCTTCCCCATTGTTGTCCTCACTTAATTTCGTAATCTGTTTCATCCATGTTTCTGCAAGTCAAGAAACCAGTTCCTAGCGCCACCACTCAAAATCACTATGTCAATATTGCTTGTAATTCTGAATTAATTTTTCGACAAATGCGTTTTGTGCTCTTTTGATAGATAATTTTGTTCGTGAAAAGGTATGCATGTGACCATGCTTTTGATTTGATTATGTTGATTACTTGGCTTCATGTTTTAAATCAGTTTCATTCTTCTGTCTTTTTTGTGTTTCTGTTTTTGACAGAACATAGCATCATACATCATCTCCTTTCAATTGCTAAACTATGTTCAATATATTTTTTTTCATAATATATTTATTTTAAGTACCTTTTATTCATTTGTTATAGTTTTCTGCAATCGTTTTATTGGGATTTGGTGTATTTCTTTCTTGTAGAGAAAGGTCTGCTTGAAGTTTTTTTATTAAGTCATGATTAGTTTCCATGAGACTTCAAACTCAACCATCAAATTTTATTTTTTTCATATCAAGACATAAATTGGTATCAGCTCGTTTTTGCTTTAAATTCCCAGTGAGGTGAAACTTCCACGTCTAAAGTTGTAACTCATTTTTTTGTAATCAAACACGCCACAGGAATAGAAATCGTCCATGATTTTAAATTCATGAAGCAGACACCCTCTTTGTATCTATTAGTACCTTATTTTTTGAAAAAATCCTCTATTAAATCCATTCTGTTAACCCATGTTTACATGAATATTTTTTTTTCTGTGTATGCCGTCTGTTGATGCAAGAGGCTACAATATCCTTGTGGAACAATATTGCTTTCTTTTGATCTCCCAATTACTACATTAGCCCTTTTGTTTGAGCAATTTCAAGTTATAAAATGGAGCTTGATACTTGATCATACACGACATAATACTCCATATCTGATGCAATTATGTTTTGGTGAATGTACAGGGTTGAAGATGCAGTTATCCGTTACCTGAATCGCAAGCCAGCTAAAGGTCCCCATGGAAGTACATAAACGTTTCTGAGAACAAACAGCTGAACTGAAAAGCAAATTGAATCATGTTAATGTGATTTTGTGTGATCATATTACTATAAACAGTGATTAGATTCTGTCATTTCAGACTAGTTGGATGATAGACCCAACAGTGCATTTTAAGAACTATCGTATGAGACTTGTGATACTAAAGATATTAACATCCAGGTTGTATTTTGTAGTTGTTTACCTTAATTTGTAGTATAAGGGGTTGATACATCCCTATAACATTAAGTTATCAAGTGTTCATTTTAGATATGGTTTATTCTATCTGTGGGTTGATGTCAAGCCAGCTACAAATGCCTTTTCATTTCTGAAATTATTGAATGCTCTTATTGGCGGCGGTTTATTCTCTCTGTTTGATGCATTTGTGACGGTTTGAGTTCTACGAAGTTGGAATTCTCAAACCAGAAGAAAGGAGAACTCTCTGCGCTCAATTTTGATTAGTTAAGTTTCATGATATATTTTGAAACATTAATGTTGCGTATGCATCTTGTTTAAACTTTTATTAACAAGTCACGTTGAGCTGACATTCGAAGTGTTCAGTGAATTCGGGAACTGGGCAACTGTGAAGATACATATTTGGTTCATCTATCTCACTTAACTTATTCATAGGTCTTGCTTTCTAGAAAAGATGATTAATCAACTTAATGCGCAAGAGCAAAAGCTCTAGTATTGAACCTGAAAACTGACATTGTAGTTTTGGTCTTTTCTTATGACCAATTATACATTTTAGTAAAAGAGCAATCTCTAAGAAATTTGAAAACTAAGAAGATGTGCTAATACAAACATATATACGACGAACTTAAACAATGAGAGGAGTGAATTACTAAGCATAAAGCTTTACATTCAAGTTAAGTGAAGAAAATATACTCTAAGATGCAATTCTTATATCACCGTCCACATCATCTCCAAAAAGACCGCTATAGAGGAACTCCACTTGACCATGTAACAGATTGACCATTGGATTCAGAATGTTGGAGTAGAAGACGAATAAATTTGAGATTTCTACAATTGCAGCCATGACTATAAAGATTCGTCAGTATTATTGCAGTGGTTTGTAAGCAGTGGTCAGATAAAGACAGTCCGTAATATTTCTTTGATTTGCATTTTACCATTACAAATTTTCAGCTTCACTATGACTCATGGGTAAGCTTCTTTCTGATAATGGTGTCCTTGCTTGTGAGACAGCATTAGGATTTGCAGGTATGAAGAAACAGGAGTAGAGAACATATTCCAGATGAAAGAAGGAAGAGAGAAGCATGAACAATTTAATGTAAGTAAACTGCAAGGTTTTCTCATTTTAGCTTTAAACCATCCCTGTCGCAAAGATGCAAACTACTGGCATGAATAAAGGCAAAAAGTTAAGTGAAAACCATCCATCTCAGGGGATAAGTCAAGTGAAAACTATCCCTCTGGACTCGGTAGTTTTGTTTGACTTTTTGCATCTCAAAGATGATTGATGGCAATAGTTTGCGATAGGGGTTGTTTCAGCCAAAATCGGAATATCACAGGGACGAATTTCTCAGCTTGCTCGTTTAATTTAAAGGGGTGTAATTAAAAATAAAGTATTGAGGTCCGCATATGGGGATTGAGGTTGGGTTGGTTGTTTACCCTTGGAGAGCAGGCACGTGGTTGTTTCGACCTCTTTTTATGGTGACTGTTATTTGCTAATAAATCTTCAGCGAATTAGAAAAATGAATAGAAGATACACTTTTCAGTCAAACAAACAATAAACTTAAACAATGAGAAGAAAAATCGAAAAAACAAACATAAAATAACTCAGCAGCATCTCGAACGACTGCTATAGAAGAACTTCACTATACCCTTGCATATAATATTAAAGTTCCTAGAGAACATAATCCGGATGAAATAAGCAAAAGGGAGATAGGCATGAATATGTTTATATAGAGCGATATCGATTCAAATAAAGTATTAAATTTGGTCACATGTTAGAATTTGGTAGCTACTGTTCGTTGACGAAGGAATAGGTGAACCAAATGGAGATGGCATGCAGATGCAAGAAGAGAATGCAGAGGGGATGCCACTTGGAAATCAACTATGGATGAGCGGATGCAACAAAAATGTATCGAAGAAATCCTTGTTTCATCATGAGGCTCAACTACAATGTTTTGAACAGAACCACCACAAAGTCCAACAACATATTGCAGCATTTTTGGATCAAAAACTTGTTCTAAAGGTAGCAGACCACTACCTTGCTCTACAAGGGAAAATAATTGAGATAATTTTTATGATGAAGTGGAGCCAGAGAAACTATATAATGGATTTCAAAAGACTTGTTAGACATCTGAAATATGTAACCGTCATCACGAAAGTCATTGACCAATACCGGTAAAGGTTATCCGTTTTCAGAACTTATCACCGCCTATTCTACAATTGGCCTGGGGACATAACCTCAAGGAAAGTGCACTGATTTAAGTATTTAACCATAGATAAGTTAATCGAACACAAAGCAGTGAAAAAACAATCGCTCGCCCATTATGGCATAAAAGGTATAAAGTAGACCTGAATGCTGTACCTATCTTCCTGCCACCAGCAAGAAAGCAAGAAATCACCACTGCCCCGACATAATCAGATCTTTCAATATCACCATGTTACAACATACCATAACATCATTTAAGCAACTTGGAACATGTTAGTTAACAAACACAGGAAAAACCTTAGCTAAATCATAAACCTGAGTGTTTAGAATTTTAGATATAAAGCAGGTAATACATGACTTAACACAAGAAAAACTATGGTAACGCACATTCTGATAAGAATTTTGGAAGACTTGTCTCAACTAAAATCTTATTTGGTTCTGAAAACAGTAATCCGCCTATAAAAGAACCCATTGATTGTGTTGTGGAAGATAATGATTTAGTGATGACTACATTGGACCAATTTTGGTTTGAATTGGCTTTCTTGTACCAAGTAGGCTAATAGCACTTTGTAATTATCTGTCCATTCTCTGTACTTTCAATTCTTAACAACTTAACACAAAAATACCTAGCTAAAAAAGAAAACAAGTCAAATGAGTTAAACGTGAAAATCAGTCGCAATCTATTCCAAACTGTCACAGTCGAATATAAATTTCATTCATTGTATGTATCAATTGTCAGGACAAAGGAACAGATTGTAACAAATGAGTTGGCACAACGCTGATGGTAAGTTGTGTCATATTGACTCTAAAACCAATATCAGACAAACTTGAGACCATTATTGATACATACCAACATGCGTGAACATGAAAACCAGATCCTTTTGGTTGGCATGTAAGATGAACATGTGGTTGGATAACCTGCCTAACTCCCATGTGAACCATTAAGTGACCACTAACAAAATAAAATACTCACAGTACAACTAGGACCACCAAATGGACATAATTATAATATCATAAATTATGATCTTTGTCATCTTTTGCCATTACACACAAGTTATCGCTTAAGTTGTTCATAACATAACTATTAAAAATAAACACAAACCTACCAACAAGATTTCTTCACACGATCATCATCCTTCACATTTATTCATCAGCTTGGCCACGTTTGCGACCCAGCTCCCCACAAAATAACTTCACTCAAGCTTGCGCTTATACGGAAGCCCCGTGAAGAAAATGCTGCTTAACGACCTACATTACTTGCACAATATACCTTGATGCATCTTGCTTATGCTCGATACCCATAGGCTACTGGCAACTGAAATTTAAACTCCATTTTGTTCGCAAAGATCTAGCAAGTCCAGGGTCTGCAATTTAATAACATACAAGCAATTACACCCGTAAGCAGCAATCTTCAAGGAAAACAAACAATAAAATGTATTATGCTAGTGTTGACGTACCTCAGGGATTGACAACTCAAGACGAAACTTAGGTCCATCATAGTGATGCAAGACTGGTCTAAAAGCATCTTCCTCCAATGCTTTGCAGACTTTCCTGATACGGATTCTCACCTGATGCAGTAGAAACTAATGAGATAAAATGGAGCAAACAAAGAGCACGCAACGGAATCATAATAATACATGAAAGGAACCAAATGTTAACGTTTTATACCTGTGCAGGAAACCTGGATTCTCCTTTACACTTCTTGTCCTCCCAGGCAGTTGCATCAATGTTGGAACCACCAAAAGTAGTTGCCTGCAAAAGAAGTTTCAATGTCAAATCGTGCGAACATAACATACGCACACAAAAAGACCTAACTTTCCAATAAATCCAATAACTAGAAATGAATACTGACAAAGCAAAGTCTAAAAACTGTTCATCGACAAGAGAATTTATAGCATGAATTTCTAGACACTCTGTAAATCATGTCAAGGAAGAAATTGCACCTCAAAAATACCATGTAGCTGGTGAGTGGTATAGTTGTAGAGAAACAGAGGTAACCCTGGTGTAATTGCCCGCACAGAGTCTCTGTATCTCGGTGGCAAACCTGCACAGTAAACACCGCATTAGCATAATCTACAACATATCACAAAACACAAATAGCAACAGATGGCGTGTTTGCATATCAGCATAAACTTAGTAAAGACAATGAAAAATTACCAAATAGCTGTCTCTTCAAATCTTCCTGCATAGTGTCGTTGTTACAGACAAAGATGTATCCACCAAGCACTTCATCCCTAGGAAGTGTCTCAGCCGCAGGCAAAGTCTTAAACCTCTTATCAGCAGCATTGTTATTGTTGTTACTATCATTATTGTTGCTGTTATGGTTACTGCTGACGTTAACATCCTTGTTGTGACTCATTCCAGGATACTTTCCGCTAACCATATTCTCCATAACTCTATTGTTACCCTTCTGATACACAGCATTCATGTTAAACACACTATTACGAAGCGAATTCTTGTTCATATTCTCAGTCATCTTCATGTCAAGATTCAAATTCAGCATGTGAAAGTTAAGATTTTCAAATTTGTTCTCTTCTTGAAACCCTACATTTTCCCTCGGCCTCACGTCAACAGTGACTTTCGACAAATCCAAATTGTTTCTTCGTTCACCCTTTGACCTTGTCTGTTCAGCCAACCTCGACGCAGCCGCATACCACTTCTGATCCTCGGATACTTTCGATTGGCCTCGTAGCTCGTCCCCTAATTGCCAATAGCTCTGCATATTCTCCATCCTACAAAATTAAATAAACGCACCCTATTGATCAACAAGATTCATATACAAGTGCACCTAGTATTCTATTCCCATACAAGATGTAGTAAGTATCAACTATATGCCTAATTTATTGTTCCGCGTGAGTAAGAAACTATTGGGTGTTTGGGATTGCTTATCTTTTGTCTTCTAAATAAGTAATCAGATATAAAGACAGTTAAACACAATAAAAGAAACGCAATAAAACTCGAAAAAAGTAACAATTTGTTAAAAACACAATCAAATCTATTTATAGAAAGTTCAGCGATTTAAGGTCAAAATGATAATCTCGAATAAACACTTCAAAATAAGCAACTCCCTACCTCAAAATAAGCAAATAAGCAGAAAAATAAGTAATCCCACTCACATTTCATATTTTCAAGTCAATCTCACTAAAAAAACAACCTAACAAACATTTCCCATAAATCTAAACCTTAAATAACCGATCCTTAAATTAACAACCTTAAAAACATAAATCATCAATCAAAACAACACACAAACACTAATTTCTAAAAAAATATAATTAGCTTAAATACTAAATCAAAGCTTAGAATCAAACCTGAATAAGCTCAGTAGTGAAATGAAGATCTGATGATGATAATCTGTTACTCGATTTATATAAAACTAAAACTAAAAATGAAATGAAACTAAAAAAGAAACCCTAGATGTTGGGGAAAATGGTAAAACTGGAAGATGAGACACGAATCTAGATATTTCATTAACTTTATATAATTGTACTGTCTTTTTTATGGCCATGAGTTGGTGTTTATTTACTATTTTGCCATTTTTGTGTTAATGTGAGAGGGGACACGCGTTGGTCGAATGGAAGGAAGGTGTGGGGGACGCGATGAGAGAGAGAGTGTGGAAGTTTGAAAGCATGTGACTAATTTAAATATTGTCGGTAGCTTCACTGTAAGCCGTTGGATTAATTGATTTTGAATTTTCATGGTTGAAAAATTCATGATTGTTGATGTGGCCAATGGTTGAAAGGCAAATATTTTGTCATTTTTAATGGATGGTAGAAGTAGTTAGGGTGTAATCGGGTAGAAATTTGGCAGAACTTGACTCGATAATATGTTGTTTGGCTCGAGCTCGACTTGGCAGTTTGACGAGTTCTTATGAAGGGAACTCGAGCTTGGCTGGAGAAAGTTGAAATTAGGCTTGAGTTCGCCTTGAAAGGCTCGAAATACTTGAAATACTGTGTTTTTTTAATCAGCTAAAAGTGTAATATGTTGAAGTAAAAACCATATCTTACTTCAAACAAAGAAGAGGGTCCTCCGGACGAACTATAGTTTGGTCCTTCGGATTAGGGGTGTAAACGAGCCGAGTCGAGTCGAGTATTGACAAGCTCGAGCTCGGCTCGACATATAATACTCGAGCTCGAAGCTCGGCTCGAGCTCGACCGAGCCTCAAAATTCAAGCTCGAGCTCGGCTCGATCACTAAAACTCGAGCTCGAGGCTCGGCTCGGCTCGGCTCGTATATATTAAATAAAATCAAGTTTTTGAAAAAGTCACTATAGAAAAGCTCGAGCTCGGCTCAAAATTCAAGCTCGAGCTCGGCTCGTATATTCTTGAAGGGCATATATGTAATTATAGAAAAGCTCGTTAAGGCTCGCGAGCTTCACGAGCCGAGTAACATAGAACTCGAACTCGACTCGACATCTTACACGAGTAGCTCGAGCTCGAGCTCGACTCGTTTAAAATCGAGTCGAATCGAGTATTTTTCGAGTCGATCTCGAGTTACTCGCGAGTTGTCTCGGCTCGATTACACCCCTACTTCGGATACCTACACACAAAGAAGACACGGGTTAGCCTCTTCTTGGGTTTTATCCCAAGACTAAGTTTTGGCGTGAGAATAAGTTTCTAGAGAGAGAAAGTATATATGAGTTAAGTGAAAGAAAATCATACCATGTGAATAGTAAATGTTTCCTTATTATTAGATTATTCTTTTCTTCATCTGGTGATCACGTATGGTGATCACGAGACTTTTGGGCGATAAACTGCTATGTTTCCCTTTTTGGGGCCTACCCAAGTCAGTCTTCAATTGTCAGACTTTATTTTTTACTCCACTGGTTGAACAGTGGTTCGAAGCTCGGGGATTGTTTCAGACTTGGTGTGTTTCTTTATTTGTAGTTCATTTTGGGTCATTGGGCTAGGGGTGATTCGGTTTAGGCCGTTCGACAAATACAATGTTTGTTCATCTGTTGTAGATCATTCGGCATGGGTCACTCGGCCACATATGCCAACATGTCCTTTACAGTATCATATTATTAGTTATGCTAATGATGTGATGCTCAATAATCTTTCAGCATTTTATTTGTTATTCTTCCGGAGCGTTTGGCCTGTTGGGCCTTTATGGGCTTGGTATAATGTATGTGGTGATAGTATTCATAATTATGACACGTGTCGCGTTCTTCATCAAACGGGCTGTATAGTGCCATGTTCGCATCTAACACGAAGGTACATTTCGCACTATCTCTTTTTGCCCTACAAATTGCCTATTTTTCGTTCATTTTACCATTGTAAATTCCACACACTTTTTTTCGAGAGATTTTGAGATAGTCTGCTTTCGTCCACAGGTATTTCCGTTTTTTCCTTTTGTTTTATCCTTTTTACACTTTGCTATACCTTTTTCCCTGGGATCTAGTATGTCGTCACCTCCTACATCAAAGCTTTTTGAGGAAGAGGTTCCAGAAGGAGAAGTTCCGGGAGAGGAGACAAAGATGGTGAAACCAAAGTTTGATGTACATATATATACTTCGAAGATGAGTGGAGAGCAATTAACATGGGCAATCGATCACTTCGGAGTGCCGTTAGATTTACATCTAAGGCTCCCTTTAAGGGATCTAGCGGTAGATAATCTTCCGGACGATGTCATAGGTTTATATCTAGAATATTTTATGCAAGGAGGTAATAGGGTACCTTTTTCATCTTTTCTTTTAAGTGTAATTAAACATTATAAAGTACATATCTCGCAGTTGGTCCCTTTTGGTTTAACCCGGACAAATATTTTTGAGGTTTATTGCCGAAGCTTGCACATAACTCCTACCGCGTCACTTTTTCAAGCGTTCTATAAATGAAGTAAAAAAGGTTATTGGTTTTTGTTTAAGAAGGGGGAGGCAAAGATAAAAAAAGTGTGTTTTAACGAGGTTTTGACTAGGTTGAAGGGTTGGAAGCATTACTTCTTTTTTATCAACCAAAGGGCAATCCCATTTGCCATGCCGAGGGGGTATCATGACTCGGATATTTCCGACCCTTTTTCGAAGGGAGAATTTAATGTAGACGATGTGGCCCGGCAGGAAGCTAATATGATCCCCCTTATCAAGGTTCTGGGGGCCTTTTTGTATGCGACGGGGCTCACCGCCCATTGGAAGTATCCTGGGTTTAGGGCCACTTTGAGGGATGCTTAGAGGAATGGTATAGCCCAAGCCTTATTTGTTTGTTTGTTTATCTTCTTCTTTTGCATGTTCTTTCTTTCTATTAAAAAATGTTCTTTCTCTTTTCAGCCATCACCATGTCGGAGTATCCCATCTATCCAAGATACAAAGGACTTGCCATGACAAAGAGCGATGCTTATCTGGAAGGTCAAGAGCACCATTTGCATGTGACCATTCTGGTCGATTCAAACGTTGTCATTCCAGAGAAAACTTAGGAAATGAAAAAGGTTGAGATTGCTGATGAAAAAATCTTGGCTGATAAGGAAAGGAAGAGAATGCAGTCCGAGGCAAAGGCTAGTGCCAAGACTGCTTCTAATGATGGAAGTTTGAAAATCAGGGTTCAGTTTAAGTGCCCAGCCGGAGAGGGGAGTGGATCTCGTCTAGGGAAAAGGAAAAAGCAAGCAGATAAAGTTCCCGTGGTTGAGTTGGAGTCTTTTGAGCATGTGTCTCAGCCCACATCTTTGCACACAATCTTTCATTCCCACCAAGAAGTTAACAAGGAACCTATTGAAAAAGGAGGAGCAACTGTCTGGATAAATATAACGGAGTGGGAAACGAGCATCATGATGGAGCGGGTATAGATAATGTTAAGAATGCTGAAAGTTGGAGGTTCTAATGCTGAGGGAGGGGCTCATGAGGATGACGGGTCTCGTCCTGTTGGCGACCGGATTTCTAAGGAGTGGGACTGCAAGTCTCCTCCTCGCGCTGAAACGTCCAAGATTGTTAAGATTCGAAGAGAGTGGAAGGTATTTGTAATGTGGAAAGCATGTAACTAATTTAAATATTGTCGGTAGCTTCACTGTAAGTTGTTGGATTAATTCATTTTGAATTTTCAGGGTTGAAAAATTCATGATTGATGATATAGCCAATGGATGAAAGGCAACCATTTTGTCATCTTAATGGATGGAAGAAGTAGTTAAGGACTAGTAGAATTTTAGCATAGCTCGACTTGATAATATATTATTTAGCTTGAGTACGGCTTAAAAGGCTCGAATTACTTGAAATAATGTGTTTTTTAACCAACCAAAAGTGTATGTTAAAGTAAAAACCGTATCTTACTTCAAACAAACAAGAGGCTCCTCAATCTATAGTTTGGTCCTTCGGATACCTACACACAAAGAAGACGTGTGTTAGCCTCGTCTTGCGTTTTAATCCCAAGACCAAGCTCCAACGTGAGAGTAAGTTTCTAGAGAGGGAAAGTATATGCGAGTTTAGTGAGAAAAAATCATACCATGTGAATAGTAAATCTTCCCCTTTTATAGGTAGATTATTCTTGTTTTCATCTGGTGCTCAAGTATGGTGATTACGACAGTTTTAGGCGGAAAAGTGCTATGTTTCCCTTTTTGGGGCCTGCCCAAGTCAGTCATTGATTATCAGACTTTATTCTTTACTCATTTAGTTGAACAGTGGTCCGGAGCTCGAGGATTGTTTTAGGCTTGGTGTGTTTCTTTATTTGTAGTTCATTTTGGGTCATTTGGCTAGGGGTGATCCAGCCTAGGCCGTTCGACAAATAGAATGTCTGTTCATCTGTTGTAGATCATTCGCATGGGTCATTCAGCCATAGATGCTAACATGTCCCACCCAGTATTACATTATCAGTTTTCTAATGATGTGATACTCAATCATCTTTTGGCATTTTATTTGTTATTCTTCCGGAGCGTTGGGCCTTGATGGGATTGGTATAATGTATGTGGTGACAAAATTCATAATTACACAAGAGTTGAAAAAGGCCATCTTTTTACCTTGGGACTCGAGATCATGACACGTGTTGCGTTCTTCATCAAACGGTTCGTGTTATGTTCGCATCTGACACGATTGTACGTTTTGCACTATCTCTTTTTGCCCTATAAATAGCCCATTTTTCGTTTATTTTACCGCTGTAAATATCACACGCTTTTTTTTTTAGAGATTTTAAGATAGTCTACCTTTCATCCATAGGTATTTCCATTTTCCCTTTTGTTTTATCTTTTTTACACTAGGCTATACCTCTTTCCATAGGATCTAGTATGTTGACACCTCCTACATCAGAGCATTTTAAAGAAGAGGTTTCGGAAGGAGAAGTTCCGAGAGAGGAGACTGAGTCGGTGAAACCAAAGTTTGTTGTACATATATATAGTTCAAAGATGAGTGGAGAGCAATTAACATAGGCAATCGATCACTTCGGCGTGTCGTTAGATTTACATCCGAGGCTCCCTTCGAGGGATCTGACGATAGATAATCTTCCTGATGATGTCATTGGTTTATATTTATAATACTTTATGTAAGGAGGTATTAGGGTGTCTTTTTCATCTTTTCTTTTAAGTATAATTAGACATTATAAAGTACATATCTCGCAGTTGGTCCCTTTAGGTTTAAACCGGACAATTCTTTTTTAGGCTTATTACCGAAGCTTGCATATAACTCCTACCGTATCACTTTTTCGAGCGTTCTATAAATTAAGTAAACAAGGTCATTGGTTTTTGTTTAAGTAGACGGGAGGCAAAGATAAGAAAGTGTGTTTTAACGAGGTTTTGACTAGGTTGAAGGGTTGGAAGCATTAGTTCTTTTCGATCGGCCGACGGGCAATCCCATTTGCCATGCCGTGGAGGCATCATGACTCGGACATTTCTGACCCTTTTCCGAAAGGTGAATTTAATGTGGACGATTTGGCCCAGCTGGAAGCTAATGTGATCCCCCTTATCAAGGTTCTGGGGGCCTTTTTGTATGCGGCGGGGCTCACCGCTCATTGGAAGTATCTTGGGTTTAGGGCCACTTTGAGGGATGCTCAGGGGAATGGTATAGCCCAAGCCTTATTTGTTTGTTTATCTTCTTCTTTTGCATGTCCTTTCTTTATACTAAAATATGTTCTTACTTTCTTCATCCATCACCATGTCAGAGTATCTCATCCATCCAAGATATAAAGGAGCTGCCATGACAAAGGTGATGCTTATATGGAAGGTCAATAGCACTTTGCATGTGACCGTTCCAGCCGATCCAAACATTGTCATTCAAGAGAAAATTGAATAAATGAAAAAGTTTTAGATTGCTGATCAAAAGATCCTGGCTGATAAGGGGAGGAAGAGAAAGCAGGCCGAGGCAAAGGCTGCTTCTACTGATGGAAGCTTGAAAATCAGGGTTCAGTTCAAGTGCCCAGCCGGAAACGGGAGTGGATCTCATCCGGGGAAAAGAAAAAAGCAAGCAGATAAAGTTCCCGTGGTTGATTTGGAGTCTTCTGAGCATGTGTCTCAGCCCACCTCTTTGCACACAATCTTTCCTTCCCTCCAAGAAATTAACAAGGAACCTATTTAAGAAAGGGGAACAACCGTATGGATAGATACGACAGAGTGGGAAACGAGCATCATGATAGAGCAGGTACAGAAAATGTTAAGAATGCCAAAATTTAGAGGTTCTAATGCTGAGGGAGGGGCTCAGGAGGACGATGGGTCTCGTCTTGTTGGCTACCGGATTTCTAAGGAGGAGGACGACAAGTCTCCTCCTAGCACAGAAACGTCCAAGACTGTTGAGATTCGAAGAGAGCGAAAGGTATTTGTGATGTGGAAAGCATGTGACTAATATAAATATTGTCGGTAGCTTCACTGTAAGCCGTTGGATTAATTCACTTTGAATTTTCAAGTTTGAAAAATTCATGATTGTTGATCTTGCCAGTGGATGAAAGGCAACCATTTTGTCATCTTAATGGATAGTAAAAGTATTTATTGTGTAACCGAGTAGAAATTTAGCATAGCTCAACTCGATAATATATTGTTTGACTCGAGCTCGGCTTGACAGTTTGACGAGTTCTTGTAATGGGAACTTGAGCTTGGCTATAAAAAGTTGAAATTAGGCTTGAGTTAGGCTTGAAAGGCTCGAATTACATGAAATTATGTGTTTTTTTAACCAACTAAAAGTGTAATATGTTGAAGTTGAAACCTTATCTCACTTCAAACAAAGAAGAGGCTCCTCCAGGACGATTTATAGTTTGGTCATTCGGATACCTACACACAAAGAAGACACGCGTTAGCCTCGTCTTGGATTTTATCCCAAGACCAAGCTCCGCGTGAGAGCAAATTTCTAGAGAGAGAAAGTATATGTGAGTTTAGTGAGAGAAACTCATACCATGTAAATAGTAAATGTTCCCCTTTTATAGGTAGATAATTATTGTCTTCGTGCTATGTTTCCCTTTTTGGGGCCTGCCCAAGTTAGTATCAATTTGTCAGACTTTATTCTTTACTCTTTTGGTTGAACAGTGGTCCGGAGCTTGGGATTGTTTCAGACTTGGCGTGTTTCTTTATCTGTAGTTCGTTTTGGGTCATTCGGCTAAGGGTGATCCGGCCTAGGTCGTTCGACAAATACAATGTATGTTCATCTATTGTAGATCATTCGGCATGGGCCTTTCAATCACATATGCCAACATGTCCCCCCCCCCCCCCCCCCCCAATATCATGTTATTAGTTTTGCTATTCTTCCGGATCGTTTGGCCTGTTCGACCTTGATGGGCTTAGTATAATGTATGTGGTGACAAAATTCATAACTACCCAAGAGTTGAAAAACACTGTCTTTTTTACCTTGGGACTCGAGATTATGACACGTGTCGCGTTCTTCATCAAACATTGTGTATCATGCCATGTTCGCTTCTGACACGATGGTACTTTTCACATTATCTCTTTTTGCCCTGTAAATAGCCCATTTTTCATTCATTTTACCATTGTAAAATTCGCACATTTTTTCGAGAGATTTTGAGATAGTCTGCCTTTCGTCTACAGGTATTTCTGTTTTTCCTTTTGTTTTAACCTTTTAACACTTGGCAATACCTCTTTCCCTAGTATCTTGTATGTCGTCACCTCCTACATCGGAGCATTTTGAGGAAGAGGTTCCAGAAGGAGAAGTTCCGGGAGAGGAGACTGAGATGGTAAAACCAAAGTTTGATGTACATATATATACTTTGAAGATGAGTGGAGAGCAATTAACATAGGCAATCGATCACTTCGGCGTGTCGTTAGATTTACATCAGAGGCTCCCTTCGAGGAATCTGATGATAGACAGTCTTCCGGACGATGTCATAGGTTTGTACCTAGAATATTTTATGCAAGGAGGTATTAGGGTGCCTTTTTCATCTTTTCTTTTAAGTATAATTAGACATTATAAAGTACATATCTCGCAACTGGTCCCTTTAGATTTTAACTGGACAACTCTTTTTGAGGTTTAATGCCGAAGCTTGCGCATAACTCCTACCACATCACTTTTTCGAGCGTTCTATAAATTAAGTAAACAAGGTCACTGGTTTTCGTTTGAGAAGAGGGGAGGCAAAGATAAGAAAGTGTGTTTTAACGAGTTTTTGACTGGGTTGAAGGGTTGGAAGCATTAGTTCTTTTTGATCGACCGAAGGGCAATCACATTTGCCATGCCGTAGAGGCATCATGACTCAGATATTTCCGACCATTTTTCGAAGGGGGAATTTAATGTGGATGATGTTGCCCGGCTGGAAGCTAATGTGATTCCGCTTATCAAGGTTTCGGGGGCCTTTTTGTATGCGGAGGGGTTCTCCGCCCATTGAAAGTATCATGGGTTTAGGGCTACTTTGAGGGATGCTAAAGGGAATGGTATAGCCCAAGCCTTATTTGTTTGTTTATCTTCTTCTTTTGCGTGTCCTTTCTTTCTACTAAAAAATGTTCTTACTTTTTTCAGCCACCACCATGTCGGAATATCTCATCCATCCAAGATATATAGAAGCTGCCATGACAAAGGTGATGCTTATATGGAAGGTAATGAGAACCCTTTACATGTGACCATTCCAGCCGATCCAAATGTTGCCATTCCAAAGAAAACTATGGAAATGAAAAAAGGTTGAGATTGCTAATGAAAAGATCCTGGCTGATAAGGAGAGGAAGAGAAAGCAAGAAACCAGACCGAGGCAAAGGCTGCTACCAAGGCTGCTTCTAATGATGGAAGTTTGAAAATCAGGGTTCAGTTCAAGTGCCCAGCTGGAGAGGGTACTGGATCTCGTCGGGGGAAATAGTAAAAAACAAGCAGATAAAGTACCTATGGTTGAATTGGAGTCTTTTGAGCATGTGTCTCAGCCCACCCCTTTGCACATAATCTTTCCTTCCCACCAAGAAGTTAACAAAGAACCTATTGAAGAAGGGGGATTAACCGTTTGGATAGATATGACGGAGTGGGAAGCGATCATCATGATGGAGCGGGTACAAACAATGTTATAAAGGCCGAACGTCTGAGGTTCTAATGCAGGGGGAGCGGCCCAGGAGGACGATGAGCCTCGTCTTGTTAGGGACCGGATTTCTAAGGAGTGGGACGGCAAGTGTTCTCCTCGTGTAGAAACGTCCAAGACTGTTGAGATTCGAAGATGGTGGAAGGTATTTGTGAAGTGGATAACATGCGACTAATTTAAATATTGTCGGTAGCTTCACTGTAAGCCGTTGGATTAATTAATTTTGAATTTTTAGGGTTGAAAAATTCACGATTGTTGATGTAGCCAATGGATGAAAGGCAACCATTTTGTCATCTTAATGGATGGTTGAAGTAGTTAGGGTGTAATCGAGTAGAATTTTGGCATAACTCGACTCGATAATATATTGTTCGGCTTGAGTTCGGCTTGACTTTTTGACGAGTTCTTATGAGGGGAACTCGAGCTTGGCTGGAGAAAGTTGAAATTAGGCTTGAGTTCGGCTTGAAAGGCTCGAATTACTAGAAATTATGTGTTTTTTACCAACTAAAAGTGTAGTATGTTGAAGTAAAAACCGTGTCTTAGTTCAAACAAAGAAGAGGCTCCTCCAGACGATTTATAGTTTGGTCCTTCGGATACCTACATACAAAGAAGACACGCGTTATCCTCGTTTTGGGTTTTATCTGGCATGAGAGTAAGTTTCTAGAGGGGGAGAGTATATGTGAGTTTAGTGAGAGAAAATCATACCATGTGAATAGTAAATGTTCCCCTTTTATAGGTAGATTATTCTTGTTTTCATCTGGTGATCACATGTGGTGATCACGATACTTTTGGGCGTTAAAGTGCTATTTTCCCCTTTTTGGGACCTGCCTAAGTCAGTCTTCAGTTGTTAGACTTTATTCTTTACTCTTTTGCTTGAGCTGTGGTCCAGAGCTCGAGGATTGTTTCGGACTTGGTGTGTTTCTTTATTTGTAGTTCATTTTGGGTCATTCGTCTAAGGGTGATCCGACCTAGGCCGTTCGACAAATATAATGTTTGTTCATCTGTTGTATATCATTCGACATGGGCCGTTCGGCCACATACACCAACATAATATAAGATAAGATTTGAATTAGACTCGAGCTAGGCTCGAAAAACTCGTTACATTCATAAACTTACATATAAACCCTTAAGATACACATAATATATGTAAAAACATGTATATTACTTAAAAGCTCGATGGTATCTCGAGCCGGGCCTATATAAGCTCGAGTTCGGCTCGTTAAACATTCCAAACTCATTTTCTGGGCTCGAGGCTCAATAAAGCACGACTCAAACTAGCTTGAGTTGAGTTCGAGCTCGTTAAAAGCTCGACTCATTTACAACACTAATTGTAAGGTGATAAAAATATCGGGTTAAAGTTGTTATCATGAGAAACTCGTTGTTGTTACATTATTTTCATATAAGAATTCACTTTTATCACTAAACTAGTCACTAAATTTTTTATAATGATCAACATTAAACAAGTCTCACTTAATTACAAATATACCCTACAATATGTTCATGTACACATAATCTACAACTTTGTCTGGTGACCAAACCACATTCGGGCAAGAATGGGGGAGCCTTAATGGAGCACCATGTGTGAATGTGGTGCATCATAATGACTAGTCTAATAATATACCTCCCCATGAAGACGATATATTTCTTTATGACGGTCGCAAAAAGATCATAGAATGCTCAAATATAGTCGAGTTAATGCTATATTTTCCTTTGTATTAGAGGCTATCAGGTCAACACTGTGAAACTCAAAAGATTATAAAGATTATTTTACTAGGTATTTCAGCTCACATTTATGTTGGTAGATAGTTCATTTTACTAGTTATTTTCAGTTCACATTTTGTTGGTAAATAGTTCATTAAACTAAAATCTGATGCTTCTTTTAATAAGAAAAAATAACTATTAGTGTTCATTTCTTACTTGTTGCAAATGACAGTTTAATTTAGCTAATTAATTTATGCTTTCTTAGAGATTGGTAATAACTATTATTGGACAATTATTGAAGACAACTTGAGAAAAATAGATTGAAATAATTTAGGATGGAGACAACAGTTTTTCGTTAGCGCAAGTAATTCAATATTATAACCAAACTAACATGACATATTTAAATAAACTGATCGGTCGCATCAATCCTAACTCATTTACATATAAGCCGAACACGATTCATCTAACTTTGTATATCCAAAGATGTTGTTCGGTCACATGTGTTAGCATGTCGGCATTTTAACTTAAAACTTTTTGTTTTTATTTAAAGAAATTTAACAAGGTAATAGGTCAACTCGTTTAATGACCTGACCTTAACATTCCTATCTAATAAACATGCTAATTGGATCAATAAGATCTACAACATGTTTAATCCCAAAACTAACTTATATTTTAATGTTGATTTCATGTCGTGTTTTGTATCGAAGTCAGGAAATGTCAACCACATTAATTGCTCCGCATATGAAACACATAATCTTTATAACCTTGTTCAAAAATTCAAACCTAGGCATAGTATTGACTATGTACACAATGGTAGGCTTTTTTTTTTTTTTTTTTTTTTTTTTTTTTTTTTTTTTTTTTAACTATACTAAAAAAGTAGTTGATATAGCCTTTTTTTTTTCCCTCCTCCTCAACAACGATGGCTTTTATTTATCTATATCATGTTCCTAAACTCAAATGCTCATCTTTGACGAGGGATAAAGCAAAGAATAACAACCTTCTATATCTTAATAGTTGCTAAATATATCTCCTATAAATCCGAGTTCCATTCAAGATAGATAATATCCGTGGCTGCTTATTTTTTGAATTTCTTTTACGAATTCGTGGAACATTTTTTTGGGTAATTGGGTTCTAGTTTGCATGCTCAACGACGACTGCGTTGCTGTATCTAAAACTCTAAGTCCAAACTATAAAAGATTGAGGCAATGATAATGGCAACAAGGCACGTGTGCATGGTGTGGTTTGGGTCGGTTGTTGGTTAAAACCGAAACCGAACCGAAAAATTCGGTTTTTATAATATCCAAAACCGAAATTATTCGTTTTTTGGCGGTTCGGTTTTTAGGTTTTTAACCACTTATATTTGTATGTAGCCAATTTATATCAACAAACTTGATTTTCGTAGAAAATTAGTTATTTCTTTTTACTTTTTTGTCAAGATAAGCCTAATAATATTTATCTCATAATTCTACAATTATACACGTATAGATGAGATACACACATGCAAGTGAATTTACACATAGTATGATCATTGTTACATAAGTATTGATATATCGTAAAGTAAACACATGTACACACTAAAAAAACTTATAAACAAGATAAAAATATTAGATAAATCCATCTACAAAATTAATATGAATTTATAAATTTGATTTGTTTAGTTATTTATTTACATTATATTAGTTATATACTATTATATAATAGAAGCAGTTTGGTTCGGTTGTTATGGTTCGATTTTTGGAAAAAAACTGAAACCGAACCGAATTTTCAGTTTTTGAAAAAGTAAAAACCGAAACATCGATTTTTAGTTTTGGTCGGTTTTTTTGGTTCGGTTTTGATTTTTTTGGTTTTTTTTGCTCACCCTTATGTTTTTCTTCCATGTGCCTTCGACATTTGATATAGGGATGTGTTATACATACCCTCCTTATGTTGTTATATCAGTGGGGTTTGGTCAAATCGTACAACCCAAGATGCATATCGTATAAGCCAGCGATGCACCCAATCATTAAATATCCTCTCTATAAGAGGGTGTGGATAACTTGTCCCTTGATATATCATAGCTTATTTAATCTTTATATGCATTATCTTATATTATTAGATAGAGATGAATGATGTTTTATTTGTATACTAGATTTAAAACTAAATACACAATTTTTGTAATTCATATTTTATTGTAATTATACTGTTTATGCCATTTTTTTAAGCCAACTGTTTATGCCTTCTGATTTTGTTTTTGTTTTGTTTCCTTTTTCCTTTTCCTTCTTTTTTCTTGCTTTATAATCTTGATTTTAAAAGTAGAATGATAAAGGACGAAGAGTGCTAAGATAAGATAATGCTAGAAGATATTGTTAGCCCTCTTATATGCACTAATAATAATGTTGAAATGAAAAAGTTTGATGGTCTACAGATTAATAAATTATGTTATTATTTACATTTTGTTCTCGAGTTTTTTTTATTATTTATTTATTGATTTATTTTAAAAAGAAGGAAAGATGAGTAAAGAGAAAATGAAAGTAATGAAAGAAAATTATTGTTTTATCTTGTGTTTTTGTAGATTAGACAGAAAATGAACAAAAATTTGTTCTTAAAAAGAGATGAGGTATTAAAGCTACAATTACATCTTTTTGAAAAGGCAAAAAAGCATAAAAAAATATAGATGAAATGTCATTTCAATATTATTAAACTATTTTACGCCTCTTTCATCTCAAAAATAAGAAGAAACATTTGGCTAAAAAAACAATGGGATTTCCCTCTTTCCACTTTCTTTCCCTCCTAAATATAATATCGAGAACTTGACTATTTTTAGTTCCTTCCACTTTCACTTTATTTCTTTTTTTTTTTAAATGCAACTTGAGAACACAGTGTAATGTTTCGTAGCATGTTTAATCCTTCTGCACCGTCTTTTGTTTTAATGGATGTGTTATAGGTAACCTTGGCTCACTCCTAACAACCAATACCCCCTGGTCCACTCTTGTTTACAGTACAACACAGTTTGTTATCAGTTTCGATTCTTTCTTTCAGTTTTAAGCTTTTAAATTATTAAACTTTATATTTTCTGTTTCATACTTTTAATTTTATAATTTTAATATATAAAAAAAAAAAAAAAAAAAAAAAAAAAAAAAAAACCCGAGGGGGCGTCACTTGTATTTTTTTTGGAGGTTCATATAACCTTCCCTTTTTTCAAAAATGTGAGCGTTTGGTAGTGTGATTTGTCACAAAAGTTGGTAAGGCGGCAATTTGGCAAACAAAAAGGACATGTATGAATGTTTTTCAATTAAATGGATGATTAGACAAGCTTGTTGAATTATTGCAATATACTACTACGTAATAGATTGTTTTTGAATTTCCAAATAACTTATATTCTAATTTTGGATCTTATATTTGATTAGATATAGGTGTGAGTTATTTTAGAAATTAAAAAATAAAATAAAATAAAGAAATAAATGCAAATAAAATAAAAACAATAAAATGAAAAAAACATTGAGATCGAGTGATTGTTATTATATCACATGATGTAGATGAATTTGAATATCAAAAAGAAATCTTCTTGTTTTCACAACTTTTGTAAAGAAATTGTATTGATGTAGATGTTCAATAACATGTGTGATATATGTTTGGAAAATTAAGTAAGTGTATTTTCCAATGTAAAAAATGTTAGAATTAAATAACATGACAATCATATAAACAGGTAAACACATATGCGGAAGCGTAGGAACATCTATAACATATAAGAGATTAACATAAATTAAATAGGAACGTACCTTTAGTGATTCTAGCAAAACAAGAATCAATAATTAATCTTGAACATGTGATGAACCCTAATTAGGGTTTATATGGATCAATGATTAACCACTTACCGTTTTGTTAATCGATCCCTTGATAACAACAAAAGTATGTTGTTACCTCGTTCTTGTACACACAAACTACTAACGAATTAAAGGTGATGTTAGTAACATAAAACACAATGTTTAGGAAGTCAAGAAAATCGACAACCCTAAGGATTAGGGTTGTACGATCGTTTTAAGCAAGAGAGGAGAAGAGAAAACTTTTAGGGATAATTTGTGTGCACAAAAGGTGTGAAACAAATAACCCTTGAGTTTGTATATATAGCCTAGTAAACTTGTTATCCAAGTTTGATAAGGATTGGGCTTCCCTATCCCCCAGTCGACCGGCCATGGGTCCAAGGGAGGGATTCCGGATCCTTCTTGCTATTTATTTCATCTCTAGTCCTTTACGTTTGCATTTAACGATAGTTAGTCCATACGGTTAATAACTAATGACCCTTAAGTCCTTCTAGTGTTTAAATAATTATATATATACATAACATTTAATATATATAATTATTATACTTTAATTCTCGTTTGTAATGTGTGCAATCCCGAGGTCTCGGGTTCGATACTAGACATTTAACTTATTAATATTTATCCAATATTCCAACAGCTCCCACTTGGATATCTATTAATAGTAAAATGACATTGGTTAGCGTCTAGCAACACTCCAATGCCCCTAGTTCGACTCGAGGTAGTTTTCCTGAAAAAAAACTTTTAATGATTCATCATTATAATCATCCTTTTGTTTCTAATACTACGTTAATAAAGATATGGATCTTAGTCATTCTTTAATTAACAATTCTGTTTCTCGTTGTTTATAATTGAGCAAGATTACCAAAACATCTGAACGTATTCCAGATATACTTTGGGCATGCGCACGCAAACATCTTGTCAACCCTACGAGGGGCCCAGCAGTATTAAACTTCAAAACAAATTTGAAGGAACAAATTCTTTCTTGACTACAAGAATAACCCATGAACTTTGCAACACTTCTGAAAACAACCCTTATAACTCTCTGTTACGGTGAGCGGTAGATTGCTTCACAAAAATGCACTACATCCATGACTCTTATCTGGTATCTCAAGTCTGAGGATAACAAATTCATGATTTACTTACTGACAAGATCCATAAAGTAAAATCATGTAGTTGGGATAAGTCCTATATTCAATTCATCAAATATCATGTGAAATTGGTATGTCAACGCATCAATATACTTTCAAGTATATTTTTAACCAATACTCAGATTTGTCTTATTTTAATGATATTCCCATATCATTAATCGACAATGGACAATTTAGAATAACATAAGTTATTCACGGATTTAAACATGCAAATATAGGACACAATTTATTATTAATAAAAACAAACGTACTAAATACTTTAATTCATTATAAATAATAATTGCTTAATGTCCTTTATCCAAATACCAAAATAGATCAATGCATGATTATACTAGTTCATGAATTTTCCTCAAGTAATAACTTGAAGACAATTATGCCTCAAGTAATGGCAATCATACTTGTTGACAAGGCATTATTTCATCTAACTATGATCTATCCGAATTTTGAGAATACTTCTTTCAAGAATTCAATAATTAAAATTCTTGTATGTGTAAATCCAACTATCTTGATATAGCCACATAATTTTTCATAAATGGTGTGATATCCTCAATCACCAACTTATGACAATCAAACTTTCAAACCTTTTAAAGTATTCTAATTCTTTTAATGTTTAATGCAACTATGCTCTTAGTTGAGCACCACTAGTTCTCATGAAATCCTTCATGACTAGTTATTGAGTGTCATCTCAATTAAACCAGCATCATTGTATATTAAACGTAATATGCTCTTTAAAATTTTCGTAAACTTAATATCCATAGTGTAATGTTTAGGAGCTATTCCAGGTTGAGGATTATTATTCTAATTTCAAACATTTTCCATTAGAATATCTATTACACAAGTTATATTATAACTTTTAATTGGATATTGAATATTGTCAAATCATTAAGCACTTAAGCATGATACAACAATAATATAATGCACATGAAAATCCTTCAGTCAAACTTAGATTTTATTCATGTTTGATCTTTACAAATATGTATATCCATTTATTCATCCAAAATAATATATCATATTCTCTTTAGAATTTATTTACTGCACTTGTTCATTTAATAACAAACTTTAGTTCCAAGGTTGTATGTTTTATTTTCTAAATCTTTCAAATAAAGTTTCATTCCAAACTAAGTCTAACCTTTTACTTATATGGAATGTTACTCTATAACATATATGATTTAGTAAATCAAACATAAAACTCCCACTAGTTTTCAGGAATACTTAGAAATTATCTTATTTCAATTATCAATCAAGGCATGGATTTAATAATTAAACATAATAGTAATTTCCTAGATGCATGCATTTATCCATTCATGGATTATTGCACTTTGTACACTTCCAAATATTTACTTGAATTCATAAATTCCTTTTGATTACTTTTCGTCCTCGCTCAAGTAATTATTCAAGAAAGAGTTTTTGATATTCCATTGTCAATTTTCACATTCATGTAAATATGACAATTACCATCTTTATATCTTTAATGTGCTTAAGAAAGAGTATTCAATCATAGTTAATTGCTTAAGCATGATTAATAATCTTGTCATAAGACATGCACTAAGATATGTGTACAATTTTTGTCCATATGATTTCTACACAAAGATTTAAACCTCTAGGGTTACTTATCTTTGAATAAACTCATCTTCATTCTCTAACCATTAAGAATTAAGATAAACCAAATTTTAAATTTGAATATCTTTATGAACAACATCTCCAACATTCATAATATGAATAATTTACCCAATTCATTATTTTGGTAATACTACATCATATAATCATCAGCATATTAATTAAATACCTGAGATATCCAAGTGGATCTATGAATGATAATTCCATCATCTTGAGGTTTATCATTTACATGTTTTGCCTCATCATGATTTTTACTAGTGTGTTTTAGAAGATTATGTATCTTGTAAATCTATCTTATCAAGATAAAATACTCCCACTTGCCTTTAGTATTATATAGAATAAACTAGTTAGCAATTAGAGCAACAATCCAACGTTCTCTTTTAGGACATTACAAATACACATTGACAGTTCTTGACATTCTTTTGTTAACAACCTACCCATAAGTAGCTTAACAAATTCAGAACTCCAATTTAAGACTTAATGTGATTCATCACATTTCATAATGTCTTATTAATCTTCTAGGAGTCTAATTGAGTATATTCATTACATACTCAATTTTCTAACCTTAATAACTTTTGGAAGAAAAGAAGTCATAGTTATCTTTAATCAAACAATCTAACAAGAGTTTGATTTCCCTAACTGAACATACCATAAAATATGGTATTTCAATTAGAATTAATATTGTAAGAAGATCTAACAATATAAGATAACCATATTCCTTTTGGTATACCTATTTACCAACTAAGTCAACTTAATAGTATAATAGTATTTCCAACCCAATTGCATGCCTTTTATATAACACAAGTACTTTTAACCAAGTCACTTCATGTTCATGTCTCTTCAAAACATGAACGTGTTATATTCCCACTTTCCGTTATTAATCATTGATCATCTCAATGACTTCTTGTATATGTCTTAATTAAAAGACCATAACAAGCTAACGTCTTACTTTATTATAAGTCTTGTAATACTTAGAAGACTTCATGTTTATAAATATACAATAATGTATAAACATGTATAATTAAAGTAATCATGAACACCATCATTTGGTTTCATTAATATTTTCAAGTTAACACACTACTTCATTTTTATTTATGTCATTCTTAGAATACATAATTATTGAAGTAGTATTATATTGACACATGTTCTAATAGATGTCTAATTTAGAAACTGTAAATTATCCATGTTGGTCTCACGCATACATGGAAATTCACCTTGTTGTTAATATTTAGCTTGCGTCTCACGTTTACTAAATTTCAACACCAAGTGTTTCTTAGATTAGATTTATATAAATCATATTAGAACTATAGTCTCTTACTTTGCAGTTAAGAGAATCCGTTAAATCATATTCTTATGTGTTGTACCTTGCACACAATGTAGATTTCTCCCACTTGTGCATGGAACAACATCATGTACCATATGAACAACACGCACGCGTTTGTTAATGTGAACAATATGATTTGTGTCATTAGTATAACTAGTAGATATAGAGTTTACTCAATCAATCAAGGAAACGCACATGACTATCCTTGAAAATATTAGTGTCTATATTTGGAAAGTATTTATCTTGAGATGTTCAAAGATAAAGTAGAGTCTTACCAAGATAACAACCCTTGTGACTCCCACTGAATTAGAGATCATTACTATGATTCCTTATTCAGTAATACACACACAATACTCCCACTGAATTTGACAACATTGTAAATGTTTCATTAATCTAGTGAAAGGGAATAGTGTGCTATTCACTTTCCTACATCTTTTAGAAAACCCATTCGTAACAATTAATTAGGTACTAAAAGAATGTATTCTTCTACATAAATGTGATTCATCACATTCCAAACTATTAACTTGAAAAATTGAGCATACAATTTCTTCCTTTATTAGGTCTACCATTCCAACAATTGAATTTAGTACCTTTAAATGATCAAAAAACAACTAGATAAAATACACTAGTTTGTCTTTTATCATTTTGCAGTAATTCATCTAGCTTCTAATTTAATAACTCATATAGTGCAAATTATCATAACTATTAACGTTTGCTACGAGTTATGTATTAGAACATAGACAATTCTAATTTTCCTATTAAACCTTTCTCATTCATGAAAAGGAATAGGATTAAGTTTCACACTTCTCCTCATGGAAAAAAGACTAGGTTTATTCTTTTAGTAAAATTGACTCTAACCAAAAACCCATACGGGTGTAGATCAATTAAAAGAATAACCTACGTTTACGGTTTTAATGTTGCATTAATACATTTAAAGAATTTTCAAAATTCAATTTTAGTATTTTCGATAATTTATATTTCCAAGAAAATATAATACCCAAGGATATATTCATATAACCAACATATTTTCTTGAAAATCTAGGATCCAACTTTACATAGATTCCACCACATCAGTTGATCTGCTAGTGGTGAAAGTATAAAAGATGGTAATCTGTCAAACAATAATTGGCAAACAATTTTCCAATTCCTAGATCATTATGGGATTTACATCAAATTGATTCATCAATTTGTCATGTAAGCATGTTTCATCCCATCTCATGCCTTAAGCTCTAGGTCTCACGCATCAACTTAATTAAGTCTTATAACTTAGAAACTGCAAATTCTCCATGTGTGGTCTCACGCACACTCGGAAATTTACCTTATCATTAAAATTTAGCCTGCGTCTCACGTTTACTAAATAAAAACTTCAAGTGTTTCTTATAGTTAGATGGCATGTAACTTAAATTTTTAAGGGTATTCTTATTTTTGATATGTCAATCAAAATATGTATAAAGATGCATGCACTCATCTTTATAGCATAAGTTTTCAAAAAAACTTTTAATTTACCAATCAGTGAAATTAATACACAAAGTTTTACTTGAGGTTTAATAAACCCTAAGATGACTTTCTACAATTATGATTTTAAAAGTAATTCGTCTAAGACATATTCAAGATTGTGATAACCAAGGCAGACTCTAAGGCTCTTTTCTAAGCCTTCATATCACGGTTATGAATCAAGTCTTAAAAGAGTTAATTTTTTAAAAACATATTTGTACAAAACATCAATCAAGCAAAAGTTTATGGATTCAATCTCAAAATCATGCAATAAAGTATGAATCTTGCTAGTCTCGCCTGGGAGCTGATTACCGTGCGAATCGGACCACTAGCGGCACATAAGACCTTGCAAGATTCTTACTTTATCACTTTTGTTTCACCGTTATTAGTCCGATTTAATTTTTCTTTATAAAAATTACCCTTTTATTGCTTACAAACATGTCCAACAATCAAAACAATAAAACAAGTAATAAAGACAAATCAAAACAACTAATAACATAACAATTATAAAGGCGAAACAATTAGCCACATGCAATCTTTATTAGAAGATCCTAATAAAATCAAGTCTAGGTATAATAATGCATGTAATCAACTAAGGCCTTCTCCTCTTGATGGAAGAGAGTCACATACATTGACAAGTCAATTGCGTAGGCCAAAGCTAATATACACACCACATAGCAATAAATTGATTTTAATATTATAATTGAGGTCTTCCCCAATGTTAGATCTATCAAAACATGTGACAAAACATAACAATTAAAAACAATTAATAACCCATGACTAACATGCATGTTTCGTCACGGGTCAAAGCATAACAATTACCAATTAGGTCAAGAATACGCCCAACTAACACATAAACATGTAGGCAACCTAGGGTTTCTAATCCAATTAATATTAAAAACCACAAACCCTAATTTGGATTAAAGAGGAAATCGACCCCCCCCCCCCCCCCCAAATTTTTTAGGGTTTAGGAAATTTAAAGAATCCTAGATCTATAAAACAACCTAACATGTATCTAAAACAAACAAAAATTCATTTTTTATGTGTTTTATGTAATCAATTACATGTTATAGCAAGCTCGTGATACCACTGTTAGAATTAAATAACATGACAATCATATAAACAGGTAAACACATATGCGGAAGCGTAGGAACATCTATAACATATAAGAGATTAACATAAATTAAATAGGAACGTACCTTTAGTGATTCTAGCAAAACAAGAATCAATAGTTAATCTTGAACATGTGATGAACCCTAATTAGGGTTTATATGGATCAATGATTAACCCCTTACCGTTTTGTTAATCGATCCCTTGATAACAACAAAAGTATGTTGTTACCTCGTTCTTGTACACACAAACTACTAACGAATTAAAGGTGATGCTAGTAACATAAAACACAATGTTTAGGAAGTCAAGAAAATGGGCAACCCTAAGGATTAGGGTTGTACGATCGTTTTAAGCAAGAGAGGAGAAGAGAAAACTTTTAGGGATAATTTGTGTGCACAAAAGGTGTGAAACAAATAACCCTTGAGTTTGTATATATAGCCTAGTAAACTTGTTATCCAAGTTTGATAAGGATTGGGCTTCCCTATCCCCTAGTCGACCGGCCATGGGTCCAAGGGAGGGATTCCGGATCCTTCTTGCTATTTATTTCATCTCTAGTCCTTTACGTTTGCATTTAACGACAGTTAGTCCATACGGTTAATAACTAATGACCCTTAAGTCCTTCTAGTGTTTAAATAATTATATATATACATAACATTTAATATATATAATTATTATACTTTAATTCTCGTTTGTAATGTGTGCAATCCCGAGGTCTCGGGTTCGATACTAGACATTTAACTTATTAATATTTATCCAATATTCCAACAGCTCCCACTTGGATATCTATTAATAGTAAAATGACATTGGTTAGCGTCTAGCAACACTCCAATGCCCCTAGTTCGACTCGAGGTAGTTTTCCTGAAAAAAAACTTTTAATGATTCATCATTATAATCATCCTTTTGTTTCTAATACTACGTTAATAAAGATATGGATCTTAGTCATTCTTTAATTAACAATTCTGTTTCTCGTTGTTTATAATTGAGCAAGATTACCAAAACATCTGAACGTATTCCAGATATACTTTGGGCATGCGCACGCAAACATCTTGTCAACCCTACGAGGGGCCCAGCAGTATTAAACTTCAAAACAAATTTGAAGGAACAAATTCTTTCTTGACTACAAGAATAACCCATGAACTTTGCAACACTTCTGAAAACAACCCTTATAACTCTCTGTTACGGTGAGCGGTAGATTGCTTCACAAAAATGCACTACATCCATGACTCTTATCTGGTATCTCAAGTCTGAGGATAACAAATTCATGATTTACTTACTGACAAGATCCATAAAGTAAAATCATGTAGTTGGGATAAGTCCTATATTCAATTCATCAAATATCATGTGAAATTGGTATGTCAACGCATCAATATACTTTCAAGTATATTTTTAACCAATACTCAGATTTGTCTTATTTTAATGATATTCCCATATCATTAATCGACAATGGACAATTTAGAATAACATAAGTTATTCACGGATTTAAACATGCAAATATAGGACACAATTTATTATTAATAAAAACAAACGTACTAAATACTTTAATTCATTATAAATAATAATTGCTTAATGTCCTTTATCCAAATACCAAAATAGATCAATGCATGATTATACTAGTTCATGAATTTTCCTCAAGTAATAACTTGAAGACAATTATGCCTCAAGTAATGGCAATCATACTTGTTGACAAGGCATTATTTCATCTAACTATGATCTATCCGAATTTTGAGAATACTTCTTTCAAGAATTCAATAATTAAAATTCTTGTATGTGTAAATCCAACTATCTTGATATAGCCACATAATTTTTCATAAATGGTGTGATATCCTCAATCACCAACTTATGACAATCAAACTTTCAAACCTTTTAAAGTATTCTAATTCTTTTAATGTTTAATGCAACTATGCTCTTAGTTGAGCACCACTAGTTCTCATGAAATCCTTCATGACTAGTTATTGAGTGTCATCTCAATTAAACCAGCATCATTGTATATTAAACGTAATATGCTCTTTAAAATTTTCGTAAACTTAATATCCATAGTGTAATGTTTAGGAGCTATTCCAGGTTGAGGATTATTATTCTAATTTCAAACATTTTCCATTAGAATATCTATTACACAAGTTATATTATAACTTTTAATTGGATATTGAATATTGTCAAATCATTAAGCACTTAAGCATGATACAACAATAATATAATGCACATGAAAATCCTTCAGTCAAACTTAGATTTTATTCATGTTTGATCTTTACAAATATGTATATCCATTTATTCATCCAAAATAATATATCATATTCTCTTTAGAATTTATTTACTGCACTTGTTCATTTAATAACAAACTTTAGTTCCAAGGTTGTATGTTTTATTTTCTAAATCTTTCAAATAAAGTTTCATTCCAAACTAAGTCTAACCTTTTACTTATATGGAATGTTACTCTATAACATATATGATTTAGTAAATCAAACATAAAACTCCCACTAGTTTTCAGGAATACTTAGAAATTATCTTATTTCAATTATCAATCAAGGCATGGATTTAATAATTAAACATAATAGTAATTTCCTAGATGCATGCATTTATCCATTCATGGATTATTGCACTTTGTACACTTCCAAATATTTACTTGAATTCATAAACTCCTTTTGATTACTTTTCGTCCTCGCTCAAGTAATTATTCAAGAAAGAGTTTTTGATATTCCATTGTCAATTTTCACATTCATGTAAATATGACAATTACCATCTTTATATCTTTAATGTGCTTAAGAAAGAGTATTCAATCATAGTTAATTGCTTAAGCATGATTAATAATCTTGTCATAAGACATGCACTAAGATATGTGTACAATTTTTGTCCATATGATTTCTACACAAAGATTTAAACCTCTAGGGTTACTTATCTTTGAATAAACTCATCTTCATTCTCTAACCATTAAGAATTAAGATAAACCAAATTTTAAATTTGAATATCTTTATGAACAACATCTCCAACATTCATAATATGAATAATTTACCCAATTCATTATTTTGGTAATACTACATCATATAATCATCAGCATATTAATTAAATACCTGAGATATCCAAGTGGATCTATGAATGATAATTCCATCATCTTGAGGTTTATCATTTACATGTTTTGCCTCATCATGATTTTTACTAGTGTGTTTTAGAAGATTATGTATCTTGTAAATCTATCTTATCAAGATAAAATACTCCCACTTGCCTTTAGTATTATATAGAATAAACTAGTTAGCAATTAGAGCAACAATCCAACGTTCTCTTTTAGGACATTACAAATACACATTGACAGTTCTTGACATTCTTTTGTTAACAACCTACCCATAAGTAGCTTAACAAATTCAGAACTCCAATTTAAGACTTAATGTGATTCATCACATTTCATAATGTCTTATTAATCTTCTAGGAGTCTAATTGAGTATATTCATTACATACTCAATTTTCTAACCTTGATAACTTTTGGAAGAAAAGAAGTCATAGTTATCTTTAATCAAACAATCTAACAAGAGTTTGATTTCCCTAACTGAACATACCATAAAATATGGTATTTCAATTAGAATTAATATTGTAAGAAGATCTAACAATATAAGATAACCATATTCCTTTTGGTATACCTATTTACCAACTAAGTCAACTTAATAGTATAATAGTATTTCCAACCCAATTGCATGCCTTTTATATAACACAAGTACTTTTAACCAAGTCACTTCATGTTCATGTCTCTTCAAAACATGAACGTGTTATATTCCCACTTTCCGTTATTAATCATTGATCATCTCAATGACTTCTTGTATATGTCTTAATTAAAAGACCATAACAAGCTAACGTCTTACTTTATTATAAGTCTTGTAATACTTAGAAGACTTCATGTTTATAAATATACAATAATGTATAAACATGTATAATTAAAGTAATCATGAACACCATCATTTGGTTTCATTAATATTTTCAAGTTAACACACTACTTCATTTTTATTTATGTCATTCTTAGAATACATAATTATTGAAGTAGTATTATATTGACACATGTTCTAATAGATGTCTAATTTGGAAACTGTAAATTATCCATGTTGGTCTCACGCATAAATGGAAATTCACCTTGTTGTTAATATTTAGCTTGCGTCTCACGTTTACTAAATTTCAACACCAAGTGTTTCTTAGATTAGATTTATATAAATCATATTAGAACTATAGTCTCTTACTTTGCAGTTAAGAGAATCCGTTAAATCATATTCTTATGTGTTGTACCTTGCACACAATGTAGATTTCTCCCACTTGTGCATGGAACAACATCATGTACCATATGAACAACACGCACGCGTTTGTTAATGTGAACAATATGATTTGTGTCATTAGTATAACTAGTAGATATAGAGTTTACTCAATCAATCAAGGAAACGCACATGACTATCCTTGAAAATATTAGTGTCTATATTTGGAAAGTATTTATCTTGAGATGTTCAAAGATAAAGTAGAGTCTTACCAAGATAACAACCCTTGTGACTCCCACTGAATTAGAGATCATTACTATGATTCCTTATTCAGTAATACACACACAATACTCCCACTGAATTTGACAACATTGTAAATGTTTCATTAATCTAGTGAAAGGGAATAGTGTGCTATTCACTTTCCTACATCTTTTAGAAAACCCATTCGTAACAATTAATTAGGTACTAAAAGAATGTATTCTTCTACATAAATGTGATTCATCACATTCCAAACTATTAACTTGAAAAATTGAGCATACAATTTCTTCCTTTATTAGGTCTACCATTCCAACAATTGAATTTAGTACCTTTAAATGATCAAAAAACAACTAGATAAAATACACTAGTTTGTCTTTTATCATTTTGCAGTAATTCATCTAGCTTCTAATTTAATAACTCATATAGTGCAAATTATCATAACTATTAACGTTTGCTACGAGTTATGTATTAGAACATAGACAATTCTAATTTTCCTATTAAACCTTTCTCATTCATGAAAAGGAATAGGATTAAGTTTCACACTTCTCCTCATGGAAAAAAGACTAGGTTTATTCTTTTAGTAAAATTGACTCTAACCAAAAACCCATACGGGTGTAGATCAATTAAAAGAATAACCTACGTTTACGGTTTTAATGTTGCATTAATACATTTAAAGAATTTTCAAAATTCAATTTTAGTATTTTCGATAATTTATATTTCCAAGAAAATATAATACCCAAGGATATATTCATATAACCAACATATTTTCTTGAAAATCTAGGATCCAACTTTACATAGATTCCACCACATCAGTTGATCTGCTAGTGGTGAAAGTATAAAAGATGGTAATCTGTCAAACAATAATTGGCAAACAATTTTCCAATTCCTAGATCATTATGGGATTTACATCAAATTGATTCATCAATTTGTCATGTAAGCATGTTTCATCCCATCTCATGCCTTAAGCTCTAGGTCTCACGCATCAACTTAATTAAGTCTTCTAACTTAGAAACTGCAAATTCTCCATGTGTGGTCTCACGCACACTCGGAAATTTACCTTATCATTAAAATTTAGCCTGCGTCTCACGTTTACTAAATAAAAACTTCAAGTGTTTCTTATAGTTAGATGGCATGTAACTTAAATTTTTAAGGGTATTCTTATTTTTGATATGTCAATCAAAATATGTATAAAGATGCATGCACTCATCTTTATAGCATAAGTTTTCAAAAAAACTTTTAATTTACCAATCAGTGAAATTAATACACAAAGTTTTACTTGAGGTTTAATAAACCCTAAGATGACTTTCTACAATTATGATTTTAAAAGTAATTCGTTTAAGACATATTCAAGATTGTGATAACCAAGGCAGACTCTAAGGCTCTTTTCTAAGCCTTCATATCACGGTTATGAATCAAGTCTTAAAAGAGTTAATTTTTTAAAAACATATTTGTACAAAACATCAATCAAGCAAAAGTTTATGGATTCAATCTCAAAATCATGCAATAAAGTATGAATCTTGCTAGTCTCGCCTGGGAGCTGATTACCGTGCGAATCGGACCACTAGCGGCACATAAGACCTTGCAAGATTCTTACTTTATCACTTTTGTTTCACCGTTATTAGTCCGATTTAATTTTTCTTTATAAAAATTACCCTTTTATTGCTTACAAACATGTCCAACAATCAAAACAATAAAACAAGTAATAAAGACAAATCAAAACAACTAATAACATAACAATTATAAAGGCGAAACAATTAGCCACATGCAATCTTTATTAGAAGATCCTAATAAAATCAAGTCTAGGTATAATAATGCATGTAATCAACTAAGGCCTTCTCCTCTTGATGGAAGAGAGTCACATACATTGACAAGTCAATTGCGTAGGCCAAAGCTAATATACACACCACATAGCAATAAATTGATTTTAATATTATAATTGAGGTCTTCCCCAATGTTAGATCTATCAAAACATGTGACAAAACATAACAATTAAAAACAATTAATAACCCATGACTAACATGCATGTTTCGTCACGGGTCAAAGCATAACAATTACCAATTAGGTCAAGAATACGCCCAACTAACACATAAACATGTAGGCAACCTAGGGTTTCTAATCCAATTAATATTAAAAACCACAAACCCTAATTTGGATTAAAGAGGAAATCGACCCCCCCCCCCCAAATTTTTTAGGGTTTAGGAAATTTAAAGAATCCTAGATCTATAAAACAACCTAACATGTATCTAAAACAAACAAAAATTCATTTTTTATGTGTTTTATGTAATCAATTACATGTTATAGCAAGCTCGTGATACCACTGTTAGAATTAAATAACATGACAATCATATAAACAGGTAAACACATATGCGGAAGCGTAGGAACATCTATAACATATAAGAGATTAACATAAATTAAATAGGAACGTACCTTTAGTGATTCTAGCAAAACAAGAATCAATAGTTAATCTTGAACATGTGATGAACCCTAATTAGGGTTTATATGGATCAATGATTAACCCCTTACCGTTTTGTTAATCGATCCCTTGATAACAACAAAAGTATGTTGTTACCTCGTTCTTGTACACACAAACTACTAACGAATTAAAGGTGATGCTAGTAACATAAAACACAATGTTTAGGAAGTCAAGAAAATGGGCAACCCTAAGGATTAGGGTTGTACGATCGTTTTAAGCAAGAGAGGAGAAGAGAAAACTTTTAGGGATAATTTGTGTGCACAAAAGGTGTGAAACAAATAACCCTTGAGTTTGTATATATAGCCTAGTAAACTTGTTATCCAAGTTTGATAAGGATTGGGCTTCCCTATCCCCTAGTCGACCGGCCATGGGTCCAAGGGAGGGATTCCGGATCCTTCTTGCTATTTATTTCATCTCTAGTCCTTTACGTTTGCATTTAACGATAGTTAGTCCATACGGTTAATAACTAACGACCCTTAAGTCCTTCTAGTGTTTAAATAATTATATATATACATAACATTTAATATATATAATTATTATATTTTAATTCTCGTTTGTAATGTGTGCAATCCCGAGGTCTCGGGTTCGATACTAGACATTTAACTTATTAATATTTATCCAATATTCCAACAAAAAATGATGAGTTTGAAGTTTTATACAAATATTTATGTACATTTTATAATATCATTTTGTGCGTTCGAATTTACAGAATGATGCTATATAACATGTGATATATCAAACGTGATTTAATATCGTAAAAGAATTCGTTTATTGTCTTCAATTTATATGAGTATATTGTATTGATTTAGAGGTTTAAAAAACATGTGTGATATATTATTAAAAGGCTAAGGATGTGTATTTTACGGTGAAAAAGGCGAATCTTTTGAAGTTCAATCCAAATATTATGCCTATTTTACGACAACAATTGAGTGTTTGAACTTACCAATTAGTGTTATATTTGTGATATATCATACAAATTCTCTGTACTGAAAAAACCAAAATAAAAAAAAGAAAAAATTAATAATTATTGAAGGTATATGAAAGTGTCCATTTATTGAAAAGTAATAAATTTTCATCGAGATAGTATAATTTATGTCGTTTAACGATTAACGATTTTTTAAACATGATTTTTTTTTAAAAGTTGGTGGAAGTGGCTTTCATTTAGAAATTAAAAGTGAGATTTATTTTATTTTATTTTATTTTTTACAATGCGCAACTTAATTTATCTCTCAATATGCACTTAATAATTAGTTCCTGACTGAATTCTTGTCTAATTAGGTAATTTATTTTGAAAAATATTACAACAAAAGACAAGAAATAAAGTACATTTTACAAGTTGGACAATTACAAATCAAGATTTATAATACGCGATAAAAAAAGTTCGGATGGTGATTGGTAGATAGGTTTTGCTAAAAAAGATAAATAAATAAAAATCGGTAGATAGGTGATTGGATATTGATTACGTTTCTGCTCTGGATTGTCTTCGTGATACGATTCCAAGCTTTGATTTTAGTGGTTTCAATAATAAGGACACCGTCCCCTCTAAAGCCCAACAAACACTGGCGAGTGCCCTTTTTAGTGAAATGGTCAAGGATATGGAAGTTCATTTTGACATGACTGTGAGACAGGAAGCTGTTTTTGAGTGTCTACGCGCACCACATGCTCAAGATTTTCTATTAGCTATCCCCATAGACGGGCTAGGTCAGCATATGTCACCGGTGGAATATCGTACTATCCTTAAGTATCGCCTTATGATTCCATTATTTCCGGTTGATGAGATATGCCCTGTTTGTCGCAAGGCATGTTTGGATTCCTTTGGGAAACATGCGGTTCATTGTAAAGAGCTCCCGAGCTTCAAGTACAGACATGATTTTGTTAGAAACGTCCTTTTTGATGTATGTAGGCGTGCCAGGATCTCTGCCAAGAAAGAAGCGCCTGTGAACTTTTTGACAGACCCGTCGGATGGAAGATCTACATTGAGACCGGCTGACATTTTGATTTTTGGATGGGTTGGAGGGAAACATGCTTGTGTGGATCTGACCAGGGTTTCTCCTCTTGTGGGGTTGATTGAGTAGTCGGGGTTTTACAGCCGGACATGCCGCTTTGAAAATCAACACTTGTTTATTCCTTTCGCGTTTGATACATTTGGTTTCCTTGCACCTGAGGCGGTGGAACTACTCAACAGAGTCCAACGAGTTATGAATAGTAATGTTATTACACATAGATCCACAAATGTAGTTTTCAAAAGAGTTAGCTTTGTAATTCAAAAAGGGCTAGCGGCGCAGCTTGTTGCTCGTTTGCCTTCAACCACTATGTAAATTCTATTTTGATGAAATAAAGTTGCATTAAGTTTCATAGGTGATAGGAATGTTGTTTCAAGAAACAAATGTCATGGAGAAATGATAGAAGGATATGCAGAAATATAATGTACGAAGATATAGCAAAACTTTAATTGAGAAATGATATTTCCGTAATTGTGTATAGAAGAAGATATGTAGGAGGATATAGCAAAACTCTTTGCAATATTTTTTGACTAGATAAATAGTAGGCTCACACATTGTTCGAGTAACGATCTAAGGCTGTTGGAGTCATGTTTGGTGACAGTCTCTTTGTTTATGAGTTTGAGGTCTAGGTTGTGCTATTTTTTGTTTGGATGTATCTTATTGGGGAGAGTTTTATAGCTTAGGTTTTCTCGCTTAAGTTTATTTATTTATTATTGTATTTTTTGTCTCTCTAATTTTGTCTCGCTTTTTTATTTGGTAAAAGATTATACATTAGTATAAGAGACCTATACAAAAATTACAATTTGAGTGATATTAAGGGCATATTACAAATTGTGGAAAACTAGAAGGGTGGTTGAATAGTTTACCGTTTAAAATCTTTTTAACTTGTTTAATTAGCTTTGAAACTTTCTGTTTGATCAAAGATATATACACAAACACAATATATAACATGCAAGTAAATGAAAGAAACGATCAAACCACAACACGAGTATTTATCGTGGTTCGGCTACAAGGACTCTTTTTCCTTGCCCTACGTCTACGCCCCGAGTATCCAACTTGAGAGTTTCTTTCACTAGTCAACAAGCTCCTTTCACCGGCGGAGAAAACCTTACACGTCGCTTATACACGTTTACCGACACTAAGCTAGATGTCGAGTTCTTTTATAAGGGTACAACCACTCCCGTTAGTTCTTTTACAAGGATACAACAACTCCCGTCAAACTTTGTATTTTGAGGACTAAAATACTAACCGATCACTACTGAAAATACACAATCAAATGAAGTGTAAACTACACAAGTCTACACAATGCTAAGCTAACAAGTCTTGCAACGTTGTGTTGAATACTTGTAACTTTTTATGAACTCGTGAATCTCTTTGCTACAAAAAGAAACTTCACATATGAGATGTTAAAGGATTAGATGAAAGAATGAATGAATGTGTGAAAATAAGATGTAGAGTGATAAGCCAAAAATCAAACTTGTGACTTAGTATTTATAGCAAAACCTTCTGCAGGCCTGGCGGATACGGCGGAACCCTCAGATGGGTTCCACCCGTGTAACCCCAGGGTTCCGCCGGGCTTGCAGTTGGTTTTGCAATAAATCTTGCAAACCAAACAATGTCACATCTCATTACACCTAGTCAAACACAAAACTTGCAAGCAAACATATGGTTAGTCAAACACACTTTCTTTCCATAAACGTATATTGACAAAACTTGCCATAAATGTGATGCGACATTTCTATTTTAAGAAATAAAAAGTGTTGTGTTTTATGAAATGTAAAATGTAAAATGTAGCAAATGTCTAGTTTATGCAAGTCTTTAAAACTAAGATTATGTTTTACTTAGAAACTAAAGTTTACATTTTGTCGTTAACAAAACTTAGCAAAGATCGTAAAATATAAATAACGTTTTTAGGCGATATTTGTATTAACAATCTCCCCCTTTTTGTTGATGACAAAACATAAACGTTGTTTTTAAGTAACTCACAAAATCTTAGTGTTTAAGACTAAAAAAAATTTATATTAAACTTCTTTTACTTAAGTGATGAAAATCATATTAAGTTTTAAAGGTTTAATATATTCTCCCCCTTTTTGTCAAAACAAAAAGTAGAGTAGCGAAGCGGAATAATGCACGTGCTCCCCCTTGGTTGTTACTCTCCCTAAAAGGAGTGCCAAGATGGGAAACATGGATTTTGATCCTACAAAAAAAATGGTTAGTTGGTGATATATATAGTCAAGCTTGTAGTTACCACACACATTGCAACCACAATGACAACACAAAAATGGTCAACCAACAATGCAAGTAAGTAAGTAGAAAAAAATATCATTCCATGTAAAATTTGACTTTTAAAAGTCAAAGACAAGAAATGGGAAAGATTCTTCTACTTCTAAAAGAAAAACTAAAAATAACCAAGAAAAATAAAAGAAAATCAAATCCTACTTTCCTAAATGGGGCAAAAGGCCTCCAAATGTTGTCTAGGATTTGTTTAGGTGGGAAAGAGCATCCAAACGTTCTATGACGTGTTGGAATGCAAAACGGGTTTCATCTTGGAATTGGTGAAGCAACATTTTGATGCTTTCACCCATTTGCTCACAATGTGAGCAAACATGGGGATGAGTGGGTGGAAATGGGTTGATTTTTGTTTCTTGGTTTGAAGGTGGGTTGGTTTTTGGTTCTTGGGTGGAGGATGGGTTTGGTATAGAGTCAAGCAAGGTGGTTTGAAATTCCATTGCTTGATGGAGGTGATTCTCGACCATGCTTTGGATTTCCTCATTGGAAGGAAAGAAAGACTCAAAGGTTTGGTCTTGAGAATGTGGTGGAGTTGGGTGATCATGGTTTTCAAAATTTGGTTCTCCATAAAGATGACCATGGATGTCATGGTAGATAGGGTGAAACAACAATGGTTTGGGTTGATGGTACACTTGTTGTGGTGGTTGGGTATGGTTAAAATGCTCATTTTTGTCAAGAATTGACCTTGGTGTTTCATTTGCAAAAGGTGGTGGTTGTGTAGGTCTTGGTGGAAGATCATTGAGATCTTGGACAAAAGGGTGTGGTGATGTTGGAGGAGACCCAAATAACTCCATAGGTTCAAGTTTGGGTAATGGTGATGGTGATGGAGTTTTGGATGGTTGGGTTGGAGCACTTGGTGGAGTTGGGTCAATGGGTGATTTAGTTGGTGGTGGAGTGATCTCATTGGGTTCATTGGGTGATGGAGATGGAGATGCAAGGTTTAAAAAATGTTCATTTTTGATGGGTGAGGTGAATTCATTTGAGAATGAGGAGCTTAGGTTGATGGATTGGTTAGACCAAAGTGGTTTGACACTTATCCGGACGGTTTTCCGGATGGGTCGTGATGGTTGAGAGGTGATTGTTGACTTAGTCATGGTTAAAATGGTTTAAAGATCAGAAATTGTGATGAAGAAGGTGTGATTTGATAGTGTTTAGGATGGTTTAATATATAGTGATGAAGGAGTGTGGGAAAGAGTGTTTGGATTTGATGTTAGGCCATACAAAAATGGAGGTTCCTAATGATTTGGAAAACTAATTGTGGGTTGTCATATCATGGAAGTCAATCCAATGAAAATGGTGAAGTGAGAAGACAAGATTTGCACTAAATGCTTAGTGGTTTTGGTAAATTTGTTGAAGGATATATCTCAGGGATTTCAAGGAACCTTTGGAAGGGTTCCTTCCTTTATGTGTGAAGGTTCCTTGGGGTAGTTATGGCTATTTTTGAAATTTGGCGGGAAATGGTTTTGTTTGAGTTATAAGGAATGAGAAGTACCCTATTGTGCTAAAAAAATTGCAGGAAATTGGTTTCTATCTAAAAGGATTGTATTTTGTTTATTGGATGTTGAAATGTTGAAAACTAAAAAAAAAATTCTGCAGGAAATCTGGCGGAACCTTCAGGATACATCGGCGGAACCCGTGTGAGGGTTCCGTCCGGTCTGTTGAGCCATTTCTGGGTTTCCCAGAAAATGCACTGGCGGAACCCATTCTAGGGTGCCGCCAGATCCGCCAGGCCTGAAAAAGTTGGCAGTCCGCGATTTTGACCCGCGAGATGATTTTCAAAATTTTCGAAAACTCCTAAAATCAAAAAGATAATGCATTTCTGGTTAGGCAATGCAAAAAAATGGACATGTAAACACACATACCATAGGATTTTGACCGGGGGGTCGAGAATTTCACTATACTTAGTGAAAATTTCATGATGGATCTAAACACCTTGAACTGTGTTAGATTGATACTTTGAGTTATATCACTAAGTATGCGGAATCTACTTAGTAACACTTAGAAGATTGATTGTGAATGAAACAGTTATTTATGAATGAGAACAATATATGTAACAAACGGTTAGCTCCAATATTATTAATGATAATAATACGAGTGATCTTGATATCACTAGGGTTACACCTTGAAGCTCTAGAAAACGTATATCTAACCTTTAACCTAGGATCTCCTTTTATAGCACAAGGAGTCCTCTTCTACAAGATAAGTATAATGCTAATAGAATAAGATATACACAAGATCTATTTTATATTTATCTAAACACGTTTCCTAACAGTTATCTAAACAGCGGTGGTAATATATGTTCTTGCAGTGGTAATGAGTTTCCACTGCAAGTACATTCTTCAGCAGTTGTAATTGTCTTCACTAGCCGTGGTAACTGTTAGTATAATTCCCAACAATCCTCCCCTAAACTTATAATTAATAAGTAAATCAATAAGTTTCTTCAAGTAATCAGCAAACATGAGAATATGGGAATTCTTCCAAACACTTATCTTCTTCTTCTTAACTCTTTATCAGCTCTCACACTTTGATCATAAATTCTTTGCAGCAGATCTTCTATGACTTCACTTCTTTCCCAACATCTCAACTTCACTGACATCATCACAGTCAATACTCCAGCTCTCAATGGATATTCTTTTTCTGCAAGCATAAACACATCAACTCCATCTTGAGTAGAAAGATGATGTACAACACTTGAGTCATAAAACTTCCACAAAGTATTCATGTTGTGAGCTTCAAATCTCCAATATCTGTCACTTGGGTCAGGTTCATATAATCTTCTAAAGTGAACCCATAACTCCTTAGCTTTGACGTCAACAAGTTCATCCTTCTTAAACTGATCTTGAACAATTCTCCACAAAGTATCCAAGTCTTCTCTATCACAAGATCTAACAATGTTTTCAAAATCTCTGCAAATACTTGTGATACTTCCAGTTCTAATGATCTTCCAAGCAACTCCAAAATCATCAGAATAGATCTCCCAATCAACTACTGGATATTTTGTTTGTAGAGGTTCAATATTAAGCACATCAGTCTCTATAAACATCATATTTGTAACTTGCTCTTCTGTCAACTTGCTAGGACCCTCTTCTGCTTGAGATGATTCCTGAGTCTTCAATTTCTTTGCATCTTTTGATCCAAGACTCACTCCTGATCTTTTTGTCTTCATCACTACAGTTTCTTGATCCATTGGAATGAACTTACTATCTTGTCTTTTAATCCTGTAGTAAATACCTTCAATTTGATCATGTGACATTCCTTTGAATTGAGCCATCTTCATATTGCCAACATGACAACAAAAAGTCTTCATCTCAGCAATGATATGTGCCTTTGTAAGTTTCCTTGGCTTCTTTTAACCTTTTCTAACATCCTCAATGACATCATCAAGAGCCTGCTGATTCTTCATTTGAATAAAATCTTTTAGTTGAGCAGACTTTTGTTCTTCATTCAAGGTTGTATTTGCAATAAGTTCAATAGCCTTCTTCCTGATTATAGGATCATTATTAATCATGTAATCAATCTCTTCCTCTGTAGGCACATAAGTGAACATTGGAGGTTTCTCATGTATGACAGTTGGTGGAACAACTGAAATTGGTTCTGCCATTACTGCTTCAAGTTTATCCAACCTCTTTGCTTTCCATAAAACTAGCAACTTCATCTTCCTCTAACTTTCTCTTCTTTTCATTCTCTGCTGCAGCTAATTGTTCTGCCAATCTTGCATCAAAATCAATCTGAGCTTGATCTTTCTTAGAAATCTTTCTTGTTTGCTCTTGTTCTGAACCAGTCACAATAGCTTTTCCTTTGACTGTTCTTATTCTGGCAGCTTCTTCCTCTGCAGTGGTAACATTTTGGCTATCAGTGGGAATATTTTCACTTGCAGTGGAAATATGTTGATCAGTGGGAACTTGTTCTGCATCAGTGGAAATTGGTTGAGCAGTTCCAACTGTATCATCAAAATCAAAATCAACATCAGCATCCATATCTTCAAAATCTAACTTCCTCCCCTTAGTCTCAGCTGCATCTTCCTTTGCTTGAGCATTGTCAGAATCAGTTAACTCAACAAATTCCTTATCAAAATTAAGTCTCCTCCCCTTAAACTCTGCATCTGATTTCCTCCCCTGTTTGGAAGAATCTCCCAAATCTTTACTAGAACTTGCTGAAAATTCATCCTGAGGTGAAGATGAAGAGGAGAACACAACTTTAGCAGGTCTTTTCTTCTTGAGATTCTCAACTTCATTTTGTAACCTTTGAATCTCTGCCTTCATTTGATTCAGCTCTGTGGCATGTTGTACTTTATTCTGTGCCAGATCTTTCACCAGAGCTTGAACCTGCTTGACTAATTTTGTACAGATATCCATCAATTCAGGTAGTTGCACACTGCCCTCAACACTTCCAACTGTGTGACCTGTTGGGAGAGGTGAATCATGGGGCATTGATTCAGGCTCTTCCCTAGTTGGACTAGGATTAAGCCTTGAACCACCACTGCTTGTCCCTAAACCAAAAGGTTCAGCAACATGCAATGTTGAGATGAGAGAAGTTGGCTGTTTATGTCTTCTCTCATAAGTGTGAGTTACAGAAAGGGTATGGTGAATTGGTGGAACAACAATATTGGGTGTGTTATGAGATACAACTGGGATGGTTGCATCTTCACCCTGCACTTGAGAAATTTTAGCAAGCATTTGAGGAAAAAGTGGATGAACCTCCCCATTCCAAAGATCTGAAGCCTTACTCATGTTTTGAAAAACTTTTGGCTTAAGACAGGAGGTTTCATAAATTCTATTGTGAGGTTGCAGTTGAAACTCATTTAACACTGCTTGTACAAACCTTGGATACATCAAAAATTTATAGGGACTCTTTACATTGCCTTTCATATTATTAAAAATAAACTTTGAAAAATTGAAAGTCCTATCAGTTGCCAAACAAACCAAAGGATAAGCCATGGTTGATGCAAATTGTTCATAAGATGTTTTCTTAGGACTTAGACAATGTAAAAGAGTGTGAATGAAAAATCTCCAATGGGGACAAAAACATCTTTTTCTAAAAGTTACTTTTTGTTCAGATGTATCATACCCCATTAAAGCAATATTTTCAAAAATATCTGAATTGGGTAATGTGATGATACTATTGAGATCATCCAATTGGAGAATTCTCCTCAAGGATGACTCAGTAACATCAATAGTTACCCCATCCACTGTGGCTCTAAGAGCTTCCACAGATTCATGTGTGTCTCCCTGTTCAAGAGTTATGGACTTCACAGTTTTCCAGAACTGTTTGATATGAGAGACATAGATTGTGGGATTAATAGTTAAGGCATACCTTATGTGAGTTGTATTTAGAAAATCCACAATCTGATGAAAAACAGGGTCACTCTTCTCGTTTGACTTTTGTAGGTAGGCCACTTGGTTGTGCTCCTCGACAAATTTTAGAATCACCATTATGTGTGAAAAGAGAATAAAAGTGTTAGTAATCAAGATAAAAATCAAGCCGTATGAGAATCAATCTATACTAATAGGTTTTGAGGAGGTTGCGTAAGGTGAATTATCTTTAGAAAGAATTATCTTTGGAAAAGAATAAATTATAATAGGTAAGAAGATAATTCACAAAAGATTTACCCTATTAATAAGGAAAGACGGTTATATTTACAATGGCTAGTAAAAAATAGATTACTGCCACAACAGTTGTAACGGCTAGTTCATCAGTGGAAAAATTACTCTTGCAGTGGTAACTAATGAACTAGCAGTGGTAAAATTTTCACAACATATCAAAGAGCAGTGGTAAGTAAAACACGAAAATTAGCTGCTCTTATCATAGTTTTTAGCAAACTACCAGCTATCAACGGATTTGATATGTCTTTACCATGAGCCGTTTGCTATGGACTAGCCAACTCTTAATCACTTGGAGTATGGTGAGTTGATAACCATATAGTTTTTGGTAAACTATCAACCATAAACGGATTTGATAAGTCTTTACCATGAGCCGTTTGCTCTGGACTAGTTGATTCTTATGTGGATTAGACATGGTGAATCAGTAACCATTTGTTGTGTGTTTATGATACACACCTTATAACTCCAAGGACTCCAATAAGATGGGTTGTAGACTTAACTTAACCCATAAACATTAACCCAAAGTAACTTTTTAACCAAGTTACTATTCAAAAATATCTTCCAAAAGTCAACCCGATAATAACCAAATTTACTCCTCCAACCTACCAAAATAGGTAAGAGTAAATATTCTACATTAATTAGAATTCGACCTTGACTTTGCGTATAAAAGGGGGCTCATTAACCTTTATCTTTCATCAACACATATCATCAACATAAACCCTTTACTAACAGAATGAGCTGGTTTCCATTAGTCTACATATCCTCAGATGATTCATCTGATGAGGAGATCAGCTATTGCACAAACTCAGAGGAACTTTCTACAGGATGGAGTGATTACTTTCCTCCAAGTACAACCACATCCACAGCATCCAACATGACATCCAAAAAGACTGAAGCTTCATCTGCTCCATCCTTGGAGTTCTATGCCAATTCTTCCTCTGATGATGATGATGATGATGATCCAACTTTAAATCTTTCCAAAGAACTTCCAAAGGCCCTCACCACAGCATTGAAGTCTGCCATAAGCAACATGAAGTGGTCTGCTGTTGAGAAGCCTGCACAAGCACCAAGGCCTCCCAAACAAGTTCTGGGACTTGCTTGTCCAAGGAAGCAACTTTCTTTTGATGACAAGAGAAAGAGAGCTTCCAAAGGCAAGCATGATTATGAGGGAAATGGGAAGAAGCCTATGGAGTAGATGTTAGGTTGTTGGTTGATGTCTTGTGATGTTTTACATTTCTGGTGACAATGTAATCTGAATGGTTGTGATGTACTTTTTACAATATCAATAAAAGTACTTTTCCTTTTTGCTTTTATCACCAATCTTTCCACTGTTGTATGATGATTTCCACTGTGCTTTTGATAACTCTGCATACAAGTTAGTTGAAAACCATACATACATATACAAACAATACTAGTACCTAAAAACTATCCTGCAACACTGAAAAGTATTAGACATCAAAGATTTATGGATTTAGCATTTCAATACCTGTTACCAAGTATTGAAACCTACCCACATCAAGCCCTTTTGTTAATAAATCAGCATAATTGTCATCAGTATGGATTTTGACAACATTAATAAGCTTTTTCTCAAAACAATCTCTAATGAAATGATGTCTAATTTCAATATGTTTAGTTTTAGTGTGTTGCACAGGATTTTTAATAATGCATATGGTACTACTATTGTCTATATAGATAATGGTGTTCATGAAATTGTACCCATAATCTAATAATTGATTCTGAAGCCATAAGATCTGAGCACAACAACTAGCAGCTGCTACATATTCTGCTTCAGTGGTTGAAGTAGCAACCATAGTTTGCTTCTTGCACTGCCATGACACCAATCTACATCCAAAAAATTGACGTCCTCCAGTAGTTGACCTTCTATCCAAGCTTGCACCAGCATAGTCACTATCTGAGTATGTGATCAATTCCATAGGGGATTCTCTTGGATACCATAATCCTATATTAGGATATGTCTTCAAATACCTAAAAATCTTTTCCACTGCTGTCATATGTGATGTCTTTGGAGTCACTTGAAATCTTGCACAAGCACATACAACGAACATAATATCTGGCCTTGATGAAGTAAGATACATCAAAGAGCCAATCATAGACTTGTAAGTGTGCACATCAACATTAGCACCACTAGCATTCTTCAACAATAGATGAGTGGTCTTGTCAGCAGGGGTATTTGAAGGTTTTGCATTAGTAAACTTGAACTTCCTAATAATCTCAGTCACATATTTGTCTTGACTGATAAAGATGCCTTCTTTACTCTGTTGTACTTGCAGCCCCAAAAAGAATGTAAGTTCTCCCATAGAACTCATTTGAAATTCATCTTTCATCAGCTTTTCAAACTCTTTGCACATCTCTTGTTTAGTAGACCCAAAGATAATATCATCAACATATACTTGAACAAGTAGAATATCACCCTTGTCTTTCTTGATGAATAACGTTTGATCAATCTTGCCTCTATGAAACCCATTATTCAACAAATAAGTAGCTAAGGTTTCATACCACTTCCTTGGAGCCTGATGTAAGCCATAAAGAGCCTTAACCACTTTATACACTTTATTTGGGTGTTGAGGATCTTCAAAGCCTGGAGGTTGAGAGACATATACCTCCTCATCAATAGTACCATACAGAAAGGCACTCTTAACATCCATTTGATAGACAGTAAAGCCCATAAATGATGCATAGGCTAGAAACAATCTAATAGTCTCAATCCTTGCAACATGAGCAAAAACTTCTTCATAGTCAATACCCTCCTCTTGAGTGTATCCTTGAGCAACCAATCTAGCTTTGTTCCTGATTACAATACCTCTTTCATCTTTCTTGTTTCTGAAAACCCATTTAGTACCAATGACCTTCATACCATCAGGTAAGTCACAAAGAACCCAAACCTTTTGAAGTTTAAACTGCAACAACTCCTCTTGCATTGCTTCAACCCAACTAGATTCTTCTAGAGCCATATAAACATTCTTAGGCTCCACTTGTGAGAGAAAACAGAAAAACAAACACTCATTCTTCCTCCTATGCTTCTTGGACTCATAAACTTCACTGATGAACCCATGAATATCATCTTTCTTTGTCTGTCTTCTAGTCTTCACACCTGATTGAAGTTCACCAATAACAGTATCAAGGGGATGCACTTTGTGAATTGAAGTTTGTGATGTGCTAGGAATATCATATGTTGTAGGTATGTTTGAGATCTCTACATCATCACTTGGTGATTCCTGAGCTGTATGTTCCACATTTGGGCTGTCAGTGGAAACTTCTGGTGTAGCAGTGGGAATTGAGTTACCACTGCTAGCAGGAATTTCTTTATTCAATACATCAAAATTCACACCATTTGCATCACTTTGCTTTTCAGAATTATCAACAAAGTCCCAAAGTGGCATAACAATTTGATCTTCATCATCTTTGCAAGCTTCATCTTCATCAATGAATTCTTCAGAATCTTCAAGATCTTTGTCTCCTGTACTTGAAGTAAGAGGTACATAATTCATTGTATTGGATAATGTTTCAAGATCAAATAGTCAATCTGGTCCTGAACCTGCCATGTTAGCTTTATTTTCAAGAAACTCAACATGCAAATTCTCTTCAATCTTCTTTGTTCTTAGGTTATAGACTCTAAAAGCCTTGCTAACCATAGAATATCCAACAAAGAAGCCTTCATCAAACTTTTCTTCAAATTTACCCAGATGATCAATGGTATTGAGAATAGTAACATGACACCCAAATGGCTCATAAACTCCAAAGTAGGAGGTCTTCCTCTGAATAACTCATAAGGTGTCTTGTTCTTTGTTTTGACCACTAAAACCCTGTTCTGTATGTAACAAGCAGTGTTAACTGCTTCAGCCCAAAAAGTCACTGGAAGCTTTGAGTCAGCTAACATGGTTCTGGCAGCCTCAATTAGTATTCTGTTTCTTTTTTCAGCAACTCCATTTTGTTGAGGAGTTCTTGCAACACTAAATTCTCTCTTAATACCTTTGTCTCTGCAAAAATCATCCATAACTTTATTCTTAAACTCTGTCCCATTGTCACACCTGATGATCTTGATCTTCTTTTCAACTTGATTTTCAACTTCAGTGATGAATGTCTTAAGGATGCTAGTGGTTTCATCCTTAGTTCTTAAAAAGAAAACCCATGTGAATCTACTAAAATCATCAGTCACAACAAGACAATACTTCTTCAAATTGATGCTGCTCACAGATGTAGGACCAAACAAGTCCATATGCAGCATGAAAAGTGGATGATCAATAGAATTGAATGCTTTGGTCTTGCATGAAGTTCTGTGTTGCTTTCCTTTGAGACAGGCAACACAAGTTTGGTCATTTTCAAATCTTTTCTCTGGTAGACCTCTGACAAATCCATCTTTCACAATCTTGTTGATGGTCTTGAAGTTAACATGACCAAGTCTTCTATGCCAAAGCATGGATTCATCTAAAGTGGCTTTTGCAAGCAAGCAAGTAACATCATTATTAACCACTATGTTCTTCATGTCAATGCTATACAGATTACCTTTTCTAGGGATTTTAAGCAAAATGTCACTTTCATCAGGGAGCTTATAATCCTTAGATAAGATATAGCATTCATCTTCTGTGAATAGAACTCTATGCTTCTTGTCACACATCTGTGACACACTAAAAAGGTTGTACTTGAGTTCTTTCACATAGTGCACATTCTCAAAGTCTATGTTTCCAGCCTTGATTGTTCCTCTGCCAGAAACTTTGCCACCAATTCCTCCTCCAAAGCTGACAAATTATCCATCATAAGGTTGAAAGTCTGAAAGATAGGACTTATTGCCAGTCATGTGCCTGGAACATCCACTGTCTGAGTATCCTTGATCATTTGTAGTCTTTGAATGTTCATGCACACAAAATAAAGGAATTAGTTCCTTTTGGGGACCCAAGCCACAAATGACTTGGATCTGCCTCGTGTATCAATATAATTGTATCTATCAAAGGTCATTGATACACCATTGGGATTGTTTGAGGTGATGGTTCCTTTTGGTTTCCATTCCCAACGTGCTGAGGCCTTAACAACATTTCCCATATTTACCCTTTTATTGTTCACAGACCCACCAGTGGAAACCTTTGGCTTTGCAGTGGTAACTGCTGGCTTAGCAGTGGAAACTGCTGGTTTAGAAATTTTGGGTGCCCACTTGTGATTATTATAAACTTTCTTTTCAAAATTGGTCTTTTTCCCTGTTTGAGTAGATTTAACAAAAGTAGCAACAGGGGACTTAGGGTAAACTCTGTTTTTATTTCTGGCAGTGGCAACTGCTGGTCTAGCAGTGGAAATAGGTTTAATGCCAGAGTTGAGCAAAACAGACCTGGGAATCATCTTGCTAAGTGGATTTGGGTGAGTTAAATTATTAACATTATGGCCATTCACCCTAGTATTCCTAAACACTTCCCTTCTACCCATGTGATAGGTACAGCTATAAGACAGATGGTCAAAGCTACCACATATATGACAGGGTTTGTTGTTGAACACAAAGTCACTACCAAATTTCCTAGATTTAACATGATTCCAACTCCTCATATTTCCTCTAGGAGTTGTTGACCTACTTCTGTACATCTCTGCATATCTAGTAGTGGGCCTAGTGAAATTAGGTTGTGACCTAGGCTTCTCTTTGACAACATCAGGAATACTCCTTTTAACCTCCACTTTTACATTCTCAGTAACACTAGGTGTAGACTCAACATTCAAATTTTCATCTTTAAGAGATGAGTCACTAGCACTATCAAATGTATCAACCTCAACCTGAACCTTTTCAATAACAATTTCTTTAACAAATTTTGGTCCATAGGTCATGGTTGGTTCCTGGAATTCTTCTAATCCTGTGTGAGCTAAGTCAATGCCAGGAGGTGATGGAACACCTCTTAGAGGTGGTGGAACAGTTTTGTATCCAACTCCTGACTTGGCTTTGTTCACAACTTGGGCTTCCCAAATTTTGTCAATACACTTGGATTGGTGATCCAGTGTATTACAAGTTATCTTTATATTCTCACTAGCCCTTTTAACCTTTTCAAGTTCTTCCCTAAGAACCTTGTTTACAGCAACCTGATAATCTAAGTCTCTTTTTAACACTGCAATATCATCATTGAACTTAGATTCATTTGCCCTATAATGCTCTAATTGAGTTTCTAAAACACCTAGGCCTCTTTTATGATTTGCTAAGTTATAATTAGTATGATTTAACTCTAGCAATTGTTCATCATATTGTGCTTTAATTTTCTCAAACTCTTTTAAGTCCTTACAAGTTTTAGAGCAAGCATTATTAATTTGTACCTCAGAGTCAGAAAAAGCCATTAGTGCAAGCTCAGTGGCAACCATTGCAGACTCTGAATCATCTTCCTCATCCTTAGTCATAAAGCTCCAATCAAAGCTCACTCCATCAATAGCCAATAGCCCCTTTGGCTCATCAGTAGTAGGTTCCTTCTTCTTGTCCTGCTTATACCAAGTTGACATGTTGTCAGGTTTCCTTGGTTTCCTGTACTCCCTGGCAAAGTGCCCCTTCTTATGACAATTATAGCACTCCACCTTCTTTTTGTCAAAACCTACTGTCTCATTACCACTAATGTTAATCTTTCTTCCAGTCTTCTTCCAAAACTTCTTTGTTCTTAAGCTTAGTAATGTCACCTGCCATTTAATGTCCATCTCCTCTGTTAGGAATACGTTTATTCCACTGAAGACTCGGTCACCCCAAGTATTGTTTTAGCATAGTGTAGCTCATAGTAAATATTATATTAGTGTAGTATATGTGGAGTCGGGTCGGGTCTTTACCCACTGTCAGCCCGGTCCACAGCCCGTTTGATAGGGCGGTAAGCTTGTAACTATAAATACCCTCTCCCACCCAAGGGAGAGGGTTGGACCTTCATTTGCAATTCAACTTTTCCTTTCTTTTACAAGGCTCCCAACCTCCTTTCTCTCTCTAACTTTCTCTCACTAGAAATCCATCATATTCGATCCATACACACTTAATCTAAGCTAGTTATAACCTTAAGTGTATTACAATTGGTATCAGAGCCATGGTTCTATCCTAGGATGAGTGGTACACATAAATTCATGGCTTAGTTTATGAGGTCTTAGTGGTTCGAATAGTTTTAGTGGGTTTTCTCTCATTTTGATCTCGTAGCGTGTTTATCTTGTGGTTTTGTTAGTACTTTCTTAGTTAGAAAGGTCATACACATAGTGTGTAGCTCTTGGTTTGGTTATATCATCAATCTCGTGGAAGATATGATGAATTCGTGGTTAGTTTCTACTTAGCGAGTTGGCATATTCGTGGTAGAGAGTTGACTGTTTTTATTAGCGAGTTGATAATAGAGATTTGGCGGTTTGCCATTTTTGGGTATAAAGCCAAATCGCTAGACAGCGACAGCCTTGTCTTATGTGTTTGGCGAGTTGACTGACCAGCGGGTTGATCTTCGTTAGCGAGTTGTGATCTGTGTAGCGAGTTGACTACTTGTAGCGAGTTGTGACATATCCAGCGATTTGATCTTTATAGCGAGTCGGTGATTGGTAGCGGGTTGAGTCTGGGTAGCGATTTACTTCTTTCCAGCGAGTTGTCCAAATAGCGAGTTGAATATTTACTAGCGTGTTGTGCACTGCAGCGTGTTGGTGGAGTTAGCGAGTTGTTCCGATAGCGAGTTGGTCTATTTTGCGAGTTGTGTAGTGTCTCCAGCGAGTTGTGTACTTTGGCGATTTGACTATTCTAGCGAGTTGGTCATACTTGATAGAGAGTTGAGCTAGTGTTATTAGCGTGTTGGTTAATTTTCATTAGCAATAATTTTCTACAGTTGTGAAACTTGTGCACTATTGCGACTCAAGTTGTTACTACCACTTCTACAGTAACGTGACATTGTGGGACTAATCTTACGGCTTGACTTGTTACTTCTAAAGTAACCTGACGTTGTGAGATTAATTCTACGATTTGTCTTGTTCCACTGTAGATCAGCTGTAATTTGACTTGTTGCAACGATACACGAAATACACTTCTGTTTAAAATTCTTGGTACCTTTCATAACATGGCAAACACTTCCTCGGATGACATTCAGGCAGCTGGGTCTGATACACGTCCTCCTATGCTGGACAGGACGGACTATGAATCATGGGTACAAAGGATTCGTCTCTATTGCTTAGGAAAGGAAAACGGGGTAAACATCTTGAAGTCCATTGATGAAGGACCTTTTCACCCGGGTTTCACCAGAGACACGGTTGAAGCTACTGATGAACTCCCAGCTGTAATGGGTCCTGACAGACTTCGTACCTATAATGAGCTGACAAATGAAGAAAAGAAACGTTACGATGCTGACATCAGAGCCTCGAACATCATAATTCAAGGACTTCCAAAAGATGTCTACAAACTCATCAACTACAACACAGAAGCCAAAGCTGTCTGGGATAATGTGAAAATGCTTCTCGCAGGGTCTGAACTAACAAAAGAAGATCGTGAGTCTCAGTTATATGATGAATTTGAGCACTTTAAAATGAACCCTGGTGAAACCATCATTGACTACTACGTCAGATTTCACAAGTTAGTCAATGACATGAGAATCATCAAGATGACAATGCCCAATATCCAGCTTAACTCAAAATTTGTGAACAACATGGCACCGGAATGGGAGAGATTTGTCACAGCGGTTAAACTCAACAAAGGGCTCAGGGAAACAAATCATGAACAACTCTATGCATACCTGTAACAACATGAGAAACATGCTGCATATGATAGGGTATTGAGGGAAAAGCTTAACCCTCCAGCTGCAAATGATTCACTTGCATTTGTCACAAATGTTCAGCAGCTCAACCAGTCTTCACAAGAACAATCTCAACCACAACAGCTCTCATCCAGATCTACTACAATGATCAGTCAATCATCTACACCTTCATCATCTACTTCAAACACCCAACTTGATTCTAGGTATTCTCACACTGACATGATGATTGACAACCTCTCAAACCAAGTCTCTCTTCTTGTTCAACAATTCCGGGTTGGTCTTCCATCCACCAACAACCAACTCCGAACCTCGTCAAACCCTCGAAGTCAGGCAATTATTGAAGATGGTAGGGTTGTAGTGCAGAATGTGCCAGGGAGACAGACAGTGAATCAAAGGAATGCTGGTAGAGGGAATGGGCAGTACAGAGTTGGTAATGCACTTCAAGTCCAGGCTAGGCAGCCAAAATGCTACAATTGTGGTGGATTGGGCCACATTGCTAGAAACTGCACTCAACCGAAGCGTCCACAGAACTCTGAGTACTTTAAGGACAAAATGCTGCTAATGCAGGCACAAGAGAATGGGACTGCTCTGGATGAAGAAGCACTACTTTTTCTGGCTGGTGATGATGGGAATACGTTCGATGCTGATGTTGATGATCAACCGGTTCAGGATTTGGCACTCAATGATCCGAACATATTCCAAGTGGAGGATTGTGATGCATTCGACTCTGATGTGGATGACGGACCTATCGCACAAACAATCTTCATGGCCAATCTGTCTGCTGCTACTTGTACTCCACAACAGTCTGGTTCCTCCATCACATCTGCTATTTCTGAGGTACCAACGCTGTCCAATCTAAATGATACCACCACTCCACAGGGGGCATGTAACTCGGTACAACTCTAGGATATTGACAATTCTGATACCACTGATATGGGAAATACTAACAATATCCCATATGAAAGGTATATGGTTGACAATAGCCTGACAATTGTACCAAGTGATTTGCCGTCTGTTGAACAAGAGCTGCATGAGCACACTATATACAACCATGATGATTCCTTGACCACTAGATGTAACCTACTTAAGGACCAGGTGGCTTTATATGAACAGAGAGCTAAGTTTGAGCTTAATGAACGAGAGCAGAAAATGGAAAGGCAAATGCGTGCTTACATAACTGAAAATAATTCCAAACAAGAAACATTAAAAAGGGAGATAATGTCTTTGAAAAAACAATTGGATCTAACTGTTAAACAAAAACAGGAAATTCAAAAGGGTTTAACCTCACTTAAACACGATTATAAAGACAAAGAAACAAATCTCTTAAATGATGTTTCCAACCTTAAAACGTTGAAGAACAAACTGGAAGAAAAGTTTTACACGCAAGGCCAAACCATTCAATCTGCTCAAATGATGGAGAACCATAGGAGATTAAGAGATAGGTTTAGTGTACAGGATACCTCTAAACCTAAGGTCCACTACCTTAGAAATGGGATTGGTGCTCAACCCGCAATATATGATTCAAATGTTATGTTTGAACCTGACCATGCCCCTCTTGATATGAGATCACATGATGAGATTGATGAGCTTGAGGATAGAAATAGGGAAAAACTGACTGAGAAACTGAAAGATCCCCTATGCACATCTAAGAATCTCATATTTCACTATGATTACACTAATGATAATCATCAAGCCATCTCTGTCCCTCAAAAGAAATTCCTCCATGAGAAAACATTTTGGAATATTGACATGGAAAAATTGCAAGCCGAAAGACTTGTGGGTAACACTAGAACTGTTTTTAGGATTGCTAATCCTACCATATATCCTCTGAACACGCCCATGCACCTTGTACCATTTACTCTTCCTTCACAGTGTAATACTTTTATTGGTCTTTATGTACTAGGTCAACTGTTTAACGACTTTGATAAAACCTGTAAAAAAAGAATTACACCAACTGGGATTACTGAAGGGGAAAGGGGATTTGAACAAACAAAACGGTGTTACCTAACAGAAGTCATGCCATTTTTCAAACTTCTTAAAGAACACTTTGAAGGTCTTAAGACCACAATTAAGGATGATGTCACTAACTTGAAAAAGGTTTTCAAAGAAGTTGAAAATGAGGGTAAACAGTTGGAAATTGATCTCAAATATAGTGAAATTGACCGGAAAAACACTCGCATTATAAATGAAAACTTGATTGCTAATTGCATTGCTCAAGATGTGTTCTATACGGTCACCGACTCTGCCTTATCTGCGAAACAATTTCATGAGATGTCGGTCACGTTGCAAGTATTTCAGAATCGTGTGATTGAGCTTGAGGGGGAGAATTTGAGATTACATACCAAAATTCAAAACGATGACCATGATAACATGGTCAGGAAATTTTCGAAACTAGAAGTTGATTATCTTAAGTTGCAACTAAAATATCAATATCTAGAAGAAAGCACTAAAATTTCAAATGCCAAGACATCCTCGGATTCTCCTGACTTTGACACATGTTTTGAATTAGGCAAAAAGGATAAAACGATTCAAGCTCACTCAAACACGATTCGGAAGTTGAGGGCTCAAATTGCACAATTAAAGTCTAACATGGGTGAAGATACTAATCACCAAATGTCTCTAGATTCTCAAAAGTTTCAAAAACATGGCATCATTAACGATCTACAACATGAAAATGTGTGGCTTCGTGATGAACTGTCAAATGCTAAACAACGATACAAAGAATTATTTGAGTCAATTAAAATAACACGTGATCAAAACAATAAAAAGGTCACTTCTTTGTTAAATGAAATTGAGAACCTAAAGACTATGGTGAAAGGGAAAATGCCCGGTGATTCATGTGACCATGCGAGCAACAATGTTCATGTTTGTTCGAAATATTCGTGTGATGCTGTGGATGTTGCTCTACCCCTTAGGAACAACAAGTTAGTTCATAGAAACTACCTTAGATATCTTAAGGAATGCCTTGTCATAATTAGAGAAACCGTTGAGGAAGATAGGATAACCAAACCGCTTGATGAAGTAGTTATTGATGCATGTTTCCTCACTAATAGAGCTCAGGAATTACTAGAATATGCTATTAGTACATGCCCCAAGAATGACAACAAGCTGCAAAGGTTATATGCAACACAGTCCAATGATAGAAACAAACATGTTACAATTGATATCCCTCAGACTTTGCCTCAATCCAACAACAACCAAGCTTACTAATGTTCCAATCATTGCTTCTACAGGAGTAAAAGGTGTGCTCAAAGCTAGCGGGCCACAGCCTAGGTGCAATACAAAGAATGATAAGGCTTTGCCGGCTAAGAGTGGACTTAAGAATAAAGTAGAAGAATCATCTAGGAACAATAAGAAACATTTGGGGAATGAAAAGAATCGTGTTGATTCAAACATTTGTTTAAACAATGATGTAATCGATTCGAATTCTTATGCTAGTTGTAAAACATGTAATGAATGTTTAACTGTTGGTAATCATGATGTTTGTGTTGTGTCTCTCTTTGAGTCTTCTATGCAATCTTCGGTTAAGAATGTTTTGAATGATAATCATGATAGGCAGGTTTGGAAATGTACAAGAAAGGTGTTTACAAATATTGGATATCAATGGAGGCCTACTGGTAGGAAGTTCTCTCTAGGAGAAAAGTGCCCTTTAACTAGGCTCACTAACTCCAAGATAGTGCCAATTAAGAAATGGATACCCACTGGTAGAACATTCCCGTTAGAAGCACGTAGAACCACTTCTAGGTCTAGTGCATCACTTAATACGGATAACAACGACATATCCGTGACTTATGATAATCCTGTATTTGCATGTGCTAACCTAACGGACCCCAATGGCTTGCGGGGCTCCAGCTTTGTCAGTTATCCACCCTCGACTGGTTTCAAATGCAGGTCGTACAAATCGTCCTTTGGTATTTGGACTCAGGCTGCTCAAAACATATGACCGGAGACCGCTCGCGGCTCAAGAATTTCGTGGAAAGGTTTATTGGTACGGTTAGATTCGGGAACGACCATTTTGGCAAAATAATGGGTTATGGTGATTACGTTTTTGGGGACAGTGTGATATCTAGAGTCTACTACGTGGAGGGACTTGGACACAATCTTTTCTCTGTGGGCCAATTCTGTGATTCAGATCTTGAAGTTGCCTTCAGAAAACACACATGTTTTGTTAGAGAATTAGATGGTGTTGAACTACTCAAAGGAAGTCGGGGCACCAATCTTTATACCATCTCAATTGAAGACATGATGCGGTCCTCTCCCATTTGCTTACTCTAAAGGGCTTCCAAGAACAAATCCTGGTTGTGGCACCGTCGTTTAAATCACTTAAACTTCGGTACCATCAATGAACTCACCCAAAAAGATCTTGTTCGAGGCCTGCCAAGACTCAAATATGAAAAGGATCATCTTTCCTCTGCATGTCAAATGGGTAAGAGCAAGAAACACACCCACAAACCCAAAACCATCAACTCCATCATGGAAGTTCTACATACCCATCACATGGATCTTTGTGGACCAATGAGGGTTCAAAGTATCAATGGAAAGAAATATGTGCTTGTTATTGTTGATGACTTCTCTCGCTTCACGTGGGTAAAGTTTCTACGATCAAAGGATGAAACTCCAGAGATCATCATCAAACTCATCAAGCAACTGCAAGTTCGACTCAACAAGATTGTTAGGTTCGTTCGCACTGACAATGGAACAGAGTTTGTGAACAAACATCTTAATCAGTTTTATGAAAGCATCGGCATCAGTCACCAGAAGAGCATTCCACGTACTCCACAACAAAATGGAGTCGTTGAAAGACGCAACCGCACCTTGGTTGAAGCCGCTAGGACTATGCTCATCTTTTCTAAAGCACCCATGTTTCTCTGGGCCGAGGCTATTGCAACAGCTTGCTACACACAGAATAGATCCTTGATACACCCTCTTCACAGCAAGACCCCATATGAACTGGTTCATGGCAGAAAACCAGACCTGTCGTTTCTACGAGTATTCGGTGCTCTGTGCTATCCAACAAATGACAGTGAAGATCTTGGGAAACTCAAGGCCAAGGCTGACATTGGTTTTTTGTTGGGTATGCTCCAGAAAGAAAGGGATACCGAATCTACAACAAGCGTACCAGAGACATAATGGAAACCATCCACGCCACTTTCGATGAGCTGACCGAGCAACAGGCTCCTGGACACTCAAGTTCAGGACCCGGATCAAATCTTCTATCTCCTGGACCCATTAGCTCCAGGATTATACAGAGTCCCACTTCAGCTACTCCGTTTGTACCTCCGTCAAGTGAAGATTGGATGAAACTGTTTGACCCTATATTTGATGAATATTTTGAGCCTCAAAACTTGGTGGCTCCTGAAGCTCCCGTCATTCCACTACCTGCTGGTGGAGGTAATGCACCACATCATGAGGCAGGGCCATCCATGTCTATATCACTAGGCCCAGAAGCTCCAACCATCAGTCATTCAGTCACTACTGCTAATAGTCAATCTTCATCTGTACAACAAGTAGCTTCTGTAAATAATACTTATGAAGTAAATCCTTTCGCTCCTCCTGAATACGAACCGTTTTTAAATATATTTGCTCCTGAATCCTCTGATGATACTACATCCTCAGAAGAAACCTACATGGCAACCTCAGTTCACTACCCTCAACCGCATGAGCATCTCAGAAAATGGACAAATGATCACCCGATCGACAACATCATTGGAAATCCTTCTCGTCCAGTCTCAACCCGTAAGCAACTAGCTACAGATGCCTTATGGTGCTTATTTAACTCCGTCCTCTCTAGAGTCGAACCCAAAGACTTCAAAGAAGCAATGACTAAGAACTCATGGTTTACTGCTATGGTAGATGAGATTCACGAGTTTGATCGACTTGAGGTATGGGAGTTAGTACCTCCTCCAGAATGTGATATGATCATTGCTCTCAAATGGATATTCAAAGTCAAGCTTGACGAGCATGGAGATGTCTTGAAGAACAAGGCGAGACTTGTAGCAAAAGGATACCGACAAGAAGAAGGAATTGACTTTGAAGAATCCTTCGCTCCGGTTGCTAGAATAGAAGCCATAAGGATATTTCTTGCTAATGCTGCCAGTCAGAATATGGTAGTATATCAAATGGACGTGAAGACGGCTTTCTTAAATGGCAATCTAAAAGAGGAGGTGTATGTTAGCCAACCTGAAGGATTCGTGGATCCCGAACGTCCTAACCATGTTTATCGCTTGAAGAAGGCTCTCTATGGACTTAAGCAAGCTCCTAGAGCATGGTATGACACTCTGTCTAAGTTTCTTCTGGCTAACAAGTTCACCAAGGGAGTTGTCGATCCTACACTCTTCACCAGGAAAACAGGCAAAAACTACCTGCATGTTCAAATATACGTTGATGACATCATAATTGCCTCATCTGATCCTCAGGAGTGTGATCGTTTTTCACAAGAGATGAGCTCTCAATTTCAGATGTCCATGATGGGTCAAATGTCATTCTTTTTGGGTCTACAAGTCTCTCAAAACCCAAATGGAATTTTCATCAATCAATCCAAATATGCTTATGAAATTTTGAAGAAATTTGGATATGAATCATGTGACTCTGTTGATACTCCCATGATAGAAAGATCAAAACTTGATGAAGACAGTATCGGAACTCCTGTTGACCAAACCAAGTATCGAAGCATGATTGGTTCCTTGATGTATATCATCGCCTGCCGACAAGATCTCCTCTTTGCAGTATGTATGTGTGCTCGGTATCAATCTAAACCAACCAATAAGCACCTAGAAGCAGTTAAGAGGGTCTTTCGGTATCTTAAAGGAACAATCCACTTGGGTCTATGGTATCCCAAGAACACAACTATGGCACTCACAGCTTACTCAGATGCCGATCATGCTGGGTGTAAAGATACCCGTCGAAGCACGTCAGGAGCTGCTCAATTCCTGGGGGATAAGTTGGTTAGTTGGTCTTCAAAGAGACAAATGTGTACTTCCATCTCTTCTACTGAGGCGGAGTACATTGCTATGTCTTCATGCTGTGCCCAAATTTTATGGATGAGATCACAACTATCAGACTATGGTTTCTCCTACAACAAAGTCCCCATGTACTGTGACAACCGAAGTGCAATTGCTCTCTGCTGCAACAATGTCCAACACTCCAGAACGAAACACATTGATATTCGACATCACTTCATCAGGGAGCAAGTTGAGAAGGGAATTGTGGAACTGTACTTCGTTAGGACCGAGTTCCAGCTGGCTGACATCTTCACCAAAGCACTTTCCAGAGAACGCTTTGAATTCATTCTTCCTCGATTGGGAATGAAGAGTCTCACGCCAGAAGCTCTATCAGGTCTTCAGGAAGAACAGGAGGAGTAAAGGAGGTGCTTCACATATCCTTGTATATATTTAAAAAAAAAAAAAAAAAAAATTGAAAAACATCAAAATTACAAAAAGATTCTTCTCGCGACATGTCTCTTGTGTAATCAATATTATGTACGTCTTTAGAAATGTCGTTCAACAATGACACGGAGTCATACATATGCTTGAGCAAGAGTTCTTTTATGTTTTAATAATGCTTTCTAAAACATGTCGTTCCCCAAACGCTTTCTAAAATGGTTTGCAGTCATTTCAGGCTGTAACCCGGTCTTCATTATGGTTTGCTATTACTTCAGATAGCAACCCGGTCGTCATACTGGGGAAAGTTCGTCGCCTAAAAGACGTCTATTCCTAACAAAGGCATGAATTACTTTATATTCGTGCCTTTCCGATCTGATGCACGCTTAAGTGCATCATTTCTTGAAAAAGAAGAGAAGTCTTCTTTATCAAACAAATACTTTCCTTTCAAAGATTCTTCGGGAAAGTATTTGATCCAAACTTGGTGGTACCATGGTTTTTTTGAAGATCAAAATACACTTAAAACAGTGTTTTAAAATATACCACTCAATCGATGCAAAAAGAATTTATCTTTTGTGCAAAATACGATTATTGAAAATGCGTCATCGATTGAGGGGGAGCATGATTTCAAAAACTATATGTCATCATAACAAGATCTTTGTGCGTAAGGGCGTATTCGACATGTGATTGTTATGTGTTAGTATATGAATTTTTCATGAGTTTCTCGTTGAACTCTAAATCATTTATAAACTCATCACTTCTAACACATAACACTCTCCCTCAAGGATTGAGTGGGAGCAAATGTATCATCTCAACAATCAGTAATTCTTAAACATGACACATCTTTCTCCCAAAAACTCCTTGAAATTATTTAAATCACTTGGGATCACAAATCTCAATTGGTTTGAAATTTTTGATCGGGGGAGAAAATGTGATTTAAATATGGAAATCTGATTAAAATGTGGTGTTGATTCAAAATGCATGCTCTCCTATATGTGCCAAACCCTTTTGTATACCAATGCACATATTAAGGGGGAGCAAATGATTTGAGAAAAAGGATCCGAGCATCATGTGAGATCGAGACTCAGTCTTAACCAATGAATTGACGAAACAAAAACCATCTTCAATCGAAAGAACTTGTCCTGGCCGGGTAATAACTTCAAGCTGGGTTAACCAGTGATGTAAGCGTGTCTCGAAGAGGACTTGTCTGAGTAGAGTGTACCGTTTCGAGAATCCTTTTGTGAACTTGATCAGGCCGGGTAATAATTTCAAGCTAGTTTATCTAGTGATGTAAGCGTGTCTCGAATGCCTGTTCATGTTTACTAAAGGTGGATCAATTCTAAAGTGCAACTCTTCCCGACATGTGCAAATTTATTATCAAAACATCGGTGCACATGTTAAGGGGGAGCATTTGAAAATGGTAAAACTCTCAACGTATTAACAAAAAAAGTGAGTTTTTGATCATAAACACGTTGAGAAAATTTTCAATGATTTGGTTTATGGCAACATAGGATAGTTATGAAGATATAAGGTGGCTAAGGTTAGGAAAACCGTCCTATGATCCGCCAGAGCCAGAGGGATCTACCCATGGACAATACCAAATAGTTAGTATTAGAAAGTCCGTAGGTATGATCATGAAAAAAGGAGAAATGTGAGAATGGAGAAAGAAGGGGTTGAAGAATTAAAAAGAAATGAAATGAGAAAGGGTGAAAAGAAATAGCCCTCCAATTATTCAACCTTAGGGCATAAACCGGGTTCAATTCATAATCTACTGATGGTTGCTAAGGCGACATTGGTATTGAAGACAAGACGTCATGGACCCAGTGACGCACTGCACTAAACCTTCTAGCCACTCAAGTTCTCTTAAAAGAACTTGTTTCATTCTCACGGGGAACCGGTGTAATCTATCGACTTATCTCTTAGAGATGGCTGATATTGAAGCAGGAGACCTCTCCCTAATCTCCGCATAGGAAAACCAAATGCACTTATTGAGTCTAGAGCCTCGAGATACATAAAAAGATCTCATAGGAACACGTGCTACTTCTACCCTGGGTGTTCAACATTAAGGACACTAGTGGTAAACTTATGAGTCCTACGCAGATCTTAGCAATCTGCCAGAACATTTATGAGGGATGTTATTTATGTAACTCCCAATGATTGAATGGAAACTCCTGCCAGGGTCAACATCAAGTAGCCCTGAAAGCAGGTCACTTAGGTAATTCCTTGTGGATTACGCTAAGTGGTCCCGATTGTTACAAAAGGTCTACAGTCGTGGAGTGATCTCCATCGACTCACCTAATCGTTGATATACTACGGTATAATCTTAAAAGGCCCTCTGTGGGTTTTTTTTTTATTAGGAACGGTCTTGGTGAGGGTTAGAAGGAGTCTTCACACTATGCTATTGACGATCTCTAATTCCAAACCTATAAGTACCGGAAGATTTGTTGCTAACTGTTTACTTGCAGGAATTTCGGACGGTTGCAGAAGTAGATTGCTGAAAAGATGCTGATCCATCAACACATGCTCACACTTCATCATCACATCCTTTGAAATCATGATCATTATTTGGGCCTCATTTATGCTTCCATAACTCTGATGCTGAAGATCATGATCCTGAAAAGTGTGAGCATGCCACTACAAAGATGATCATATCACATGAAGAGGTTATTACTCTATGATGACTTTCAGACTCACATTTTTGGATGGTGAATTCGAAGTTACTCTCAAATACCATCTAACGCATTGATCAAGTCATCTAGAGTCGACTGCCCAAAAGCACAAAGATCTCAATATGAAGAATCAACATGCTACGAGCTACAAAGATATCTACAAAGATTAAATGCTAGGATTCAGCATTTATTTTCTGGGGTGACCTCCCTTAAGGGGAGATTGTTAGGAATACGTTTATTCCACTGAAGACTCGGTCACCCCAAGTATTGTTTTAGCATAGTGTAGCTCGTAGTAAATATTATATTAGTGTAGTATATGTGGAGTCGGGTCGGGTCTTTACCCACTGTCAGCCCGGTCCACAGCCCATTTGATAGGGTGGTAAGCTTGTAACTATAAATACCCTTTCCCACCCAAGGGAGAGGGCTGGACCTTCATTTGCAATTCAACTTTTCCTTTCTTTTACAAGGCTCCCAACCTCCTTTCTCTCTCTAACTTTCTCTCACTAGAAATCCATCATATTCGATCCATACACACTTAATCTAAGCTAGTTATAACCTTAAGTGTATTACATCCTCCATATCATCCTTATCAATTGGATCCAAATCCTCATGATTGAGAATTGAACCACCCACTTGACTTGATATAAAGGCATAAAAGGTAGAATCACTAAGTCCTGCAATCTACCTTTTTGAACTACCAGTGGAAACACCTCCACTACCAGTGGAAACAACAATGTTAGCACTGTCATCATCACTATCACTTTCTTCATCTGAACTATCATCAACAGATGATGATATAAGTGCTACACTTCCTGAACCTGTGCTTAGTTTGACAGCTTTCTTCAATCTTTGTTCAATAACCTTGAAGTTATTGTACAAATCATTAAGTTTCATAGTCTCCAAATCTGGCTTATCTTCCCATACATCAACATTGGTTCCAAACTCAGAGGGTAAATTCTTAAGAACTTTAGATTGAGGTCTTCCCTTTCCACCTCAATTCCAAAAACAGTGAGTTGAGTAACAATCTTTTGTAGCCTTGTGAAAATGCTATCAATAGATTCATTACTTGTAGAACCAAAGTTTTCATAAGTCTGCTTAAGCAGGGTCTTCTGAGTCTTCTTGGTGGAATCATTACCACCAAAAACATTACAGATCTCCTCAAACAGAGTCTTTGCAGTCTTGTATTTGCTGAATGCTAGAACTTGATCTCTGGGAAGTGTCATCAGCAACAAACCTCTGGCCTTCAGATCATTCTTCATCTGAAGTCTTTCATCATTAGTAACAGGTCCAGTGTTAACCTTTATTACTTCCTTGCCACCAACCATCTCTGAAGTAGAACTTGGTTTGAAGGAATTTCCAACCATAATGATCTCCCAGAGTGTATAGTCTTGGACCATAAAGAATTGTTCGATCATTAGCCTCCACATCTCATAGTCATTCAACTTAAGCATCGAAAGCTTAGCAGCAATGTTTGACTGACTGGTTTCTGTCTCCATTGATTCTTCTGAGTGAACTAGGGTCTTCTTAATCAAAGTATCAAAGCCTGGCTCTGATACCACTTGATGGATCTAAACACCTTGAACTGTGTTAGATTGATACTTTGAGTTATATCACTAAGTATGCGGAATCTACTTAGTAACACTTAGAAGATTGATTGTGAATGAAACAGTTATTTATGAATAAGAACAATATATGTAACAAACGGTTAGCTCCAATATTATTAATGATAATAATACGAGTGATCTTGATATCACTAGGGTTACACCTTGAAGCTCTAGAAAACGTATATCTAACCTTTAACCTAGGATCTCCTTTTATAGCACAAGGAGTCCTCTTCTACAAGATAAGTATAATGCTAATAGAATAAGATATACACAAGATCTATTCTATATTTATCTAAACATGTTTCCTAACAGTTATCTAAACAGCAGTGGTAATATATGTTCTTGCAGTGGTAATGAGTTTCCACTGCAAGTACATTCTTCAGCAGTTGTAATTGTCTTCACTAGCCGTGGTAACTGTTAGTATAATTCCCAACATTTCATAAACATGAAAATTTGACAACTTGCCAAAAGTTGTCTACCTGCATCATTGTTAGTTAATACATGTTCCAAATAGTATCACACAATGTACCAACACACAAATACATCACAAACATTGTTTAAACGACCAAATTGTTCAAATAGCACCTTGTGCCAAACACTCCTTCACACCCGCACTCATTGACGGTCAATCTTGTTCTTGAGCTTTCCAAGGAATCTTCCAAGATTCTTAAACATCCCCTTTGTTTGCTTGAACTCCGCTGACTCATTTTGAATATCCGGAAGTTGGGATAGGTATTCGAGAGGTGGGAGCCTAGAGTTGGGCAAAGAGTCATCTTCACTCATTGAGGAAGATGATGAGGAGGTAGGAGGATGAGGACGTTTTCCTTGGGCTTTGTAAACTCTCTTATTACTAAGTGGAACAAAGGTGTGTGGAATGAGAGAGTAGTCAAGACGAAGACCGTTTGGAGTTGGTGGAATGGGAGAGATGAACCTAAAGAGACGGGTCAAGAGCATTCCATATGACATAGCCGTTGTGCCATGCATGGGAATGTCCGCCATTCTCTTGGCCATGTAGTAGGCAAGGTTGAAGGGTTGCCTAACGGACAAAGAGTAGAGCATGTAGCAAAGGCAAAGATTGATATGATCTCGGTTTCCTATGGTGCTAATGACATTTGCTCTAAAGACTTCCTCCCATTTCTTGAATTGGGGCTTGAGTTCATTCATTTCCATTCCATATGGGTCCTTTTCGACCTCATTTCCCGAACGGGTTCTCCTAGTGTTGGTTGTCCTAACAAAGAGGTGGTCACGAAGTACATCTTTTGACACAAGAGGGGTGTCATAAGGATGGATGCGGTCAAAGAGTGTGTCAAGAGTTGAGAGGGAGTGCAAGTCGGAGTAGATGCAAGTACCACGGTTTGGAACACCTATGATTTGAGCAAACACCTCAAGAGTGAAGGAGTATTGATGACCACTAGCCCTAAAGTTGATAGACATGCGACCATACTCATCCGTGGAGAGAGTGACGGATGCATAGAATTCTAGAATGAACCTAGGACAAATAGGCTTGTCGATTTCCAAAAGACACTCAAAGTTGATTGTGGCAAATTCGGTGTAGAGGTTTGTGCCTTCTAGGAAGGACAGGTCAATGGTTCTACCCTCATGGACATAATGTTTTTCTAAGGCTTTGAAAACATCGATTTGATTTTGGGTAAGGCCTTTGGTTTTGTGGTGTTTGGGTAGGTACTTAATGGTGTCCTTGTGGTCGTAGTGGGTTAGAGGAGGAATGATGATTCCTAGAAAAACAAAATTTCACATTTTAGTCTAAGTAACGACTATTGTAATGCGGTTGTTCTAGTGTGTGCCTATATTAAAACAATGTGGAGGTGCGGTTATCTTGACTCATTTTAATGCTTCAAAAATGTTTTATAATGCAAGTTTTGTTATAAAACAAAAGATAACCCAAGCGCTCCTAGTTCAATGTAGCTTCGTTTGAATGTACCCGAAAATACATATTGGTTATGTATTCCCTTTAGCATTCAAGAGACATTATGCAAGTGATGTTTTAAACATAACGTTTTGATTTTGTATTCTCAATGTGAGACGAAAAAATATTTGTCCTATTTGTGAGAAATTTTTTGGAAAAATTTGACATGGGGTGTTTTAGCAAACATGTTTACACTTAGTAAGAATGCAATTCCTAACTATGGGGAACATGATTAGTATTGTTAAACACCTAATTTCATGCATGATTTTCTCAAATTAATGCATAACCCCAAGTTTTTGTTTTTGTGCAAAAAATAGAATTCCTAGACTCAGATCAGGATTGTAATCAAGTTTAGAATACTTACAATGATGATTGATTTGCAATGTGAGTGAAAAGAATACCAAGAAATCGTAGGTATGGATGGATGGTAAAGTGAATAGTAACAGTTTGGAAGTGGTGGTATGAAATAATGGGTGTTTGGTTTAATATAAACAAAAAAATGGTTCTGCAGGTCGGCGGATACGGCGGACCCCTGAATTGGGTTCCGTCCGTTGTGTCTGAGGGTTCCGTCGACCCTGCTAAGAAAAAGAGTTATGGATTTGTTTTGATTTTTGTGATTTTTGTCTAATGTCCAGAACTACAACGTAGGTTCCATGAGTCCTAAGAAGGTTAAAAGGTTCACGTTTAAGGGGTTTTGTTAGAATGTCGGCTATGTTGTCTTCGGAAGAAACTTTCTCAATTGAGATATTTCCTTTTTGAACGTTGTCACGAAGGAAATGATGACGGATTTCAATATGTTTGGTACGAGCATGTTGAACCGGGTTTTTGCTAAGATCAATGGCACCTTTGTTGTCACAAAGAATTGTGATGTCGTTAAGTTGAATTCCGTAGTCGACAAGAGCTTGCTTCATCCAAAGAGCTTGTTGACATGCCTTTCCGGCCGAAACGTACTCGGCTTCCGTTGTTGAGATAGCAAGAGCCGTTTGCTTCTTAGAGAACCATGAGGTGAGACAATGTCCAACAAAAGTGCAAATACCACTTGTACTTTTTCTATCGACATAGTCACCGGCATGATTCGAGTCGGCATACACTATGGTGTCTATTCCCGTTCTTTTGGGATACCATAAACCTAAATGTGTAGTGCCCTTAATATACCTGAAAATCCTTTTAACGGCTTCGAGATGAGTAGTCTTAGGATCTTCTTGAAAATGAGCACATAGACAAACACTAAACATAATGTCGGGTCTACTAGCCGTTAGGTAAAGTAGACTACCAATCATACCTCTATATTTAGTGCTATCTACGGATTCACTTTCCTCATTCTTTGTGAGTTTAGTTTCCGTGGACATGGGTGTTTTGATTGGTTTCGAATCTTCTAATCCAAATTTCTTAAGCATGTCCTTAATATATTTAGATTGGTTAAAGAAGATACCATCTTCTAGTTGTTTAATTTGGAGTCCTAGGAAAAAGTTGAGTTCTCCCATCATACTCATTTCAAACTCGTCATGCATGATTTTTGAGAAATCCACACATAATTCTTTACAAGTTGATCCGAATATAATGTCATCAACATAGATTTGGACTATGATAATATGTGAATCTTTCTTCTTAGTGAAGAGAGTATTATCAACTAAGCCCATGATATACTTATGGTCAACTAGGAAGGTTTTAAGTCGATCATACCATGCTTTTGGAGCTTGCTTAAGTCCGTAAAGAGCCTTTTTAAGTTTGTAAACATGATTTGGTTTTTTAAAATCGATGAAGCCCGGAGGTTGAACAACATACACTTCTTCATTTATGACTCCGTTTAGAAATGCACTTTTGACGTCCATTTGAAAGAGTTTAAAATTGTGTGCACATGCATATGCAAGTAAGATTCTAATTGACTCGAGCCTAGCAACCGGAGCAAAAGTTTCATCGTAGTCAATGCCTTCTTGTTGGTTATATCCTTGTGCAACTAGCCTAGCTTTGTTTCTAGATACAATTCCATTTTCATCCATTTTATTACGAAAGACCCATTTTGTTCCAATTATAGTTTGACTCTTTGGTTGAGGAACTAATCTCCATACATCATTCTTAACAAATTGGTTTAACTCTTCTTGCATTGCAATTACCCAAGACTCATCTTTAATGGGTTCATTAATGTTTTTAGGTTCAATGGTTGACACGAAACAAAAGTAGTTGCTTTCATTTTGAACTTTTGACCTTAGTGTTCTTTCGTTAATGTTGCCTATGACACCATCTAATGGATGACTTTTAGATTCTTTGACATTGACAAGTTCTTTGTTTAATAGTTCATCTTCCTTGTCATTACCTAAAATCTCTTGACTTTCTATTGCTTGGCTTTCAACTAAGTCATCATCTACCAAAGGTGATGTCTTAGAGGGAAGTGGACTCTCGTCAAATGTTACATTCAACGATTCCTTGACTCTTAAGGTTTCTTTGTTCAAAACAATGCAAGCTTTACTATTTTGTGAATATCCAAGAAATACACCTTCATAAGACTTTGGGTCAAATTTGGTGAGATAATCCTTGGTGTTAAGAATGAAACATTTACTCCCAAACACTCTAAAGTATCCTAATGTAGGCTTTTTACCTTTATATAGTTCATAAGGAGTTTTATTCAAAAATGGTCTAATTAAGACTCAATTTAAAATGTACGTTGATGTGTCAACGGCATTACACCAAAACTTTTGTGGAATGTTTTGTTCATTAAGCATTGTTCTACTCATCTCTTGCAATGTCCGGTTTTTACGTTCTACTACACCATTAGATTGAGGGGTACGTGGAGCCGAAAAGTTATGAGTAATACCATTAATATCACAAAAGTTTCCAAATTGAAAATCATTATCAAATTCACGACCGTGATCCGTTCTAATAGACACAATATTAGACCCTACTTGATTTTGAATTTTCTTACTTAGAATCTCAAATTTATCAAAAGCTTCATTTTTACTTTTCAAAAATTTTGTCCAAGTATATCTTGAGTAATCATCAACTATGACCAAAGTGTAGAAGTTACCTCCATAACTTTGTATAGCGGATGGACCAAATAAATCCATATGCAAAAGTTTTAGACACCTAGATGTAGAAACCAAGTTTTTAGCTTTATGGCTACTATGGACTTGTTTACCGACTTTGCAAGCATCACAAAAGTGTTGGTCATATTTCAACTTAGGTAGGTTTCTAACTAAGTCTTTGGAGGAGAGGTTTTGAATTAGTCTCATGTTAGCGTGTCCTAAACGTCTATGCCATAAAGTTGAAGATTCATCTAATGAGGTAAGACAAAGTTTGTCTCTAGATGTTGGATCCATCTTCATGACGTATACGTTGTTCTTAAGAACACCTTTGGCTATGGTTATACCATCTTTAAGTATTTTACTTCCATTTTCACTAAAAAGGACATTATACTTATTACGACAAAGTTGACTAATACTAAGGAGATTAAAACCTAAGTTATCAACATGAGCTACATCATCTATAAAAAGGGAGTCATGAGAGATTGTACCTTTTCCGATGATTTTGCTCTTAGCTTTACTACCAAACGTAACAATACCTCCATCGCATATTTGATATGTAGTGAAGAGGCTTTTGTTACCCGTCATGTGCCTTGAACAACCACTATCTTTAATCCATTCATCCGGTTCCAAACAAACATTGAGGCACACCTATTTTATGAAAAACACTCAAACATTTGGTCCCCAATTTCTCATGGGTCCATTTTGGTTAAGCATACCATTAACTTGTTCCAAGTATGAAAATAGAACATAAGGGTTCCATGACATTTAATTTGGAGTTTGGTAATGTCCATGAGTGTTTTGGTTCCAAACATGTTGGTAGTTTGGTCGAGTGTTGAAGTTGCTCTTTGGAAAGGGGCGTTTGGGAATTGGAGTCTTAGGTCTTGGTTGAGTAGTCATAGCTCTACATTCATTTTCACTAAGTCCTACTCCAGTTTTAAAGGCAGGTTTTGTTCCATTTTTATATGTAACTTTAACAAATTTTGAACGATCCGATGTGGATGGTGTTACTGGCTTACTGCTGCAGCAGACTTGGCGGAACCTTCGGGTCCAACGGGCGGAACCCTGGATTGGGTTCCGTCTGTTCCGCGGGCTGCTGTAGCAGTTTTGTTAGTTTCTTGTGCATTCTTTTCTTGTTTCGTTTGACCCTTTGAAGTTTCTATTTTCATGAACCCTAGTCCTGTTTTATCGAAGGGTGACTTTTGAAGTTTCATAATTTCATCCGCACAAGAAATGCTCTTATCGAACTTCTTAAACTTTGTGGTTTGTTTTATTAGATCATTTTGAGTAATTTTAAGTTTTTCAACTTCGAGTTTAAGCTCTTCACATGATTTTCAAGATGTGTCAATACCTTAACTCTTTTCTAATCTCTTAGCTTTTTATTTTAACTCATAAACTTCATTTTCTAAAAACTCCTTTTTAGTTTTCAAAAACTTATTTTTGTTTATGATTTTTAAGCTTAATTCACAAAGTTTGTTATATTTTTTTTGTAAGGTGTCATCATCAATAGAGGAGTAAGATGAGTCGGAGAGTACCTCATTTGAGTCGTGAGCCATGAGAGCAATATCATCATTCTTTGGCTCATCGTCATCTCCTTCATAGTCACTCCAAGCACCACCCACAAAAGCTTGTTGAGGTTTGCTTTTGGGTGGTTTTGGACATTCTCCTACTAGATGACTTGTGTCTCCACACCTATAGCATTTCCTTTCAACCTTTCCTTTCCTATCATCACGATCTTTTCGGAAAGTTTTCTTGTCATCTTTTGGTTGCCTTACAAAGTTTCTCTCTTCTACGAAAGAACTTCTTGAAGTCTCTAACGGCCATAGCATATTCCTCATCATCACTATCCCCGAAGTAGATTCTTCATCATCACTTGATTGGACTCTAGCTTTCAAGGCAATGGACTTAACTTTTTCTTTCTTGCCTCTAACTAGTTCTGAATCTTTTTCCATTACCATTTCATGGACTTTGAGGTTTCCAATTAGCTCGTCAAGTGACATGCTTGAAAGATCCTTGGATTCTTCAATTGCCGTCACTTTTGCTCTCCATTTCGGATGGAGTGCTCTAAGAAATTTCCTGACAAAATTCTTACTACAAAAAGATTCATCAAGTGCTTTAAGTGAAGTAATAATAGTGTTAAACCTAGCAAATGCATTATCAATAATCTCATCCTCGGGAATAACAAATTGTTCATATTGTTGAACAAGAAGATCAATTTTGTTATCCTTGACTTGTGATTTTCCTTGATGAGTGACTATTAAAGATTGCCAAATATCTTTGGCGGTTTTACACATAAAGACTCTTTCATATTCTTTCTTAGGTAAAGCATTGTAAAGCATCATTTTAGCTTCATTATTTTTAGCAATCAATTTCTTTTGATCATCATCTTTAGTATTAGAAGCTATATTATCACCATCAATGATTATATACCACAAATCTATATCTTTAGATTTCACGTAAGTTTCAAAATGTTTTTTCCAATATATAAAACCATTTGCTTCAAAAAGTGGTGGTCTTTGCATAGATTGCCCTTCTTTGTAATTTTCAAAATCCATGGATCGTTTCAAGTTTTAAAACACAATATATTTTAAAAGCTTGAGTAACGTAGCTCTTGATGCCAATTGTGGAAAACTAGAAGGGGGGTTGAATAGTTTACCGTTTAAAATCTTTTTAACTTGTTTAATTAGTTTTGAAACTTTCCGTTTGATCAAAGATATATACACAAACACAATATATAACATGCAAGTAAATGAAAGAAACGATCAAACCACAACACGAGTATTTATCGTGGTTCAGATACAAGGACTCTTTTTCCTTGCCCTACGTCCATGCCCCGAGTATCCAACTCGAGAGTTTCTTTCACTAGTCAACAAGCTCCTTTCACCGGCGGTGAAAACCTTACACGTCGCTTATACACGTTTACCGACACTAAGCTAGATGTCGAGTTCTTTTACAAGGGTACAACCACTCCCGTTAGTTCTTTTACAAGGGTACAACAACTCCCGTCACACTTTGTATTTTGAGGACTAAAATACTAACCGATCACTACTGAAAATACACAATCAAATGAAGTGTAAACTACACAAGTCTACACAATGCTAAGCTAACAAGTCTTGCAGCGTTGTGTTGAATACTTGTAACTTTTTATTAACTCGTGAATCTCTTTGCTACAAAAAGAAACTTCACATATGAGATGTTAAAGGGTTAGATGAAAGAATGAATGAATGTGTGAAAATATAATGTAGAGTGATAACCCAAAAATCAAACTTGTGGCTTAGTATTTATAGCAAAACCTTCTGCAGGCCTGGCAGATACGGCGGAACCCTCAGATGGGTTCCGCCCGTGAAACCCCAGAGTTCCGCCGGGCTTGCAGTTGGTTTTGCAATAAATCTTGCAAACCAAACAATGTCACATATCATTACACTTAGTCAAACACAAAACTTGCAAGCAAACATATGGTTAGTCAAACACACTTTCTTTCCATAAATGTATATTGACAAAACTTGCCATAAATGTGATGTGATATTTCTATTTTAAGAAATAAAAAGTGTTGTGTTTTATGAAATGTAAAATGTAGCAAATGTCTAGTTTATGCAAGTCTTTAAAACTAAGATTATGTTTTACTTAGAAACTAAAGTTTACATTTTGTCGTTAACAAAACTTAGCAAAGATCGTAAAATATAAATAACGTTTTTAGGCGATATTTGTATTAACACAAATGATGCCAAGAACATAAAAATAAAAGTACTAAATTACACCATTGATCCTTAAACCGCGCCTGATACGCGAATTTGGTCCTTTATTCTAAAAAAATCGCACTTTTAACCCCAATCTTTTTTGTTAATTGCGCGCTTGGTCCTTTTCTCCAGACAATCGTTAGCCTTTCTTGTTAGTTAACACTCTTGACTTATGGGTGATGGGTATTTTGGTAATTGCAACTTATATCTCTTTTCTATACTTATTAATAACACATTACACATCTCATCCCCAATCACACCATTTTATCAATCTCGCTTATTCTTACACACTCTACTCCCTCATTTTCTCTTTCTATTTGAGTACTCTTTCTCTGTATTCTGAGTTAGTTCATCGCCATTGTTTCACCGACCTTTTTTGAACAAAACAATCGGCTTTTTTGATCTGTTAACATAATGGGTCCAATCCTATGGAAGAAACGTGAAATATTAGTACCACAAACAGAAGATGAGTTGTATGACGAACTCGAACGGATGTATTGCAAGTATTTTGAAATTTTTTATTTTAGCTAAAGTTAGTATGATTTAAACATTGCATGTTTTGTTGTTTTTTTATTTTAAAAAGTAATTACTAAGACTTTTTGTTTGTTGTTTTCAACTTATTCACCAAACTGGTTTTCCATTCGTATTAACCATGGTGGAAGCTTTAGAAAGTTTCCACGATGACAATATCTAGGAGGTAAAACTGATTTATTCGATAGGGTGGATATCTCTGTTGTACAAATCGGTCCAGGGGGCCGATTAATTGACGCATAATCGCTGATCGTTAACTAAGCGGTCAGATTTATCATAATCGGCCTATTTAATCGGTTTGGTCAAAGATCACTTAAAAATCAGTCAACAAACCAATTAATCGGACAAAATCGCATAAAAATCGATCAACAAAATCGCTTAAAAATCATACAAAATTGCTTAAAACAAACCAATTAATCGGACAAAATCGGTCAAATATTGCTTAAAAATGGTCACCAAACCGAGTAATATCTATATTTGACTTTGAACTTTGAAGAAATATGTATTATGTTTATATTTGAACACTTGAAATATTTAAACTTTGATGCACTATAATTATCTCATACATATAATATTATATAATATTTAAAATTACAATTTTGTGTATAAAAAATCAATCCGATTAATTCTCGATTAATTCTTGCCTAACCGATTAATCGCTAGGTCCTACCCGACCGCCTCACTAGCGTCTAGCGATTTTTACAACCATGGTGGATATAGATGTTTTTCAGTATATAAGCTAAAGAAGATGGTGTTACAGTTATGTTATACTGGTTTAGAGGAGCCTATGTATTATCATTATACGAGACCTATGACTGACTTGGATGTTGGTTTGTTGGCTCTTGGTAATGATGAGGAATGGTTCAAATCTTCAAGAATAGACTATGAAAATACAACCCAATTTTCTAAAAATAACATTCATACCTTTTTTTTACATCTTATTCAACTCTGCAAAAATCTATACTATCTATAATAGAAAAATGGTCAAAGGTGAAAAGTGAAAAGTGGAATAGTCAATATTGTGAAATGTTGAAAAATGTATATAAGGAAATATTGAAATACATTTAATACTTTTATTAAAACACCTCATTACTTAAAAATACAATAATTTATTCACATTGTACAACCAATTAAAAACATATCTACCAAATTAAATACAACCAATTAAAAGACAAACCGGGTTGACCCGGGACGCTTTAAACACGGCGGGTTGTCCTGGTTTAATTTGACCCATTTTCGACTCAACCTAGCAAGTTGACCCAGTTTAAATCGACCCATTTTTTGACCGGAACGGTTCAACCGGTTGAACCACTTGGGTCGAACCGGGTTTCAAAACATTATCCATTACTTAAAAATACAATGATTTATTCACATTGTACAACTAATTAAAAAACATATATATCAAATTAAATACAACCAATTAAAACAAAAACCGGGTTGACACGAGACGCTTCAAACCCGGACGGGTTGACCCAGTTTAATTTGCCCCGTTTTCGACCCAACCTAGCAAGTTGACCCGGTTTAAATCGACCCATTTTTCGACCGGAACGGTTCAACCGGTTGAACCACCCGGGTCGAACCGGGTTTCAAAACATTATGTTAAATTCCCAAATCTTCAAACTTTTATTATTTTTCGTTTATAACCTATAAACTTTTTTTTATCAATAAACTATCTGTCGCTATAAAATTCCGTTGCTATGCACGGGTACTCGTCTAGTAAAATAATAATAATAATAATAATAATAATAATAATAATTATTGCTATTAGCCACTCAAATAATGCTAAGAGTGGAGTTTTTATTTATCATAGATTAAACTTTTGTATTCAGAAAGAAGTGAGAGCAACTTGTGTCTAGACTCCCATCAAACTTTATGTAAATTATTTATGGTTCTAATTAAGTGATGGTTTATAAAAAAATAAAAATAAATAATAATAATAATAATAATAATAATAATAATAATAATAAAACGGTTTTGTATAACTATTTGGTGATTGACATTAGTTAACATAAGTTCGAAATCAAATGTAGCACCAAATAGATGTCTCCTCAAATTATTGAGGAGAAGAATATGAAGAAGCAAGAGAAATTACCTTACACAAGATAGTTCAGATCGGGAAGAAACAAAGTTGAATATATTATGTTTTAAAGATGATGATGATGATGATGGCGATTTAGGGTTTTATTCGGTTTGGGGTTTCATAATGAATCATATCGTCGAAAAGTATGAGAGAAGTTTTGACTAATTAGTAAATACCTTAAATACATTTTAATTCTAATTTTTTGTTATAAAATGATCAAATAGACGCTCTAAAAATTCAGCACACCTTTTAACGAGGTAGAATAGTCTTTTTTAGACTTGATTTATTAGAACTAGCAGGGTCTGTGCGCGATGCAGCTGTGGGCACCCTGTAATTTAATTTTTTCGATTAATAATTTATTTTATTTGTACGTTTTTTGGCAATAGCTTTACTGATTAGTTTTTTATGCCAAAAGTTTGATGAAATTTTGCTTTGTTTGTATTATTTTATTTATTATTTATTTTATGTTTTTGTTTAGTAGTTTGCTTGGTTTGTACAATATGTGAACATATTTTAGTTTATTATATTCTTTTTGACAATAAATTTACGGATATCAAAAATTTCATTTAGCTCGTGTCCGTTCGGGCTCGAGCCCGTTTGATCCGTGCCAATTCGGGCTCGAGCCCATTTGGCCCATTGCCCGTTCGGGCTTAAAAATTTGTATAGGGGGACCTAATACATGGACCTAATGCTTAAAATACTTGTACAGTGCATGCACTGTACAAGTATTTTAAGCATTAGGTCCATGATTAGGCCTATGTATTAGGTCTATTAATCAAATTCCATTTGTATAATATGCTTTATTATTTGTATTAGTGACATTTAATGTAGGAATTATGTTTAAATTGGTTGTACAATATGTTGATAATTTGTATTTCTTATGTAAGGGGTGTTTTAATAAGTGTATTAATTGTATTTATTGACTATTTAATTAATTGTATTTAATATACATAATGATCAATTTTAAGTAATTAATTTTCAATTTTAAGTCATTAATTTTAAACTTTAATGTCAAAAAATGTCTAATTATGTTGAATCAATTATACTTTTAGTATTGAAATGTGTAATGCTTAATTTTATGTATTCTATTAATAGTAAGCATTTATGCTTTATAATATAGTATGATATATAGATATAGATTTGTCAAATCTTTAGACTTCTAATTATTAGGTGTAATTGGTTCCATGTTTGCTAATGCTCCTACGACGTGTTTCCAATAAAGTGCACATGCAACTTACTAAATAGAGATTGCTAGGATTGTCTCATTGGTCCTGAAATAAGCAGCCATTTGCAAGAGATAGATATGAGTTAATTGGTTGTTTTAATCGAAAAGATAGACGTCAATTTTGGGATTGGAGCAGATCTGGTGCGTCATTGTATAGGCGATTAGACTTCTGGATTCGTTCCAACTTACTTGTATTGGTCAAGATGGCTAGAAGGTGGTTCTAGGTCGGATATTTGATAAATCTCAAACTGATAATCTTAAAAAAAAAATCCCGAACGAATTCAAATAGATTAGTGATTGTTTGTGGTGTTGTGTGAATTCCCGTACATATTCTATTGAACTCCTTTTCTCTTTTACAACGTGGTTTTCATGGTCTAATGTATAAAGTATATAAACTAATGTTTTTGTTATACTGTTTCGGGATATATATTTCAAGTATGGAAATTAAAGTAAAAGTCGAGATGGCCGAGTTGGTCTAAGGCGCCAGATTAAGGTTCTGGTCCGAAAGGGCGTGGGTTCAAATCCCACTCTCGACATACCTTTTTGTTTCCTTGGCTTTTAAATTGTTTTTACTGCCTATAAATTAGTTTTTATTTGCTTGATATACCATGATGCATTCTCTTAGAACAACATTTTCTTTTTTTCATAAATACTTTTTAGATAACTTCAAATTCGTAAATCACATCAAGATTTTTCAGTATTGGCTATGCATGTTCTTAAGATGGAATTATTTCTCTTATAAAAATGGGATTTGGCTTTGTAATTGTATATGAAATGGAACATGTATAGAGCTGTTAATAATCAATGTAATGTTCTTAAGATGCAGAGTAGTTAAGTAGAGCATGGTAACCAATTGAAAACACATTTAAAGCCTCCAAAAAATCTTTCTAAAAACATTTCTATGTAGGAATAAAAATTACAGCCTGAAGAAGTAGGAATAAAAAATAAAAAAGATGTATCATTTTTCAAATGTTTATAGTAACTTTTAAAAATGAAATTGTTAATCTTGTCTTTAAGAATATAAATGTTAACGTGACCTTTATATTTATTCGTCAGTGTTACATCACATTATGTTTTGGTTGTGTATTTTACTAAAAACACTATATAAATTTGATCAAACGTTTAAGAAAATGTTACATGCATATTGTATCAACAATGAATTGTGTTTTTGAAATCAAAAACCAATAAAGCATCTGAAAAAAAAAAAAGCATGAAAGCCAGTAGTCATCGGATATTTACCTTATATACGAAACTATAGCACAAATGTTGATATGTCCGAGTGGTTAAGTCATCGGATATTTACCTTATATACGAAACTAAAGCACAAATGTCGATATGTCCGAGTGGTTAAGGAGACAGACTTGAAATCTGTTGGGCTATGCCCGCGCAGGTTCGAACCCTGCTGTCGACGAATTCTTTTTGAAGTTATTTTTATTTTTTATCAACACACATTTCCTCCTAAATCATTTTCAATCTTCCACACCACAACTACTAATTTTGGTTAGGAGCCATTGTCCATTAGCGATTGTATTATAGTAAAATGGGGTTGAGGTGGTCTAATAACGATTTTCCATGACAAGGTTTTCTGCCACATAATTTGCATAGGGTATGCTGAAGCTGAACCAATTCTTACAGTGCTTGAGGTTTGGACCTCCGAATTCGACCGTATTGATCCTTCGCTCTGAATTATAACAATTAACATATTGATCCTTCGACCGTATGCTGAAGCTGAACCAATTCTTAATGCATAAAGGTTTGCTTAAATCAGGGTATCATTATGTTTTAGTTGTAATAAAGTGACTTTCTTTAGCATAAACTAATGAGTTAATGACACCCATATTATATTTAGACATAAGTTTAAACCTCAAAATCATTTGTGATATTAGAATGGCAATTGATTTGCACACTAATATTTTTTATTTAGACACTCTATTATGTGCATTACATAAGTATGCTCTAACTGTATCTAGAATTGAATGTATCAATCAAAATAAAAAAATATGCAAATCACTCCAATGTAAAATTAAATATGTGTTGGTATATAATTGTTAAAGACATAAATTACCAATGTACTTTACAAAATTTTTACATATCAGTAATATACTTTTTATAAACCCATTATCACATACAAATTTTTTAGTATTGGAAATATTAGAAATATTCTCATATGATTTTCCACGTCATTTTTTAGTCCACGTGAATTTATTTTTCTTGGGTTTATTATAAGCGGTTTAGACCCATTTGGACACGTTTTCTCATATGCGTTAACAGGTCAATTAGTAAATACATTAACCATGAATTAAACCTAAAAGGCTAAAACATTAACAAAACAACAAAACATGTAAATAAAAAAAAACTCATATGCAAATCAAAAACCTCAGCAACCTGACACCATGAAACATATGCAGAGAAGATATGTAGAATCATGAACTGTCAACATAGACTACTACTATCTAAAAGATTAATTGTTATACAACCTATACAGTTAAACTACCATCATAAACTACCATACAATTAATTGTTATCCAAAAGATTAATTGTTCAAACTACCATCATAAACTACAAAATATCACAAAAGCTAAAAATCCAAGGATTTTTCAAATTATCACAAAAGATAAAGCACAAAAGCTCCAACTCTTAGACCATCTTAATTTTTCCTTTTTCTTGACTGCCTGTAACTGCTCCTAAACTTATAGGTTTTTTTATTCCAAAATTCTTGTTACCAATGAAACCCCAAGTCAAATTTGCTGCAAGGCCTAGTACTATATTGTTGGGTCCATTCAGTACCCAAGTGCTCTTAAACAAGGATTTGAATACAAAATAATCTAAGTGTTAGAAAACCTTAAACAATACTCAAGTCACTGAGTGAACAGTTGCTCAGTTAGTCACCTTCAGGAAGCATAGGACGAGTCTAAGAAGAAAGCCTCTCCATTCAGTGAGGCGTAACTCAGTGAGTGGCACCTAAGCAAAGAAGAAGGTGATGCGTTCAGTTAGTAATGACAATAACTCACTGAACCCCAAGACTCCTCAACAACTAATGACTGAAGATAGAAGACTAAAGACCGAAGATAGAAGATTGAAGACTGGAGACCTGAAGACTGAAGAATGGGCGGGACAAGGCAGGAAATGTTTGAAGGGATAAGGAGAAGTTGATGAGTGTGTAAATACTCATCATTTTTGGTCAATCTGAACTCCAAAAACATTTAAAAACACTCAGAAATGCATCAAAATACAGAAAATTTCTCAAAATTGAGTTTTATATGTTTCAGATGCAAAATGAGTAAAAACAGAGGAAAAACGAACAAAGTTTGCATAATTGGCAGTTTCAGTCCCCCAACTTTCAAAACTTGTCAAAATTAGTCCCTAAGCATTTATTTTGGAATAAAAAGTCAAAAATGGTTCTTGGGAATTCACAAGTTATCAAGTTTGACCCTTGGATAAAAAGTTTGATGAAATTACAGTTTTGGTCCCTGAAGTTTCAAAAATGGCAAAAACAGTCCCTGGGCATTTTAAATTGGAAAAACTTACATATATAGCCCTTGTACTATTTATTCTGACAAATTAAGTCCTTTTTTATAACTTTTGGAAAATTACACTTTTTACCCCTCAACTTTGAAAATTGGCAAAAATGGTCCCCGGATGTTTTATTTTGGAAAAATATCAATTAGGTCCTTATAATATTTACATATGGCAAGAATGGTCCTTTTTGATAAACTTTGGAATAATTACAGCTTTGGTCCCTGGAATTCAGAAAATACACAATTGGTCCTTGGGCTAAATTATTTACAAACCAAAATAACAATTCCAAATCCAATGAATAAAACATAAACCTAGTCCATCCTTCTCCCCCAAGCCCAAAACACTACCCCTTCCCAGCCAAAACAACACACTAGCCCAACCCCCACGTTTTAATATTAACGGGGTCAAACCCCACCCCCATGGTCAAACAGTCAACAAACCACTTCCCTTCCCTCCAAACCACTCACCCCCTCTCCAATACCACCTGAAAAACCACCACTACTTGCCCTGCTTACCCTACACCCTTATTGATGCGTGGGAATTACACCAGGCTTTACCTCTCGAGGGATATCGAGAAGCTTACAACCCCCACCAGGCAGTGTACCTGATCGTTGTAGTATAGTATAGTGACAAGTACCGGGGGATTGATCGTTCAACTCAGGAATAGTGTCGCTAGGATTAGAAAGCCTAAAAACTAGGTTTAGAGGTGAGGCATGATTCTTTTTGTATTTTTTTTATATTTTATGAAAAGCAATTAAAATCTCGGGTTTTGGAAGAGTGGGCGGAATTAGTTGCTAATCAACTAACCCAATAACTAAGATGCAATCAAAATAAAATGACAAAATGTAAATAAAGCTAATTATTAATGTGGCGTGAACAATAAATGGGAGAATTGTGTTTACTTAGATTTCATTACTCCCTAGATATCTTTTACAGGTTGATAGTTTGTTACAGTTGCGTGGATGACGGGTTATATTCCTTAATACCAATCGTGGGGTGGCGTACGTACTTCCCCGACTCTATAAGCTCCTACTTCACTCCTATGTCGAGCCTGCAAGAAGCTCCTAACATGGGATCACTAGAATTCGCCCATGCATTAAATATAACCATAAAAACCTAGTACGCATTGGTTCATGTTTGGGTAAATTGCAAAAATGGTCCTTCACGTTCCACGAAATTGCAAAAATGGGACCGAGACAAAAAGTAGCGCAAAAAAGACACCAACGTTCCACATTTTCGCAAAATCGCCACTGAGAGCACTTTTCTGTTAATTTCATCGTTAAGTGCCACGTATTTGAGGGTAGTATCGTCATTTTAACCCTTTCCCGCCAATAACTTAAGTTGCCAGTGTTTTGTTTTACAAATTTAGTCCTTTAGAGCAATACTTTATATACGGGTATCAATTTCTTCCAAGGAGAACATTAATTTCACAGGTAAAGATCTTGAGAATGGTTAAGCTTTGGCAAAATCGTGCACGCAGTACCCCGATACCTGATTTAGGAATCCTTTATAGTAAGAATACTCTGTTCCATTTTAATGTTTTCCATTTAAACTTGTTATTGTTGTCGGAAGTAATTGATGTTTTATGTGTTCCACAGATTTGAATGAAAAGGTGTTTTCTTTGCAAATCTATCACAATGGTGAATTCACCTCAAAACCAGGAAGAAGATATCTCTTTGGAGATACAGATTGGTTTGACGGAATTCACTCTGACGTTTTCTCCATGGAATTATTGGGCGAAATGTTAGAGGATTTAGGTTACTCGGATAGTACCCTTATGTTTACTCACTTTAGGATACCTGGGGAGTCACTGGATGATGGTTTGCTACCACTAAAGTCTGACGAAGATGTGAAGACACTTCTGGAGTATGCTCCTATATTTACACAATTGGATTTGTATATTGAAACCGGTGTTTCAATTGTTGAGTGTGAGATGATGGATCGAATGATGACTAAGGGCAAGGGTGTGGTGATAGAAGAAATAGTGGATGATGATATGAATGAGGCTGCTGGAAAGGGTGTTGATGGTGAGACTGGAAACAGTGGGAAATTACTATTGTTAGAGTGGCATAAGACAAGACAACCTGAGAAGGCTGGACCTGTTTTTGATACTGATTCTGACAGTGACTTCCCACCAACATTTTGTGCCCAAAAAGTGATTGCAGGTCATACAAAAAGGATGAGTGATGAGTTTCAATTCAGAAGGTTATTGGGAGAGATTGACCAAGACTTGACTGTGGAGGATTCAAGTGAGGAGTCTACAGGTTTGCTCGATTTTTATGATCTCGATTTTGATGATGCGTATTATGCTGACGCAAGTGATGAAGAGGTTGAACAAGAATGGCATGGTGATCCATACCATTTAGTTGATGTACCTGAACCTGAAGAGTTGCATGCGATTGAAGAGCCTCAAGAGCCTGAAGAGCCTTAAGAGATTAGTGACATGTTTGCTGAAATAGATCAGGCATTGGATGAACTTGATGACGTTGTTGCAGCTGGAGAAGGAACAGAGGTGTATGCTCTTTATGCTGAACCAATTAGTTTCAGTTTGCTTCCACTTGTGGATGTTGATGGTGATGATGGTGAACAAAGAGTTCGTGATGAGGATATGATTCTAGATGAGCAGTGTGATGCAGTAGTTGGAGATGGTGAACAAAGAGTTTGTGATATGGCTGTGATACCAGATGATCAGTGTGCTGTAGTAGTTGGAAATGGTGAACAAAGAGTTTCTGATGTGGCTGTGATACCAGATGGAAAAAATGGAGTTGGTCAAGATGGAGTGATCACAGAGGACAAGTTTGAAGACCAAGGAAGATCAATCAAGAGGCGAAGACTGATGGCTGACAAAAAACCCAAGGTTGATGCTGACAATAAACCCAAGGACGATGCTGACAAGAATCCCAAGGATGATGCTAAATAATGGTTATGCTTTTATGTTTAGGTCAATAAGTTGTTGTGATTCTGCTATGGTCTTTTAGTAGATCATTTATAACAATGTTTACTTTATTAATGTTTATATATCGGTTATGTAATCTTAACTAGGTTCAATGGTTGCATAACATGTTATCAAATCTAATGGAAGCCAAAAAAACTAGGCAGTTTTGGGATGTGTATGTTGGTAATCCAAAACGTTTATCATTTATTACCCAAAACACGCCTAAAACACATTTTCACATGTACTTACCACGCCTATTTATAGCCTATACCCCGAGTAACTTCCTCATTCATCTAGTAAACAAACACAGTAAAACTTTTTTGAATCAAATTTGCAAAAGAATGTCTCAATTTGTCCTTCTTGAGGAACTTGCTAGGGCTGCTAACTCAACCGAGTTACCATACCAGATGACGGTCTTTTTTGCTAGGGAGACGGAGCGTGATATCAAGTATGCCAAAGATCTGTTTGTGGCATATCAAGAGTTGCTTGATATTGTCGTTCAAAGGAACAAGATGATGGCTGAAATGGAACTTGTGCGTCCCTCGGTGCAGATGTTCAAATGCTTGGAGTTCTAGAAGAAGCTTCAAAAGTCAGATGTTATCGAGCTTTTGGAGTTGAAGAAGAAGATGGCAGAAGCGAAGCTCAAGCTCTTCAACAAGCACGCATTTATCAAGGGACTTTAGAGTTTCTTTCATGGTCATCTATGTTTTAAATGTTCCTTTAATGTTTCCCTCCTTTTTATCAATGTTATGTTTGAACTTTAATGAATTTTAATGATATATTATGTTTTGTTATGTTTCTGTTATCAATTTGAATGAATGTTAATGTCATGTTATGTGTTTGTTGTGTTGATTTATTATGTTTTGCTTGTCAACCATTGGGCATTTTTGCAAAAGTCAACCATAATGTTATTTGCAAAAGTCAAACTTGATTGCCAATTTGGGTAATTTTGGGTATTTTTGTGCCTGCGCATTACCTTGAATGTGGTTACACGAATAGTCAATGGTTACACGGATAGTCAATTAGATCCATTTTTGGCAATTCTGGGTCTTTTGGTGCATGTACAATCATGTGCAAAAGTCAAACATGATTGTCAAAATGGGCAAGTCTGGGTGTAAATATAACTACTACGAATTACCATTCATTTACCATTCACAAGCATACCATTTACCATCAAAAGATCGGGGTACATACACAACTAAAACTAACAAACCAACAAACAAACTACACTAATTGCCAAAAAATGGCCAGACACCTTCATCAAAAGAAACATCCTCCAACAACGACGACACAAACCCATTCTCATCACCGGCATCATCCACAGGCGGCGGCAGGCCCTGGGTAGGCGGCAGCAGGCTCTGGGGAGGTGGCATCACACTCTGGTAGTCCTAGTACTCCGGCTGATCAAACGTGGTAAGATATGCCGAGGTGATGGTGGGGTTCATGGGGTTTTTCCTTTTTCTGTTTTTCCGGCTTCCACCTCCAACAGGGATGTCCTGGAGCACGCCGCCATGGGTCCAGTGTCTGCGGTAGCTACGACAAAAGTGACGCGGCTGCGATGTGTTGTAGTTGTTGTAGTAGCAGAACTTTGTGTCTTCTGAATGACAACGTGGACATTGGAGTTGTTGTGGGGGATGTGTCACAGTTGTTGTGGTCACAAACGTTGAAGTTTGTTGGTGTGTGTTGGTGCTGGTGGTGGTCGTTGTCGTTATGGTGGTGGTTATCATGGTTGTGTTTTCTAACATTTGAGTTGATTGCATTCTTGTTGTGATTCTGCTATGGTCAATGCGAGTCGTGGTGGAGAAGATATGGGTTGTAGGGGGGTTTATAGGGGTAGATGTTTGAAAATAACTTTGCAAATTTAGCCATTGAGGTCTAATCACATTGATACCAAGCACAGAGGTGATTATGGCGGCAAATTTAATAAGTATGAACAGTGAAATGACGATACTACCCTCAAATACATGGCACTTAACGATGAAATTAACGGAAAAGTGCTCTCAGTGGCGATTTTGCGAAAATGTGGAACGTTGGTGGCTTTTTTGCGCAACTTTTTGTCTCGGTCCCGTTTTTGCAATTTTGTGGAACGTGAAGGACCATTTTTGCAATTTACCCTTCATGTTTCTTAAGACGTTCAAGCAAGTTACACTATGGAAGTCTGCCAGTTTTCTTAAGCCTAACATCGAAATCATTCATCCGTAACAACTATAAACAAGCAATTAACCCATAATCAACATCTAGGTTTCATTACATCTAAGCAAACACACAAGAGATCTAGCCTAGCATGTTAAAATCAAGACAAGCGTAAGATATATTCAAACAACACATAGACATATTGAATGAATTGAAAGGATACTTATCTTAATTGAACATGAAAGGATTCAAGGGGTGAAAACCCTTGAAAATACTGTTAAAATCGTGCTAGGGTTTCTCCAAGTCGTTCCTAAAACTGTCCTCTCTTAATGAATGAAAATTACAAAACTATATATAGATTTTCCAAGGTGACGGCTTCAAGAAGGAAATTCTGACGCCGTCAAGTCGCCGCGCATAATAAAATCGGATTGCCTAGATCTAGATCTGATGTCGTCAAGTGTGATTTTTCTCTGGGCCGTCACGTGTTAAGGGGCCATGACGGCCTATGGTGACGCCGTCATGCCCTAGTGCAAAAACATTCTGGGCCGTCATGGACTCTATCCTCTTCACCTCTTGTTTTTCCTCTTGACGCCATCATTAAGAAACTTGTGACGCCGTCAGGTACTATTCCCAGCAAGGAAAATTAAGACTTTGCCATTTTCTTCACTTTTATGCTCCAAAAACGTCCAAAATGCTTCCTTTTCCAGAATTCACTCCAAAAGTACCTAAAATCACAAAAGGAACGATTTAGGGCACTATTTGATCAAATAAATTCAATTCCGGGCTTAAATGACCCCCTAAAAATGGATCATTTTTCGCCTCATCATATACCCTTACACTTGAGATTTGCTTGTCCCCAAGCAAATATGCTTTTATTTTAATCAAAATACAAGTTAGGGGTCATTTAACACTAATATGAAAGTAATTACAACAAATAATCGTTCCACTAAAGACCAAAGACAAGCACGGAGGTCATATACTAGCACCTCATAAATAGTGTTTAGAAAATCACATCTCTCGGGTGTAATAAAGTATATATCACAATATAGAAATGGAAGACATCTCTCACTACCTGTCATAGAAAAATAGATTACCATAAGCTTGGGAAAGGATCAAACCTCCACCACATGGCGTAAGCACCTAGGATAAACTATCAAAGAGGTCTTTTAAAGGGTTATAACATTAGGTGTAGGGATATGGAATACACGGTTTTGTTGGATATAGGCAATTTTTACTGGTGGCGAGTTAATAATCTTAGTTAATTACATGTACAATATGGCGTTGCTAAGCCAAGACTAGACTCGACTTAAGCTAATAGATGAAAAATAACAAAAACATAAAATAAACATAGAATGAAACGGTATGGTAGTCCGTATGTTTTTTTCTTTTTCTTTTTCGTTTTCTTTTTTTTTTGCATACACTCTTACCCTACCATCCAAAATAATAAATCATAGGGAATGAACATTCCCCTTACACTTGAATTTTTACATACTTTGCAATAAACTAATCTAATGACTCGAATTAAGATAATCAAAACACTTGGAGTACTTTTAAGATTAACGCACATATGGGGGTAATAATATGATGTTCTTCCCCATTACTCCATAACATTAGTACTTTACCCATGAGTCCCAATCGTCCCAAAACATTATGTACAAGGATATGACTCGAATTAGCAACCATGTAATCAATTAGATAATTAACTAAGAGTTTAAACAAATAACAATAATGCACTAAAGATGAGTGCATACACGGAAGGCTAAGGCGATTTGGTTGTACATTTAAGTGGGGTGTAACAAATTCTTTCTTTAAGTAAGATGCTTAAAGTTAGAAACGAAAAGATAGGCTCGGAGGGGTGTACTAGGGGTTTCGTGTACTAAAAATGAGTACAACGCTAAGGGTGTAGAAAAAATTAGTTGACTTAACTAGCCAAGTAATATGACTTAAATGGTCAAGTAATTATGATACGGGTTTAACACAAGGGTGATCCTAATGCCTCTTATCATGTAGTAAATCCTACTACACAAATGTAGTCTCACTAGCGGTCTCGGGATGCATCACTAACGCAAGTTCTAGAATCTAAATGCTACCGGTACACTCATAAGCACTAATAGTAAATGCTTTTCCTATCAAATCTAAAGGCAAACCTCACATATTTGGGTGGAAAATTTTTCTGAATGATACGGTTTTGTGCTAGTCATACGACTCCTATCCATGAGATGCTTGCTAAGGCTAAAGTTTCAGTCCTAAATGTTGTAAATAAATTTAAATTTGGCGCTAAAATTACACTAACAAGTATTTCTCATAGTTTTATTACACACCTACCATCAAACAAACAAACTCAAGTGAAAGTGTATCCTATAAGGTATCATCATTTACCCTCCCCTTACACTTAGGATGAACATTGTCCCTTATGTTCAATTAAAGAATGTAAAAGTAAAATAGGTAAAAGAATGAAATCAAATACTCCCCTGATTCGCTTGGTGTGGATAGTGCGGTAACAAGGTTAGATCTTCCTCCAAGAAAATGAACAATCAAAGCTTCCCTTCCAGAATATAAATCATCTTCTTGTCATACATAACCTGTTAAACCTAAGAAAACAAACAAGGCAACCTCCCGTAAAATCGGCGGCAATCTATATATACTAATAAATCCTAGAAAGCAATGTAAGATATAATGCTTGTGGAATGAATGTTTGCAGATTTCCTGGAGTTTATAAAACTAACGATTCAACAAAAACTTTAAGACCCCGTTAGAAAAACAAAACTAGCAAAATTTCCAGAATTTTACACATGACGCCGTCAAGAATTTCTTCCTGGCGCCGTCAAAAGTGACCTGCAGAAATCTTTATATTAAGTTTCCGAAAAATTTCTGGAAAACTTATGTCCTATTTCCTGGAAAATCCTGCAAAACATCATTATGACTCGATACAAGCATTTGACTCTAACAAATACGAATATACATGTCCATTTAATATTGTGGAGAATCATGATCAATTTTGTTTCTTAAAAACATATTTGGGGTTTCCCCTTACACTTATCTTTTGTGAAATACCTTTGGATGAAGTTAAGACAAAGTCAAACGACAAAATAAAGTATTTTCACCATTTTAGTTTTGAAACACGATCTACCAACAATAAAAATAAAGCATGCATACGGAAACAAATACTAATCAAACAAATAAAAATCACACAAAGCATGGGTTGCCTCCCAAGAAGCGCTTTTCTTTATTTATGAGTCTTGTAGCTAGACTCAAGGTCATGGGCAATTACGTGACCTCATCGTTGGTCTCACTCTCTAGGTCATCTCCTATATTAGTTTTGTATTCCGGACCTAGCTGCAAGCATTCTTTGTAGAAACCAAGTATTCTATTCATAACATATTCTACTCCTCTACGTCTATCCTCATCATTCCTATAGTAAACCGCTTGTTTGTGTTCCTTTTCTATGTTCGATAGGAGGCGGTATTGTTCAATCTTATAGGGCATTTGGTAAGCAATATCATCATTCTCTTCCTTGAATCTAACTATCCCTAGAGTCGGATCATAACTCATCTTAGAGGCCTCAACGAACGGTTTTCCGAATACTACTTGACTTAGGCAATCATCTATCACCGGACGAGTATCCTCCACTATCACAAAGTCGGTCTCATAAGTGAAGTTTCCTATAATTACATGTAATCCTTTCACTCGTCCAACAAAATTACTTATCAAATTCTTACGGGGCATCATCCTATAACCAAGTTGCTTCTTCATTACCCAATTATAATAAGTCCTAGTCATGATGTTCATAGGAGACCTAGGATCGATATAAGCTTTCCATACATGCGCATGCCCAATGTTGCATGGTATGTTGATGTTAGAGGGATCACCTACTTTAATAAGGGGTGAACTGTAACACCCCCAAAATCGGGTCCAGCGAAAGCATACATGCACCGGGGTGCTACTAAACTGGTATCATAACATTAGGTATAAAGAACGGTTTTTATCTCAACTGTTTAGAATAAATTTCACTATTAAAAATAATGAGTTTACACATTTCAAAAGTATTGCATAAATAGGCCCATAAAATAAATGAAGTGGTCCTAATTGTTTATCAGAGTCATCTATGACCATGACATGCCGTTTGCAAAGTGCCTCCAAGAGTAAGTTATCACCTGAAATACATGCTAAAAAGTGACAACACAAAGGTTGGTGAGTTCATAGAGTTTATAAGTAAAACATTGATTGAAAAAGTTTCGAATTTGTTTGATAATTGCAACAAAATGAATCGTGGGCTACGTTGTTATACGCCCATAGTTTGCTTGATTTTCCATAGTATTTGTATAAAACATCTGAACACAAGTCAAGTAGTAGTGAAACAATAGCATTGTAGTGTAGGATATTGCCCTAAGCCTCATGACACTCAAACCTTAACATTGTTATGCAGCTATAAGAGATATAGAAATCTTATGGGATAGAAGCCTACACATAAAAATATGATGCAGGTAATAGGGCCCTCGGATACTAGGAGTTTGCCAGTTCCTAAGTTATTCGAATATAGTGCATTCGGTTACCATCTCAGGCTATCTTCAAATGGGGCGTCAACTGCCAATAGATCTATTCACTATATTCGCGTTCACTCGCAAGTGATTAATGGGTCATGATATGAGGGACTTTTGGCAAAAGCGGTAACTTAGGCAATATCAATCAGGATAGCATACAGAGAAATACTTGTGTTTAGGTTCGTAGCATTTAATACGTGCAATAAACAAATAGAGTGTTTCATAAATCGAGTAAAACGTTTAAGATAAACGAGTAAAGTGTTTAAGATAATGAGCATGTATCTCCCCCATAGAGTTCAAAATAGATAAAAGAGGGGCTATGACTCACCTCAGTAAAGTAGCAGTCTGACTAGAGTAACGTCAAATAGTGATAGTGAGCGGCACCGACACGCGACCTAGATTAGTATGGCAAGTTTAGTTTACAGTTTTGTGTACCCACGACTCAAGGTGTTTAATTAAATTAAGTGTTTACAAGTGGTTGCGTCATTGTTGCTTGTGTGCCAGTGTTTACGTTTGAAATAGTGTTTAAGTGATGTAAGTGTTGGCTCTTGGAAATATGTAAGTATACAAGTAGATAGGTAAAAATATATATGACAATTGAGTCTCTGGTTCAAAAGTAACCAAAAGTCATTGTACGGAAAATAATCATAAGGTAAATATTAGACGTCGTCGAAATATACAAGTATGTTGTTCGTTAAAAATATGTATATACCTATAAGTGTTAGTGAAAAATAGTTTATTTGGCACGAAAATAGTTAATTAAACCTTCAAAATAAATTACTTCATGTTTAGCGATAATTAATGACTAGGTAAATTACGGGGTGTTACAGTACCTACCCCTCAGACTGGATTCGTCCCCGAATCCTAAGTTGTAGTAGTGGTCAGGGTTGTCTCGGGAACTAAGTGTGGTTATTTGGCACGAATTTGATCTTTACTCTTCTAGGTGTACTCAGTCGGGGGATATATCTCTTGTCGCAGGTGGAAGTTAAAGGTCTACCAATAATAGATATGTAATTTAGTAGTGTGGGTTTTTAAGCATGGTGTAAATAAAAGTAGCTTCACAAATAAATAAATAAATAAATAAATAAAAAATAACTCTTAGTCGCTCTTTATATGCGGAGGTTTTGATATAGTTTGACCAGAGGAACTTTTTAACTCCACAAAATGAGTATCTCGGAAAAATATTTTTGTAGTTGATATATACTTGTTTTTAAAGAAGGATATTTGAAAGTGAAATCATTAAAGATGAAGGTATAGTTGGGTATGACATTTATATAAGTTTCTGAAGGTCAAAGGATAAGGTCTAGTTTCCAATGCTTGGTAGTGTTTGGTGGCTAAATATCGGGTGAATCTTATAGTTGTGGTACTTAATTTACTTGGGCTGTACTGGGGTGTACCATGACCTGTATTGTTGTGCTAGTGGCCTGAAATGAATGATTCAATCGGATATTATGTCATGAGGTGTTTTCCTTGGTTACAAGTGAAAGTTGTTGATTAATAAGGGAATCTAATCGCAAGGAACGGGTAGTTAACTTGATTAGAGATGAAACGGAAACAAAAATCGGTGGATTGCTTTCTATAGTTTTTGACAGAGATGCGTGATTCTTTTCTAGGGTTTAGTTTATTTCCAAAAGAAGATATTGGTTATTCTGTTTATAAGGTAACAACATAAAAACATTTTTCATAGAAGTAAATGATCCATAAGATGGTTTGTAAAAATATTTCATAAGATGATTTGTAAGAACTATTTATAGAGTAATAGGAAAATGATCTATTATTTGCAAGATAATAGAAAAAATCATAGTATAGTTTGTGATGCCATAAATAGGGTTATGTAGTAACTTGTGAATTGAATTGTAAAATAGTTTATAAGACATTTGGAAAAGAGATTAATTGTTTATAAAAGAATAGTAAGGCTGAAATTTTGATTTCATAATATAGTCGTAAAACATTTCATAAAGTGTATTGTAGGATAACTGAAAACAGCTCGTATGTTACTAGTGGCATAGTGTATTATTTTATAAGAGGGTAGGAAGGTAGACAATCGGTATTCCCTAGGGATGAGTGAAGGATTTTGTGTTCTGGAGCTAGTGGTTCAGGTTACTCCGTAAGGTCTTAAGGTTTCCGTTGGTTCACAAGTCTAATTTCTTGTATGCTTAAAGGTTCATGGTTTCTTTCGTTGTTTACTTCTATTAGAAGGTTTTCCTCTTAAGTACTATGGAGAGTCGTTCCTATTACGGCTAGTGATTTAATCCTGATTTGTTACTGTAACACAACCCGTAAGTGTAAGTTATTAATATTTAAATGGTTATGCATCATCTGCTAGGCAAATCTCAATGCATAGTGTTGGTAAAGTGTAGGCACGGGGGCGCAAAGTATATAGTGTAGAATGGTCTGTTTAGAGAGCATAGTATTGTAGTGAGAAGAGTGTTCTATTTAAGAGAAAAGTGTTGCAATGAGAGAGTATTGTGATGCCAGTGTGTTGTGAGTCGAAGTAAACTCTTATGATATACAATGCTCGTGAACATAGGAAGACATTATAGTGTTCTCATAAATCAAATAGAAAATCAACCGAACATAACCCCATTATAACTGCTCCCAGTATCGCAAAGTTCACCTATGAGTCAGACATAGGTGATCAGACTATGTCCCACTGTCCCTGGTTGAATATAAGTGATCAGTCTATATTCACCTGAGGTTCAATGAACTTTTAAAATACTCGGCTTAGTCATACTAGTACTATGACCTTTAGAAAGATGTTTTGAAAGGCTAAGGCAAATGTCAAACTCAAGGTCGAATGATGGGATTATGTAAGGAAAAGATGTAATGTTGTGATAAGTATGATATGCTAGCATAAGTATATGGGAAATACTTATAGTAAATAGTGAAACAAGTGGATATAAATCATTCAATAGTAAGACACACATATCATCAAGTATATTAGTGGGTAACATCACAAGTGAGGCATCAACTTGGCAGGCAGGCACGTGGCGGTCATAGGTTTAAGTTTTCAGAAAAATGGTTATAGTCTGGTTTTTGAAAATACCAGTTCTCTATAACCTGGCTCTGATACCAATCTGTAACACCCCCAAAATCAGGTCCAGCGGAAGCATACATGCACTGGGGTGCTACTAAACTGGTATCATAACATTAGGTATAAAGAACGGTTTTTATCTCAACTGTTTAGAATAAATTTCACTATTAAAAATAATGAGTTTACACATTTCAAAAGTATTGCGGAAATAGGCCCATAAAATAAATGAAGTGGTCCCAATTGTTTATCAGTGTCATCTATGACCATGCCATGCCGTTTGCCAAGTGCCTCCAAGAGTAAGTTATCACCTGAAATACATGCTAAAAAGTGTCAACACAAAGGTTGGTGAGTTCATAGAGTTTATAAGTAAAAAAGTAGTATTGTAAGTTCAATAAAGAGTTTTGTGACCATTGTGTGGCTCACAATGTCATGAAAAATAGTGTTTACCTTACAGTAAAATTTGAATTGTGGACCATGAGTAGAGTGTGTGATCATTACAACGAATATAATGTCACGTAGTAAATAGTCTATTACGCTAGCACTAAGTTCATGCAACCGAAGCTTGACAGTGTGCATGCTCTAGAAGCATGTTAAATAAAGCCCTTGCAAGTGTCTATCCCGTGATAGTCGTGTTTCGACATGTTATACGCTCGCGTTTGCCTATCCGGCCAAACCGAACGGGGGTGTCAACCCCAATAGATCTATTTATAGCATTCGCGCTTCCCAGCAGGAATTGACGGTTCATGAGTTTGGGCATTGTGGGATTCAGTGTCTTAGGCTAATCCGCGTAATAGTGTAAATAAAGCATAAGTTTCAGTGTGGTCCATAAAAGTGTTTGCATAAAAGCAATTGTCATTCAATAGAAGTGTTTGCGTAACAACAATGCTTTGTAAAGTGTTTTGCATATAAGCAATAGTTCATAGAGTGTGTAGCATAAAAGCAATAGTTTATAAAGTGTGTCGCATGTTTATAAAACACTTGTGCATGTGAGAAAATAATCAAGTATGCAACCCATATACACATAGGTGCATTTGAACAATTTATCAAGTATTCAGAGAAACAGTAGCGCTTAAGTAAAGAATTGCGCATTCAAATAAAACAAGCATTGAGTTTAGTAAAAAAAAAACGAGCATGTATTCTCCCCTAAAACAGTTATAAAACAAGTAAAAGTAGGGGTCATGAACTCACCTCAGTAAAGTAGCAGTCTGACTAGAGTAACGTCAAATAGTGATAGTGAGCGGCACCGACACGCGACCTAGATTAGTATGGCAAGTTTAGTTTACAGTTTTGTGTACCCACGACTCAAGGTGTTTAATTAAATTAAGTGTTTACAAGTGGTTGCGTCATTGTTGCTTGTGTGCCAGTGTTTACGTTTGAAATAGTGTTTAAGTGATGTAAGTGTTGGCTCTTGGAAATATGTAAGTATACAAGTAGATAGGTAAAAATATATATGACAATTGAGTCTCTGGTTCGAAAGTAACCAAAAGTCATTGTACGGAAAATAATCATAAGGTAAATATTAGACGTCGTCGAAATATACAAGTATGTTGTTCGTTAACAATATGTATATACCTATAAGTGTTAGTGGAAAATAGTTTATTTGGCACGAAAATAGTTAATTAAACCTTCAAAATAAATTACTTCATATTTAGCGATAATTAATGACTAGGTAAATTACGGGGTGTTACATGAACCAAGGATATATGGTGTCTCGGGATCATTGAATAAATCCTTGTGATACTCCCGTTCTTCCTTGGTGGGCAACTTATCAAAGTACTCTTCTATGTTTTCTACTTCCTCTAACTTTTCTCCCTTATTAACCTCAACTTCCTTAATTTCATCCCTAGTCTCGGTTTCTACTCCACCTTCATCCTTGTCACTTTCTTCTATACCCTTATCTATTGGCTTAATGGTGAAAACATTGACAAAGTGGACGTGTTTGGATGACGAGGGGTCCTTAATTTGGATTCCGCTATTGGCGTCCCTAGTGTCCTTCCTAGGTGTAGTTAACGCTTGGTTGTTGAGGGCTTTCAACAAGTTGTCAATCTTATTGGTCATCTCCGTTTGTTGTTGATTGAATTCGGTTTCAAACTTAGCTATGCGAGCTTCTTGAGATGCGATAAACTTGGACATCAATCCTTCAAGATTGTTGGTACTACCATAGTTATTAGAAGGATTTTTGTTGAAAGTACGGTTGAAGGGTGGACCGTTTGGTTGGTAACGATTAGGCGGATTGGAAGAATTGTTTTGGTTTTGTTTCCACCTAAGGTTCGGGTGATTTTTCCAAGAAGGGTTGTAGGAATTACCGTAAGGGTTTGGCTTGGGTTTGAAAGTGTACCACTTATCTCCCGCTTCGTCGGTACGCGAGGATGCGTAGTCCGCAAAAGCTGTTCCGGGGAGTTCCACGCAATCACGAGTGTCATGGGGACCACTACATAATTCGCATGAAGAAGTGATTTTGTTCACTTGGCTTGAAGGCTTAGGAGCTTCGTAAGATTTCATGAGAAACTTGACTTGGTCTTCAAGTTCCATGATCCTATGGTCGGGAGTGCTAGAATTGTTCGAAAGCAAAGATATTTCCTTGACCATTTTGTTCAAATCACGGGGATCATTCCAACTTTCGTTGTCATAGAGAGCAAGATCTTCTACGAGTTCCCATGATTCTTCCGCACTTAGATCACATAGCTTACCACCGGACGATTGGTCAATGGTTCGCCGTGTGGAGAGATCGATATGGTCATAGAAGATTTGGACTTGGAGCTAAAGATCTATGCCATGATGAGGGACTTTTTTGAGTAAGTCCTTGAAACGAGTCCATGCTTCATATAGAGTTTCACCTTGACGTTGTTGGAACATCAAGATATCATTTCTAAGCTTAGTAGTTCTCCCCGGTGGGAAAAATTGAGCAAGGAAACGAGTGGTGAGATCATCCCATGAGGTGATGGATCCCGCGGGTAAACGTTCAAGCCATTGACTAGCTTGGTCACGTAGAGAGAATTGGAATAGGCGTAATCCGGTCGACTCTCTAGTTGTAACATCAAGGTCTATAGAATCTACCATTTTAAGGAAGTCCTTGAGATGTTGGTTAGGATCTTCGGAACGAAGTCCATGGAATGCACATCCGCTTTGCACCAACCGGATGGTGTCGGATCGCAAGGGGGACACATTGGCTCCTTGGGCGAGCTCAATAGTGTTTCGATAGCCTTGGTGGCTCGGTCGGGAATACTCTCTCCTAGGGTTCGGGGCCTAAGAGGTTGGTTTGCAAGTGGTGGGTTTTGTGGGTGGTCTTGTTGTGGTGGGTTGATGGGTTCAAAGATGTTACCACCTTCCATGATGTCGGATGGTAAAAGTTACGAACAAAGACACGAAGAAATAGATAGACTAGAGAAAATCTAAAAATAAAAATAAAATCTTACTAGAAAGGAATCTAGCAAGTAGACCTAATAAAAAGAAATTCTAACATAGACAATAACTATTCCCCGGGCTGCGGCGCCAAATACTTGATGCGTGGGAATTGCACCAGGCTTTACCTCTCGAGGGATCTCGAGAAGCTTACAACCCCCACCAGGCAGTGTACCTGATCGTTGTAGTATAGTATAGTGACAAGTACCGGGGGATTGATCGTTCAACTCAGGAATAGTGTCGCTAGGATTAGAAAGCCTAAAAACTAGGTCTTGAGGTGAGGGATGATTCTTTTTGTATTTTTTTATATTTTATGAAAAGCAATTAAAATCCCGGGTTTTGGAAGAGTGGGCGGAATTAGTTGCTAATCAACTAACCCAATAACTAAGAAGCAATCAAAATAAAATGACAAAATGTAAATAAAGCTAATTACTAATGTGGTGTGAACAATAAATGGGAAAATTGTGTTTACTTAGATTTCATTACTCCCTAGATATCTTTTACAGGTTGATAGTTTGTTACAGTTGCGTGGATGACGGGTTATATTCCTTAATACCAATCGTGGGGTGGCGTACGTATTTCCCCAACTCTATAAGCTCCTACTTCACTCCTATGTCGAGCCTACAAGAAGCTCCTAACATGGGATCACTAGAATTCGCTCATGCATTAAATACAACTATAAAAACCTAGTACGCATTGGTTCATGTTTCTTAAGATGTTCAAGCAAGTTACACTATGGAAGTCTGCTAGTTTTCTTAAGCCTAACATCGAAATCATTTATCCGTAACAACTATAAACAAGCAATCAACCCATAATCAACATCTAGGTTTCATTACATCTAAGCAAACACACAAGAGATCTAGCCTAGCATGTTAAAATCAAGACAAGCGTAAGATATATTCAAACAACACATAGACATATTGAATGAATTGAAAGGATACTTATCTTAATTGAACATGAACGGATTCAAGGGGTGAAAACCCTTGAAAATACTATTAAAATCGTGCTAGGGTTTCTCCAAGTCGTTCCTAAAATTGTCCTCTCTTAATGAATGAAAATTACAAAACTATATATAGATTTTCCAAGGTGACGGCGTCAAGAAGGAAATTCTGACGTCGTCAACCCGCCGCCCATAATAAAATCGGTTTGCCTAGATCCAGATCTGACGCCGACAAGAGTGATTTTTCTCTGGGCCGTCACGTGTTAAGGGGCCATGACGGCCTATGGTGACGCCGTCATGCCCTAGTGCAAAAACATTCTGGACCGTCATGGACTCTATCCTCTTCACCTCTTGTTTTCCCTCTTGACGCCGTCAGGTACTGATCCCAGCAAGGAAAATTAAGACTTTGCCGTTTTCTTCACTTTTATGCTCCAAAAACGTCCAAAATGCTTCCTTTTCCATAATTCACTCTAAAAGTACCTAAAATCACAAAAGGAACGATTTAGGGCAATATTTGATCAAATAAATTCAATTCCGGGCTTAAATGACCCCCTAAAAACGGATCATTTTTCGCCTCATAACTTATCCCTTCCATATTACACCTCCCAAGACCAATAAATGCACCAAAACCCCCATCCAACACGCTACAATCCCAATTGGTATTTAACCAATTTTCCCGCCAAAACCAACAAACGGCCAGGATGAGTTTCATGGATCCAATGGTGGTGGGAAAGCTTCTGTGGGACCCACAAGACCTTTTGAAGCCTATAAATGGAAGAAGAGGCATAAGGAAGCGGGCAGTAGTGTAAAGTAGTATAAAATAGTGTAGATTAGTGTAAGATTTAAATTAATGTAATTTCAAGTTTTTCTTAGATAAAAATAGTTGTAACCTGTCTTATTTATGTAATCTAAACTTATTGCAAGCAGCAATTGTAAGTTTTCTTTATTAATTACAGTTTTAGCAATTGATGAGTGTCTAAATACTCATCATTTTATACCAATTTGAGCTGCCAAAACATCCAAAAACACTCAAATATGCATCATAATACTGAAAATATCTTAGAAGTATGTTTTATATGTTTCAAATGCAAAATATGCAAAAACAGATGAAAAATGTACAAAGTTTGCATAATTGGCAGTTTCAGTCCCTCAAGTTTCATAAATTGGCAAAACTAGTCCCTGGTTATTCTAAAAACATGAAAAAGTCACCAAAGGTCCTTTTTAATCATAAAGTTACATATTTAGTCCTTTGGTGCAAAGTTTCACAAAATTACAAGTTTAGTCCCTATACTTTGGAATTTGACATAAATGGTCCCTGGGAATGTAGAAACTTTGAGAAATTCAATTTTGGTCCTTGTGCTTATAATCTTTTGCAGGAATGGTCCTTGGTGTGAAGTTTGGTGATATTACATGTTTGATCCCTGAAGTTTGAGAGTTTTGCATAAAAGGTCCCTGGAAGTTTAAAAATGGAAATTATGCATTTATGGTCCTTGGGGTATTTAAGAATGGCATGAATGGTACTTTTGATAAACTTGGAAAATTGCTAAAAACCCACCCTTAACTTTCACCAAACTACAAAATTGGTCCTTGTTAGTTAATATACAAACGGACCCTTATTATTATTAAACCAAACCAAACTAAACCCAACATAGCCAAACCCACCCACCCTTTTCCTTTTTATTTCTTGGCCCAATCCTCAGCCCAACTACACTCCCAGGACACCCTGGTATAATAATACCAGGGTCAAACAGTCAAACACACCACCCTCACCCCTAACCTTTCCCTCCCTCACTCACAGTCCACAATACCACCATTCATACCCACTGATTCACTTCCACCTCAACCCCCCTACTCTCCACGCAAACCCTCCACCTCATACATGCTTCCAAACCCTTGAAAAACTTCACCACGCAATCTACAGTGCTCAAACTGACAGTTTGGACTTTTGGCGCCAAAAAGTGAAATCAAAGGCTGAGATGACTTGGACTAAATCAATGGTTCTGGATTGGTGGGAAAGGTCAAGTGGGTCCCACAAAACTCAAAAAAATTCTACAAAAGGAAAAAGAAGCTGTGGGGATGAAGTATTAGTGTAGCTTTAGTTTTATGTAATCGTATGTAGTTTAACTTTACAATTCAGTTGTAATTTCCATTTTTATCAGTTGTATTAAGTTATTTGAGTGTAATTCAAGCTTCCTGATACCTTTAATTATAATTTTGTTCATTAAATTCAAATTTGGTAATTTAAGTGAATTTGACAAATTCTTCTTAGATTGTTAAATGTTGTTGTTTATGGTCCCATTAAGTTAAATTAATCTTATTTACAAGCTTTCAAAAAGGTTTTCAGGTTTTGAAATCAGTTTACTCAACAATTACAAAATATAAGTAAAATAAAAATAAATAGCAAATAAATAAATAAAATCAGTGCTCAAGGAAGAAAAGAGCTAAGCAAGGTGTGATTTGGATTGTTCTGGTATTAGTAGCTTAATGGTAAGCTGTTAGGTTGGTCTTGGTTCTTGGTTTTCAGCCTATAAGCAATTGTAAGTTTTCATTATTTTTCATAAAATTTTGCATTAGTGGTTATATTAGTTCTAGCTTTGATATTATTGCTTATCTTTGTGTTATTTTACTAGTTGCATCATTATATAAGTTAGTTTCTTTATAAAATCCTAGTTTGCATTTGTTTTTGATCAAACTTCCTTTTTACTGTCATACTATTGATCCTGTTTTTCTGCTGTAATTTGTGTTTGTAACTTGTATTTCTGAGTTAAATTAAGTTGTTTGATCATATTATAACCAGAAATTAGGGTTTGAATTGTTTTGGAATAGTTTTGAAGAGGTTTTAGTTGAAACTGCCACTTAATGGGGTGTTTGGTTTAAACTATTAGCCTAGGATCAAGGTTGTTATTGAGGACTACTGTAGTTGCAACATATTAGTCTAGGTCCAAACAAGTAACATTAACTATAAAATCCAAGTTTTAAACACCAAAATTCAAAATCACAAGAACTCATCTCCTCAGTTAACTGTCATGTTTTTAGAAGTCCAAGATCACTCAAATCCTTTCTATAGTTGTTAAAGTAGACTTAAATCATCTCATGGTAACTTGTTATAACATATTCAATTGTTAGGAATCAACCAAAACTCAAAAAGGTCAAAGTTAGTAGTTTACACAAAAAGTCAAAGTTTTCTATTTGACAGAAATCTCAAAAGTAGCACGATTTGTTTTGAATTTTGTAGTGAGTTTTAGAGCTTGTGCTTTTTAGGATTAGTACTCCCCCAGTTGGTCTTCAAGTTTCCATGTTCAGTTGATTTTTACAAATTTTGTGGTGGGCCCCACAGCCCTCCTAAGTGAGCTGCAGGGCACCCTTTGACCCTGCATAAGCAGATCTGCACCCAAACACCACCCTTTGGTGGTGGTTCTTGACCTCCACAGTGGTCCCCAACCTCCAAGCCTTGTACCTTTCAACCCCCCCCCCCCTGGTGGGCTTTCAAGTTTGACCTTTTGTTTGACCTGATTCATTGTGGACCCCACCTAAATTTGGCCCTATAGTCTGTCCCAGTTTCTGAGTTAATACAAGTATCAAAGTGCTTATTAGTTGCTTATCAGCTTATTTCAAGGGCTTATTTGATCAAATCATACTCAATCTAGTTCACACAACTTATTGGGACCTGATTCATCAATTGTGGGTCCCACACAAGCTCAGTTGAGCTTATTTGCTTGTTTGGTCAACTTTGGTCAACTGCTTAAGTTAGTAGCTTATATCTAGCTTATTATTAAGTTATAAAAATATTGTTTTTATTAAAGTTAGTTGTTTTTATATATAATATAGTTTTGTAAAAGAAAAACCAAAATCAACAAGTTGTAATTTTATATTTTTATTAACTTCCTTTTAGGTTAAAGTAATTTTAATAATTTTCTCAGATTTTTGTTTTGTCATTTAGTATTTATTATAATTAATAATAGTTTTATTAATAATTAATCAATAAGTAAGTTATAAATAGTATAATTAATTTTTATAAGGTAACACCTAGTTTTTATATTTTTTATAGCTTTTATAAGTCATAAAATAGTTTTAAAAATTTTTCCATAATTTTCTAAGTTAGTTTAGTATTATTTGTAATTTAAAATAGTTTAATTAGTTTAATTAATATAAATAGCTTTTAATTAATAGAAAATTCATAAAAAGACAAAAATATTTATTTTTATTTTTTATACTTTCTTCAAGTTCATTTTTAAGTTTAGAAATTATTTTTATAAGTTTTTAGTTTAATTTGTATTGTTTATCATTTTTAGTTTAATTTTAATTAAATAGTTAAATAAGTTTTTAATTAAATAATTAATAATAAATAATAAAATAATCTAAAAAATAATTTTCTTTTTAATTTAATTTTATTTTAAGTTTAAGTTTATAGAATTTTCATTTTTAACCCCTATAGTTTATTTTTCCTTAAAAGTCACCTTTTTCTCAGTACGCAATCGCGTCTGATTTTTAAATTGGTGTACGTTTATTCGTTTTAGATATCTAGGTTTCACGTAATCGTTAATATAGTTTTCCTAAGTTATTTTAAGTTATAAAACCCTAGTTAAATCACACACACACACACTTTATACCCTTTCCTGTTCACATTCACTCGATCACATATTCGTTTTTAATACCATCACAACCTCGTTGGGACATTACGACCCGGGGAAACACTGTATTCCACGGAAGCATTTGCCTCAGCTTTTTGACTATTATACTTGACCATTCACAAGTGGTTGACCAATAATTATCTGACCGTTTGAGGCGAATCAAAATTTGGCGCCGCTGCCGGGGAGGTTGTGCGCTTATTTTAAACGATTTTGCGTATTAGTGAGTTTGGATATACATCCATTTGTATATTAACCATCTTTTATCCATATTTCTATAAAACAAAACCCAAAAATATTCACCTTTATACCCTCTATCCATTTGATTCTATCTTCTTACACCCACCTCATACATAATTCTTATGGCGTCTCTCGGTTACAAGTGTTTTCACTGTAAAAGCCCGATTGAGAACGGCTTTCGTTGTCTCCGGTGTATTTGTGAGAAATGTGGCAATAATTGTAGTAACAGATTTTGTACTGTGTGCAATCTATTCATAAGTCCAAATTCTCTCAATGATTCACCAAATTCTTCCAACTACCCTTCACAGCCCGAGATACGTGCTATTAATGACGAACCTTCAAAAATTGATCCTAACCTTTCACGGTTTACGGTTAAAAGTTTGTCAAGCAAACGTACAGAGCTTAGGGTGGTGACTGAAAAGAACGACTTACCCAATCTTCACGTTTATCAAGAACCAAAACCCGAGACCATAACGGAAGTGGTGGAAATTCCTAGCTCTAAGAGCACACCACTTGTCCCACCTCCAGATTTTGTTCCTTGTGTCGGTTGTGGTGAGCCGCTTTTCGGTTTTCCATGTCGTTGGTGTACATGTGAACAATGTGGTAATGATATTCGAGACGGGAGTTGTTTGTTTTTTGGATCGAGTAATTCATTTGCTTATGATTCTAATCAAAACTCATTCAACGACTCCTCAAATTTTTCCAACTACCCATCACATTCATACGAGCAAGAATCATATTATCCAAATCTCAATAATGCTTCGTATCAAAATACACCAAGCCAGACTCAATAGTTTAACTGTTGTGAGTACTGTGGAGGTCCACACTTTAGCTCTGATTGTCAAACAAAGAATCCATTTCCTTGTAACAATTACGACTATTCGTTTCAAGACCCACTTCCACAGTGCCAAATAATTCAAGCAACTCCTCATATCCAGCAAGACCCTTATATAGAGGTTCTTGAGAAACTCAAAAACATTAAGGAGGAGTTGGCTAATATGTCGTCTCACAATGCACCAAGTTTTTTTTGTGTATATTGTGGGGGTCCTCATAATGATGATCAATGTCAACCTTCCGGTTTTCACACATCTACACCCCCACAGTCTCCACTCATTCCATATTCTCGTGATAAATCTATCACGGAATTACTTGCTGAAAAACATGCTGCTAGAGACGAAAGAAGCATGGAAGAATTACTAGTCTTAGAACAAGCAGCTATAACACGTACCAAATTTCAAAATGTTGCTCTTCTCAATGAAGATGATGAAAGTGATGATACCTCATCAAGTTCATCAGTTGAGACTTCTTCCATGGATATACAGGGAGAAAAGAATATAACTGAATCACCAGCAGTAGAAATAATGGAACTTGTAGACTCCATTACTGTTAGTCCTTCTCAGCTCCCTCTGTATGATGTTATCACACCCGAGGTTCCCACTCACTCTCTGAGCATGGGGGACGAGCATCTTGACACAATTCCTGCAAAGGAATCTGACGAATTCATAAAGTCTAGTGTTGAGAACCTTGTCTCAATCCCAAGTGAGTCACAGGGAATTTTTGATCTTATGTGTGATATTCCTTCCACCCCTGATAATCCAAATGAACAAATTGAGACTGTCTCTGATTCCAGTAATGATTGTTTATCTTATGGAGACATCGAATTTGTTGATGCATCACTTCCCGAGTCTAATGTTGACTATCTTTTTGAAGAGTTCGCTGATGAACTCTCTCATATGGATCCCATCCCACCTAAGGACGAAAATGAAGTCTTTGACTTTGAAGCGGATTTGAGAGAGTTAGAATTCTTACCTACTCATGATCCTTTGATTGAACTCACTCAGATCAATCCACTTCCTCCGGAAAGTGAAAATGATTTGGATGAATTCGAGGCTTTTATGAATGAAGATAGTTCAATTTCATACGAAGTTGATGATAATTATCTTGATCCCGAGGGGGACATTCTTTTTCTAGAAAGTTTGTTAAACGAAGATCCATTTCCCCCCTCTTCCACTTCATAATGAGGAAATCAAATCAGTTGAGGAAACTGATAAATTTCCTGAGATCAAGCTTAAGGGCTTGCCTCCTCCACTTGAATATGCATTTCTTGAGGAGGAAGTTCTTATCTTAATTGCTATTCAGATCTCCCTACTATCCTTCACCTACCAGGTGATTTCTCCTGTTCTTCACTCCTTCGGGAATGAAGACACTATCTTTGACCCCGGCATTCTCATTTATAAATTTTGAGCCGGGTGTCATTATATCTCATCGGTGTGAAACTTTCACGTGGTTCAAATGTTTATCCAAATATCTTGAATGAAAGTCCGATTGAGATTGTCTCTTCCACTTGCTTCCCCATGGACAAATGAATTCGGGGTCGAGTCAAGCTAGCGACTCGGAAATCAAAAACAGTAGCATGTACATAGGTTTTCACCCATGTTTCACCCTAGTGTGGGGGAGATGCCCCACATGTTGTAAAAAAAAATGTAAATATAGTGATAGCTTCTATTTAAGAAGTTTTATCTAAAAAAATAATTGTATGTATATACAACTTAAATAAAGGCTAAGGAATATTTTCTTCTTACGTTCTAAGTGTTGGTTTAACACCCAATACTTTGAATATTGAGGACAATATTCAGTTCTAAGTGTGGGGGGAGATTCGTTATTCTAACGAATTTAAACACATGTTCCATCAAGAACCCCCATTTTAGCCAAAATTTTAAAATTTTTTCTCACTTAGAACGCAATAAATGGTTATCAGTCCGCCATGTCTAACCCACATAAGGATTGGCTAATCCAGGAGCAAACGGTTCTTGGTAAAGATAACTCAAACCCGTTTATGGCTTGCAATTTGCCAAAAATTGTATGGTACCTCAACTCGCCATATCCTAAAAAGCGAATGAGTTGGCTAGCCCGCAAGATTATGGTTTGTGGTAAAGGCAGTGGAAAATCCATAATTGGTAATCAGCTCACCAAGATGTTGACTATTCCATCAAGAGTTGGCTAGTCCAGAAGCAAACGGCTTTTGGTAAAGACTAATCAAATCCGTTGACAGCTGGTGATTTGCTCAAAATCACACGGTTATCAGGTGTGCCACAGTTCTTACACCTGGCTACTCCAGAAGTGATGGCTTTTGGTAAAGAGTTTTTCAAATCCATTAAGTTTTTCTCAAAAGATTGCTAGGGACTAGCAATAGTTTAGTGTGGGGGATTGATGAGTGTCTAAATACTCATCATTTTATACCAATCTGAGCTGCCAAAACATCCAAAAACACTCAAATATGCATCATAATACTGAAAATATCTTAGAAGTGTGTTTTATATGTTTCAAATGCAAAATATGCAAAAACAGATGAAAAACGTACAAAGTTTGCATAATTGGCAGTTTCAGTCCCTCAAGTTTCATAAATTGGCAAAACTAGTCCCTGGTTATTCTAAAAACATGAAAAAGTCACCAAAGGTCCTTTTTAATCATAAAGTTACATATTTAGTCCTTTGGTGCAAAGTTTCACAAAATTACAAGTTTAGTCCCTATACTTTGGAATTTGACATAAATGGTCCCTGGGAATGTAAAAACTTTGAGAAATTCAATTTTGGTCCTTGTGCTTATAATCTTTTGCAAGAATGGTCCTTGGTGTGAAGTTTGGTGATATTACATGTTTGATCCCTGAAGTTTGAGAGTTTTGCATAAAAGGTCCCTGGAAGTTTAAAAATGGAAATTATGCATTTATGGTCCTTGGGGTATTTAAGAATGGCATGAATGGTACTTTTGATAAACTTGGAAAATTGCTAAAAACCCACCCTTAACTTTCACCAAACTACAAAATTGGTCCTTGTTAGTTAATATACAAACGGACCCTTATTATTATTAAACCAAACCAAACTAAACCCAACATAGCCAAGCCCACCCACCCTTTTCCTTTTTATTTCTTGGCCCAATCCTCAGCCCAACTACACTCCCAGCACACCCTGGTATAATAATACCAGGGTCAAACAGTCAAACATACCACCCTCACCCCTAACCTTTCCCTCCCTCACTCACAGTCTACAATACCACCATTCATACCCACTGATTCACTTCCACCTCAACCCCCCTCCTCTCCACGCAAACCCTCCACCTCACACATGCTTCCAAACCCTTGAAAAACTTCACCACGCAATCTACAGTGCTCAAACTGACAGTTTGGACTTTTGGCGCCAAAAAGTGAAATCAAAGGCTGAGATGACTTGGACTAAATCAATGGTTCTGGATTGGTGGGAAAGGTCAAGTGGGTCCCACAAAACTCAGAAAAACTCTACAAAAGGAAAAAGAAGCTGTGGTGATGAAGTATTAGTGTAGCTTTAGTTTTATGTAATCGTATGTAGTTTAACTTTACAATTCAGTTGTAATTTCCATTTTTATCAGTTGTATTAAGTTATTTGAGTGTAATTCAAGCTTCCTGATACCTTTAATTATAATTTTGTTCATTAAATTCAAATTTGGTAATTTAAGTGAATTTGACAAATTCTTCTTAGATTGTTAAATGTTGTTGTTTATGGTCCCATTAAGTTAAATTAATCTTATTTACAAACTTTCAAAAAGGTTTTCAGGTTTTGAAATCAGTTTACTCAACAATTACAAAATATAAGTAAAATAAAAATAAATAGCAAATAAATAAATAAAATCAGTGCTCAAGGAAGAAAAGAGCTAAGCAAGGTGTAATTTGGATTGTTCTGGTATTAGTAGCTTAATGGTAAGCTGTTAGGTTGGTCTTGGTTCTTGGTTTTCAGCCTATAAGCAATTGTAAGTTTTCATTATTTTTCATAAAATTCTGCATTAGTGGTTATATTAGTTCTAGCTTTGATATTATTGCTTATCTTTGTGTTATTTTACTAGTTGCATCATTATATAAGTTAGTTTCTTTATAAAATCCTAGTTTGCATTTGTTTTTGATCAAACTTCCTTTTTACTGTCATACTATTGATCCTGTTTTGCTGCTGTAATTTGTGTTTGTAACTTGTATTTCTGAGTTAAATTAAGTTGTTTGATCATATTATAACCAGAAATTAGGGTTTGAATTGTTTTGGAATAGTTTTGAAGAGGTTTTAGTTGAAACTGCCACTTAATGGGGTGTTTGGTTTAAACTATTAGCCTAGGATCATGGTTGTTATTGAGGACTACTGTAGTTGCAACATATTAGTCTAGGTCCAAACAAGTAACATTAACTATAAAATCCAAGTTTTAAACACCAAAAGTCAAAATCACAAGAACTCATCTCCTCAGTTAACTGTCATGTTTTTAGAAGTCCAAGATCACTCAAATCCTTTCTAAAGTTGTTAAAGTAGCCTTAAATCATCTCATGGTAACTTGTTATAACATATTCAGTTGTTACGAATCAACCAAAACTCAAAAAGGTCAAAGTTAGGAGTTTACACAAAAAGTCAAAGTTTTCTATTTGACAGAAATCTCAAAAGTAGCACGATTTGTTTTGAATTTTGTAGTGAGTTTTAGAGCTTGTGCTTTTTAGGATTAGTACTCCCCCAGTTGGTCTTCAAGTTTCCATGTTCAGTTGATTTTTACAAATTTTGTGGTGGGCCCCACAGCCCTCCTAAGTGAGCTGCAGGGCACCCTTTGACCCTGCATCAGCAGATCTGCACCCAAACACCACCCTTTGGTGGTGGTTCTTGACCTCCACAGTGGTCCCCAACCTCCAAGCCTTGTACCTTTCACCCCCCCCCCTAGTGGGCTTTCAAGTTTGACCTGATTCATTGTGGACCCCACCTAAATTTGGCCCTATAGTCTGTCCCAGTTTCTGAGTTAATACAAGTATCAAAGTGCTTATTAATTGCTTATCAGCTTATTTCAAGGGCTTATTTGATCAAATCATACTCAATCTAGTTCACACAACTTATTGGGACCTGATTCATCAATTGTGGGTCCCACACAAGCTCAGTTGAGCTTATTTGCTTGTTTGGTCAACTTTGGTCAACTGCTTAAGTTAGTAGCTTATATCTAGCTTATTATTAAGTTATAAAAATATTGTTTTTATTAAAGTTAGTTGTTTTTATATATAATATAGTTTTGTAAAAGAAAAACCAAAATCAACAAGTTGTAATTTTATATTTTTATTAACTTCCTTTTAGGTTAAAGTAATTTTAATAATTTTCTCAGATTTTTGTTTTGTCATTTAGTATTTATTATAATTAATAATAGTTTTATTAATAATTAATCAATAAGTAAGTTATAAATAGTATAATTAATTTTTATAAGGTAACACCTAGTTTTTATATTTTTTATAGCTTTTATAAGTCATAAAATAGTTTTAAAAATTTTTCCATAATTTTCTAAGTTAGTTTAGTATTATTTGTAATTTAAAATAGTTTAATTAGTTTAATTAATATAAATAGCTTTTAATTAATAGAAAATTCATAAAAAGACAAAAATATTTATTTTTATTTTTTATACTTTCTTCAAGTTCATTTTTAAGTTTAGAAATTATTTTTATAAGTTTTTAGTTTAATTTGTATTGTTTATCATTTTTAGTTTAATTTTAATTAAATAGTTAAATAAGTTTTTAATTAAACAATTAATAATAAATAATAAAATAATCTAAAAAATAATTTTCTTTTTAATTTAATTTTATTTTAAGTTTAAGTTTATAGAATTTTCATTTTTAACCCCTATAGTTTATTTTTTCTTAAAACTCACCTTTTTCTCAGTACGCAATCGCGTCTGATTTTTAAATTGGTGTACGTTTATTCGTTTTAGATATCTAGGTTTCACGTAATCGTTAATATAGTTTTCCTAAGTTATTTTAAGTTATAAAACCCTAGTTAAATCACACACACTTTATACCCTTTCCTGTTCACATTCACTCGATCACATATTCGTTTTTAATACTATCACAACCTCGTTGGGACATTACGACCCGGGGAAACACTGTATTCCACGGAAGCATTTGCCTCAGCTGTTTGACTATTATAATTGACCATTCACAAGTGGTTGACCAATAATTATCTGACCGTTTGAGGCGAATCAGCAATCTTAAGTGAATTTGACAAATTTGCTTAGTCTTGTTCAAACTTGCTTAAACCTGTTCTTTTAAGTTTATTTAAGTTTATTTATGAGCTTTTATAAAGTTTCTTTTGCATTATAATCAATTTTAGTTAATAATTCAAAAATACCAAAAAATATTAGAAAATATTTCAAAAATAAAAAAATCAGTGTACAAGTGAGATACAAGCAAGGAGTATGGATGATTTTGGATTGGAAATGGTTTAGTGGCCTTGTGGAAGGCTTTAGGTGTGGTTTACAGTCCTTGGTACCTTGTTTTGAGCATTGAATCACTTGTAAGCTTCAATTTCATTTTTGGCAATTTAGTGTTACAATGTTTAAACCTGATTTTATCTGTTATTTTATGGCTTATTATATGGATTAAGAGTTGAATTGATGTTATTTTTTGGCTGTTTATTGTTTAGAATCATGTAGGTGTATCTATCTACTCAACTAGTAGATTTAAGCATATTTATATTTGCTTCATGTACTGTCAATCTCTACCTTTACTTAGCTTAGAATAGTTTAACACAACTAATCTTTTCATTCTGTATTAGTAAAATAGCATAAATCATCTTAAATCTCTTAAAATGCAAAATCAGTCCATTTAAAGGGGTGTTTGGTTTAGTTAATTGGACTCACTTGTTGTTGTTATTTATGGATAAATGCTATTTAGATAAGTCACTTAGGCCCCAATTAGCTCATAGGAACTCTTGCTTTGGTCATTTTACAAGAAAAAGTCAAAATCTTGTATCAAATCCCCTAGCAGCTTAACTGTGAGGATTTGAGGGAATCAAAATCTTAAATCTTGCTTAGAATACATTTAGGTTGTTCTATTTAAGTTCATTTAGGATTATTATAGCCTTGTTAGTCATTTAGGATCATTAGAAACTCACCATAGTCAAACTAGGATCTAAATTACAAAAGTCAAAATACCATAGTTCAGGAAAAACCCAAAAGTTCAAGGAATTGTTTTGATTTTTGTGATTGAATTTAGGACTTGTGCTTTTTACATGTTGTAGTGCCCCACCTAAACTTTAGGAATCCACAATCAGTATAATTTTGCAATTTTTCTAGTGGGTCCCATCAAGCCTCAACACATGGCTGCAGGCTGAACTGCTCCCCTGTGCTCAGATTGCTGCACCATCAGTTGCCCAACTTGCAGAGGTCCCACATACCTCATAAGTGGGCCCCACTGGATAAATTTTGGTTCCTTGTACTCCCCAGCTGGCCCTCTAGCTAGTTCAAGCATAGTTTTGAGCTTATGCTCTCTTGCCCCTACCTTTTTTCCCCCTCCAAATCTGTCCCATTTTCTGTGTGCAAATAAGAACTTAAGTGCTTATTTTTGTGCTTATTTGCTTATCAGTGGTACTCTTTTGTTGTTTTGGCTTCATATCAGTTCACTTAACTTGTTTGAACTTAATTTCACCCCTGTGGACCCCACAGAAGCTGATTTCTAGCTTAAGTCAACAAACGTCAACTATTAAGCATTTATGTGTCCATTTTGCTTATTTTTAAGTTATAGAAAAGTTGTTTTTACAAAAATTCTTTGCTTTTAAGTATAAATTTGTTTTCCAAAAGAAAAATCCAATTTAAAATTAAGTGATAGTTTCTATTTAATATTATTTATCTTTTTAATTTTCCTTTTTAGATATTTATTAAGTACTTTTCATTTTTATATTTTTCTTAATTTTCTTTTATGTTAAAGTATTTTTAGTAATTTTTCCAGAATTTTATATTGTCATTTAGTACTTATTAGATTTAATATTTGTTTTATTAATTATTAATTAATATTTAAGTATTAAATAGCATAATTAGTTTTTATCAAGTAATACCTAGTTTTTATATTTTTCCTAGATTTTATATGTTATAAAATAATTTTAGGAATTTTCTTATAATTTTTACTTTCCATCTTCTATTTTTTATAATTTAATTAGTTTAAGTAGTAATTAATTAATAATTAAGATAATAATTAGTAAAATAGTCTAAAAGTAATTTTTATAAACTTTTTATAATTTTTTAGGATTCCTGTAATGGTTAATTAGATTTGTAAATTTTTTTATAATTTTCTAAGTCATTTTGCTATTTTTAGTAATTTAAATTAGTTTAATTAGTTTAATTAATATAATTAGCAATTAATTAATATTAAATCCACAAAAAGACAAAAGAATATATTTTTAGTTTCTAAATTTGTTTTAAGTCATTTTACAATTTTAAAAATTAATTTTCAATTTTCTAGCTTAAATTTGTAATATAAATCTTTTTAGTATAAGTTAAATATTATTAAATTAAATAATTAAATAGTTTTTATTTAAATAATTAATATTAAATAATAAAATAATAAAAAAATATTTTTCTTTTTAATTTAATTTTCTTTTTATAATTAAGTTTGTAAAATTTTCATTTGCACCCCCTGTAGTTGTAAATTGTTTAAAACTCACCTTTTCTTCTGTCTGTAATTGATTCTGATTTCTGAACGTATAATCATATATGTGTTTCTGTAATTATTAATACTGTTTCAAGTTGTTCAAATACCAAGTAATCAGTAGTATAATCAATTCCAAATCATCTTTGGTTATCGTCCTCAGTGCCGCTCATTACTACAGACGTTCAAAAGCACCATTTCAATCTCGTCGGGACATAACGATCCGGGAAAACTCTATACTATCCACGGAGCATTGACCTTAGACTGTTTGACTTTGTTGACCAATTTCCTTGGTCAATATTATCTGACCGTTCAGGGCCAATCAAAATTTGGAGCCGCTGCCGGGGAGGTTGTTGCGTGTTTTAAAAACGTTTTAGGTTTAGTGGTTTTCAAAACCCTCGCTGTACAAATTTCACCACTTTTGTTAAAATTTTTTGTAAAAATCTTAATCATATCCAAAAAGTTCATTAACACTTTTCCTAAAGTGTTAGCAACACAAAAAAAAATCAAAAACAACAAAACAAATCGTGAAGTTAAATTACTTCGGTTTCTTTAAGATTACAACCTACACAGGTGGAATACGGAAGTTCTGACATTAATTGCGAACTGAAGAGAGATCCATTTTTCTCTCCCGCCACCCTGCGAGTAATTTTAAAGAAAACGATTTCGGTTAACGAATCGATACCAAAAATATTTCCAAAAGTTTTTCTGCACACACACCCAAAAACCCAAAAACATTTTTTTGTTAATATTAATTACATAAAATCTTACCACCGCAAACCAAGGCAGAACACCTACCAACTGGGGGTGTGAACATAATAAGTTCCCAAACTAAAGATTAAAACTTGCCATTGTATTCTTGTGAGTGGTGTACCTTTTTCAAAGAAGCCAGTCATACTGTGATTATTGGTTTAAGTTCCCTGTTGTTTTGACTCGGTCTTGTTTTAATTGATTTTGTTTTTAGTGCATGTACACTAAGCATGTTTATCCAAAATACCAAAAATATTCACCTTTACCCTATCACCTTTTTGATTCTTTATCCCTTACCCTCTGAAACCCTTTGATTCTTTCTATGTCTTATCCCCACTATCTTGATTGTCAATGGTATGGTGGTCCTTATAATGGTGGTAATTGTCCCAGTTGTAGCATGGTAGAGTCAGGAAACGGGTCTGTCTATAACCAGAATCCCTATTCCTACCATGACACAACTGATTTATTCCATCAGCCCCCACACCATGAAATACAAACATGTTTGTGTGAATTTTGTGGAGGTCCTCACCAAGGATTTGAGTGTCAAACCAGGAACAAGTTTGTCTATGAACAGTTTCCTGGTAACAATCAAAGTTTTGAAAATGAAAAATATCCATATTATTCACCGAATCAGTCACAGCAATCATATTGTTGTGAGTACTATGGAGATCCACACTTTAGCTCTGATTGTCAAACAAGGAATCCATTTCCTTGTAACAATTATGACTATTCGTATCAAAACCAACCTCCGCAGTACCAAATGATCCAAGCAACTCCTCAATACCCGCAAGACCTTTGTCTAGAGGTTCTTGAGAAATTTAAAGAACTTAAGGAGGAATTAGCTATTATTTCGCTTCGCCATGCTCCAAGTTCTTTTTGTGCGTATTGTGGGGGTCCTCATGATGATTTTCAATGTCAACCGTCCGGTTTTGACACATCCACACCCCCACAATTTCCACTCATTCCAAATTCTCGTGGGAAAACTATGGCAGAATTACTTGCTGAAGAACGAGATTCTGGAAAAAGCATGGAAGAATTACTGGCTGAGCAACGAGCAGCTAAAATACGTGCCAATCTTCGCAATACTGCTCTATTTGATGACGATGATGACAGTGATGATGATGAAGATAACGTTGTTATTATTCAAAAAGATTCATCGAGCACATTAGTTGAAATCCCACTAATCCAAAAATCGCCGGGAGAAAAGAATACTAAGGAATTACTAGCAGAAGAACAAATGGAACTTGTACAATCCATGAATGCTAGTCCTGCTCAACTCCCTTAGTCTGCTGTTATCACACCCGAAGTTCCCACTCACTCTCTAAACATGGGGGACGAGCATCTTAGCACTGTTCCTAAAAAGGAATCGGACGAATTCATAAAGTCTAGTGTTGAGAACCTTGTCCCAATCCCGAGAGAGTCACACAGAACTTTTGATCAAATGTGTGATCTACCTTCCCCTCTTGAATATCCTAAAGATCACTTTGAGACTTTCTCCGATATTAGCAAAGATTGTGCATCGTATGGAGACATCGAGTATGTTGAGGCATCAATTCCACATTCTGATGCTGATCATCTTCTTGAGGAGTTCACCAATGAACTCACTCACATCAATCCACTTCCAACAGGAAGTGAAGATGATCTCTTTGACTTGGAAGCCGATCTAGGAGAAATTGAAAGTCTCTTATATCATGATCCGTCACTCAGTTCTGATCCCAACAGTCCAATAGAGAATGTTAATCACTTTGTTTCCGAAGCATTCAAAACTACTCTCACCAATCCTCTGTTTGAATTCGAATCTGAATTTACTTTGATTTCTGATAATCCACTCTTTGATATTCAGAATGAGGATTGTGATGTGTCCACAGCGGAACAAGAGTTCACAGATTCACATCTTGTGATTGATTCTCTTTCCGAGGAGTTCTCCGATGAACTCACCCATATCATATCTCCACCGGAGTATGATAACTTCTACTTTGATCCAGACACACCCGAGATATGTCTTGATCACAAGAACTTAAATGATGAGATTCGTAATATAGAAATTATGGATTCTCCTATGGGTGATAACGAGTTAGTCATGATTTTCATCATGGTTTTCTTCCTTTTCTTCACCTATCCCGTGGCTTCTCCTGTTCTTCACTCCTTCGGGAATGAAGACACTATTTTTGACCCCGACATTTCCATTTACCATTTTAGGTAAAGCCGGGTACTTATCTAATCGGTGTGGAACTTTCACGTGCTTCAAATGTTTTTCCAAACATCTTGAATGAAAGTCCGATGGAGATTGTCCTTTCCACATCTTGCTTCCCCAAGAACAAATAAATTCGGGGTTGAGTCAAGCTAGCGACTCGGTAAACAAAAACAGTAGCATGCATATGGGGTTTTCACCCTAAGTGTGGGGGAGTTACCCCTGCTGTTAATACCATATAAAAAAAATGATATTCCCACACTTGTCCAAGTTTCAAAATTTTCAAATCAAAGTTTTTCAAAATATCGGCATAAGGGCCGGTACTTTGAATATTGAGGGCAATATTCAGTTCTAGTGTGGGGGGGGGGGGGGGGAATTCTGAAGAATTTGATCACATTTTTACCTTATAAGTGCCATAATACCCCCGTTTTAGCCAAAAAAAAAATTTAGTGGAAGTGCTTAGCACTAAACACAACAAATGGTAATCAGTCCACCATGTCTAAATCACATAAGGACTGGCTAATCCAGGAGCAAACGGCTCTTGGTAAAGATATATCAAATCCGTTTATGCCTGACAATTTGCCCAAAATTGTATGGTATTCAACTCACCATATCTTTAATCGTGAAGAGTTGGCTAGTCCAGAAGTGTAGGACCTTAAATATCACAACTTTATCACAACACTATAAGCTTAGAAGAAGTAGAGATGGAAGATGGTGACTTGATATGTATAAATGTATGTCTTGTATATTAGAGAGAAAGAGAGATGGAAATGGAACTTTTATTAAGAGAGAAAACACACACAATACACACACAAGCACACCTTACAAATGAGAGGTAAGGTGCCTTTTATAGTTCCATACATAGGCTTTCTATGGGCTTGGGCTTGGACTTGGTTACATGATGAGATAATAAGGCTTATGTAACATAGCACATAACATATTAGCTTGCCAAGTCCAAAGCCCAATGACTAAACTATTACTAATCTTAACAAACGACACAAAGTTACAATATGAGAATGACCATCACTTATATATATATATATATTTTTAATGCTAACAAGAAGCAAATGGCTTTTGGTAAAGACAAATCAAATCCGTCGACAGCTTATGGTTTGCTCAAAATCATATGGTTATCAGTGTACCATAGTTCTTACTTGAACAGAAACATTTGGCTACTCCAGAAGTAATGGCTTTTGGTAAAGAGACATCAAATCCATTAAATTTTCAAAATAGGTTATTTTTAGATTCTATATTGCTAGGGACTAGCAATAGTTTAGTGTGGGGGATTGATGAGTGTGTAAATACTCATTATTTTTTGTCAATCTGAACTGCAAAAACATTTAAAAACACTCAGAAATGCATCAAAATACAGAAAATTTCTCAAAATTGTGTTTTATATGTTTCAGATGCAAAATGAGTAAAAACAGAGGAAAAACGAACAAAGTTTGCATAATTGGCAGTTTCAGTCCCCCAACTTTTAAAACTTGTCAAAATTAGTCCCTAAGCATTTATTTTGAAATAAAAAGTCAAAAATGGTCCTTGGGAATTCACAAGTTATCAAGTTTGACCCTTGGATAAAAAGTTTGAGGAAATTACAGTTTTGGTCCTTGAAGTTTCAAAAATGGCAAAAACAGTCCTTGGGCATTTTAAATTGGAAAAACTTACATATATGGCCCTTGTACTATTTATTCTGAAAAATTATGTCCTTTTTGATAACTTTTGGAAAATTACACTTTTTACCTCTCAACTTTGAAAATTGGCAAAAATGGTCCCTGGATGTTTTATTTTGGAAAAATATCAATTAGGTCCTTATAATATTTACGTATGGCAAGAATGGTCCTTTTTGATAAAATTTGGAATAATTACAGCTTTGGTCCCTGGAATTCAGAAAATACACAATTGGTCCTTGGGCTAAATTATTTACAAACCAAAATAACAATTCCAAATCCAATGAATAAAACATAAACCTGGTCCATCCTTCTCCCCCAAGCCCAAAACACTACCCCTTCCCAGCCCAAACAACACACTAGCCCAACCCCCACGTTTTAATATTAACGGGGTCAAACCCCACCCCCATGGTCAAACAGCCAACAAACCACTTCCCTTCCGTCCAAACCACTCACCCCCTCTCCAATACCACCTGCAAAACCACCACCACTTGCCCTGCTCACCCTACACCCTTATCCCTTCCATATTACACCTCCCAAGACCAATAAATGCACCAAAACCCCCATCCAACACGCTACAGTCCCAATTGGTATTTAACCAATTTTCCCACCAAAACCAACAAACGGCCAGGATGAGTTTCATGGATCCAATGGTGGTGGGAAAGCTTCTGTGGGACCCACAAGACCTTTTGAAGCCTATAAATGGAAGAAGATGCAGAAGGAAGCGGGCAGTAGTGTAAAGTAGTATAAAATAGTGTAGATTAGTGTAAGATTCAAATTAATGTAATTTCAAGTTTTTCTTAGATAAAAATAGTTGTAACCTGTCTTATTTATGTAATCTAAACTTATTGCAAGCATCAATTATAAGTTTTCTTTATTAATTACAGTTTTAGCAATCTTAAGTGAATTTGACAAATTTGCTTAGTCTTGTTCAAACTTGCTTAAACCTGTTCTTTTAAGTTTATTTAAGTTTATTTATGAGCTTTTATAAAGTTTCTTTTGCATTATAATCAGTTTTACTTAATAATTCAAAAATACCAAAAAAATACTAGAAAATATTTCAAAAAAAAATCAGTGTACAAGTGAGATACAAGCAAGGAGTATGGATGATTTTGGATTGCAAATGGTTTAGTGGCCTTGTGGAAGGCTTTAGGTGTGGTTTACAGTCCTTGGTACCTTGTTTTGAGCATTGAATCACTTGTAAGCTTCAATTTCATTTTTGGCAATTTACTGTTACAATGTTTAAACCTGAGTTTATCTGTTATTTTATGGCTTATTATATGGATTAAGAGTTGAATTGATGTTGCTTTTTGGTTGTTTATTGTTTAGAATCATGTAGGTGTATCTATCTACTCAACTAGTAGATTTAAGCATATTTATATTTGATTCATGTACTGTCAATCTCTACCTTTACTTAGCTTAGAATAGTTTAACACAACTAATCTTTTCATTCTGTATTAGTAAAATAGCATAAATCATCTTAAATCTCTTAAAATGCAAAATTAGTCCATTTAAAGGGGTGTTTGGTTTAGTTAATTGGACTCACTTGTTGTTGTTATTTATGGTTAAATGCTATTTAGATAAGTCACTTAGGCCCCAATTAGCTCAGAGGAACTCTTGCTTTGGTCATTTTACAAGAAAAAGTCAAAATCTTGTATCAAATCCCCTAGCAGCTTAAATGTGAGGATTTGAGGGAATCAAAATCATAAATCTTGCTTAGAATACATTTAGGTTGTTCTATTTAAGTTCATTTAGGATTATTATAGCCTTGTCAGTCATTTAGGATCATTAGAAACTCACCATAGTCAAACTAGGATCTAAATTACAAAAGTCAAAATAGCATAGTTCAGGAAAAACCCAAAAGTTCAAGGAATTGTTTTGATTTTTGTGATTGAATTCAGGACTTGTGCTTTTTACATGTTGTAGTGCCCCACCTAAACTTTAGGAATCCACAATCAGTATAATTTTTCAATTTTTCTAGTGGGTCCCATCAAGCCTCAACACATGGCTGCAGGCTGAACTGCTCCCCTGTGCTCAGGTTGCTGCACAATCAGTTGCCCAACTTGCAGAGGTCCCACAGACCTCATAAGTGGGCCCCACTGGATAATTTTTGGTTCCTTGTACTCCCCAGCTGGCCCTCTAGCCAGTTCAAGCATAGTTTTGAGCTTATGCTCTCTTGCCCCTACCTTTTCCCCCCTCCAAATCTGTCCCATTTTTTGTGTGCAAATAAGAACTCAAGTGCTTATTTTTGTGCTTATTTGCTTATTAGTGGTACTCTTTTGTTGTTTTTGCTTCATATCAGTTCACTTAACTTGTTTGAACTTAATTTCACCCCTGTGGACCCCACAGAAGCTGATTTCTAGCTTAAGTCAACAAAAGTCAACTGTTAAGCATTTATGTGTCCGTTTTGCTTATTTTTAAGTTATAGAAAAGTTGTTTTTACAAAAGTTCTTTGTTTTTAAGTATAAAATAGTTTTCCAAAAGAAAAATCAAAAAAATCCAATTTAAAATTAAGTGATAGTTTCTATTTAATATTATTTATCTTTTTAATTTTCCTTTTTAGCTTTTTATTAAGTAATTTGCATTTTTATATTTTTCTTAATTTCTTTTACGTTATAGTATTTTTAGTAATTTTTCCAGAATTTTATATTGTCATTTAGTACTTATTAGATTTAATATTAGTTTTATTAATTATTAATTAATATTTAAGTATTAAATAGCATAATTAGTTTTTATCAAGTAATACATAGTTTTTATATTTTTCATAGCTTTTATATGTTATAAAATAATTTTAGGAATTTTCTCATAATTTTTACTGTTCATATTCTATTTTTTATAATTCAATTAGTTTAAGTAGTAATTAATTAATAATTAAGATATTAATTAGTAAAATAGTCTAAAAATAATTTTTATAAACTTTTTATATTTTTTTAAGAATTCCTGTAATGGTTAATTAGATTTATAAATTTTTCTATAATTTTCTAAGTCATTTTGCTATTTTTAGTAATTTAAATTAGTTTAATTAGTTTAATTAATACAATTAGTAATTAATTAATATTAAATCCACAAAAAGACAAAAAAAAATATGTTTAGTTTCTAAATTTGTTTTAAATCATTTTAGAATTTTAAAAATTAATTTGCTATTTTCTAGTTTAAATTTGTAATATAAATCTTTTTAGTATAAGTTAAATAGTTTTAAATTAAATAATTAAATAGTTTTTATTTAAATAATTAATATTAAATAATAAAATAATAAAAAAATATTTTTCTTTTTAATTTAATTTTCTTTTTATAATTAAGTTTGTAAAATTTTCATTTGCACCCCCTGTAGTTGTAAATTGTTTAAAACTCACCTTTTCTTCTGTTTGTAATCAATTCTGATTTCTGAACGTATAATCATATCTGTGTTTCTGTAATTATTAATACTGTTTCAAGTTGTTCAAATACCAAGTAATCAGTAGTATAATCAATTCCAAATCATCTTTAGTTATTGTCCTCAGTGCCACTCATTCGAACAAACGTTCAAAAGCACCATTTCAATCTCGTCGGGACATAACGACCAGGTGAAACTCTATACTATCCACAGAGCATTGACCTTAGACTGTTTGACTTTGTTGACCAATTTCCTTGGTCAATATTATCTGACCGTTCAGGGCCAATCAGAAGTCCTTATCAGGCTAAAATCAAACTTTCCTTGAAAGGCAAAATGCCAGGACAATGTCATCATTGTCCCTCAAAAAGTAGTATTATCTTATACCCAAAATAGCCCATTGTAACAGAGACAAAATATGTAAGTATTTTGTCCTAACTAGCTTAGCTCACCTTTTGTCCCTATCACAACGGTTGTAATTTACTTGTGTATAAATAGGAAACATAAGGTAGAGTAAAATTTTGACAAATTTGTGCATTAAATGCTTAGACATTTATAAACAACTTTTACTCCTCCAAATAGCAACCTGTCCCTGAGATAGTTTAGTTGGTTCATTATAGTTGCTACTTAAGCTTAGCTTAAGTTTAGTGAGGAGTCATACCATACTTGTCATTCAATCCCAAGTGTTATTCCACAAACACTTGGGTAGTTGGGTATAATTCTTTGTTAATTACAAATAGAATTAAACGTTGAAAACTTGTGTCTTTTTACTTTACGTTTATCTTTTAACAAAGTTTTTAAATACACTATTAGTCATGGAACACGGGTAGTTTAACTCTTTAATTATTACTATCAGTGTGAAAGGGAACAACATATATCCCTGTCAAATTTCCTGCAAGGCCTAGTATGATTTCCCTTCTGAGCTGGAATAGGATTGGAGCTGGAACCTTCTTTAGAATGAATAGGATTGGAGATGAGACATTTTTTTAGCATGAATAGGATTGGAGCTGGAACCTATTTTAGCATGAATAGGAAATTGGTCATCATCAGAACTTGAATCAGTAAAGGGATAATAAGAGCTTGTAGAATCACTAGATGGCAAATACCATGAAAGCATCTTTACTTCTCTACTTGTATCAACTGCTTCAGTGCTTGAAACAGAGCTAATGAATATGATTTCTACAAGTAAGAAATGGTTGGTAAGTTTTGTTTTGTTTGTTTTTTTAATGAAAATGTGAAGATATATCACCATCAAACATAAAACTTTACAAGGTATACAAGGATAAATGTAATACAAGTGTAGAACATGCAATCCAATACTCTTTTGAGTGGACAGCTACAAATTGTTCCATTGAAGTCTCTAATTTGGTTTTCTCAGTGTAATCCCAAACAAGACTGCAGTGTAGGACATTCAATCTAATACTCTTTCGAGTGGGCAAGTACAAACTGTTTCATGGAAGTTTCTTAATTGGTTCTCTCAATGTAATCCCAAACAAGACTGTGTGGAAAGTCATGTCTCAAAACAACATATTGACAGTGAAATACAAAGAGATTGAAAAGTGGAATAGAAAAGTAACTTTGTTAACTATGTTATCAAACTAATTGCACTATCTAACTGTCTAGGAATAGGGAATAGAAAAGTAAGATCTATTGTAGTCTAACTACATTCTATTACAATGAATCAAGCAGTCTTTGTACTCTCTTTAGATGACCTGTAATTTACCTAACAAGTGGTCTCTTATTGTCTTTCTAAGGTTGCTGAGTTTAACAGTGAAAGAGTCTATTGCAGTCTAATATCTTATGGTCTTTCTAAGGTTGCTGAGGAATAAGAAAACCCAAAATCTAATACTATGGTCTTTGAAAGACATTACAAGCATTGCAAACACTATGTTCATGGTTATGCATATGTTCATGGTTCTGCATCTGGGTTAAACATTTAATCAAACACATTACAAGCATCACAAATACTAAAAACAAAGCATAAAAAAATAATAAAAAAAGGAAAAAAAAAAAGGAAAAAAAGGAAAGATAAGAAAAAAGCATCAAAACACTGTGGAGAAACAGTAACATAACCAAACTTAAAAGTAAAATCTTAACCCAAACAACCATGTGGAGAAACAGTAACATCAACACCAAACGAACACACACTAAACAGTAAAATCTTAACCTAAACCATTTTTTTTTTACATTTTTATACAAAAATGACTTTTAATGCTAAATTAAATAGACCGAACGATAGATCAAAAGATAAATAACACTTTACCTACGAATACCTGGATGATTATTAGACTTCATTGTTGTGAATTAAGGTAAATGGGTAATTAGGGTTTGATGGATCAAAAGTGTGTGTGTATTTTGATCAGGTTTAAATGGGTGGAAAAATGAGGTAGATAAAAATATGAGAGGGACAAATTAACATGCTGAGGTGGACATGTTAACATGCTAAGGTGGACAAGCTAACATGCTGAGATGTACAAAACGACCGACTAACCCCTTGACATTGCTAGATTTTGTACTTGGCAACTAGCTATAGTTGGTCACCTTTGAGAAAGTTTATGAATTTTGAAAAAAGTGTAAAGTTTGGATGGTGATAATGGGTTTTTTAAAAAGTATATTGCCGATATGTATAAATTTTGTAAAGTACATTGGTAATTTATGTCTTTTTTAACCTAAATATAAAGGAAGAAAATGGAATGAATGCTAATAACTAATCTTCATTCATTATAACACAGTGCTAGAGTTAGTGCACTAAAGTAGGATTGAAGACTATTCCTAGATAAACATCATCTTGCTAAAAATAATAATAAATAGATAAACATCATCTTACCATTGAACGTATCGTTGAAGTCCATTGAACATATCCCATGTAATTTAGATAACTAGTGATGCAAAATGGTATGTAGCAGGTAGTAATTTTTAAAATTTATTTAATCACAAAATAAATGAATTAACAGATTTATTTAACACAAAATAAGACTTAACTAGAATCACCTTTTACGCGTGTAGGTTTTCCCAATGAACCCTTATACACCAACTATTTAATTAACCATGTGAAAACACAAATTACACACTTTATGCAAACCAACAAACATGAACTTGTAGATCTTCAAGAAACACCACAAACCTAAGACCAAAAGTATGATCTCTTTCATAGTTAGTCCATACTAACACTAAACCAACTCAATCAGTTGCTAGGCTAGATTATTTTCACGTTAGCTACACAACAAGATCAATTCAAATATCTAAGGGGTGTTTGGTTCGGCCAACGAGCACAAAAGGAGAAGGCATGAGAGGTTTAGGGGTTTGTTATTTGCAATTATGATACTAATCTAAATTAAAATTATATTTATAATCACAACCTAATCTTTATACAATAAAGAAATGGTTCTCTAATAAGGAAACAAATATCTTTTAAACATTTAAAAAATATTTATCATTTCTTTTAAGATAATTTATTCACCAAGTCAAATCAAGCATCTCGTGTTATTTGTGTGTGACCCTATGGTCTCGTAAACTATCGCTAATGTGGAAAACGTTGAGGGGGTAGGGGATGAATACATTACCTTTTAAAAAAACTTAAATCTTTTGTATCAAATAACCGTTCAAGTATGACGCAATATAATCATCAAGCCAAACATAATATAATCATCAAGCCATGACACAAACATAATCAACACAATATAAGCAACAAACCACACAAACATAAATGCGATGCAAATATAAATGTAAAGCAATAAATGCAAATAAACCTAAAGAGATAAATAAAAGAAAGTGTAAATCGGACACGATGATTTATAGTGGTTCGGTCACGAAGCTCCTCTTATGCCTACTCCACTCCCTGAATACCTAACTCGTGAGTTACTTCACTAATCAACAAGCTCCCTTCTCAGCTGAGAAAACCATACAACTTCGCTCACAATATTTTCAGACAATAAGCTAGATGTCAAGTTTTTCTTCGGATACAACCATACCTATTATGTTTTGTGGCCCAAAATAACAAACCTTGTGTTTTGAGGCCTAAACACCTAAACTATGTCGCTTACATTATTTTTCGATACTAAGCTAAATGTCGAGTTTTAATATATCTATAACTAATCACAACCTCACGCGTATTTTCAGGACTAAAATACTAACCTGATCTACCCGATTTACACGATCTACCCGATCTATACGATCAACCCAATCTACACAATCTACCTGATCTACTTAAAGAAGCAAGTATGGTGGTTGTACAAAATGAGATCCAAGACATGGTAGTTAAATGGATCAAAGTGCCTAAGCTAAATAGCATGAACTTTAAGCTTGATATAGATGAACTTCTATTGACAAGAAGCCTTCATGAAATGAAGATCACAAGTATACTAATCTTGTTGTGGTAGATCTTCGTATGTGTGTGGATAGCAAGATCTCTAACCTTGCTTGCAACAAATGAGAGTTAGAACCATTCACCAGGGTAAAAAAAAACCCTCTACCCAAAATGAGAGTTAGAAGCATCATGATCAAAGGTTTATGGTGATTTTAATAACATGAAAAGTGTGTTAAAACATAACAGAAAGTCTTCTTTAAATGTATGAAAAAATCACTTTAAAAGTGTGCAAATAAGCCACTATTTATAGACAACAGAAATATGCTCATTTTAGTAGGATGGACCGACGGCACCATTAAATTTAACGGACGGCACCATTAAATTTAACGGCACTCTTCTTGACAGACGCTCCAAAAAATTTTATTTTTGTGGAGAAGTTGTTTTTTGGTGGACGCTTGTCAAGTTTGGGAGGAAAAACTGATCTGAATTAATTTTCCTAATATAACATTTTTTAAATGTAAAAAATAATTTGTCTAATTAATTTTTGTAAAAATGTTTTATACACATTTAAATGTAATATATAAAAATGTAAAGTGTATGACAAAAAAATATTTCTTTGATTATAAATCAAGTTTTATAGTACCGTTATTTTTACCTTAAATGATTTACGTCAAATAACTTGTGTCTAAATAAAAATGTTTAAGTAAACTTTTACGTAGTGACACCAAAATATTATTTAGACATTTTCTATGATTTGTTAAGTGGTTTGAACATAATGTAATATAACAAACATATTCGAACATGTGTTGAAGCATACCTGAGACGTCGAAAGTTGTTGATGTAAGTATGCTTTGATGACTTATGGTTACAAGTAACTTGTGCATTTTACGTTATTTATTACAAGTTACATGTTTGTCATTATTAAGACCAAAAAGCCCGTTTAGTTTAAATATCATAATATTTGAACTAATAGCTAATATAAGTTTATTTTATGCTATGCACATATAAACTAACAATTGATTCACGGCTTCACGCAACTTTAACGCCATTATCCACCAATCCATGGGAAGTGACATATGAATGACACTAATGTCTCCGGAACTGAACGAAATGCACATGAACTATTTCAACATTTAGAGGTTTACCCGCAATATGGACTCGAATTAACTAATATGTACATGACTTAAAATATTTCATGGCCATTTTAAACCCTTTTTCTAACCACTCTCATATATATATATATATATATATATATATATATATATATATATATATATATATATATATATATATATATATATATATATATATATATAACTAGCAAAGTTTCAACCATAAAACTCTTGTGATGAGATCAGAGGACTAATGGCATCTCCAATGCTCTACTTGGAGAGTTGGAGGAGTCTAATAGAAAAAAGTTGGTGACTCGGACTGTGTTGAATGCATTGTGAAGAAGCGAACAATACTAAGACTAGTGGTAATAAAAGGAAGAAGACGCGTCTATCCCTTTTGATTGTGTTGAATGGATTGTGAAGAAGTCAACAATACTAAGATTAGTCGTAAAGTTGGTTAATCGGACGCGTCTATCCCTACAAAGTTATGGATTATGTTTCATAGAATATAAAAGACAATGTGTTAATTTTATTAACATTTCATAGGGTAAAGATCCAGTGAGAAAAAAACTTAAAATTGTTAGAAAATTTAGTGCACTAAAGGGATGAGTTCATACCTGGTAATGGGTTTAGAGGTACGGAGTGTACACCTATTTGGTCCATGAACACCCTGACTCAATAGTGGTTATGAGAAGAATCTGCTGCTAGCTGATTCTACTGATGAATCTGCTGATAGGCATAGGGTCGAATAGTTTCTATTGGAAAGTGATACCACAATTTCAAGTGAATATCCGGTAGCTTATTGATTATCTTAACCCTAATCTGGGAACTTGTTAACACTTAATAACCAACAATCAATAGAAACTATTAAGTGAAAATCAATGACTGCTGCTATGAGACAAATGGCTGCTAACTTTTCCAATTTGGAAAAGTTTGAAGGTGTTGATTTCAGAAGATGGCAAAAGAAGATGCACTTATTGTTGTCAAGTATGAATGTGGTTTATGTTTTGACAACTAAGATTCCTGAAGATTATGGAGATGATGCTACTATGGATCAGATGAGGGCAAGAAGCAAATGGGAGAATGATGATTATGTTTGCAGAGGTTTAATTCTCAATGGTATGTTTGATTCTCTATTTGATATTTATCAGAATGTTGAAACTTCTCAAGAACTATGGGATTCCTTGGAAGCCCAATATATGGCTGAGGATGCATCAAGTAAGAAGTTCCTTGTAAGTAATTTTAACAATTACAAAATGGTTGATTCTAGACTTGTCATGGAACAATACAATGAACTTCTTAGTATACTTGGTCGATTCACACAACACAAGATGAACATGGATGAGGCTATTTCAGTCTCGTGTATCATCGATAAACTGCCTCCCTCTTGGAAAGATTTCAAGCATATGCTTAAGCATAAGAAGGAGGAGTTAACTCTTGTTGAGTTTGGCAGTCACTTGCGCATTGAGGATTCACTCAAAGCTCAAGACATTGATAAGCCAAAGAGTAGCACTGCTACTGGTCCATCAGTTGTCAATATGGTAGAGCATAACAACTCCACCAAGTACAATGACAACAAGGGCAAGCGTAAGCATCAAGATAACACCAAATCTGATCTTAACAAGAAACCTAAGGTGACTTGTTGGAAGTGTGGGAAACCTGGACACTTCAGGAAAGATTGCAAGGGTGGTAAAGTTGGAAACAAATCCAATGGATCAGGCACAGGTGGAGGGAATGGTAACACCAATTCTCTGAAAGGTCAGAATGTGTTTAATAAGTCTTTTAAGATTTATTATGTTACATATATATCTGACATTTACTTTGTGCAGGATGATGATGTTGCGTGGTGGGTTGACTCTGGAGCAACAATTCATGTGTGTAAAGATAGAAGCTGGTTCAAGACCTATGAGTCATTGAATGATGGTTCTATTTTTCATATGGGAAATGAGTCAACTGCCCTGGTGCATGGAAAAGGATGTGTTGATTTAAAGTTTAGTTCTGGAAAGATTGTTTATTTGTTTAATGTTTTACATGTTCCTGATATTAGAAAGAATTTGGTTTCTAGTAGTGTTTTGAATAATTGTGGTTATAAACAAGTTATTGAATCTGATAAGTTTGTTTTGTCTAAAAATGGTGTGTTTATTGGTTTTGGTTATTTGTGTAATCAAATGTTCTCAGACTTAATATTGTTCATGATAATATTGATTCTGCTTTTATATCTACATCTAAACTTTATGATTTAAACCTATGGCATGCAAGACTTGGCCATGTACATTTTAGAAGAATGCAAGATATGTCTAAGGATGGGTTAATACCAGCTTTTGATATGAACACTGAAAAGTGTAAAACTTGTATGTTGAACAAGATAACTAAGAAACCTTTTCAAGGAGTAAAACGTGAAACTAAAGTTTTGGAGTTAATTCACAGTGACCTTTGTGATTTACATGCTACTCCCTCTTTGGGGAATAAGAAATACTTTGTGACTTTTATTGATGATGCTTCTAGGTTTTGTCATGTTTATTTATTACATTCTAAAGACGAAGCATTAGATAAATTTAAAGTATTTCAAACTGAAGTTGAATTGCAACAAAGTTCCCTGATCAAAAGATTAAGGACTGATAGGGGAGGTGAGTACATGGATACTCTGTATTTTCAGTCTATTGGTATAATCCATGAAACAACTGCTCCCTATACTCCTCAGCAAAATGGTATTTCTGAAAGGAAAAACAGGGTGCTGAAGGAGATGGTTAATTCCATGTTGTCCTATTCAGGACTGAGTCAAGGGTTCTGGGGTGAAGCTATGTTAACAGCTTGCTATTTATTAAATAGGGTTCCCAACAAAAGGAACAAAGTTACGCCTTATGAACTTTGGACTAAAAAGAAACCTAACCTTAATTATCTTAGGATATGGGGTTGTAGGGCTGTTGTAAGACTCCCTGATCCAAAGCAGAAAACTTTGGGAGAAAGAGGCACTGAATGCATCTTTGTTGGATATGCTGAGCATTCCAAGGCATATAGGTTTTATGTTATAGAACCTGATGACGTATAGTCTATATATGGGCCACGAGCCCAAATGATATACATTACTAAGGCCCAAATCCACCACGAGTGGGCTATTGTAACTTGGGCCGCATTAATAATGGGAACAGGCTCACGTAAGCCCAACCCAAACAAACTATACACGGTATAGATAAGGATCATCTATCTATGGAATAGATATCCTTACCCCGGATAAGCACTACGAGTGCGAAGAGTAAGGAGCAAGATACCTACACGGTTTATGCGTCCTATATAAGGAATGACATAACTATCATTCAAGGTACGATTCACAAAACCCTAACTCTTTACGAGAACCCTAAATCGATTACTTACTCTCACGCCGGAGTCTAATCGTGGGAGACAATCCCACGATAAGCCTAACGGTGTTGTTTATTTTCTTAGTGCGCAGGTTACAAGTACTAAGAAGCGAATTGGTACGAGAGCAAGAGCCCATAATCAGGAACGCCCAACTTTTGTATCAACAAGTGCGCCATCCGTGGGACCCTACTAAGAACCAAGAACTAGAATGACAAAGAATAAGAATTCAAGCCAGCGGACTCCGCAGTCAGAAAGACGTGACCCCCTGAGGAAAAATCAACAGGATTCGACCTCTAGGCAGGTTGCTGGAACAACCAGTGCACCTGGTCACCAAGAGGCAGGAACAACCCAACCTCTTCCAGCGGTAGAACTAACTGTAAGGACTACCCAAATCACCCCAGTGGTCCCAAGCGTTGAGGATACACCCAACCTAACTTTGGGAAATTTTGTATCCCAAAATTATGAGACCTTAACCGCCCTAATGCAAGAAGAAGCAAGGAGAAGGGCAAGCACGAGCCTACAAGCTCGACTCAATTTTGGTCCTGAACGCGAACTATCACCGCTGCGCCACCCACGAGGAAGACGCGCAGAACGTACCACTATCCACGATAGGTTGGGTACGACATCTGATTCACAGTACTCAGAAGACAGCGAGAGGCGCACTAACGTTCACTCCAGACTTGGCAGTCGAGGGATACAAGACCGATTAGGACCTCAGCATTCGCCAAGCCAAGGATCCTCTAAACCTGGGAGTAAGAGGATTCACGACAGATTGGGAAGAAGAAGATCCCCAAGTGAAAGTCCCTCACGCTTTTCTTCTGAAAGAAGTCGGCGCAAGCGCCGAAAAAGAGACTACCCTTCCTCCAGTGACTCCTCGGACAACGAGGATAAAGAAACAGGACACTGGAAGTCAAGAGGAAAGCGTCGCGAAGAAGAGAATGAAGATATGTCTCTTCCATGGCGTCGCCAGAAAGTTGATGCGTTTACACGACGCATTAGCGATTACTCAGACCATAAACGCAGGCGCATGCCCACTAATGTAAAAACATATGATGGAACGGGTGATCCGGATGATCATCTAAAAGTTTTCGAATCAGCCGCCACTATCGAAAACTGGCCACAGCCTGTGTGGTGCCACATGTTTAATTCTACGTTAGTAGGGAACGCGCGCACATGGTTTAGCAAACTCCCACGTAGGAGCATTGGTGGGTTCGAGGAATTACGGAAAGCATTCCGTCTCAACTTCACCCAGAGAAAGAAGTGCACTAAAAATCCTGTTGCACTAGCAAGAGTGAAACAGCGCCAAGGGGAATCAACCAGCGCTTTTATGGAACGCTTCAAGGATGAGTGCATACAAGTCAAAGCATGTCCCGAAATCCTAAAAATTTCAGGGTTCATGAATGGGATTAATAACCCAGAACTTATCCGAAAGCTAAATGACAAAGTTCCCCAAACTTTCGATGAGCTAACAAAGCGCACCAGATCCTTTATACAAGGAGAAGCAGCTGCTGCGGACAGCAAAAAGGGTTATTCGAACTATAGGCAGCAAGAGCAGCCTAGGAGACAATCCAACGATCAGAATAACAACTGCAGCAGGAATTATCGCAGCGGAAGAGACAATGACAAATATACCCCTCTCACAAAAACTCCGAGGGAAATATTTGTAACAGAAGGCGCAAACTTCTCAAAACCGCCACCAATGCGCACCGCAGAGGAAAAGCGCATAGGGAATGGATACTGCGAGTACCATGGTCAAAAAGGCCATACAACTAACGAGTGCGTCCATCTAAAACAACTAATTGAAAAGTTAGTAAGAGAAAGCAGAATGGACCACCTCGTAAAAAAACATCAAAGAGGGAAAAGATAAACAGCGGAACGGGGGTAAGAAAGAACCCCCCAAAGAAAAAGCTGACACCATATACATGATACAGTCATGGCAACGCAAGATAAAGCAAAAAGTCAGCTAAAAATTCTCTCCAGAAAAAGAGATATCTTTCCCTACTCTAGCTGCGGACAACGCAGTTGTAGAACCTCTAACTATTGAAATACATACGGGAGGACATGATATCCACCGCATGTACATTGACGGAGGAGCATCCGCAGACATCCTGTATGATCATTGTTTCAAAAGACTGCGACCTGAAATCCAAAGTCAATTGATACCAGCAACAACGTCATTGACTGGATTCACAGGAGAAAAGATATGGCCCATGGGGCAGTTACGCTTGCTGGTGGTCGTAGGAGATGAACAACACTCAACCGCAACATGGATAAATTTCATGGTAATAAAATCTCCCTCACCATACAATGGTATCATTGGGAGACCTGGAATATCATCCATGCGCGCTGTACCATCCACAGCGCACAAAATGCTTAAATTCCCAGTGGAAGGAGGAGTTGTTACCCTCTATAACACAACAGTACCTCCTAGAGAATGCAATGCGGTAACAACTGAAGTGGAGACTATTCCAGAACAGCGCACAGAAAAGACACCAAACCTAAAAGTCGCTATTCATCCCGATTACCCGGAGCAACAAGTTTCGATTGGTGGATCTTTATCTGACAAAGGTAAAGCAGCCGTATGCGCACTCTTGCAGAAGAACCTGGACATCTTCGCATGGGAACCAAAACACATGACAGGAGTGCCACGCTCTATCACAGAACATAAGCTACAAATCCGACAAGGATATCCCCCAATATGACAAAAGAAGCGCGGCCAGGCCCCAGATCGTGCAAAAGCAATTCTGGAAGAAGTACATAAGCTCGTAGACACATGCATCATGCGCGAAGTGTACTACCACGACTGGCTCTCTAACCCAGTTATGGTAAAGAAGAGCGATGGCAGTTGGAGAATGTGCGTGGACTTCACGGACCTCAACAAAGCATGTCCACAGGACTGCTACCCACTGCCAGAAATAGACTGGAAGGTAGAATCCCTGTGCGGATACCCTTTCAAATGCTTCCTAGACGCATATAAAGGGTACCATCAAATTCAGATGGCAGTCGAAGATGAAGAAAAAACAGCTTTCCACACCAGTCAAGGAGTGTACTGCTACAAAAAAAATGCCTTTTGGCTTAAAAAATGCAGGCGCGACATACCAACGACTGGTGGACACAGCTTTCGAGAAACAAGTAGGCCGCAACTTGGAGGTCTACGTTGACGACCTTGTCATCAAAAGCCACACAGAGGATGAATTGGTGCGCGACATCGAGGAAACGTTCAGAACATTGGGACAAATAAACATGAAGTTAAATCCCAAGAAGTGCACCTTTGGCGCAACCGAAGGCATGTTCCTCGGATACTTGATAGAACCTGATGGAATCAAGCCTTGTCCAGAAAAAACAAAGACTGTTATTGATCTCCCCTCACCGCGCACACTTAAAGAAGTCCAATCATTGAATGGAAAGTTAGCAGGGCTAAACCGTTTCTTATACAAGTCAGCAGACAAATCCCTTCCTCTCTTTAAAACGCTCACGAAGTGTACTAAAAAGGGAGACTTTCGCTGGACCGAAAAAGCGGAGGAAGCTTTCCAACAACTTAAACACCATCTGGCATCTCTTCCAAAACTTGTCGCATCGCGACCAGGGGAAGAGCTAATAATGTACTTATCGGCAACTCATGGAGCAGTTTGCGCAGTGCTATTGACAGATAGGAACTCTGTCCAGACACCCATATACTTTGTAAGCAAAGCCCTGAAGAGGACAGAGACTAACTACAGCGCTATGGAAAAGCTGGTCTTAGCTCTAGTATTCGCAGCCAAAAGGCTGCGCAGATACTTCCAAGCGCACCCAATAGCTGTAATCACTGATCAGCCAATCAAACAAGTTATCTCTAAACCTGACGCATCAGGACGGTTACAAAAGTGGAGTGTACTGTTAAGTGAATATAACATCTCATACAGACCGCGCACTGCAATCAAGGGACAAGTATTAGCCGATTTCATCGTGGAGAAGCCAGATAGCGACAGCCCAACATCCATAACAAAAACAGATCCACAGGAACCCTGGATTCTGTTCACAGATGGGTCTTCATGTGTCGATGGATCAGGCGCAGGCCTTATTCTTACAAATCCAGAAGGTATGGAATTCACCTATGCGCTGCGCTTTGAATTCACAGCCACAAACAATGAGGCAGAATACGAAGCCCTGCTAGCCGGACTACGTATCGCAATCAAAATGGGTGTACGCAAACTGGAAGCAAACGTAGATTCACGGCTAGTCGCTAACCACGTGCTAGGAGAATATGAAGACAAGGATGAACACATGATCCAATACCTGGAAAAGACCAAGTCTTTAATTAAAACCTTTGACAGGTTCACAATAAAACAGGTGCCCAGAGGAGACAACAGGAAGGCGGATGCGCTCAGTAAAATCGCATCCACAAGCTTCGCACACCTCTCAAAACAGGTATTGGTAGAAACCCTAAAAAACAAGTCAATATTGGAGATGGAGATATCCACAGTGATAGAGGAACAAGATCCTACATGGATGACACCTATCATTGAATTCATCAGCAAGGGAATTTTACCACAAGACCATAAGGACGCTCGAAGAGTGAGGCGCACAGCACAACGATTTGAACTACGAGACAACATACTCTATTGGCGCTCTTTCTTACAACCCTGGCTCAGATGTGTTGGACCTCTTCAAGCAGACTACGTAATCCGAGAAATCCACGCTGGATCATGTAGCATGCACTCAGGGCCGCGATCAGTGGTGGCAAGCGCTCTACGGTCAGGGTATTATTGGCCAACCATGCATCGCTACGCACGCGATCTGATAAAGAAATGCAGCAATTGTCAAGTACATAGACCAATCCCGCGCCGACCACAACAAGAGCTAACACCCATTACCTCACCATGGCCATTTTATAAGTAGGGCATTGACATCGCGGGACCCTTTCCAGTTGCAGCAGGAGGAGTAAAGTTCCTCATCGTAGCCATAGACTACTTTACGAAATGGATTGAAGCGAAAGCAGTGGTGAACATCACAGGAAACCAAGTCAAACGCTTTGTCTGGGACAACATTGTCTGTCGCTTCGGACTACCGGGAGAAATTATATCAGACAATGGAAAACAATTTTGTGATAACCCATTCAAAGATTGGTGCGCGCAATTGAACATCACACAACACTTCGCTTCAGTCAAACACCCACAAACCAATGGCCTAGTTGAGCGCGCAAATCGCAGTCTGGGGGAAGGAATAAAAGCGCGCCTTGACAGACATAAAGGAAGGTGGGTGGAAGAGCTCTCGCATGTCCTATGGGCGCATCGTACAACAATCAAAACCAGTACTGGCGACACGCCATTTTCCCTTATCTACGGAACAGAAGCCGTCATACCAGCTGAGATTGGAATGCCAACTATACGAACAACAGAGGTCAACGTCACAACAAATGACGAGGAGCGGTGCATAGACTTGGACTTACTGGAAGAAAGGCGTGAACGCGAAGCAAAGGCCAAGGCAAAAATGAAGAAGTATTATGATGCAAAGGTCAAACACACTTCATTCAGGCCAGGAGACTTTGTATACCGCGCCAACGATGCGAGCCACGCAGCAGACACAGGCAAGCTCGGACCAAAATGGGAAGGACCTTACGAGGTCACAGACGCACTCGGCAACGGTGCATACAGATTGCGCGACATGGAAGGTCACGGCCTAGCGCACACTTGGAACATCTGCAATCTTAAAAGATGTTACTTTTAGGCTACGGCCATTACGCAGACACCTTTGCATCCTAAGAGGTGCCCAATAAGTGTTTGTCTTTTTTTTCTCTCCTAGGAATAGTATTTTTATTTTTTCAAAAAACTTGCAAGTATCAATAAAATGTTATGGTTTCTAGCTAACTCCATAGCGTATTTGACTTTATTGCGTACATACTTATATATGTCAATATTGTTATATTTTTGCCAACATGGCGTGCATGCACCAATTAAAGACCCACGAAGGCATAAAGGATGAGTTAACCTACTAATTCACTCGTTGAGTAAGAGGGTTGCAAACCCATCAACATTGGATCACGTATCCTTGCTAAGCGCCTTACTTTTGAGACGTCGGGGTAAGTTTCACGTGCGCATCCCACGATGGGTGCGCAAATATTAAGTACACCGTACAAGCTTAGCAAATAACGAGCCAAGACACTTGGTCAAATAATTAAACTTAGCAAACAATGCAAGTATATTTTTTAAAGTTACGCACTTAACAAGCCAATACACTTGGACAAATAATTAAACTTAGCAAACAATGCAAGTATATTTCTTAAGTCACGCACTTAATCAACAAAAAGGTATCTTATTCAATATTTTTACACAAAAATTACAAGGAAAGATACACTTCATTATTTATATAATACATATACAAAAAGCCTACACGCTATGGCGATGCTCAGGGCTATCCTCTCGAGCAGCAGAACTCCCCGCCTCCTGAAGCTTTCTCAAAATCAAGGCGTCCTTGGGAGATATGGTAGGAACACTCACGGGCACACCATCAGACCTAGGTATGTGAGCAGCACCCACGCCACACAACACTGCCTTGCCCTTAATGCCCCTCTTCTGGGCAGCCCTCTGCGCGTGACGCTCCACAACCTCTTTCAAGGGAATCTCCCTTTCAAGAGCAAATGGGTTGAGGATGTGGCGAGGCTGCGCGAACACGGGAATCTGCAGCTGCGACACATCAGGCTTCAGAAAGTAATCTGATTACCCCTCCGCATCCTCTCCAAGGTGACGCTCCAAGGTCAACCCCGCCATAAGTACATCTATGGGGTTGTCTTGGTCGCGCTCCAACCTCCCAATGTGCGGCAGCTCGAGGACTTTCAACCCTGCCATAGCCTGCATCAGTTCATCATACGCAGCCCCAGGGACTTCAGCCAAATCCTTGTTCAGCAACTTGGCCTCATGGAGATCCTCCATAGCCTGCGACTTCCCGCGAGCCACTGCGCAGTGAACCACCTTCCCAAAAGCGTCCAACACCTCTTGGGACTCAAGAGTACCCATTGCTGCCAGGCGCAGCCCGTGGCTAATCAACCACCTACATCAACAAAGATAATTTGTGTTAATAACAAGCATAACAACAAAGAGTATTACGAAGGAGAAGAGTATAAAAAAAATACCTGCGCTCAGCAATGGTCGACATCAAATGAGGATATAACTCCTCATCATACTCGATGCTCAGGCCACGCAGCTTGTCCTCCTGCACCTGGATGATCTTCATCATATCCTCCTTAAACTTGGCAATGTTAGCAAAGTGCTCCACCTTCTTCTCTTCCAAAAACCTAACAGCCCAAGTCATGTCAGACTTGTAATGATGAAGCTTCCCGCGCGCCTCCTCCACCTCAGCCAGGGCGGACAATTTCTCATGGGTGACTTTCTCAGTGTACACCCGGGAGGACTCCAACTCCGCCTGCGCATCCGCCAGCTGCGCACGGAGCTTTGCGATCTCCTCATCCTTCTGGGCGAGAGCACTGCTCTCCCCGACATACTTCTCTCTCAACTGAGCCACCAGCTCAGCCTGGCGCGCAGCAGTCGCAGCCAGCTCATCCATCAACTGTTGCGCCTCTCCACCCTCACCAACATCGGCTTTCCCCTCCTAGTTTTCATTCTGCGGAGAGGAACTCACATCCATGAAGACCCCATCATTCTTCGCGGAATCATCCCTACAAGACATAAAAGAGACAGTTAGTAAATATTGCGACAAGTAATATACAAGAAACATAATAGAGATGCAGACACTTACAGAAATGGAGAGGCCTCAGCAGCCTTCTTATCCGCGCTAGGAGCGGATGTCTCCTCCTCCGCGGACGACTCCGCGTCCCTAATGAGGTGGCGTTGTCTCTTCCTGGTGCCACTGGTCCCAGCCTCCCCTTTGCGCTTAATGTTCTGCGCCACTTCCTCCTTCAGCACCTCCTCGGGCTTTAGGATCTCCACGCTGTCAGACGACTCAGCGCGCGCCTCTCCCTCTTGCGCCACCTCCAGATCTGGTGCCACGCTCTGAACAGGCGTCACTTGGAGCGGCGGCGTATTCTCAGGAACAACCTCAGGCAGCACGGTCAAGCGACCCTCGGTCGCCTCCAGTATTGGCTGCTCACCTTCCCTCAGAGGGCGCACGCCTATAGTCACCTGCTTTGGTTTCTCTAGCTTCACAACGGCGAACAGATCCATCTCTGCGCACATAAACAAAGCAATAAAGAAGAAAGGATTAGTTGGTAAAGGTGTGCATACAAAAAGACTTACAAAATTTGAAGTAGAAGGGATGAACACCCACCCCGGCCATCCTCACTAATAAAAGTGGGCACCTCGTCCGCAACGCCGAAATAATTGCGACTCAACCCCATGTGCACCAAAAACTCCTCCGGATAAGGGTTAATGGATAGGCGGTTGGCATCAAGAATCTGCGCATCAGTCAGCCTATAGGAACCGGGTGCGGGGCGCCCATCCCTTGGCAATGTATCCTGAGTATAAAACTCATAGGGCGATGGAAAGACCACATCATCAACCCAGAAAAAATACTCCCTCCAATTTCTTAGGGAGTCCACCTTATCAGTGTAACACTGAAGCGCCCCCGGGCGCTTCGCAAAAGATACCCACCCATTTGACCACGTCGTGTGGTAAAAGGAGCGGAACAAGGAAATGGTCGGTTCTATCGCAAGTAAACGGCAGTTTACTTCAAAATTCGACACCTTAGCCGCACCTATACAGTGCAGCTGTGAGATGTGGAGGCGATAGTGGTTGAGCAAATCGCTCAGAAAGATAGATATGGGTACGCGGTAATTCGCGTACTCAAAGAATTTCGTGTATAACCCTATTTTCCCTTCGGGGAAATCAGCTATACACGAGTCAACATCTGGAGCCTCTGGACGCACATCCAGAGGCACGAAGTAGTCAGATGTAAACTAAGTAACATCATCGACCGTCATCGCAGAGCGAAAGTCTTCTAACTGGGCAACCATTTTCATTAATTCACTAGTAAAAAACGCACACAAAAATTACCTAAGGAAAGGATTATTTTCTTTGCAAAAGATAACTTTCAAAAAAGTGAGCAATGGTGAGTGTGTGTTTTACTGTGTGTGATTGTAAAAATGGGGCGGTGACTCTTATATAGGGAGTAAACAAACCCTAGATGATGTCCACGTGGACCTCACTCACAAAAACGTGTGGCTAGAACTGAAACGGTACATGCACTTTTTCCCGATTTCCGAGGGCCACGTGGACACTACCCCCAATTTTCGAGGTATCCTTTTGAAATACCTATGACTAGGTGCATTGCACTTTAAAAGGGGCGGCAATATTTCAATGTTCTCCCGCCACGCTTACCGCTGGTAATATTAGTCTAGCATCCGCGGCTACGAGCCGCGCACACTAGACTGGGGGGACATGATGACGTATAGTCTATATATGGGCCATGAGCCCAAATGATATACATTACTAAGGCCCAAATCCACCACGAGTGGGCTATTGTAACTTGGGCCGCATTAATAATGGGAACAGGCTCACGTAAGCCCAACCCAAACAAACTATACACGGTATAGATAAGGATCATCTATCTATGGAATAGATATCCTTACCCCGGATAAGCACTACGAGTGCGAAGAGTAAGGAGCAAGATACCTACACGGTTTCTGCGTCCTATATAAGGAATGACATAACTATCATTCAAGGTACGATTCACAAAACCTTAACTCTTTACGAGAACCCTAAATCGATTACTTACTCTCACGCCGGAGTCTAATCGTGGGAGACAATCCCACGATAAGCCTAACGGTGTTGTTTATTTTCTTAGTGCGCAGGTTACAAGTACTAAGAAGCGAATTGGTACGAGAGCAAGAGCCCATAATCAGGAACGCCCAACTTTTGTATCAACAGAACCTAATGAGTCTGTTTCAATTAACTCAATAAATGAATCAAGGGATGCACTCTTTGATGAGAACAGATTCTCATCTATCCCTAGACCAAGTCAAAGGATTCCAAATGGAACCAATGACAATGGTGTTTCAGAAGTATCTGATGAGGTTCCTGCTGAGGTTGTGGAACAACAACCTGAACCTGAGCTCAGAAGGAGCAATAGGGTGAGGACTCCAAAATCATTTGGACCTGAGTTTCAATTATACTTAATTGAAGGTACAAGGAGTGAGGTCTCTGACCAATACTCCTATTGCTTCATTGTGGAGGATGATCCCAAAACATTTGAAGAAGCAATGAAGTCCCAGGATGTTGCTTTCTGGAAAGAAGCAATAAATGATGAGATGGACTCCATTATGGGCAATAACACTTATGTGTTGACTGATCTACCACTTGGTTGCAAACCTCTAGGTTGCAAATGGATTTTCAAAAAGAAAATGAATGTAGATGGAACTGTTAAAAAGTTCAAGGCAAGATTAGTTATTCAAGGCTTTAAACAAAAGTCAGGAATAGACTACTTTGATACTTATGCTCCAGTGGCACGTATCAGTACCATAAGATTGCTAATTGCTTTGGCATCAATTCATAATCTGATTATTCATCAGATGGATGTGAAGACAGCTTTCTTGAATGGTGATTTAGATGAGGAGGTTTACATGAACCAACCTCAGGGCTTCATCATGCCTGGTAATGAAAACAAGGTGTGTAAACTGATTAAGTCTCTTTATGGACTAAAACAGGCACCTAAGCAATGGCATCAAAAGTTTGATGAAGTGGTTTTGTCTAGTGGTTATTTACTTAATCAAGCTGACAAATGTGTATATAGCAAATTTGATGAATCTGGTAAAGGAGTCATCATTTGTCTATATGTTGATGACATGTTGATCTTTGGCACTGACCAAAATCAAGTTGATCTTACAAAAGAATTTTTGTCATCAAAGTTTTCCATGAAGGATATGGGGGAGGCTGATGTTATCCTTGGTATTAGGATTAAACATGAAAGTAACAAAATTTCTATCTCTCACTCTCATTACATTGAGAAGGTGTTAAGGAAATTTAATTACTTTGATTGTACTCCAGTGAGTACTCCTATGGATACAAGTGAGAAGCTAATGCCTAACACTGGCAAAGCTGTATCTCAACTTGAGTATTCTAGGGTGATTGGCTGCTTGATGTATGCCATGACTTGTACAAGACCTGACATTGCTTTTGCTGTGGGTAAACTGAGCAGGTATACTAGTAATCCTAGTGCTCATCATTGGCAAGCAATTCAGAGGGTTAAAGAGAACTATGGATTATATTCTCTCATATACAGGTTATCCTTCAGTATTAGAAGGATACACTGATGCAAGTTGGATCAGTAACACTGAAGACAATTCGTCTACTAGTGGCTGGGTATTCCTACTTGGTGGAGGTGCAATTTCTTGGGCATCCAAGAAACAAACTTGCATTACCAGTTCAACCATGGAATATGAATTTGTGGCTTTAGCTGCTGCTGGAAAAGAAGCTGAATGGTTGAAAAACTTGCTTCTTGAGATTCCATTGTGGCCTAAACCTATAGCACCTATTTCTATCCGTTGTGATAGTGTTGCTACATTGGCAAAGGCTTATAGCCAGATGTACAATGGGAAGTCTAGACACTTAGGTGTTAGGCATAGCATGATTCGTGAGCTTATCATGAATGGGGTGATATCTATAGAGTTTGTTAAATCTCAACAAAACTTAGCTGATCACTTGACGAAGGGTTTGGCTAGAGACTTAGTTTTGAAGTCTGCTAAAGGGATGGGTTTAAGTCCAATGATTCGCCTCAAACAGTCAACTAAGTTTACCAGGTGATGGTCAACCAAGTCAAACGTCTAAGGCAAATGCTTCCGAGGAATACAGTGTTTTCCCGGGTCGTAAGTCCCAACGAGGTGTGCGATGTGATATTATAAACGAATCTGTGATTAGTGAACGTGAACAGGAAAGGGTATAAAGTGTGTGTGTGTGGTTAACTAGGGTTTTACAACTTAAAATAACTTAGGAAAACTAAATTAATGATAACGTGAAACCTAGGTATTTAAAACGTACACCAATTTAAAATCAGACGCGACTGCGTACTGAAAAAAAGGTGAGTTATAAGAAAAATAAACTACAAGGGTTAAAAATGAAAATCTTATAAACTTAAACTTAAAATAAAATTTAATTAAAAAGTAAACTATTTTTTAGATTATTATATTATTTATTATTAATTATTTAATAAAAAACTATTTAACTATTTAATTAAAATCAAACTAAAAATGATAACTATTACAAATTAAACTAAAAACTTATAAAAATATTTTCTAAACCTAAAATAGAACTTGAAGAAAGTATAAAAAATAAAAATAAATCTTTTTGTCTTTTTATGAACTTTTTATTAATTAAAAACTATTAATATTAATTATACTAATTAAACTATTTTAAATTATAAATACTACTAAACTAACTTAGAAAATTATGAAAAAATTTATAAAACTATTTTATATTATTTAGAAGCTAGGAAAAATATAAAAACTAGGTGTTACTATATAAAAATTAATTATGCTATTTATAACTTACTTATTAATTAATTATTATTAAAACTATTATTAATTATAATAAATATCAAATGACAATATAAAAATCTAAGAAAATTATTTAAATGACTTTAACCTATAAGGAAATTATTAAAAATATAAAATTACAAATTACTTAATTAAAATCTAAAAATGAAAATTAAAATTTAATTAAATTAAATAGAAACTATCACTTATTTTTATATTGTTTTTTCTGGATTTTTATTTTACAAAACTTTATTATACATAAAAATAAGTAACTTTAATAAAAACAATAGTTTTAGAACTTAAAAATAAGCTAGTTATAAGCTATAATCTCTAACAGTTGACTTATGTTGACTTTGATGAGAAATAAACTCAAATGAGCTTATGTGGGACCCACTTTGGATATTTCTGGTACTAATAAGTGAGTTGGACTTGTCAAAGCTTAATTTAACTCAATAAGCTCAGTAGATAAGCTAAAAAACCAAAATAAGCTAATCCAAAAACTAAATAGAACACAGAAATGGGACAAAGTATATGGCTATTTCTAGGTGGGGTCCACAATGACTCAGGTCAAACCAAGAGTCAATCTAAGTTCTCTACTAGGAGGGGGGTTGGAAAAAGCTATTTAGAGGGTGTGGGGCCCACTGGTTTGGTCACAAAACACCACCAAAGTAGTGGGTGTGGATGAGGTCTGGTCTGAGCAGGGCAACACCTTGCCCTGCAGTTATGTTTAGGGCTGAGTGGGACCCACTTACAAAAATCTTAAAAATATGAAAATGGTGGAATTCTAAAGTTGAGGTGGTGGACTTGAACTAGGAACAAATTTCAGGTCATCAAAGCAAACACTAAATTCACAACAAATACTTGAAGTTTTATAAAAATCTGAGATGATAGAAATTTTGACTTTTGATAGAACTTGTAGCTTTGACTATTTTGAGCTTTGATTTGGTCTATCTAGCTTAGATTGATGTATTAAGTGTTACTAATGGTGAATTAAGCTAGAATGACTTCCTTAAGTCAAAATGGGTAAGATTGGAAACCTAAAAACCTTGACAGTTAACTGTCAAGGTGAATCTAGGGTTGTTTTGACTTTTTCAAGAATGACACTTAATTCTTATGACTGAATAAACCTAATTATACCTAAACTAACATGTAGGAAGCAATTTTAAACAACAACTACTACTTAGATATGGTGAATCAGTCTAAACCAAACACCCCTTATAACTAACTGTTTTTATGATTTACAAAGCAAATGATATTTTTAATTCACTAAACTGATTCCTAACACTAAATTATGATATTATAAGATTAAATTAACCTAAATCAACTACTACACAAGCATACACCTCAGATTTGTCAAAAATGAGGTATCCACTGTGTAATCTTGATTTTTAGTATCAAATGAATCCAAAGAACAAGTGATTGAGTCTAACCTATTTTATCAGTAACAAATATCTAATAAACTTATAAGAACAATGATTAAATAGTAACAAGCATGATCAAAATAAAAACATAATATTGAAATATTGCTTACAATTGGTAATAAGCTGAGAGCTGATGAAACAAGGAACAAAATAACCAACTTAATACCTCCCACAAGGTTCTAAACCAGATAAATTCCAAAATTCACCTTGCTCAATCCTCTTTCTTGATCTTTCCTCTATTTTTTATTTTTCTCTTATTTAATTTATTATTTTTGGTATTTTTTCTATTGAACTGAAGATTGCTAATTTATAGTTTCTGAAAGATAAATAAACTTTGTCAAGGCTTATATAAGCTAGGAGAAACCACAATAACAACTACAAATAACAAATAAACTATATGAAATTTTGGAAATTTGAGAAAACTGCATAAACTGAAATAGAAGCTGAGACTTTAAATTAATTAATGCAAAAGTTTAAAAATACATTAAAACAACTTAATTGCTTACTCAGAAGCTTTAGATTACACTAAGAAATTCCAATTACACTATTCGACACTACTCTAACTAAAATTAATCTACTACTTCATGTCTTCTGCTCCATTTCCCTTTTGTAGCTAGTTTCTGAGCTTGTGGGACCCACAGAAGCATTTCCCACCACATCACAGCCTTTGATATGGTCTGAGTGATCCAGGCCGTTTAAATTTGCTTTTTCGCGCCAAAAGTCCAAGGGGACAACTGTGGTAGCGTACGAGGGTTTTAAGGGGATTAAAGGGTTTTGGGAGTATGTGTGAGGTGGAGGGTGAGGTGGAATGAGTGGGGAGCAAGGGTGGACAGGTGGAGGTGGTGGTTTTGGTAGCAGAGGTGGAGGGTGGTTTTGGTGGGAATAAGGAAGACGGGGTGGTATTGAAAAGGGGGGTTGACTGGGTTTGACTCAGGGTTTGGACTGGGTTAGAGTTTTGGGCCTGGTGGACTGGATTGGCATAATGGGTGGGTTAGTTTGTTTGGATTGGGTTTTAATTTAGTTTAGATAATAACTAAGGATCCGGTTTGGTTTATTTATGCACAAGGACCATTTTTGTAATTTGGATAAAGTTGAGGGCTGAATTTGTGAAAATTCCAAAATTCTCATAAGGTCCTAATTTGTCACATGTGAATAGTACAAGGGAATTTTTGATGTTTTTCAATTTTTTAAATACCCAGGGACTAAAACTGACAATTCACCAAACTTCAGGGACTGATCATGTAATTCCACCAAACTTTTCACATAATGACCAAACCTGCAAAAGATTATTAGTATAAGGACCAAAATTGCTTTTCTCAAAGTTTTTACATCCCAGGGACCATTTCTGTCAATTTCCAAAGTTGAGGGACTAAACTTGTAATTTTGTGAAACTTTGTACCAAAGGACTAAATATGTAACTTTATGATTAAAAAGGACCTTTGGTGACATTTTCATGTTTTTAGAATAACCAGGGACTAGTTTTGCCAATTTGTGAAACTTGAGGGACTGAAACTGCCAATTATGCAAACTTTGTACGTTTTTAATCTGTTTTTGCATATTTTGCATTTGAAACATATAAAACACACCCTTAAGATATTTTAAGTATTTTGATACATATTTGAGTGTTTTTGTATGTTTTGGCAGTTCAGATTAGTATAAAATGATGAGTATTTAGACACTCATCAATCCCCCACACTAAACTATTGCTAGTCCCTAGCAATCTATTTTGAGAAAAAACTTAATGGATTTGAAAAACTCTTTACCAAAAGCCATCACTTCTGGAGTAGCCAGGTGTAAGAACTGTGGCACACCTGATAACCGTGTGATTTTGAGCAAATCACCAGCTGTCAACGGATTTGATTAGTCTTTACCAAAAGCCGTTTGCTTCTGGACTAGCCAACTCTTGATGGAATAGTCAACATCTTGGTGAGCTGATTACCAATTATGGTTTTTCCACGGCCTTTACCACAAGCCATAATCTTGCGGGCTAGCCAACTCATTAGCTTTTGAGGATAATGGGGAGTTGAGGAACCATACAATTTTTGGCAAATTGCAAGCCATAAACGGGTTTGAGTTATCTTTACCAAGAACCGTTTGCTCCTGGATTAGCCAATCCTGTTGTGGGTTAGACATGGAGGATTGATACCATTTATTGCGTTCTAAGTGAGAGAAAAAATTTTAAAATTTTGGCTAAAATGGGGGTTCTTGATGGAACATGTGTTTAAATTCGTTAGACGAATCTCCCCCCACACTTAGAACTGAATATTGTCCTCAATATTCAAAGTACCGGGTGTTAAACCAACACTTTAGAACGTAAGAAGAAAATATTCCATAGCCTTTATTTAAGATGTATATACATACAATTATTTTTTAGATAAAACTTCTTAAATAGAAGCTATCACTATATTTACATTTTCATTTTTTTTTTTTTTTTTTTTTTTTTTTTTTTTTTTTTTTTTTTTTTTAGAGGATATATATATATACAACATGTGGGGCATCTCCCCCACACTTAGGGTGAAACATGGGTGAAAACCTATGTACATGCTACTGTTTTTGATTTCCGAGTCACTAGCTTGACTCGACCCCGAATTAATTAGTCCATGGGGGAGCAAGTGGAAGAGACAATCTCATCGGACTTTCATTCAAGACGTTTGGATAAACATTTGAAGCACGTGAAAGTTCCACACCGATGAGATAAGTAACCGGCTCATAATTTATAAATGAGAATGCCGGGATCAAAGATTATGTCTTCACTCCCGAAAGAGTGAAGAACAGGATAGGGAACAGAATATATGAAGAAAAGAAAGAAAGTCATGATGAAAATCATGATTAACTCTTCTTCCTCAATAGGAGAATTCATTGGTTCATGAATCTCCTCGTTTAAGCTCGTTTGATCAAGACATATTATGGGTATGTCTAGATCAAAATAAAAACTATCATACTCCGGTGGAGATATGATATGAGTGAGTTCATTGAAGAACTCATCAAAGGTGAATGATTCGTATTCAGGATTGAGTTGAGTGAGTTCATTGGGGAACTCCTCAAAAGTAAATGATTCATAAACGGGAAGAGAATTATGTGAATGAGAAGTGGTAATGCCACTTATCTTCTCTTCCGTTTGATCAAAATGGAACGTTTGCAATTCCGGAATAAAATCATTGATCATAAGCTCACTATCCTTGACGGGGATAGGAGATGAAATAGGCTTTGCATTAAAAGCCTCGATTCTAGAAATGAGAAGACTGACCTTTAATAATGTAAGACGAAGAGATTCGTCTTGGATTATTTCTTCCTCATTCTCTTCTTCTGAGTTGACAAGCTCAGAAGGTAATTCCCCTACATAACTAATGTCTCCACAAGATAAAGAATAGTTCTCATCAGAATCAGAGAACGTCTCAATATGATCATTTGGAAAGACAAGAGGGGGAGGGATATCACACATATGTTCAAGAATTCCCTGTGACTCACTTGGGATTGAGACAAGGTTTTCAACACTAGACTTTATGAATTCGTCCGATTCCTTTGCAGGAACAGTGTCAAGATGCTCGTCCCCCATGTACAGAGAGTGAGTGGGAACCTCGGGTGTGATAACATCATACTCAGGGAGCTGAGAAGGACTAGCAGTAATGGAGTCTACAAGTTCCATTATTTCTACTGCTGGTGATTCAGTTATATTCTTTTCTCCCTGTATATGCATGGAAGGAGTCTCAACTGATGAACATGATGAGGTATCATCACTTTCATCATCTTCATTGAGAAAAACAGCATTTTGAAATTTGGTACGTGTTTTAGCTGCTTGTTCTAAGACTAGTAATTCTTCCATGCTTCTTTCGTCTCTAGCAGCATGTTTTTCAACAAGTAATTCCGCGATAGATTTATCACGAGAATATGGAATGAGTGGAGACTGTGGGGGTGTGAATGTGTCAAAACCGGATGTACTAGAACTAGAACAATGTTCAGGTTTATAATACGGTTGACATTTAAAATCATCATGAGGACCCCCACAATGTACACAAGAAAAACTTGGTGCATTGTGAAACGACATATTAGCTAACTCCTCCTTAAGGTCTTTAAGTTTGTCAAGAACCTCTAAACAAAGGTCTTGCTGGATTTGAGGAGTTGCTTGGTTCATTTGGTACTGTGGAGGTGGGTCTTGAAACGAATAGTCGTAATTGTTACAAGGAAATGGATTCCTTGTTTGACAATCAGAGCTAAAGTGTGGACCTCCACAGTACTCACAACAGTAAAACTGTTGAGTCTGGCTTGGTGTATTTTGATACGAAGCATCATTGATATTTGGATAATATGATTCTTGCTCGTATGAATGTGACGGGTAGTTAGAAAAATTTGAGGAATTGTTGAATGAGTTTTGATTAGGGTCATAAGTAAATGAATTATTCGACCCACAAAACAAACAACTCCCGTTTTGAATATCATTACCACATTGCACACATGTACACCAACAACATGGAAAACCGAAAAGCGGCTCACCACAACCGTCACAAGGAACAAAATCTGGAGGTGGGACAAGTGGTGTGCTCTTAGAGCTAGGAATTTCCACCACTTCCGTTATGGTCTCGGGTTTTGGTTCTTGATAAACGTGAAGGTTAGGTAAGTCGTTCTTTTCAGTTACTGCCCTGAGCTCTGTACGTTTGTTTGACAAACTTTTAACCGTAAACCGTGAAAGATCAGGATTGATTTTTGAAGGTTTAGGAGCATTTGTGAGCTCAGGTTTTTGGACAACCGTGGTTTGGACGTATTTAGCACCTCCCTCGTCAGAGGAAAGTACAAGGTCCTTTGTCACCCCGGTTTCTCGTTCCATTTCCCTCACTGGAGAGGGAATATGAATCGATGGTCTATCATAATCAACATGACATCTCGATATTTTGGACAAGGCCACAAGTTTCTCAACTTTGCTTTTACAGGCCCTTTGTTTAAAGAAATCGTCATCGAGAGATGCCATTAGAATCAATTATGAGATAAGTGAAAGAATGTAGAATCAAAGGGTTTTGGGGATGAGAAATGAAGAATCAAATAGGTAGGGGTGTAAAGGTGAATATTTTTGTGTTTTGTTTTATAAAAATATGGATAAAAGATGGTAAATATACAATGGATGTATATCCAGGTTCACTAATACGCAAAATCGTGTAGAATACGCGCAAAACCTCCCCGGCAGCGGCGCCAAATTTTGATTCGCCTCAAACAGTCAACTAAGTTTACCAGGTGATGGTCAACCAAGTCAAACGTCTAAGGCAAATGCTTCCGAGGAATACAGTGTTTTCCCGGGTCGTAAGTCCCAACGAGGTGTGCGATGTGATATTATAAACGAATCTGTGATTAGTGAACGTGAACAGGAAAGGGTATAAAGTGTGTGTGTGTGGTTAACTAGGGTTTTACAACTTAAAATAACTTAGGAAAACTAAATTAATGATAACGTGAAACCTAGGTATTTAAAACGTACACCAATTTAAAATCAGACGCGACTGCGTACTGAGAAAAAGGTGAGTTATAAGAAAAATAAACTACAAGGGTTAAAAATGAAAATCTTATAAACTTAAACTTAAAATAAAATTTAATTAAAAAGTAAACTATTTTTTAGATTATTATATTATTTATTATTAATTATTTAATAAAAAACTATTTAACTATTTAATTAAAATCAAACTAAAAATGATAACTATTACAAATTAAACTAAAAACTTATAAAAATATTTTCTAAACCTAAAATAGAACTTGAAGAAAGTATAAAAAATAAAAATAAATCTTTTTGTCTTTTTATGAACTTTTTATTAATTAAAAACTATTAATATTAATTATACTAATTAAACTATTTTAAATTATAAATACTACTAAACTAACTTAGAAAATTATGAAAAAATTTATAAAACTATTTTATATTATTTAGAAGCTAGGAAAAATATAAAAACTAGGTGTTACTATATAAAAATTAATTATGCTATTTATAACTTACTTATTAATTAATTATTATTAAAACTATTATTAATTATAATAAATATCAAATGACAATATAAAAATCTAAGAAAATTATTTAAATGACTTTAACCTATAAGGAAATTATTAAAAATATAAAATTACAAATTACTTAATTAAAATCTAAAAATGAAAATTAAAATTTAATTAAATTAAATAGAAACTATCACTTATTTTTATATTGTTTTTTCTGGATTTTTATTTTACAAAACTTTATTATACATAAAAATAAGTAACTTTAATAAAAACAATAGTTTTAGAACTTAAAAATAAGCTAGTTATAAGCTATAATCTCTAACAGTTGACTTATGTTGACTTTGATGAGAAATAAACTCAAATGAGCTTATGTGGGACCCACTTTGGATATTTCTGGTACTAATAAGTGAGTTGGACTTGTCAAAGCTTAATTTAACTCAATAAGCTCAGTAGATAAGCTAAAAAACCAAAATAAGCTAATCCAAAAACTAAATAGAACACAGAAATGGGACAAAGTATATGGCTATTTCTAGGTGGGGTCCACAATGACTCAGGTCAAACCAAGAGTCAATCTAAGTTCTCTACTAGGAGGGGGGTTGGAAAAAGCTATTTAGAGGGTGTGGGGCCCACTGGTTTGGTCACAAAACACCACCAAAGTAGTGGGTGTGGATGAGGTCTGGTCTGAGCAGGGCAACACCTTGCCCTGCAGTTATGTTTAGGGCTGAGTGGGACCCACTTACAAAAATCTTAAAAATATGAAAATGGTGGAATTCTAAAGTTGAGGTGGTGGACTTGAACTAGGAACAAATTTCAGGTCATCAAAGCAAACACTAAATTCACAACAAATACTTGAAGTTTTATAAAAATCTGAGATGATAGAAATTTTGACTTTTGATAGAACTTGTAGCTTTGACTATTTTGAGCTTTGATTTGGTCTATCTAGCTTAGATTGATGTATTAAGTGTTACTAATGGTGAATTAAGCTAGAATGACTTCCTTAAGTCAAAATGGGTAAGATTGGAAACCTAAAAACCTTGACAGTTAACTGTCAAGGTGAATCTAGGGTTGTTTTGACTTTTTCAAGAATGACACTTAATTCTTATGACTGAATAAACCTAATTATACCTAAACTAACATGTAGAAAGCAATTTTAAACAACAACTACTACTTAGATATGGTGAATCAGTCTAAACCAAACACCCCTTATAACTAACTGTTTTTATGATTTACAAAGCAAATGATATTTTTAATTCACTAAACTGATTCCTAACACTAAATTATGATATTATAAGATTAAATTAACCTAAATCAACTACTACACAAGCATACACCTCAGATTTGTCAAAAATGAGGTATCCACTGTGTAATCTTGATTTTTAGTATCAAATGAATCCAAAGAACAAGTGATTGAGTCTAACCTATTTTATCAGTAACAAATATCTAATAAACTTATAAGAACAATGATTAAATAGTAACAAGCATGATCAAAATAAAAACATAATATTGAAATATTGCTTACAATTGGTAATAAGCTGAGAGCTGATGAAACAAGGAACAAAATAACCAACTTAATACCTCCCACAAGGTTCTAAACCAGATAAATTCCAAAATTCACCTTGCTCAATCCTCTTTCTTGATCTTTCCTCTATTTTTTATTTTTCTCTTATTTAATTTATTATTTTTGGTATTTTTTCTATTGAACTGAAGATTGCTAATTTATAGTTTCTGAAAGATAAATAAACTTTGTCAAGGCTTATATAAGCTAGGAGAAACCACAATAACAACTACAAATAACAAATAAACTATATGAAATTTTGGAAATTTGAGAAAACTGCATAAACTGAAATAGAAGCTGAGACTTTAAATTAATTAATGCAAAAGTTTAAAAATACATTAAAACAACTTAATTGCTTACTCAGAAGCTTTAGATTACACTAAGAAATTCCAATTACACTATTCGACACTACTCTAACTAAAATTAATCTACTACTTCATGTCTTCTGCTCCATTTCCTTTTTGTAGCTAGTTTCTGAGCTTGTGGGACCCACAGAAGCATTTCCCACCACATCACAGCCTTTGATATGGTCTGAGTGATCCAGGCCGTTTAAATTTGCTTTTTCGCGCCAAAAGTCCAAGGGGACAACTGTGGTAGCGTACGAGGGTTTTAAGGGGATTAAAGGGTTTTGGGAGTATGTGTGAGGTGGAGGGTGAGGTGGAATGAGTGGGGAGCAAGGGTGGACAGGTGGAGGTGGTGGTTTTGGTAGCAGAGGTGGAGGGTGGTTTTGGTGGGAATAAGGAAGACGGGGTGGTATTGAAAAGGGGGGTTGACTGGGTTTGACTCAGGGTTTGGACTGGGTTAGATTTTTGGGCCTGGTGGACTGGATTGGCATAATGGGTGGGTTAGTTTGTTTGGATTGGGTTTTAATTTAGTTTAGATAATAACTAAGGATCCGGTTTGGTTTATTTATGCACAAGGACCATTTTTGTAATTTGGATAAAGTTGAGGGCTGAATTTGTGAAAATTCCAAAATTCTCATAAGGTCCTAATTTGTCACATGTGAATAGTACAAGGGAATTTTTGATGTTTTTCAATTTTTTAAATACCCAGGGACTAAAACTGACAATTCACCAAACTTCAGGGACTGATCATGTAATTCCACCAAACTTTTCACATAATGACCAAACCTGCAAAAGATTATTAGTATAAGGACCAAAATTGCTTTTCTCAAAGTTTTTACATCCCAGGGACCATTTCTGTCAATTTCCAAAGTTGAGGGACTAAACTTGTAATTTTGTGAAACTTTGTACCAAAGGACTAAATATGTAACTTTATGATTAAAAAGGACCTTTGGTGACATTTTCATGTTTTTAGAATAACCAGGGACTAGTTTTGCCAATTTGTGAAACTTGAGGGACTGAAACTGCCAATTATGCAAACTTTGTACGTTTTTAATCTGTTTTTGCATATTTTGCATTTGAAACATATAAAACACACCCTTAAGATATTTTAAGTATTTTGATACATATTTGAGTGTTTTTGTATGTTTTGGCAGTTCAGATTAGTATAAAATGATGAGTATTTAGACACTCATCATCCAACTTAGTCACTGAATGCAAGGATACCCAACTCCCTTCTAAGGAAACTTGGAAGCTGAGTTCAATGTGGAAAGCTGATCATTTAGTGGACTGAAGCACATGTATCACAAACATCCCAAGGTTGTGCTTGTTACCTGCTGGAAAGGAGGATGAAGTCATAACTTCTTAATGGTTAATTTTCTTTGAAAAAGTGCTAAGCAGGAGCATGAATTAAAGATGAACCACCTATGTGAATGTTGAAGTTTTGCCGCTTCAGGAAGCTTTGGACTTTTAGCTTTAACAACATTTATGAATTGGATATGGACACATGGCTTGTATAGTGTCAGGAGTATTTTAGTGTTTGAAAACTTGTGTGTATTTATCATCAGGTATTCAAATGGGTTGAAGGGTTCAATTCTTAGAACACCCTGATTCTCGAATATTTGAAAGTATATGTACTAATGTGGAAATTCAATCCTCAGGATATTTTCATTTATGCACTTGTTTTGTTTTGTGTTTAATTTCTCATGCAAAGGAAGTGAACTAAATTTGGGGAGGATTGTTAGAAAATTTAGTGCACTAAAGGGATGAGTTCACACCTGGTAATGGGTTTGGAGGTACGGAGTGTACACCCATTTGGTCCATGAACACCGTGACTCAATAGTGGTTATGAGAAGAATCTGCTGCTAGCTGATTCTACTGCTGAATCTGCTGATAGTGTGTTGATTCTGCTGCTAGTGTAATGATTCTGCTGCTAGTGTGAATCTGCTGATAGCATCAGTTATTCTGCTGCTCGGTTTTAACCACTAATTCCTACTATTATAGAAAGTATTATGATATAATTAATGGGCCGTTAATTATACATAATTCCATGGGCTAGGGTTTTGAGTATTCTCTATTATAAATAGAGGTCATAACACATCTGCATGGATAGACGAAATCACAAAACCCTAAACACTTGAATACGCATCTGGTTCTTGGTTTGTGCCTAAAACAAGAACATCACTTGGTCTTATCCCATAGAGATATTCGTGTAACCCAGACATAGGGTCGAATAGTTTCTACTGGAAAGTGATACCACGATTTCAAGTGAATATCCAGTACCTTATTGATTATCTTAACCCTAATCTGGGAACTTGTTAACACTTAATAACCAACAAAAATGAGAAGAATGAGAAATAACTATAACCGCATATTTGAGATGCGTCGACTTGAGTTAGATGTATCTCTATTCATTTATATGCATCACGATTAGTTTCAAAAGTAATTTTGAAGTGAAAACGATGCAAAGTGGTACTAGCAACAAATTTGACCCGCAGAGGATGAAAAATACATAGAATTCATCTAACTTTTGATGAAATGCGTCTAATATATGTATATGCATATAATTTTTAGCTAGAAAATATATTATGATGCATCTAAAAGATTAGTGATGCATCTAATTTAAACTAATGCATCTCTAATGTGTAGTTATAGTTATTTCTCATTCTTCTTATTTTAAGAATTCTTCTTATTTGATCCTTAGTCACATTTCATATTCATAACGAGCGGGATTGCCCGTGCATTGCTGCGGGGCAGCCGTGTTTATGTTAAAACATTTAGGCAAACTATAACTTAAATTCTTGATATATATGCATGCCGAAACAACACATATGAGTATGTGGTGCTCGTCCTCCAAAGCAAAAGAAAAAGGTGGAAGAAAGATGGTACTTACGAAATAAAGTTATACAAATGAAAGTTTAAGAGTCACAACTCTAAGCAAGTGCAATAATTCATATACCAAAATTAATTGCATCTGATACATGGTTAATTATTGAACAGTCACATGAAAACAAACTATATCATCTAACTTCATTCACAAAGAAATAATGTAAGCTGAGAAACAATGGTGTGACACGAAGAATAGTTCTTACAAAAGGCATGGTGCTGCTGTAGATGATCGATAGTCCAAGCTTCTTATCTGAGTTAGTGCTTTAATGAAGGAAGAAGAGTTAGTTATTCTGATTTTAGCCCGTCCTTCAGCCCCCAAATGCACACATTTCAGTCCCATTTCAGCATCTAAACGCACCCACTTCAACCCCCATTTCAGCAGTCAAATCCACTCCTAAACCCTCGCATTTCAGCCTCCAAACCGACACCCATTTCACCCTAAAGTCACCCATTTTCGCCCTCAAAGCCACCTATTTCGGCCCTTAAACCACACATTTCAGCACCCAAACCCACCCATTTCAGCCCCCAAACTCACCCATTTCAGCATCCAAACAGCCCCATTTCAGCACCTAAACACACATGTTTCAGCCCCCAATTTAGCACACAAACGGTCAGATTTCAGCCCCCTAAGATTTGTGAAGCTAGACCTACACCTGTTTCAGACAAAACAACAAAGATTCATCACTGATCGCCATCATTTTGTTTCATTAACTTAATCTTTGTTTATGTCGACTCTAAGTAATCAAGACCTCATCGCACTTAGAAATTAAACCTTCACAGCACTTCATCCAAATGCAAAAATAATATTTACAAAAGTAATGTATTCAAATTTTGTATGGGCTTTGCTGTGCACATTGCATCAGCAAACGACCACAGCTATCATTGTAGTATTATATTATTTGTGTAAAACAAATTGGAAATATAAATAAACAAGGATGTTTTCAGAGCACGTAATACATATGTTTGGATCAACCTATGATAAAATAATCAATTACCCGTATGGATGCATGCAATTCTGCATTAGCATCAATTCTACATTAGCATCAGTTTATGCAAAAGCATATTGTTAATAAGACAAATTAAATTCCCGCGTATGGCGTTAATGCAGAACACATACTTTGAAACTGATTTTTAAAGGTAAGAGGGGTGTTTCAAATTTTGGTGGTAGCCGGGTCAGATTATGCGGGTCAACAAAGAGATCTTTATCAGAATATTGATAGGCACCTAATAAACTGGCCGAAATGTGTATTAACATTAACACATGCTGTCAAGAGAATTTTAGTATCAACAGTTATTTAGCGGTATAAACACGTTACTAAGGGCTGTTTGGACAGCTTACATTTAGCGCCCTAAGCATGTTATTAAGTGTTGTTTGGAAAGTCTATTTTTAGCGGCCTACTAATATGCTTTGATGATGTGACCACAAACTCTAAATGCATAAGCTGTTGATACCTTTGGGGTTGTCATGGTTTCACAGAAATAGGCATGTTCTTGCATGCATTAACCTCCCATAAGTAATTCATCCAATCCTTGACACCATATATGAAGGCCGTACCATATTTCATTCATAAAATCTGCAAACATGAAAAGGAATAAGCTTGAATATATGAAGTCGACCCATTTCATAAAAGGAGCAGTAATAGATATATTATTGCAGCTTTGTAATACTTCGAGCAAAAGACACAAATGAAAAGATGCACGCTAAAAACTTTAGCGCTCATAGGCTTGTTTAGATAAAGGGAAGGTGTGATAAACCTACATGTTTCCAACACCTCCCTTAAACCAGCCTTGAAATCCAATTCCAACTGAAGTTTCTCCACCTGCAATAAGAAACATAAACCCATAAACCACCACGGAATGCAGATCATGACATACTCTTAGAGATAAATCATTGCACACAAACCTGCTTCTCTAATTCCTGGGCTCGTGTATGAGCTTTTCGAACCTGCTCTTCATAGATACTACTCTGGGATCTTGATCTTCAACTTTAGGGTCACAGAGCCATTGGCCTCCAACATCATGATTTTGATATCAAATAGAAATCAAATATAAGTAGACAGTTGTGATCTATTTTAGTAAAGAGCATGCTCACATACCCCATTCAATATCTTGTTGCCTTCTGATCATTACAATTACAAATCGTGTATCATTAATGCAGACACTTAGGAGTAAACAAATAAATAAACCAAGGCACCTCACTTGACCACATATAAATATATGAATTCGGATTTTACGATGTATTTAACTCATATGAATGTATTTTTGGTGCTGAATTTTAGTGCAAAATCAAATAGTATTAAGATCATAATTGTGTTCTTATGAATGAACAATGTCGAACATAGAATACCACGAATGTAAATTCAGTTTATGGCCCCAACCTACTTACACACATAAAACTCACAACCATTTCAGTAATCATTTTGGCGGTCTAAATCTGTTATCAAGAGCTGTTTGGATAGTTGTCATCTGGCATCCTAACCAACACCTTGTTTGCACCAAAAAAATGCAAAAAAATACCGATTAAATTACGAAAGTTGAGTAAAACTATCTTATTTTTAACATGCGAATTAAATTAAATGTAGATTTGCATAATCAGTTTCATGTTAACAAACCCTTTATATAATCTACTTTTGACATTTTTATTAGTAAGAAAGCTATTGAAAATATGTTGGTACCACTTGTGCAGGACGTCGTTACGGCCATTGAACTGGCTTGGATCTCTTACTTTTTAGCTTTCTTTACAGATGTTGTGAGAAGCAAACACTTCAAAAGCTGGAAACAAACCTGTAAATTATGAAGGAACTTTAATTTGAAAATAATAACAGTTGGAAACAAACACATCAAAAGATTTACCTGCAAACATCATCAGCAAGGTAACCTGCAAAACAAATCAAGAAAACCCCCAAATCCCATTAACAAAACCCTAATTTGAAATACAAATAAAATTAAAACAAATATCTAGATTAAATCATGAATTAACCAAAACTAAACCATAATGAACCTTTTGTTTTCACCCACCATGATCGATGTTTTACTAATTCGTTGTTTCTTTGGGAGGAGGGTGTCAAAGAGGTTACCTGGGTTTTGTTACTATGATTTGATGATTCAAGAATTTTCTGGATGTCTGATTAATTTATGAGTGTACAGGGTTAGTTTTACACTTGTAAGGCTAGGCTTTGATAGTATAAAAACAATGTTCAGTTGCAAGCGAAGAGAATGAACACACTCCGAAAATACCTTCAGATTCAAGAATAGATAGCAGCAGCAATAGTCAGAGTTCACCAAGAATCAAGCAACTGAAAAAAGAATCCAGATAATGTATCACGTTCAAAAAACCATCCAAATCTAAAATCACAATCAAAATCAAAATCAAACGATATTTACCAAAAAATTAAACCGAGCAACGTCAAGGCAACCAATCCAATTGAAATATAAAATCTACTTCAAGCTAACCTGATTCAGCACCACCATATACACCTGCTGGTGTGACCATTGGAAGTTAGAAAACTTATTTATTCGTTTGTGAATCTAAAAGGTTAAGTAATTAGCAAATTCAGAAGCTTATGTGTTCCAATGATAATTCCACTGATATTCACAGAGAATGGCGCTAATTTGATAGGCACTTTCACCTCGTTGTCTCTCCTGCAACAACATCGAAAAATAAGATTGTTATTCAACACCACCCCGTACATGATAGACTGAGAGCCAAGCACAAAAGCTCCATACCTGATGTATTTATCTGATGTCAACTTTTTTTTATGCCAGTGCACTCTACGTCATGTCAAACCTCGATCCCTAAACCTGCAAAGCTACGCAAAAGCTTATAAGCAACATCTTGGCAAAATCTATTAGCAATATGAAAGTGCAGCAAATACCTGAGATGATTAGTATTGTTTGCTCTCTGAAACGTGAATACAAAACATGTTGAATGCTACACCTCAGGATGGTATTGCAGCCCATATAACCGCCTCCCGGCGCACTCCACAGCTGCAACCCATCGTGGTCACTTTTCGCCTCTTTTTCTTAGTAACTTCAACCACTCCGAAATTGTAGGATCATACATATGTACATTCATGATATCAAGTTTTCTAGTATAGGCTCAGATAGGGTAGCAATTAGGAAAAAGTGGATGCACCCGCCATGGCTGCAACCGTAACAGGCTGCCCTGCCAAGATACGGGAAATCTCAACTTTAACCGCACCCATTCAAACTCATCACAGCCTCATGATATTATGCAACCGTAACAGGTTGCCGCCTCATGATATTATGCAACCGTAACACGTCGCCAAAATGGTAGAATCATATATATGTACATTCATGATATCAAGTTTTCCAGTATAGGCTCAGATAGGATAGCAATCAGGAAAAAGTGGTAGCACCCACCATGGCTGCAACCGTAACAGGCTGCCCTGCCAAGATACGGGCAATCTCAACTTTAACCGCACCCATTCAAAGTCATCACAGCCTCATGATATTATGCGTTACATTCATAATGGGTAAGTGTAGCAAACATAGCCTCAAAAACCATGGGCACAAAAACCAAATACCAGTCATGAACGACAACCATAGCGTTTGCAAACACCCGTCGTTGCTGCAATCACACCATGAGTTTCATCGCCCTGGTAAACCAAGTAGTTCCAAACATAGCTGCAAAAACCAAATAGATCCGATCTGATGGCTGCAAGCTCAGCAAGCCTACCCCGCCATGGCAGCACCTGAAAACATGCCAAACCCAAAAACATTAAACACTGTCAAACCAATATATTTGATTATTTTATTTTTTGCATAAATCTGAATTATTCAAAACATAAAAACCGAAACCCCTATTTTGTTTTTAAATATGAATTACTTGCCCTTCACCCTCATCAAAGGTGCACTCTGATAAACCATCCAAGCAAATAATCAGTCCTAATAAGCAATTCCAAACATGGTTAATCCTGTAGATTATTAGAACCCTAAAATTTAATTTAAACCCTAAAAAATTAATTTCATAAGAAGTCTGATCTCACTCCCAATCCCAAACACCCCTAATTTCATAAGAACCCTAAAATCTAATCGAAACCCTAAAGTAACACGAAACCCTAATTCTGATGAAACACATGTAACAAATATAACGAAAATCTCAAATTTAAAGAAAAAAAAAAAAAAAAAAAAAAAAAAAAAAAAAAAAAAAAAACCTAATTCGATTCAATCGGAAGCAAAAATAAAAGGAATAATCACTTTTCACCCAAAAAATTATGAAGATACCTTCGATGATGATGCCGAATCCGGTGAGGCTTTTCGGTGGATTAGTAACCGGATTTGTGTCATTCTTGTTGATCCATCATTTGTATGATGAATCCGTTATTTGTGTGTGTGTTTTATCCGTTCATGTGCGCAAATGAGAGAAACATCGAGATGATACAATATATACCACGCATTAAAATATTATTATTACTATTCATAGCACTGTAGCTCCTCTCACAAAACACTGTAGCTGCAAAGCTGAGGGAGCAAAGCCCACTCTTTAGTATATAAGTATAATTTGTCACAACATTTTCATGAAACATTCATACGATTTTTTGTTTATGATATATAATAATTTGCAAACTTGAATAATATTACAAAAAAATATTAAAAACATAACACTACAGTAAATCGTAAGATCGCTATATAATCTTACTATTTCGATCTTACAAAATCGAAAACCATTTTGACTAGAGTCCAAAACATATAGTGGGTTTGGAGGTACGGAGTGTACACCCATTTGGTCAATGAATACCTTGACTCATATAGTGGTTATGCAGAGATTCAACTGTTAGTATTATGATTCTAATGATGGATCCTACTGCTGAGTTGTTTCTGCTGATAAGCTTGTTCCTACTTATTAGCTTGTTTCTGCTGATAAGCTTATTGTTTCCGCTGATAACTGATTCCTACTATTATGGAAACAATTATAGTATAATTAATGGGCCGTTAATTATACATAATTCCATTGGTTAGGGTTTGAGTAAACTCTATTATAAATAGAGGTTATAACAGATTTGCATGTACGATTATCAACACAAACCCTAAACACTTGAATATGATTCTGTTCTTGATTTGTGCCTAAAACAAGAACATCACATGGTCTTATCCCATAGAGATATTCGTGTAACCCAGACATAGGGTCGAATAGTTTCTATTGGAAAGTGATAACACGATTTTAAGTGAATATCCGGTACTATTGATTATCTTTACCCTGTTCTGGGAACACTCAAACACTTAATAACTAACAATTTGCAAACTTGAATAATATTACAAAAGCTATTAAAAACATAACGCTATAGTAAAATCTTAAAATCGCTATCTAATCTTACTATTTCAATCTTACAAAATCGAAAACGATTTTGACTAGAGTACAATTTTGAAAATCTTAAACCAAACACCCTCTAAAAAGAGTAAAAAACATAGCAAGAACCAAAAGGAGTGGGCATCGCTTAAAATAATACAGTAGCCCCCAAAAAGCCATATAAACACACTCAAGGTAGCTTATTGTTTCCGCCATCTATCATATATCATTTCTGCACAAGAAAAGCATCAAGCAAGCAAATGGATCCAGACGCGTTATCAAAAGCATTCGTGGAACACTACTACACAACATTCGACACAAACAGAGCAGGACTAGCAAATCTGTACCAGGAATCATCGATGTTGACTTTTGAAGGTCAAAAGATCCAAAGTGCTGTCAACATAGTTAACAAATTAACATCTTTACCTTTCCAACAGTGTAAACATAGTATCACAACTGTCGATTGTCAGCCTTCTGGTCCTGCTGGTGGTATGCTTGTTTTTGTTTCCGGGAATCTTCAACTTGCTGGTGAACAGCACGCCCTTAAGTTTAGTCAGGTACAACATAACATCTTTTTATTTTAGATCTTTGTATTCAATAATTGCTATAATCTTGATATGATATCTATATAAAGTGGAGAAATGTTAAGAAGCAGGTCCATTTGCTTTGCTGCAACCAACATACGAGTTAAGGGGGTGTTTGTTTAAGCTTATATGTGGGCTTATCAGCTTATTTGATTTCGGCGTATATTTTATAAGCCTCAATTTTCCGGCGTATTTGAAACTTATGGGCTTATATAAGTTTATCATATTATAATAAACTTGTAGTGTCAAAATAAACCGGAAAATTGAGGCTTATGAAATAGAAGCAGAAAAATAAATAAGCTCATAAGCCGCATATAAGCTTATATGGTTTTGCCTTATGTTTCATAAGCCTTTTTTGGAAACTTTTGGGCTTATAGACGCTTATCATATCATTATATGCTTATTTAAGCCAATAAGTTTGAATATAAGCCGGAAAAAAGAGGCTTATAAAACATAAGCCAAAATCACATAAGCTCATAAACGCAAAAATAAACACCTCCTTAGGCATACATTTTAGTTCTCCCAATCATTTCTCGAGTAACTGTAAGTGTGTAGTTATAGTTATAGTAGGGAAGGGTAGTATTGCACGTAGATGTTGTTTTTGCATATGTGAATTTTGTGGTTTGGAAAGGTGATAACCTCGTAGATAGATTTAGGTTCTCATAACAGTCAAGTATACACAATAAATGAGAACTAACAAGACCAATGCGACCCAGGAATTAATGTGATTCACACAATTATGTTTCGTAGCTACAAGTTAGTAGTGGTTTCATTACAAAGGAGGGGTTTACATAGGCAGGAATAGCTTTGTCAATAAGCTAATCTGCGAAACCTAGATCTGCCGTTTGGCTTGCCGAGCTCAACGTAAACCTAACAATCTGTTACAATACTTTAGGACCACACATTATCTAGACCCTTCTGGAATTCCTCATAAAACCAGCTCACCGAACTTCTTTTGAGCTTGATTTAACTTGCTCCACACTCTAAAGATATCTTAGTATTTATTGGTTAGGGACTTTTGAACATTCACGTTGATTTTGTTAATATGATATATAAAATGGAGGAAAGTAAGGTTAGAAGAAGGTTGAGGTTTTCATTGGTAGAGGCGGAGGGAAACAGATGTACATGTTAGGTCCAATGAGCATGAGAAGTGTGATAGAATTGTAAATGTCAAAACTTATTTTGACCATGTCAAACAATATTTAAGTCCAGAATTCCAGATTATTATTCAAGTTTTGGATAATATGATGGATGATGCTCATTGATTATCTTGTACCGTATTTTGAGACATGAATGTTTATCGCTGCAAGTGTTTCCATCATTGTTTATATAAACAACTCCTTTGTAATGTAACCACTAACTTGTAGGTTTCGCAAACGGCAGCCGTTTGCATTAACAGAGATAGGTTTCTTGTAACCTTATAATGCAATCAGATGGAGAGTTTATATAGGCGGGAGTGGCGTTGTTAACAACCTTATAATTTCTGTTAAGTGTATTTTGTATCACCTAAGTGACGAGATATCTTAGATTTATGAGGTGGCATTATCAGCAGTTCCCACTTATATCGTTTAGGTGGCCGTACGATACTTGCTGAATGCTTTTCCATGTTTTATTGCTTTTATCAATCACCTTGTTGGCTTCGTAGTACCTTGCATGTGCTTTTGACTAGTTTGATGATTTAGTAATTTTTTAGGTAGATAACATACCACAATAGTTATGTACACACTAATGTGGATGGAAGGATAAAGGTATTGCAGCAAAAGCACATCCTCATTTCAAATAAAATAGTGTCAGTAGTAGCCCAGTTTGGTTACAAGTTGATACAAGGGAATATTATGTTTATAATCAAGGGATTTCTTTCATTGCATCTTTTTTTTTTTTAATCGTTTTGAGTTGCCAACTTTAAAGAATAACGGGTGCTATTTCTCAACAGTGAAGTGTATTAGGACATTAGATTAGTAATATATTCTTTCAATTAAAATGGATGTGATGAAGGAAGGTCATAGGAAGGCTCTCTTTGCTGAGTAAAGTTAAGTGATATTCTCGCCATTTTGACGTTTCATGCCTCACTACTCAAATACCAATTAGCATTATCATCCGGTGTATGTCTTTCACACATTCTGTATATGACTAGTTTTGGAATGGGTTCTATGCTGTACTGGTGTTTAAGTTTTCCCACCTTCCTGCTCATCGAAAGGTTTTCTTGGCATATGCAGAATAAAGGTGTAATAAGATACTTTCATGTCCTTGTTCAGTCTCAGTTTTAACCATCTTCGCCCACAAAAAGGATTAGCCATTGATATGATATTCATGGAATCGATTGTTTGTGTATTGTCAGTTACATATACTTGATATAACCGGAAACTCGTTGCTAATGCATGCATAAAAAATTCTTAAAAGAATCATTAACCACATGCCTATTCTCTCCAGCTGATTGCATTTTATGGTTACAAGAACCTTTAGTTATTTAATAAGCTTTACAGAAGTCATGGTAATCAATCGTTTGTGTATTGTCAATAGCATGGAGCAGAACTTGTACTCGTGCAGTTGACTCTTGTTTAAGGTGTCACCTTTTTTGTCTGTTGTGTGCAGATGTTCCATTTGATGCCTACAGCACAAGGAAGCTTTTACGTGTTCAATGACATATTCCGCCTGAACTATGCATGAGGAGAGGTGTGTCTCTACAACTAAAGTGTGTTGGTTAGGCACTGCAAGTCGAGTTCCAGAATGTGCTTGTCAAAATTTGTTTACTTTTTTGGTGTTAAAAGATATTAAACCGTATGATTGCTTTTCCCTTCCTTGAGAACAAGGAAATTATGTTTTTTACAAAGAAACTCTGTTATGACTGGCTATATTGATTGTCTGATATCTGTAATTGGATGATTGGTTGTATATGGCAACTTAAATATTGCTGAATTAAAGTCAGCTTTGATCCCCCTCCTCCATATATACTTTTACCTGATAGCTTCCTTGGCCATTATTTTATGTTGGGAACTTGGTAGTTAGTAATGTGAATGACGTACATTTGCCAAATTCCATCATTGAACTGTTTCATGTTAACTCAGAAGCTGAGTTGTCTAAGCATACCCGCTATGGTTTCATGCATTTCTCATTGGCTTGATTGTATTAGCCCTTCACTTCCATTTTCCTAATTTGAGTACTTTATCAATATATATGCAAAGGAGTTGCTAAACATTGATTTTTGTTATAAATTAGTCACTGAAACGTAATAATGAAGATTTTTTATATCACTATTGATGACTGAACTGATCTATTCAACATGATTACCAAAAGTTTAGTGACCTGCATTACATAACTAATATGGTAATTACATTGGGGGAAATATGAAATGATAGAACTAGTACAATCAATTAAATCTTTACGCTTTTTGATATTTACCATGGGATAAAAGCTCGAGTTTGTGCGAGTTTCATGTAATAGAGGCACCTATTGCTATTTGCAGACTTGCAGTGCATCCATGAATCATGATATTATACCCTAATGTTTGGAAAATTTGATTTTACTTTACTACTATCACGTAAAGTATAATTTACCTTTGAACATCATGTCTGACTTTGAATCTGCAACAGTTTGAGAAAGCCGCCTCAAATCTGGCTATTTAGACACATGCATTATTAAAGACACATAATTCAGGTAGACCCCTTCAAATTCCATGTTGGGGGCTGATGTTTGTGGAAATTTCATCTTCATACCTCATGACAGATGCAGGTTGTTAGGTGTCGCAATCTTTAAAGTTTACTCCAAGTTAATTTGGGGTTTCTTTTGCTACTAGTTAAGTCTCTAGATTCGGGGTCCAGTTTCTCCCTACTTAAATATAAAAGGTTTGGCAAGTTTGCTATCAATTTATTACTAATACTAACACTGCTTTTCATGTCTTTGTAAGAAGATGGGATACACCCCCAAATAGTTAGTATTACGCATTTTTCTTTAATTTACTATTTTTAGACATTTAATTAGTAAAGTAAAGTTTCGCCAATGAATTTTTTTCCCCTTAAGAGTGGACGGAGTAGAAGCAAACACAGTCTCAAAATCAACTTTTTAACCGGAATAGATCTGAAGTTTGTAATCAAAGTTTGCTTGTAAGTTCAAACTTTATATATTTATTTCTTTAGGAAAAGAGGACAATACAGATACAAAAAGAGATGTAATCAAAGCTGAAAGTACATAAAAAAATTACGGAAAAATTCTTGAAGTACAAGTAGTACTGTAAGTCTGAATTTTAAGCATAGATATGTATATCTAGTATTACAAGCAGCAAAATAAGAAACAAACCATAAAGAACTGTGTGTAGTAACATGGAGATTACACTCGTCTTCATGTTCATGAAACCAATTGGTGATTCATTTCCAGGCATCTGAAACACAAGTCCCGGTGCTAGAAACGCGAACAGCGCTGAAGCTAAGATCGGAGCCGCCCAATCATTCATTTCCTTGAGTTGTCTGAGAATAAGAAAGAAGTAGAGTTTGAAGAAACTAGAAAGAAGGTTTAGATGCCACTTTTAAGTAGAGGGAATTTCAACCTCATAAAGCTAAAGAACAAAAGCACCAACTTTTACATGTTCTGTGGGTGGGAGGATAACGCAATATCTGTCACAAGCATCAATTACGGGACAAAAGGTACCTTTTTTAGCACTAAATATTCATTTCATTAGCAAACTGTTATGCGTAATGTACTACACGCCATTGCTATCGACATCCAAAAGCAAACAACTTCAAGTATGACTCACAAATCATGTGTGAAGCTTATGCAATTTCGATGAATCAAATCTTCAGAATCATGTGTCATCCTTTAGTATACGACCCCATGATCTTTATATAATCAGATGACGGAAAATAACTTTTAACTAAATGCTACACTAAATACTGATTACTGTAATAAGATAACCAATCAATTATCCGGCTATCTTGCTTCTATATATTATTTGCCATCAATTGCTATTGTGCAACTGGCATACTTTAGACTGCATTATTACAGCTACATAAAGAAATTCAAATGTTTAAATATAATTTACAAGTTCTTAATTTCCAGGGTAGCAGCCAAGTTTTGATTATTCCCAAGAAAATGAGAGGACTTTTGCTGCTTCATTTTCCAATAATGCATCAGCCCGGAAGTGAATCATCCCAATCAAATGATTTGTAGCATGACCACTATTCGATCCTGTGGCATTTCTTAATGGAAGATGCGGATTTAAGTGCTGATTCAACGAATCATTGAACTGCAGAGCAGTGTCCGGAGGTTGAATCAAGTTGTTTGGACCAGACTCTGAAGAATGAGCATGATGTATTTTGTGTTTTGACAGAAGAGAGAGAGCACCCTTTGGTTCGACAAGAAGATGAGCCGATGCACTTGTGTGCTGAAAAGTGGCTTCAGAGAACAGATGGTTGACTTGATCAGAGTCGGTGTCCAACAGGAAAGGGAATTTTCTCTCCCTCACATGGGCGTACGAATTTGATGGCGTGGTCTGTTCAACGGCAACATGCAGTTTCTGGTTAAACTTTTCTTCACTGGGCCAGGTTAGAGAACTGCCAAATGTAGTCGTGTATGCCGGTGAACCACCAAAGTTCAGTAGTTTTGTACCTATAATTTACAGCATCAAATCGCAGTACAATATATGCTATTGTTGTATTAGACTTGAGCAATTTGTTTAGCATTTTTATTTTGAGAATCACAAACCTTCATGATTTGCTAAATAGCTCCCGTAATTCAAATACATGGATTCTGTCCTTGGTTTTCTCCTGCGTCTGTTGTGCCCATCAAGACGCTTCCTACAACTCCGCTTCACTTCATCAAACTCCCCAAGTGGATGAAATCTATTAAATTTGCTAAATTGGTGAGAGACTGTTTTTCTATACAATAAAAACCATAAAATCTTTACTCTGCACTTTATACAACATTTTGAGGTAATAGTCCATTAGACTCGATCTTTGGTGCAAAGCAAGCCTAGAAAGCTGCATTAAAGGGATATAAAGATCATACCTACTGCATTGCTGGCAAAATCTTTGATCTTTACCACCTATAGTGACAACAGGTGTCTTAGAATGTGTCTCGCAAACCCTATGGCGCCGATGATAGTCTCTGCAGCTACTAAGGTCCGCTATGCATCCATCAACTAAACACGATGCAGTTTGCTCACTAGCATGCCTTCGGGGTTTCTTGGATGAACCAGGAGGAGATGATGACATTGTTGAGCGTTTTTGCCCGTTTCCAAATATACCAGAACCTTGATCGATATCAAAACTCTCCATATTCTGACTATTTCCTATGATGCTATCATCCATCACATCAAACTCATCAAAGTCCCATGAAGACGATGCTTTGAAAATCCAATCCATAATGTTTTACAACAAAAACGCACTAAAGAAGACTGTAACAGTTCACCTATTTTAATAGTAATATCAGAAACGTTAGATATCTTTTTAAGGCTGTTGCTTATACAATAAGACAGATAATCTAATATGATAATCACATGGTTTCCACGCCATGATCACCGACCCCCACGGATGTCCGACACATATATACATAATAAACCTTAACCGCTCTGCGTGCGTACGTGTAAAAAAAAAGTGGAAATAAAGTGAAAACCAGAGAACATGGGAGCAACTTACAAAAAGCAAAGAATCATAAGTTGCAAGTAGACAATTATATTTGTATAAAAAAAAAACTACTCACAAAAACAAGGATCACAAAGTTGTTGATTCCTTCTTGAAAAATGGTAATCAAGAACACTTGATATGGATTCCCATAACACAGCAACACTATTTAATAGAAGTATGTACAGAAGACTAAAGAGTCAATTATGAGTTGTAAATGATAAAGGTGTCTGTCACAAAAACATGGACCATTTGAATGAGTTTGAGAAAGAGAAATATGTTATGTAGTTTTCTGCCTCCAAACCCCTAAACTTGGTTTTTCAATTGGTATTGGGGAGCAGTTGATGGATGGTGATATCAATGATTATGAAACCATGTACACATACTAAAAAACTCACTTGTATACACAGTTGAATTGATAAAAGATTAAGGGATACATTAACCGGACGGGCTCTATACGGGGTCCCACCTATTTTTAGTTAAATATACAAGTATTAAAGCAGACAGTACAGGCGGCGGCAGCATAAAACTTCCCCAAACCCTCCCTATGGGGGGTCCGGTTAACTCACCCTAAGATTAAAAGGTGAAGACTTTGAGCATCTTTTTTCCTCAAAGACCAAGTCACATCTTCAGAAATTCTTTACTTTATAACTCTATTTATATATATGCTTTTGATCATGTTAAAATAATGAACTTTATGATTGTATTTTGCGACTTTTGTAGTAATCAATTCTTGTAACATATACAAAAAGACAGAAACTCATCTCTCTATGCCACAATCTATCTCAAGTGCCCTCTACTTTCTATATTGGTGTCATTTTCAAGGTCAGGGTCAAGCACATTTAAATCAAACAAAAGATTGCATCAAAATACGTTTTTGCCTCTACTTATTACTATAAATCACGGGTTGCATTTAATTTAGATATAAGTAAACATATATGGGTCCTAGGTTGATAAGAACCATAAACGCATGCATACAAAAATTCAGGACCATGTACATTGGGATAGTTTATTGTTTGAATCAAGTGGTCGGACTCTTGTGTATGGACTTGCATTGTAGCACCTAATCTTAACTTTTTATTCATTCTTCTAAACATGGATCAAAACTTGATTTTACGTTACATGTTTTTAGTAGTAATAAATATTCATGGTTATATGTGCTTGGTGTGGAAAATAACAAATTAACTTATAAATACTCGTTTTCGATTTAATCAAGTGTTAATTGTTTAAAGATGTATCTAACTTTTCTTTTATTTTTTTCTCATTCGTTATGTATTAACCTATCAACTTTTCTGTTGAATACATGCATCTTGCTAATTTCTACTTTATTGTGTATTTATTTATATGCATACAAACAAAGGAATGAGTAAAAAATGGTTATGGTTTCAAGTCCTGCTTAGAACATGTGAGATATTTGGTATTGAATATATTATGAGATAGTTAGTTGACGTTAAAAAAAATAAAAAAATAAAAATAAAATGGAACTAGTAAAAGTTACATGCACCTAACATGACATTTATTTGTCTACCAAACAATACATTTTAAATCAATCAACTCTCTAATCAGATTTTATACGTATGACAAGCGTAATACGGAGTAGTAAATTAGTAATCATAGAATAAATTGGTTGTATCTAGACACATAGTGACCCCCTTTTTCTTTAGCTACACGTACATTATTCTACAAGAGAACAAAAGTCCAAGCACTCATCTTTGCGTGCCTTATGTAATGTTTGAATTTGACTTAATTTACTAAATATAAAAAAAACTGAATTTATTAAATTATATAAAAACTGTTTGTTTGTAACGTAATACAAAAAAAAAAAAAAATACTGAAAATACTAAGTAATAAAATTAAGGATCTCTCAATTAAATCATCTTTTAATTAAACATGACTTAATATAAAATTTTAACAAACAAGCCCTTAGTGTTAAATCAACGTATACGACGACATGAGATATACACATCCTGTCTAAGTTTTAACTTCTTGCTTTTCAATAATCGAATATAAAGTTGAAGGTACGTAAGTAAATGTGTAACCCAACATTGTCCTGCCTGTTAGGGTACCGATCTCTACCCCAGCAACCTGCTTAAGTTCTGTAATGTAACTGATAGATGAGTTTATAGAGCAGCAGATTTTTTTGTCTTTCTTAAACATACATATTATATTCCATTTAGTTTACAAGTTTTATAACAAAGTGTCAGCCAATAGAATTTTGAGTTAATAAGTGGCGTAGCTATATGGATGCAAAGGTGGGCAGTGGCCCACTCACAAATCCTTAATAATTGTACATATGTATTACTCTCTCTGTCCTAATTTAATTGTCCATTTTTTCTTTTTAGTACATCCCAAATTAATTGTCCAATACTAAAAATAGATAGGGGAGTTTGGTCAAGTTTACTATATTACTCTTAATTGAAATTAATATTACAAACTTTAAAGAAGCGTTAATTAATTGGTTAAGGGTAAATATGTCAACTGGCAAAAAAGTAAGAGAGAGAAAGCTGTATTAATTATGTTTTTCTTAAATTGTGTGTTTTTTTATCGAGGGACAAAAATTTTGGGACGGAGGGAGTATATCATACTAGAACGGTACCCGCGTAATACGGCGATGGGTACCTATGACTATATTTTGCGTTATTCGTTTATTCGGTTATATATTTAGTTATCTTTATGCTTTATAAGTAGAGATGGTAGATGTGGTTACGCCACATAATTTTAGTTTGAAAAACCAACCTGCTTCTAACAAACTTCCTAACCAACCTGCTTTTTAACCAATTAATTTTGAAAAATTTTCATAATAAGCAAGTAAAAGTCTGAATTTTAAGTATTTCTAATTATAAAATAGTTGCAAATGCATTATATAATAGTATAGATAGCCTAATATGCTAAAATTATATATTTTATTCACTTTTGACCCATCTTAAGAAATGGTATACTTTGTTAGTCCATTTAAGAATCACTTAAGAATTACTCACTCCGTTTCAAATTTATTGTCCACTATTGATATTTTTTGTCTTTCTTTTTCAATTTTGACCTTAAATATTTTTGTGGGTGTTATATAATATTTGATGCAAAATATATAAATGAATTGGGTTTTAAGTGTACTTTTCGATGCCATAATTTTTCATCAAGTATTATACAATAAAAAATATATATTTATGGTCAAAATTTAACCAGTTTGACTTTGAAAATTAAAACTGGACAATAATTTTGAGACGGATGGAATATTATTGTGCTACAATTATCCATCAATGTATATTAATTCTTATATAAATGAATAAATTTGTTGCAACATTTTTACATAGTTATATATTATGATATTTTTTTAGTACTTGCTAACGTACTTTAAATTTTTAAGCCCCCACAAACAAATTCCTGGCTACCAAGGGCGGAGCTATGTGAGGACCGGGGAGGGTCCCAGCCCCCCTCAGTCTAAGCCCGTTAGTGTATTTATTTGTGATTTTATGTGTATTTTTGAAAGAAAAAAATATATATTTCGGCTCTCCCATTTAATGTATTTCCCGAAAAAAAATTGTTTCGGCCCTCTTACGAAATTTTTTCTAGCTCCGCCACTGCTGACTACGCCTCAGTTAATCATAAGGGTATTACGAGTTATATCCAAAACTACAACTATTGATATAAACTTTAGTGTAATCTCCGGTAAATTTCTTAGCACAAATGGTTTTCAAATAACAATACTATGTTTTCTCAAGATTTTTTAGACACCAAAATTAAGGTTTAACCGATCAACTTCTATATCAAATGGTATAGTACTTCAATACTTCTTATATAGGGGTTGGTAACCCATCACTCACCCAAAATACCGTCACTCACTCTCAACCAATCTTCTTATGTCACATCATTCACTCATTTTTTCCATCACTCACCCATATTTTTGTTGGCATCCGATCACTCACTACATCCCTTCACTCACTTCAGTTTTTTTTTTAATTCCATTAAAATTAAAAAAAAAAAAATCCATTAAAATTAAAAAAACATTACATAATATTACTAAAAAACATAAAATAACTAAAGTTCCATTAAAATTTGTTAGGAATACAAATATTCCTGTAAAAGTCTCGGTCACCTAATGATTGTAATAGCATTAAGTTAGCTCGTAGTTAGTTTGTTTATTAGTTAATTAGTATTAGTTTTAGTAACACCGTGGAAGAAGGACGGGTCTTCACCCACTGTATGCCTGATCCACAACCCAGGAGTGGGCGTTTTATTGTAAGTATAAATACCCCTCTCCACATGTGGAGAGGGTTGGACCTTCACTTGATCTCAATCTAATTTTTTCTTTTTTCTCTCAAGGTTCCTTTATTTCTTTCTTTCTTTCCTCTCCTCCTCCTCACTTCTAACGCCTCACTAATCACATGATAAACATGTTTCCTACATAGTTAGTATTCTACAATTGGTATCAAGAGCCAAGGTTTCATCTTAGGGCCTTGTAGAATCAAATTTGATGATGTTTTGAGTGGTTTTGTGAGTGTGAAGTCATTTTCTTGAAAAACATCTTGGTTTTATCTTTCTAGTGTTGTCATACATGTTAGAGATGTACTTTTATGTTCATTAGTGTTTGTAGAACATTGTAGTTTAGTTTGTGTTACCATATCATTAAGCTATTTGAAGTTTTGAGTTGATTATGGGCGGATTTCTTTGTTGCGTTTAAGTCCACTATTTCATTGCTTGGTTGCGGTTAAGTTCTGTTATCTGCGGTTAGCTTGCTGCGTTTACTATTTCGGGAATACAAACAAAACGCAAGGAAAGTGACAGTTTTGGATTTTTGTCTCTGCGATTAGATCCTGCGGTTAAGTCATCTGCAGCTAGCTTATTGCGTTTAGGCTCTGCGGTTAAATGCTCTGCGTTTAGTTCATTGAGGATAGTTCTCTGCGGTTAAGTGTATTGCGGTTAACTCATTGTGGTTAGATTTCTGCTATTGTGGTTAGCTCTTGCGATTAAGTACTCTGCGGTTAGGTCTTGTGGTTAGCATATCTTGCGGTTATCTCCTCACTTGTGATTTCCTCCTTGCAACCTTATCTCCTGAGGTTAGCCTGGTTCTCATATGAGTGGTATGCTTCATCTAAAAATGAAAGGACCAGTATCGTATGTTGACTCTAGTGGACAATCATGCTCGGAATCTCAAGAGAATGCGACTCCTCAGTCATGCAAATTGCTTGAATTGGCAAGAGAATGTCACATTGAATGCTTTCAAACACTTCAGTCACATCTTTCTATGCTGCTTGAGGGCAATGGATTCGTAATGGGTTTTGAACGTGCATTCATGACACTTTTCGGTCAAGATGTTCAAACATACACAAACATCATGATCTTGAATTTGGATCAATTACGACAACAATTGGTCAGAAAAGAAACATCTAATGAGGGATCCTCTGCTGCCCTAGGTGTGCTCAGCAAACAACTGCATAACTTCTTTGACTCCAAATCCTCCATGATCTATGATTACGACAGTCAGATGACTATGAAGTGCTTCGCTGACCACACAAATATAGATGTTGATCACTATAGAGATATGCTACGTCAATACTTGGATAAGGTTAAAGAGTACATCGAGAGACAGCCAATACTTGAACTTGTAGATGATGACAAGGCCGAGACACATGGTGGACAAGCATGTGATAGTTTGGGTTCGGGTTTAACAGTGGATGCAAAGTCAGTCAACACTGAACTCATGGATTCAGAAAATGATGAGAGAGTCACTTCTGCTAAATTAGTGACCCCGGCTATGGAGAACATACTCACACCAGACTCAAGCAATGAGGTATCGTCAATTGATCAATACAATACGCCATCAAATGTAAGTCATCATACAGATCAAAGCAATCTCAGTTATAACACAAATCTGTTGAGACAGGCTGACAGTGTATTACCCTTATCTAATTCAACAAATATGTGTTATAAAGAGGGAGAAAATGATCTGTATGATGTCTTCAAAAATGATCTTTTTGATGAAAACCCTTGTCTCAAAGTTGAGTTTTCTAAGACACTGGACCAGAACATGGTTGAAAAAGAGACATTTAATCAACTCCAAAAACGGTTTTCACAATTACAAAAACATTGCATTGAACTTGAAATTGAAATACAACGTAAAGAAGAATGCTTTCAAAACTGCAAACCGTGTCTAAATCCTGAATTGCCTGATCTTAATGAATATTTTATGATCAACAATCTGAAAACTCAGCTGCATGACAAGGACTCAACTATCAACTGTCTGAAAAATCAGATCAAGATGTATGAGCAACGTAATGACGCCAAATGGAAATACAACGCTTATGAAACTAATTGCAAAATAGCTAAATTATGTGCTGAAAATGAGAATCTTAAAGTGAAATGTAATAAACTGTGTGAGTCACTCAAACAGATAAATGCTGAGAACATCAATCTGATTACTCCCCAATTTACTAACAACGATGATTTCTCTGTTCAAAGTCTGACGTCATGTTCTAAAATTCCTGGTGAGCACACAGTGCCAAGTGATGTTTCAAAGAGTCAAATGAGCCTCAATCTTTCAAAACAGTCTATCTTGGGAAAACCTGTCTTGAAAAATGTTGGTTATCAAACTACCATTAGACAACCAAATGCTTTTAGTCAAATGAGCCTCAATCTTTCAAAACCGTCTATCTTGGGAAAACCTGTCTTGAATAATGTTGGTTATCAAACTACCATTAGACAACCAAATACTTTTAGTTCTGAAAGACCTAAATTCTCGAATACTCGATGTGTTTCTCAAGTGGATAAAAAACGTGATTTGACAAAGTCTGTAAGGCCAAAACCCACAATTCATAAATCAAATGGTCTTAAACCTGTAAAACCTTTGAGACATAGACCAAGGATATATGATCATAGAACTGCTCATCACAAGAATGTCACCATGCATGAAACAACTTACAGGCTTAGATCTTCTTGGTTATGGATACCAACTGGTAGGACATTCGTGATGAATGGTGACAAATGGTCACATGTGTGCACCATTGACACAGGTTTTACAAAGGGATTACACAATAGGTCCACTAAAACCTGTGTGTGGCGTCCAAAGACACTGACATCTCCCATGACTAGAGATATGTCTACTCACATGTGAGTCGACATCATGTGGACTCCTGTCTAATTCGTTTCAGGACTCGTGTTTCACTTTTCACCCACTAACGCATTCCCTGTATATACTCTATGTCAGTAGTTTGTGTACATATAGTGTGTTTGTTTTACATTAATTATATTTTCAGGCTATCTTTCTGTGTATATTCTCTTTCTACACATTGTGTCTATATGCTAGCTCTAGGTAGTCTGTTGTATCTCATATCTGGCCTCATGGTATTATATGTTCATCTAGTAGACGTCCTCATCACTTGGGCATCTCTCATAACTACAGGGACAAATCTTGTGCACAAGCATTATCGTCTAATATGTGATAGTGTAGTACAGGGACTATATGTGTCATTATAGCAAAATGTGTCTCATCACATATTTAAGAAGTTCTATTTTTTGCGATTAAAAAAAGCTAACCACAACACATCTTGCTATTAACTCACATCTCTCGTTCTCTACTCACGTGTGCTGCGATTAAGTCTTGATTGTTTTCCCTGATTGCTTAATTGTTGGTATGTCTAGTGTTTAATCTTCACATTTGCTATTACCTTCCATGATTTCATGTTCTTATGCGTTGCATTATTATAGGTGGATATACGCGGTGCTTTTTATCTCGTGTAAAAGCGTATTGTGTCAAATAGGTTAGATCATACTTGCTCTATACTACTTGTTATTGTTCATTTACTGCGTGTGAGTGATATTCACGGTCATGAGTGTGAGATCTTGGGTTTGTTTGTATTGCGGTTAGGACGGCAATACTTTGTGAAGTACTTTTGGTGTTAGGTAGGAAAGAGTAGAGTTAGTTGCTTAGGTGGATGGATCTTATTGTTATTTACGATATCTATTGTTAGATCTGATGGAATATGACGGAGTGTGGAGAGAATTCTTGAATGCGGTTAGCTGATGACTCTTGACTGCGGTTAGATTAAGTTCTTGATTGCGGTTAGATTAAATTCTTGATTTCGATTAGCTTGTGACTCTTGATTGCGGTTAGATTAAGTTCTTGATTGCGTTTAGATCAAGTTCTTGATTGCGGTTAACTTAGACTCTTGACTGTGGTTATTGTGAATTCTTGATTGCGTTTATCTTAACCTAATTGCGAGTTTCTCTCTAAGTGTGACTGCTATCAATTAAACCTTGTGGTTCACAGAATTTGCGGTTAACCTGCTTTGTGATTAAAATGGTTGCGTGTAATTATTACTGTGACCGCGGTTAGTTAAATCTGCGGTTACCTGTACTTGCGTTTAACTTGATGTGCGTTGACCATGTATTGCGGCTCAATTGGTTGCGGTTAACTTGACTTGTTGCGGTTAACTTAGTTTGCGATTATGACTTTGCGATTAAAATTTGAGTTTGCGTTTAATTGAGTTTGCGTTTAATTGCTCTGCGTTTAACTCTAACTGGGAACTAATTTGACTCACTCTGTCTAGCATTTATTAGAAGTGCTCAGCTTGTGTGTTCATGTATGGGTGTCTAATTATTCATGCATTGCTTGGTGTGTTTGGCACTCATTCTTATTTGTCCAAATTGCTATTCTATGTGTTGAATGATTTCCCTTATGAGTGATTATTACTAGTCTAACATAACCCTTGGCCCTGTTCATATCTCTTTACCATTTGATTCTAGGGTTTCACTAGTTACTAACACTCACTGTTACATATGCTTGCTTTTTGTCGTGATGTGTGTCAAATGCAGCTCCTATGGCAGAACCTATTGTCGAAGAACCATTGGCTCCACCTGTTCGTTCTGACGATGACAGTTTGCCTTTCAACAAGTGGGTACCCATTGGGAAAAGCAATTGCTATGTTAAGACAGATAGACCTCAGAATCATCCCATATTCAGAATAGCACTGGACATACTGAAAAACACCACCTTCTTCAATGCCTTTACCGCATCCTCCTCAATCCCCTCCATCTACATCCAACAGTTCTGGAACACTATGTGCCTTGATAGAGCTACCAACACGTACAAGTGTCAGCTGGACGAGCATTGGGTGAACATCACCATGGAAACACTTGGTAATGCACTGCAGATTTTGCCAACGGGTGATAATGTTGAATATACTCCCCCACCTAACCCAGCCACTCTTATTGACTTTGTCAATGAACTTGGGTATCCCACTCAAGTGTCTACGCTTTCCACTGTTATCACACATGACCTCTATCAACCATGGAGAGCAATTGCAAGCCTAATCAATTTGTGTCTGACTGGAAAAACATCGGGATATGAAAGACTTAGAGCTCCATCTCTACAAATTCTCTGGGGCGTTGTTAACGGTGTGAACATTAACTTTGCTGAACGTATCTGGGAGGAATTTAGTTAGTCCATTCACTCTTTCTTGGTTGACAAGGCTAACCTTGAAGCAAACAAAGACGGAAAGAAAAGATCAGCCAAGCTCTTGATTCCAAGCATTCGCTTCACTAAGCTGATCATACTTAGCCTTCAACGATCTCTAAAATTCCACCCTAGAGAAGAATCCCCTCTTCATCAACCCACTGATGAACATCCACTTGGGTTCCTCAAATATGACTCTAAGAGCACTCGCGAGATCATCTTCGGCATGGACATTCCCACTGCCCTTCTCACCCGTGACACACTGACTGCTCCATATTATGAGGAATACCTTAAACTTCTGAAGACAAGTCGGGATGCATCATCTAATGAGCCCGCATTATCCACTAAGTTTGTAAGGTCTGCATCCAAGAAACGCAAGGGTGGTAATACCTCAGCTGCATCCTCTCAAGGCACTAAAAGAGTTAAGCAGACCACAGGAGGCAAAAGAACCAGCTCAAAAATTAAACTGACTGATGCCGAAGATCCCAAAGTTGCACCTTGCACCATACAGCTGCCTCTCACAGAAGATGAAATGGTGCAAATGGCAACTGCTGAAAGCCTAAAGGATGCATACATGCCACCGGTTCCACCAGTCAGTGGGGTCAACATTCGTGAACCTCGGTCAGATAAAGCTTCACAAATCCAGCACGTGACAGGAAAAGGCAAGGATGTTGCCAAAGAAGAACAGGCGGCACACACTCTATTGAAAATATCATCTCCTGCCTCCAAATCGACCAGCTCCAAGTATATCCTCAAAAAACGCTCACCAACATCCTCATCTGCTAAGATTTCTTCTGAAAATGTCTCCTTTCCAAGTCTTGAGCAACCCGCTAAAATCAAGCAGTTCTGAGACTGACACCAGTTCTGCTCCCAAAGGTGATGAACTCAACCTCGCTACACAAGATGTAACCAGCCATCAACCAGTACATGACAAACCTGTTGAGCCTGTACCCCCTGTCGATCCACTCGATGACGAGTTTGTTTCTACTGCGTATCCGGATATTCAAGGTAACCTCAAATTGAAAACCGATGATCCTAAGCTCGAGGTGGTACCTGACAGCCCCACTGGTACGCTATCATCGTACAAGAATCTGGATACTTTTGGCGATCAATTCCTCATGGATAAGCCGGACGATGCTGAAGGTGAAAAGTCTGGTGATGAGCATGGAAAAGTTGTGTCAATGGTTGATGTGCCGATTGAGCAAGACAACTCCACCATTCCTACCAAGTCTGCACCAACTTCTACTGCTGGTCCTAACAACGATGACATCCCACGTGCTGCTGACACACAAGAGAAACCGTCTACATCTGCCGCTCCTGCTAGCACTGAGAAGAAGTTGGATCTAGACACCTTAGCTGCTTTGACTGCCGATGCTGTTCAAGATAACCTTGCTATTCATGAGAAGTTGGACAAGCATGCCTCTTTACTTCAAACCCTAGTAAACCTTAATCTTCCACAAACGATTACTAATCATGGCAGCAGATTATACAAGTTGGAGCATCTTGATCTTGAACGACAAGTATCTCAGGTTATCAACGAACAGGTAGCTGAAGCTGTCAGCATTGCTCTTGAAGCCCCCCTCAGATCCAGATTCAAAGACCTACCTATCAATGACATGAAGATCATTCTGCAGCACAGTATGTATCAACAGGGTCAACACACAGGACACGATGCTCACGTACAGCTGTATAAGGCATTGGAGGCCTCAATTCAACAAGATGATGCTGAGTAACACGCCCGGGATATGGAAATTGAACGAAAAAGAAAACCGCGGCGTCAGGGTCATCCCAAGCCACCATCTGGATCACCTCCTCAACCACCTCCACCTCCACCACCTGCTGGGGCATCTGGTCCATCAGGCACTCCTTCACTGCCTGGTGGGTCGCAAGCTCCTAGCAGATCATCACAACCCACCTCATCACCATCTCAAAAACATCAGACTGACAAGTCAACCAAGTCAGCTCCGTCTAAACAAGCAAAACAAGTTAAGTATGTTACTTGGACTACTTTTGACGCTGGTGCAACCTCCATTGCATCTCATGCCCATGATGATCTTGTCTTTAATGAAGCTTCTGTCACTCCTCAACACGATGATTCTTTCGATGACGAAGATGATGATGCTTCTACAACTCACATCCCTGGGAGACAGTGGTGGAAATCATTCACCAGAACTGACACCAATGATCCACCGCAGGTTCCCTTAACCAAGGTTGACAAAGAGACATGGTGGAAACCAAATGACAACATACCGCAATCACCTGAGCCTGACTGGACGATTCCTTCCTCTGACTTGCCAACCGATGAGAATAACTGGATTAATGCAATCACCACCAGTTTTGTTCCACCTTCTGAAGATTCCCTACTTTCCCAAACTGGTGATATGGGAACATTCATCACATGGTTCTGCAAGAAACGTGGTCTCTCAAGACTCACTCAGAAGGACCTGGAAAGCCCTGCCTTCAACATTGTCAAAGCTTTTCATCAGGATGTTAATCATCTACAATACCAGATGGAAGAGTGCCACAAGATGTTCAATGACATTGTGGATGAAGGAATAATGAAGTATAATTACAACACTCCACTTCCCTTGGGTGGTCCTCCTGGAAATGTCACTATCCAAGCTGAATTCTTCTTCAACAAAGACCTTGAATATCTTAAGCTTGGGAGTAGACAATGCAAGTCAGCCTTGTCCATTACAAAGATGAAAGCTACCCATTATTCTGATATCGGGTTGGAACAGCTAGTCCCAGACAGTATGTGGAGTACTCAAGAATGCGACTACAACATCTCGGCATCTCTGGGCATTTCTCACTGGTGGTTGAAGAAGCAGCAGTTCTACATAGATCGGTTTCAAGCTCCAGGTGACCGAAAGTCAGTTCGCTCACCTCTTCAAATCATTAGTGTGGTTAAAGTTCAAATACATCCCATCTATGGATATGACTACCTCAAGAACATTACACTCAGACGAGCTGACTTCAAGGACTACACCATATCCGAAGGGGACTTCAAACACCTACGCCCTAATGATTTCGAAGATTTGTATCTACTCCATCTTCAAGGAAAGCTGCATCATCTACCATCACGTGAAATGAAGTCTCTTGTGTTTGATGTACTTCACTGGATCCAGGGTATCGTCATCAGGAAACGGGTCGAAGACTTTCAGCTTGGCATCGAAAGCTACCAATCCCAGCTCAACCTCACAAGACCTCTATGGAATGTCAATAGTCTGGAACGGGTTACTGACTTTACAGTCATTGAATCTCCCCTGGCAACGGTATTTCGTGACAAATACAATGTTCCCATGGTTTTGCGCTTCAATGAAATACACAAGTTCAGCGACGGTACCTTACGTATGGTCGAAGAGGCATTGGACTTCAGAGTGAAAGAATACCACGTTTATGACCAGGGAACTAGACGTTATACCAATCACTGGACTGCAAATGAGTTAACCCGGAACAAGAGGTTTTTGGCTGGTATCCGCAAGAGATTGAAGTTACGAAGAATCTTCCGAAGCCTGGAGTGCTATGTTGGTGGCAGAGTTCGTAATGGGGACTACCGTCTTCTACAACGTACTGAGTAATGTGATCAGTAGTGGGGATCAGTGTCATTATTATGTGTGTTGGTTGGGATGATTGTTTTGTACTGTCATTAGGTTGTGGCCCTCCTTGTGTATCCTTATAAACTTTTCTCTTCCCTATTGCATATCCTATCCCGCATAGTGTACATACTTCTGTATATATATATATTATGGCTTATGTATATATATATATATATATATATATATATATATATATATATATGCATATGTACTCCTCTTTATTCACATACCCTTGGTATATAATTGTTACAAAAAAAAAAAAAAAAAAAAAAAAAAATCAAAAATATTCTTCTCACGACATGTCTCTTGTATAATCGATATTATGTACGTTTCTAGAAATGTCATTCAATAATGACACGGAATCATACATATGCTTGAGCAAGAGTTTTTCGGTTTCAAATAAAGTTGTTTTCAAATACATGTCGTATCTCAAAACATTCTAAAAAATATGGCTTGTAGTCATATCAGGCTACAACCCGGTCTTCAAAAATATGGTTTGCTATTACTTCAGATAGCAACCCGTTTTTCAAAATAGGGAAAACACGTCGCCAAAAAGACGGTTGTTCCTTTTACCGGGTGAAGTTCACCTGGGCATGGATTACTTTATATCCGTGTTTCCTCGATCTAATGTACGTTTCAGTGCATTATTTCTTGATAAAAAAGATAAGTCTTCTTTTTATCGCAAATACTTTCCCTTCTATGATTTTTCCGGGAAGTATTTGTAAAAAAAACTTGGTGGTACCATGAAACTTTTAGAAATCAAAATGATAACATTTCATAAAATTTCATCACTCAATCAATGCCAACAATTTTGTCTTCAAAATGTTTTAGATGGGTCATTGATTGAGGGGGAGAGTGATTTCAAAATTTTATGTATCATCAAACTCTCCACTTTGTACATAATATGCAACAAAACAGCTTGTGATTGTTATGTGTCAGAATGAGAAATTTTCAAAGAGTTTTCATTAAAACTTCAAACCTTTTGTAAATTCATCAAATATGACACATAACAACCTCCCTCACAAATTAAGGGGGAGCATGAAAAAGGTTCCTCTTTTATCAGAAAATATTAAAACTGACCGCATTTCTCTCCTAAACGTTTTCTAAATTATTTAAATCAATTGAGATCAAAAATCTCAAAAGATTTGAAATTTTTGATCGGGGGAGAGAATGTGATTTAAATATGAAATCTGATAATCAAAAGTGATCTTTTGTACTCAATAATAGGCTCCCGCATATGTGATAAACACTTTCGTATATCGATGCACATATTGAGGGGGAGCAAAAGGCGTTTGTGGAAGTAATACCTAAGACCGACCATTTATCTTTTTGCATGGAGTTATAAGGACGGTTAAGGTTAGGTATGAGTTCCCATGATCCACCAGAACCGGAAGGATCTTCCCAGGGACAATCCATAGATAGATTAGAAGTCCTTAGGAATGATTGAAAAAAAGGAGAAAAGTGATAAAGGGAAGAGTGCGGACTGAGATAGAGCTAGGAGTGGAACAAACCCAACAAGGTTCTAGTGGTGAAGTCTCGGTAAGCACTGAAGGGGTTGAAGAATTAAAAAGAATTGAAAAGAGAAAGGGTGAAAAGAAATAGCCCTCCAAATATTCAACCTTAGGGCAGAAACCGGGTTCAATTCATAATCTACTGCCGGTTACTAAGGTAACACTGGTATTGAAGACAAGACGTCATGGACCCAGTGACGCACTGCACCAAACTTCCCAACCACTCAAGTTCTCTTAAAAGAGCTTGTTTCATTCTCACGGGGAACCATGTGCAATGTATCGACCGCTCATTGCGAGCTATGTTGATACCTAAAACAGGAGACGCCTCCCCAGTCTCCAGGAGCGGATCAAAACGCACTATTGAGTCTAGAGCCATGAGATCATTCATAAATCTCGATAGGACACATTCCAAATATGCTTATTGTTTCACACAATGTGGAAAATAAGATAAAATATTTAGAGTCCTACGCATTATCCTTGTGGTATTGCCAGAAAATCCGAGTGATATGAAAATATTCACAATGAGGATGGAAATCCTTCTAGAGCGAACATCACTCAAGCTCTTGGTAGGTGACATGTGAGATCCATCTTGGATCAATGATCAAGTGACAACTGGAAAGCAACGATGGTGTGATTCAAAATTGAATCAAACTTGTTCCAGGATATGGATTGACCGATACTTTTGCTAAAACCTCTCAATGTGCTCACCAACTAATCTTTTGAGCACATTGATTGTGTACAATATCTTTCAAACAAAAGTATTTTTGATGGAAATGTGATTCAAAATACAAAACTCTCGTTGTGTCTCCAAAATGTTTATCATAGGACACACGAGTGATTTCTATAAGTTTATTTCTCATCAATCCGTGAATATTCATTCACCGATTCACTCTATCGTACTGTCTGCTTTGAGACGTTCCGGTATGAGAACATGCAAAATATGAAGATTCCAAAGTCGATTCTTTGGAAAATTCATTACTACAAGCTGGAAATTCCTGTCAAGGAGAGTCTTCTTTAAAAGAGACTCTACCTGATCACAGGTCGGTTTTCACAAAACCGGAGGGTAGTCTGTCCTCGCAGAACGAATGACAAAGCCATATTCGTTCTTTATCTTTATTGCTAACTGTTTTATTTCAGGGACACATATAAAGATGGCGTTGATGGCTCCAGTTTCCAACTGAATCGGGTCAATCCATACCTCATGCTCACACATCCTCCACACTATCAATGAAGATGAGAGACTTGCTACAACAAATCTTGAGAGACTACCAACAACGTTTCCGCAACTCTGATGAAAAAGTCTCCTGACTTACAACTCTAATGCAACGTCTCCAGATACAGAAGGGTGTGAGAATGATGGTCCTTAGTCACTACATCACATGAAGGCAATACGACTATGGATGAGCTTGGAGATTTACTTTGGCTGATGATCTCAAAGAAGCTCAAAGATCACACATCACAAAGGAACTCTAATCACAAGTTCGCTTGCTTGAAGTACGAAGTGTGTTGAAAAGAGAAGAATCAGATCCTACGAGCTACAAAGACTAAAGAATGCTTGATGAGTGTGTAAATACTCATCATTTTTGTCTTATATGAACTGCCAAAACATACAAAAACACCCAAATATGTATCAAAATACTTAAAATATCTGAGAGGTGTGTTTTATATGTTTCAAACACAAAATATGCAAAAACAAATGAAAAACGTACAAAGTTTGCATAATTGGCAGTTTCAGTCCCTCAAGTTTCATAAATTTGCAAAACTAGTCCCTGGTGAATCAAAACTTGTACAAATATCATAAAAGGTCCTTGGGATTCATAAGTTGTAAGAAATAGTCCTTTAAGGTTAAAATTTACAAATTTACAACTTTGGTCCCTCAACTTTGGAAAATTGTCAAAATTAGTCCCTGGGTTATTTAAAATGGAAAATTTATCAAAATAACCATTGAACTATTCCTAAATGACATGTTTGGTCCTTTTTGTTAATATTTGATATTTACAGGTTTAACCCTTCAAGTTTCAGAAAAATTACAAGAATGGTCCCTGGAGTTTGGTGAATTTACAGAAAAGGTCCCCGGGTATTTAAAATCGAAAAAACATCAAAAATACCCTTGTACTATGCATCCTTGTCAAGTTTGGTCCCTATGAGAACTTTGGTGAACTTACAAAACCAATCCCTCAAGTTTGCACTAATTACATAATTGGTCCTTGAATGAAATAAAACCAAATCCGGACTTTTTATTATTAAAACCCAAAACCAAAAACCTAAACCAAGCCCACCTAATTTTGTTTTACCTTGGGCCAACCATTTCCCAGCCCACTACACAAAGAAACCCATCCCCCGTTTAAATAAATCCACCCCGGTCAACTTTGGTTTGACCCTGCCTTCTTCCACCTCCCAACTCCACATCCCCTGCTACTTGCATCCTCCACCTCACCACTCTACACCCACCACCTCCTACAATCCACCTCACCCCTCTCTGTCACTCCCACAACAAAACCCATCTCCTAGGTTTGCCCTAGGAGATACCACATTTCATCCCTACAACCTGCCACCACCCCTACTCCTGCAAATAGCCTGCCAACACTCCCACTACCCCTTATCCTATCCTAATTCCACTTCCCAAAACCAATTAATACACCAAATCCCACCCTCCAACACGCTACAGTCAAATTGGCACAAAAGCCATTTTTCCCGCCAATTTGAATCCAGAAGCAAGAGACATCCATTGGCTGCATATTTTGGTGGGATTTGACCCTGTGGGACCCACAAACCTTTTTGGATGCTATAAAGATGAAGAGGAGCAGGGAAGAAAATTATTAGTGTAGTGGTAGTGTAATTTAGTTTTTTTAGTCGTATTTGTAATTTTTCCTTCCACAGTTAATTTCATTAGTTTAAAAAGTTTGAATTCAGTTATTTAAGTATAATGTAAACTCTATTGAATCTAAATTTCAAGTTTTCATTTGAATTTAGTTGTTGACAGTTTTCTCTTGCAAATCTCATTTGATTCTTAAATTGTTAAAAGTTGTTTGTTATTGATCCTATGAGCTCAGTTCAGTCATTAAAAAGCTTTTATGAGTTTTCCTTAGCAAACTAATCAGTTCTAGTCATTAAATAAAAAATACTCAAAAAAGTTCAAGAAATTCAAGGAAAAATAAAAATGGTGTTAGTGATGATGAAAAGCATGGAGCATGATTGGATTCTGGATTGATCTGGTTTAAGACTCCTAGGGGAGTAATAGGTTGTGATTGTGGCCTTGGTTTTCTTGGTTATGCTCAGGAAGCATGTGTGAGTTCTTTTCTTACCTTCATTAGCATAAGTCACTGTAGCATTAGCTTATTTAATGCTTATTCACTGATAAGATTAGCTTAATTTAGTTTAACTTTGCTTATTAAATACTTTATGATGCAGTTCTTGTGGATTATTGGCTTACATTAGACCCTTGTCTCACTGTTTCATTGTTAGCTCATATAGCCTATTTGACTTTGCTCATTGTCAACTGCTTTTTGATGATTGAAAGTTGCTTCTTGAGATTGCATTAACTTATCAGACCCTTGTGGTGCAAATTTAAAGTCAAAAATCAAGTTAGTATAGGTTAAAAGTCAAAACAGTTAGTGTATAAGGGGTGTTTGGTTTAGCAATTTCAACTGAGGTGTGATGAGTTTTATGGGTTGTTGGTTGTTGGTTCAAGTTTAAGTCATTATACCTAGGATATGTAAGTCATATAGCCACTCACTTGTTCAAACAAAAGTCAAATTTCCACTCCCACAACCATAACAGTTAACTGTTATGGTTTATAGGACCCAAGATCATTAAAACTAGTTCATTATTTGTCTTAGCTGCATAAATTAGTTTCATTAGGTCATATAACATCATTCTCTGTCATTAGGATCTAAGTAAACTTCACCAAAGTCAAAGTAGCAATAAATCTTAAAAAAGTCAAATTGTCACTTTCTTAAGTTTTCCAATTATTGTGAGAATTTTATTGAATTTTCTGTTGGGAATTTGGATGTGAGTTTTCTTGGGTGTAATCTCTCCCACCTAAACTACTGATTCCCATTCTCACTTAATTTTTAGGATTTTTGTAGTAGTCCCCACACTTGGCCAAACAAGGCTGCAGGGTTGAGTGTTGCTCTGTAGCAGCAGACTTCAGGCCAAACCACCACCTTTGGTGGTGGATTGTGGCCACCTCAGTGGGACCCAAAGCTTGGTTCAGCTTTCTAAGTGTTCACAAGCTAGCAGGCTATTTATTTCACCCAAGCTTAAACTCTTAAACACTGTGGACCCCACCTAGACTAGGCTTGTTTGTTTATCCCCAAATCTGTTTTAGATTAGTGACTGTTTGTGCTTATTGAGTGCTTATTGCTTATCCAGATACTATACTTGGTTGAGTTTAGCTTATCAGAGTCTAAGTAACTTATTTGTACCTGATTTATCCATAGTGGGACCCACACAAGCTCATTTGAGCTCATTTGCCCAATCAGTCAACAATAGTCAACTGAATAAGCCAAAGGGGTGTGCACAGCTTATTTTGAAGTTTTAAAATAGTTGTTTTCATAAAAAGTCTTTGTTTTTAGGTGTAAATTAAGTTTGTAAAAGAAAAATCCAAAAAAAGTTAGTTTTAAATTAAGTGATAGTTTCTATTTAATTCCATTTTAGTTTAATTTTCATTTTTAAATTTTAATTAAGTCACTAGTGTTTTTATATTTTTATTAAATACCTTATATAGTAAAGTAATTTTGATAATTTTTTCAGATTTTTATTTTGTCATTTAGTGCTAATTAGATTTAATCTTAATTTTCTTTATTATTAATTAATATCAAATATTAAATAGCTTAATTAGTTTTTATATGGTTAAATCTAGTTTTTATAATTTTCCTAGCTTTAATATAGTATAATAAGTTTTTAGAAAATAAATTTTAAGATTCTACTGTTCATTTTCTATTTTTCTTATTTTATTTATTTAAAATAGACTTAAGTTAATTAATAGGTAAATAATTAGTTGTTTAATCTTAAAATATAATTTTTAGAGTTTTTATAATTTTTTAGGATTCCTGTAATGGTTAAGTAATTTTATAAATTTTATCTTAATTTTCCAAGTTAATTTAGTATTAATATAAATTAAAAGTAGTTTATTTAGTTTAATTAAGTTAAATAGTTTTTAATTACTTACAAAACCACAAAAAGACAAAAATATTATTTTTAATTTTTTATACTTTCTTCAAGTTCTAATTTAGGTTTAGAAAATATTTTGGATAATTTTTAGTTTAATTTAAATCATTTGTCATTTTTAGTTTATTTAAATTAGGTTTTAATTTAGATTTTAAATAGTTTAATTAATTAAATAATAGTTTAATAGTATTTTAATCACTTTTATAATTTCTTTTTCATTTTTAATTTTAAGTTTTGAAAAGTGTCAAAAGCACCCCCTGTAGTTTGATAATTACCAAAAACCCACTTTTCAGCCCGATTGCGTAAATCTGAATTGTGAATACGTGTATATATCTGTTATCTGATTTTTGTGAATATTATATCTGTGTACAAATACCAAAATAACAGTAGCAATATCAACTCCACATCATCTGGCTACTGTCCTCAGTGCCACTTTCTCAAAAACGATTTCCAAAGCACCATTTCAATCTCGCTGGGACTTTAACGACCCGGGAATACACTATACTATCACCGAAGTATTGATTCTAGGCTGTCTTTGACTTGTTGACCTTGGTCAATAATAATCTGATGGTTCAGGCTCAATCAAAATTTGGCGCCGCTGCCGGGGAGGTTTTTGCGTGTTTTACAAAATCGTTTTAAGTTTAGTGGTTTTCAAAACCCTCCCTGTAAAAAGTTTTGTAAAAACATAATCATATCAAAAACGTTCATTAACACTTCTCCTGAAGTGTTGAAAAACACCAAAAAAATTAAAAACAATCAAAAACAAACTGTGAAGTTAAATTACTTCGTGTTCTTTAAGATTACAACCTGAAACAGTTGGTTTAAGGTAAGTTCTGACATTAAATTGCGAACTGAAGAGGAATCCATTCTTTCCTCCCGCCAGCCTGCGAGTAATCTTAAAGGGACGATTTCGGTTAACGAATCAGTTCCAAAAATATTCCCCAAGTTTTCTGCACACACACCCATAAGCCTAAATCAGTTTTTCAAATTAATTAATAAACCCATAATAAGTTCCCAAACTTAAGATTAAAACTTGCCTTTATATCCCTGTGAGTGGTGTACCTTTTTCAAAGAAGCCATTCACTTGTGATTTCTGGTTTAAGTTCAGGTTTTGCCTCAAATTTGTTTTGAAAAAATTGTTTTTGGTGCATGTGCACTAAACATGTTTCTCGAAAATACCAAAAATATTCACCTTTACCCTCTCACCTCTTTGATTCTTCATCCCTTTACCCTCTATCTTTTTGATTCTCACTTCTTCCACTTATCCCGTAATTGATTCAAATGACATCTCTCGATGACGATTTCTTTGAACGAAGGGCCTATGAGAGCAACATTGAAAAACTTATGGCTTTGTCGAAGATATCGAGATGTCGTGTTGATTATGATGAACCTTCGATTCCTATTCCCTCTCCAATGAGGGAAATGGAACGAGAAACCGAGGTGACAAAGGACCCTGTACTTTCCTCTGACTATGAAAGTGCTAAATACGTCCAACCTTCGGTTTCCCAAAAATCTAAGCTCACAATTGCTCCTAATCTTTCACGCTACATGGTTATACACAAAAACCAAGAGCTTAGAGCTGTGACTGAAAATAACGGCTTACCTAATCTTCACATTCAAAAACCCGAGACCATAACGGAAGTGGTGGATATTGCTAGCTCTAAGAGCACACCATTTGTCCCACCTCCGGCTTTTGTTCCTTGTGTAGGTTGTGGTGAGCCGCTTTTCGGTTTTCCATGTCGTTGGTGTACATGTGTACAATGTGGTAACGATGTTCGAGACGGGAGTTGTTTGTTCTGTGGATCGAGTAATTCATTTGCTTATGATCCTAATCAAAACTCATTCAACAACTCCTCAAATTTTTCAAACTACCCATCACATTCATACGAGCAAGAATCATATTATCCAAATCTCAATAATGCTTCGTATCAAAATACACCAAACCAGACTCAACAGTTTTACTGTTGTGAGTATTGTGGTGGCCCTCACTACAGCTCTGATTGTCAAATTAGGGATCAGTTTGTCTATGAACCGGTTCCTTGTAACAATCATGAATTTGGTTTTAACCAGCCCTCACAATACACAAACCCTCAACCACCGTCTCAGGACGAGTTAACTAGAGCTGAATTTATTATGAATCAAACTCAATTCAACAAAACTATTCAAGATAGTATAAACTGTCTTCAGGATTTGATTCTTAGAAAACAAAAGCCTCCTGTTAACTCATTTTATTATGAGGATGAAAGTGATGAGGATGAGCAATTTCAAGAGGTAGAACCTAAGAAAATTTCAGATATCTTGCCAATGGGGGACAAAGAAGTCAAAAGCAATCCTCTTGAGGAAATTGATGACCTTGTTCCAATCCCAAAGGTATTTGAGAAACCTCTTGAAACCGCTTCAGTAGAAATACAGGGAGAAAAGATTATGATTGAATCTCTAGCAGTAGAAATCATGGAACTTGTAGAAACCATGACTGCTAGTCCTTCTCAACTCCCTCAGTCTGCTGTTATCACACCCGAAGTTCACACTCACTCTCTAATCATGGGGGATGAGCATCTTAGCACTGTTCCTAATAAGGAATCGGACGAATTAATAAAGTCTAGTGCTGAGATCCTTGTCCCAATCCCAAGAGAGTCACAGGGAACTTTGGATCATGTGTGTGATCTACCTTCTCACCCTGAAAATCCAAAAGATCATTTTGAGACCTTCTCCGATTTTAATGATGATTACACATCTTATGGAGAAGTTGAGTATGAGGAGGCACCATTTCCTCATTTGGATGTTGACCCTCTTATTGAGGAAGTCACAAACGAACTTACTCACATCAATCTACTTCCTTTGGGAAATGATGATGGTCTCCTTGATTTTGAAGCCGATGTGGGCGAAACTGAAAATCTTTTAAACTCTAATCCCAACATCGAGCTTAGTACTTCCCATGCTGATGAAAATTCTTTATCTTTTGGAGACATCAGTCATGTGGAAGACTTGCCTTCCGAGCTAGTTAGCTTAGAAGAAGAGAATGTTGAGATTGACACTGAAATCAAAGATGAAGCACTTCGTGCAACATTAGTGAAAGTCAATCTCCTCATTTCTAAAATCGAGGCTTTCAAAGAGAAACCTATTTCATCTCCTATCCCCATAAAGGATAGTGACATTCTCTCCGATGACCCTATACCGGAATTTGAAGCCTTTACTTTTGAGCCTATGGGAGAGAAGATTAGTGGCAATACCACTTCTCATTCTCATAATTCTCTCCCCGATTATGAATCATTTACCTTCGATGAGTTCTCCTGTGAACTCACGTACATCAATCCAGAATATGATTCATTCACATTTGATGAGTTCTCCTGTGAACTCACTCATGTCATGACTCCTACGGAGTTTGATATCCCGGGGGGAGATGCTCGCAATCATGAGAGTTTGCAAATTCCCACCCACCCTCCCGGGATGTTTACGAGCTTAACCTTTGAAATCCAAAATCAGGCTAATGAGCCTGCCTTCGAGGAAGAAGATCTTATCATGATTTTCATCATGGTTTTCTTCCTTTTCTTCACCTACAGGGTGACTTCTCCTGTTCTTCACTCCTTCGGGAATGAAGACATTATATTTGATCCCGGCATTTTCATGTATCATTATCTTGCGCCAGGATTATATCTCATCGGTGTGGAACTTTCACGTGCTTCACATGTTTATCCAAACATCTTGAATGAAAGTCCGATTGAGATTCTCTCTTCCACATCATGCTTCCCCATGGACTAATTAATTCGGGGTCGAGTCACGCTAGCGACTCGGTAAACAAAAACAGAGCATGTTTATAGGGTTTTCACCCTAAGTGTGGGGGAGTCCCCCATGCTATGATTACAGAAGTGAAAATACAGATGATGTTTTCCACGCTTAGCTTGTAATGTTGCCCTTTTACGTTCAAAGAGTCGGCATAATAGCCAGGACTTTGAATATTGAGGACAATATTCATGATTAGTGTGGGGGGTATTCGCTATTCTAGCGAATTTTATCACATTTTACTATCTTATACCCCCATTTTTGACCAAAATTTTTTCAAAAATTTTTCACTAGAGCTCAAAATTTTTTGTGGTAATCAGTCCGCCTTGTCTAAATGACAAATGGATTGGCTAGTCCAGGAGCAAACGGCTCTTGGTAAAGACATCTCAAATCCGTTGATGGCTGGCAGTTTGCCAAAAATTGTATGGTTCCTCAGCTCCCCCGCATCCTCATAAGCAAATGAGCTGGCTAGCCCGCAAGATTATGGCTTGTGGTAAAGGCCGTGGAAAAACCATAATTGGTAATCAGCTCACCAAGATGTTGACTATTCCATCAAGAGTTGGCTAGTCCAGAAGCAAACGGCTTTTGGTAAAGACTAATCAAATCCGTTGACAGCTGGTGGTTTGCTCAAAATCACACGGTTATCAGGTGTGCCACAGTTCTTACACCTGGCTACTCCAGAAGTGATGGCTTTTGGTAAAGAGTTTAAAATCCATTAAGTTTTCTCAAAAGATTGCTAGGGACTAGCAATAGTTTAGTGTGGGGGATTGATGAGTGTGTAAATACTCATCATTTTTGTCTTATATGAACTGCCAAAACATACAAAAACACCCAAATATGTATCAAAATACTTAAAATATCTGAGAGGTGTGTTTTATATGTTTCAAACACAAAATATGCAAAAACAAATGAAAAACGTACAAAGTTTGCATAATTGGCAGTTTCAGTCCCTCAAGTTTCATAAATTTGCAAAACTAGTCCCTGGTGAATCAAAACTTGTACAAATATCATAAAAGGTCCTTGGGATTCATAAGTTGTAAGAAATAGTCCTTTAAGGTTAAAATTTACAAATTTACAACTTTGGTCCCTCAACTTTGGAAAATTGTCAAAATTAGTCCCTGGGTTATTTAAAATGGAAAATTTATCAAAATAACCATTGAACTATTCCTAAATGACATGTTTGGTCCTTTTTGTTAATATTTGATATTTACAGGTTTAACCCTTCAAGTTTCAGAAAAATTACAAGAATGGTCCCTGGAGTTTGGTGAATTTACAGAAAAGGTCCCCGGGTATTTAAAATCGAAAAAACATCAAAAATACCCTTGTACTATGCATCCTTGTCAAGTTTGGTCCCTATGAGAACTTTGGTGAACTTACAAAACCAATCCCTCAAGTTTGCACTAATTACATAATTGGTCCTTGAATGAAATAAAACCAAATCCGGACTTTTTATTATTAAAACCCAAAACCAAAAACCTAAACCAAGCCCACCTAATTTTGTTTTACCTTGGGCCAACCATTTCCCAGCCCACTACACAAAGAAACCCATCCCCCGTTTAAATAAATCCACCCCGGTCAACTTTGGTTTGACCCTGCCTTCTTCCACCTCCCAACTCCACATCCCCTGCTACTTGCATCCTCCACCTCACCACTCTACACCCACCACCTCCTACAATCCACCTCACCCCTCTCTGTCACTCCCACAACAAAACCCATCTCCTAGGTTTGCCCTAGGAGATACCACATTTCATCCCTACAACCTGCCACCACCCCTACTCCTGCAAATAGCCTGCCAACACTCCCACTACCCCTTATCCTATCCTAATTCCACTTCCCAAAACCAATTAATACACCAAATCCCACCCTCCAACACGCTACAGTCAAATTGGCACAAAAGCCATTTTTCCCGCCAATTTGAATCCAGAAGCAAGAGACATCCATTGGCTGCATATTTTGGTGGGATTTGACCCTGTGGGACCCACAAACCTTTTTGGATGCTATAAAGATGAAGAGGAGCAGGGAAGAAAATTATTAGTGTAGTGGTAGTGTAATTTAGTTTTTTTAGTCGTATTTGTAATTTTTCCTTCCACAGTTAATTTCATTAGTTTAAAAAGTTTGAATTCAGTTATTTAAGTATAATGTAAACTCTATTGAATCTAAATTTCAAGTTTTCATTTGAATTTAGTTGTTGACAGTTTTCTCTTGCAAATCTCATTTGATTCTTAAATTGTTAAAAGTTGTTTGTTATTGATCCTATGAGCTCAGTTCAGTCATTAAAAAGCTTTTATGAGTTTTTCTTAGCAAACTAATCAGTTCTAGTCATTAAATAAAAAATACTCAAAAAAGTTCAAGAAATTCAAGGAAAAATAAAAATGGTGTTAGTGAAGATGAAAAGCATGGAGCATGATTGGATTCTGGATTGATCTGGTTTAAGACTCCTAGGGGAGTAATAGGTTGTGATTGTGGCCTTGGTTTTCTTGGTTATGCTCAGGAAGCATGTGTGAGTTCTTTTCTTACCTTCATTAGCATAAGTCACTGTAGCATTAGCTTATTTAATGCTTATTCACTGATAAGATTAGCTTAATTTAGTTTAACTTTGCTTATTAAATACTTTATGATGCAGTTCTTGTGGATTATTGGCTTACATTAGACCCTTGTCTCACTGTTTCATTGTTAGCTCATATAGCCTATTTGACTTTGCTCATTGTCAACTGCTTTTTGATGATTGAAAGTTGCTTCTTGAGATTGCATTAACTTATCAGACCCTTGTGGTGCAAATTTAAAGTCAAAAATCAAGTTAGTATAGGTTAAAAGTCAAAACAGTTAGTGTATAAGGGGTGTTTGGTTTAGCAATTTCAACTGAGGTGTGATGAGTTTTATGGGTTGTTGGTTGTTGGTTCAAGTTTAAGTCATTATACCTAGGATATGTAAGTCATATAGCCACTCACTTGTTCAAACAAAAGTCAAATTTCCACTCCCACAACCATAACAGTTAACTGTTATGGTTTATAGGACCCAAGATCATTAAAACTAGTTCATTATTTGTCTTAGCTGCATAAATTAGTTTCATTAGGTCATATAACATCATTCTCTGTCATTAGGATCTAAGTAAACTTCACCAAAGTCAAAGTAGCAATAAATCTTAAAAAAGTCAAATTGTCACTTTCTTAAGTTTTCCAATTATTGTGAGAATTTTATTGAATTTTCTGTTGGGAATTTGGATGTGAGTTTTCTTGGGTGTAATCTCTCCCACCTAAACTACTGATTTCCATTCTCACTTAATTTTTAGGATTTTTGTAGTAGTCCCCACACTTGGCCAAACAAGGCTGCAGGGTTGAGTGTTGCTCTGTAGCAGCAGACTTCAGGCCAAACCACCACCTTTGGTGGTGGATTGTGGCCACCTCAGTGGGACCCAAAGCTTGGTTCAGCTTTCTAAGTGTTCACAAGCTAGCAGGCTATTTATTTCACCCAAGCTTAAACTCTTAAACACTGTGGACCCCACCTAGACTAGGCTTGTTTGTTTGTCCCCAAATCTGTTTTAGATTAGTGACTGTTTGTGCTTATTGAGTGCTTATTGCTTATCCAGATACTATACTTGGTTGAGTTTAGCTTATCAGAGTCTAAGTAACTTATTTGTACCTGATTTATCCATAGTGGGACCCACACAAGCTCATTTGAGCTCATTTGCCCAATCAGTCAACAATAGTCAACTGAATAAGCCAAAGGGGTGTGCACAGCTTATTTTGAAGTTTTAAAATAGTTGTTTTCATAAAAAGTCTTTGTTTTTAGGTGTAAATTAAGTTTGTAAAAGAAAAATCCAAAAAAAGTTAGTTTTAAATTAAGTGATAGTTTCTATTTAATTCCATTTTAGTTTAATTTTCATTTTTAAATTTTAATTAAGTCACTAGTGTTTTTATATTTTTATTAAATACCTTATATAGTAAAGTAATTTTGATAATTTTTTCAGATTTTTAGTTTGTCATTTAGTGCTAATTAGATTTAATCTTAATTTTCTTTATTATTAATTAATATCAAATATTAAATAGCTTAATTAGTTTTTATAAGGTTAAATCTAGTTTTTATAATTTTCCTAGCTTTAATATAGTATAATAAGTTTTTAGAAAATAAATTTTAAGATTCTACTGTTCATTTTCTATTTTTCTTATTTTATTTATTTAAAATAGACTTAAGTTAATTAATAGGTAAATAATTAGTTGTTTAATCTTAAAATATAATTTTTAGAGTTTTTATAATTTTTTAGGATTCCTGTAATGGTTAAGTAATTTTATAAATTTTATCTTAATTTTCCAAGTTAATTTAGTATTAATATAAATTAAAAGTAGTTTATTTAGTTTAATTAAGTTAAATAGTTTTTAATTACTTACAAAACCACAAAAAGACAAAAATATTATTTTTAATTTTTTATACTTTCTTCAAGTTCTAATTTAGGTTTAGAAAATATTTTGGATAATTTTTAGTTTAATTTAAATCATTTGTCATTTTTAGTTTATTTAAATTAGGTTTTAATTTAGATTTTAAATAGTTTAATTAATTAAATAATAGTTTAATAGTATTTTAATCACTTTTATAATTTCTTTTTCATTTTTAATTTTAAGTTTTGAAAAGTGTCAAAAGCACCCCCTGTAGTTTGATAATTACCAAAAACCCACTTTTCAGCCCGATTGCGTAAATCTGAATTGTGAATACGTGTATATATCTGTTATCTGATTTTTGTGAATATTATATCTGTGTACAAATACCAAAATAACAGTAGCAATATCAACTCCACATCATCTGGCTACTGTCCTCAGTGCCACTTTCTCAAAAACGATTTCCAAAGCACCATTTCAATCTCGCTGGGACTTTAACGACCCGGGAATACACTATACTATCACCGGAGTATTGATTCTAGGCTGTCTTTGACTTGTTGACCTTGGTCAATAATAATCTGACGGTTCAGGCTCAATCAATGCTTAAAGACCAAAGATCTTAATTTCAAAGGTGACCTCGCTTAGGGGGAGATTGTTAGGAATACAAATATTCCTGTAAAAGTCTCGGTCACCTAATGATTGTAATAGCATTAAGTTAGCTCGTAGTTAGTTTGTTTATTAGTTAATTAGTATTAGTTTTAGTAACACCGTGGAAGAAGGACGGGTCTTCACCCACTGTATGCCTGATCCACAGCCCGGGAGTGGGCGTTTTATTGTAAGTATAAATACCCCTCTCCACATGTGGAGAGGGTTGGACCTTCACTTGATCTCAATCTAATTTTTTCTTTTTTCTCTCAAGGTTCCTTTCTTTCTTTCTTTCCTCTCCTCCTCCTCACTTCTAACGCCTCACTAATCACAAGATAAACATGTTTCATACATAGTTAGTATTCTACAAAATTAAAAACCGAACATAAAACTAACGTAAAAAACTACACGGCCAACCGTGTTGTGCGTATATATAGCGTTTCCTATTGATGACGAATTCCTTAAAAGTCGGGTCTGGGATATTATCATGCGGTCCATAACGAACTTCATGTCACGATTGTAGACTTTCTCATCAATAAACTTGAAATATTCTACGTCCTTTTTCTTTTGAACCTCCAACTGCGCCTGCAATAAACTTTGCTTTTCGGCCGTGTAACTTGCAAGGGTATCACGGATCGAACTTTGGCTTGAATCTTCAATATTCGTCTTTTTTTTACCTCTCGATTGACGTGATGGAGTAGGATTATCGTTGAGGTTCGGTAAGTCACAGTCGAAATCTTCCACGTTTATTGGCATCTCGTTTGTTGGCGTTTGAGCGTGACTTTCTTTTCTTGCTCGATCCCGTGGATTCTTGAGTCTGACTAACCAACGGTTGTTCTTTCCACTTTGGTTTATCTTTGAGAATGTGCCACGCTTTGTAATGCGAGAAAGCTTTCCTAAATTGTTTTTCAAAATCGATATTGGCTCTCTCATAGATTTGTAGATCGTCGCACCTACTTTCTTTGAGACGCACCTACATATTTATAAAACAATGTAATACAAGTATATATAAAACAATGTAATAGAAGTATATATATAAAACAATGTAATACAAGTATATATATAAAACTTCCAAAAATGTATAAATAACGTATTTAAAACTTCAAAAAATCACAAATATAAAAAATATACCGCTTGTTGAAAGTAACCGTTGAACGTAGCGATAGACGCTTGCATAGGAGTCCATTTCGAGTTCAATTGATCTTTCGTGCGTTGGCTTCTCAGCATAAGGGTTTTATAATGCTTTAGAACTCGCTTCCAAAATCCTTCCCTTGTTTGACGGTCGTCAACTTCTTTGTCCACTGAAATTTTAATCCAAGCTTTAGCTAATGCCTCCTCGTCCTCGGGCGTCCAAATCTTATTGAATTTTTTTGAGGCCGCGTTACCACCTCCTCTTCAACTTCTACGGCTTCTTCATTAATTGGTTGTGTCTCGGGTACCATGTCAACATGGTCAAAATCTTCATCATCATCGGTATCATCGCGAATGGGTAACGGTTCACTCACCCGTTCACGCCTTTTTTGTTGAATATAGCGCGACTCAAACGGGTCAAATTGAGTAGGCAATTGCGGAAAGGGTTATTGGTTGTAGAAAAATGGTGGAGATTGAGATTCGTAAAATTGGGGGCAGTAACCGGGTTGTGATTGAGAAGATGATTCGTAAAATTGGGGGTGGTAATCGGGTTGTGATTGAACTCGAGAACGAATTGCGCCCCTCGATACTCGATTGATTTTTCTAGGATCTCTATTGATTTTTCTATGCTCCATTTTTTTTTTCTCGGCATTTTTTTTTTGCTCAAGAACTTTGTTTGATGATTGTCTATTGCAACTTTTGTCCAATATATAACCTAAGGGAAAAAAAATTGTATATTCCAACGGTCAAAAAAAAAAAAATTAATGGGACAAACGGTAAAAAAGAAAAAAAAAAAGTTCTCCAATGGTCGAAAATTGCTTCATGCCGTGCGTGAAAGTTTCACGTGAGTGAAGCATCCCATGTGTGATGGTGGTACCGGCGACGGTGTTCCCGCACGGGATCGATCCCGTCCCATGCCTTCACGTATCGACTGCCAACGTTACTGAGTATATTGATGCACCCACAAAATGTTATTATAAATATTTGGAGATCTCATTGAAATCTTTGTTTTGATGCAATCATTATATCCGTTAACAAATAATTAACACTTGGCATGCCGGTATAATTTATGTTCACACCAGATGGTGACATATCACCATTCCCATCTCATGTTAGCTTTCCAGGATTTTATATTCCGCTAAATATTAGTGAAATCATATCTCTATGCTACGTTAATAAATGGGTTGTGTGAGGCTTAGGAACAATATATAAACCTCTATAAATTAATAATGTTGGGACTATAATATTTTATTAATTTAGCGAGATATTATTATATCGATAAATTAATAATTTATTAATTTAAAAAGGTTTTATATATGGCTTTAAATTTTCAAGTGTAATATACTAGTTATAATGTATTATCCTTAGAAATGAAAAATAAATTTGTACTGATCCCAAGTTGGGACTGAACAAATTATTAATTTTATAAAGATTATTAATTTATCGAGTATTAATTTATAGAGTTTTTACTGTAACAGACAAATATGATATGTCATATGTCACAATTACAATATTTACAAAATCATATAAAAGATGCAACAACCACACATTCAATCTAATAAAGTGAAACGTTTTTTTCGAATAAATGAATTTATTATTACCAATGCAGAGTATACATTGTTGACAACATAACAGCTACATACTTTATGATGTTAGACATATACTAGTACTTGATAACATTAGTAGAACATGATACGTAGCTTTCAAAGTTGAGATGAGAGCTTTCAAATTGGCAATTCAACCCAATCAGCAAATATTTGCAACCAAATGCAATTCGTCTTTTCTTCCTTCTAGAAAGACAAACTTATGCACACAACAATAATGAGTTTATAGACAGATACGTTACCGAACTTTTCAATTTTATTCGCCTAAATTATTAAACTTTTATTTTGTTCATTTAGATTATTAAACTTTAGGGAAGCTTCAACCTATATATTTTCAGTGAATAAAAGTAACCCAAGTGCATTTTTTTTTTTTAAATAAGTTAAGTAACATAAATGACATGTTTTATAAATTCAGTAACCTGAATGTCAACACCGTGAAGTCCAATACACCGTTTGCACAAAAATAAATAAATAAATAAATAAATAAATAAAATAAAAATTGTAACTTAAGCGAATAAAGTTAGAAAGTTGGGTAACCATATATATATAAGAACTATAACCACAAATCCAAAAGGCGCCGACCTAAATTAGATGCATCTCTATAATCTTAGATGCATTATAACGCACCATAGTGTGTTTTCTAGCTTTTAATCAGATGCATATACGTATATTAGATGCATTTCATGATTTCTTTTGTTTCTTGTTCCTTTGCGCGTGCCGAAATCATAAAAATCAATTTGCACCATCTATACATCAAATTAACTTTCGAAACTCAAGATGTTGCATCTATCTTAATTAGAAATGCATCTATTGCAAGTCGTTGCATCTCAAATGCGTGATTTTATTTACTTCTCACCACTTCTTATTTTAATTTACTTATTACTAGCCACTCATTTTTTGGTGAGAATACGAGAAGCAATTCTAGCCGCTCATTTTTTCCTCCTTTATCTTTGATCTAATTGCTAATATTAATTAACTAACTTTTTGAAAATTTCTAAAAAAATTTTGAAAAATTTTCAAAAAAAATTCGAAAACTTTTTTAAAAATTTTCGAAATATTTTTTTTTGAAAAGTTTTTTTTTTTTGAAAATTTCGAAACTTTTTTGAAAATTTTTCGAATTTTTTTTTTTTTGAAAAGTTTCAAAAAGTTTGTTGAATAATATTAACTATTAGATCAAAGTTAAATAAAGATAAAATGAGTAGCTAGTATTAGTTTTCGCGTTATCACAAAAATTAAAATTTTCACATTAATGACCTTTTATATATATATATATATATATATATATATATATATATATATATATATATATATATATATATATATATATATATTACGCAATTACATAATCTCCCTTTAGTCGTAAAAAATTTGAACCCTCAAACTTTTAGTTAGAGAAATAACCTTCTCAACCAAATAGTCATTGGTAACCAAATGCAATTCATGTCTGGCATCAATTGAAGACTTTGATAAAATTTCGGACTTTAATGTATACATATTATATACTCTTCATTTAAAATTTATTCATATTAATTAATTTTAATTTTTTTTTAGAACGGCAATTTATTATAACCTACATCACATCTCTTACAAATTTCATCTCACATATCTTCAATTAGACTTGAACTTACAATCTCTAGGTTGATGTGCAACTCATATACCATTGTGCCAAAACATTTAGGATTAGATTGTATTGCTTGCAAACTATGTTTGGTTTCTTTATTATTCAAGAATATTACTTTATGTATTTGCTTTTCAATTTATCACATGAAGAAAAGAAAAAAAAAATTGAAAGAGGTCTTAATTAAATGAGGACAAAAAGCCGAAAGGAGGGAAAGTGAAAAAGAGTAGGCGGGAAAGAATTAATTGTCAACGAATAAGTATAATGGGTTTTCTAGAACACTTACGTTAGATTACGAGTCCCATTTTCAAAACGTATAGATACTAAATAAACAATTTATTTTAGTTCAAGTCCATTCCATCTTGTTAGAATCGTATTTTTATTTATAAAAAGTGTCGGTCATTAATGTGTAGTTATAAGTTGCTTTAGAATATCATTATGATGAAATTTATGTTTAGTTTTCATGATTTTATAAAGTCTAAGGGCTAGTTATGTAATAAAGTCAAAGATATGTGAAGCCCTAGACTACAACTATAAATACTCTTGTAAACCTCATTTGAGAGGTTGGTTCTTTTAGTAATATCAAGGTTATTAGTTTCACACACTAGAGTTCCCACCCACTCTCTCTCTCTACTTACTTTCTCTCTCTAAGATTAAGGCATCATTCATTAGTGATTAAGGTTGTTCTACGGTCCTACAAGTAGTATCAATCTCCTAGTGATAATATAGGTTGTTTTAGGTTAGATTTGGTACTAAAAACTAGGATTTCAATCGGTTTTTAAGTGTCTGACTACTGTTCATCATTTTTCTTTCGAGTTAGGTTTGGTGTTCAGATTTTTGGCGAGTTAGCTCTTCAAGTTTCTGCGAGTTAAGTGATTTCCTATCGAGTTAGGGCTTAAGTTAGCGAGTTAGGGAAATTTCTGCGAGTAAACTTAGCGAGTTTGGAATATTCTGGCGAGTTAGGGCTTAAGTAGTGAGTTAGGTAATTTATCATACCGAGTTTGGGTTCAAAATTAGCGAGTTAGGTAACTTTACAAGTTAGCGAGTTAGGTAATTTTCATAATTCGCGAGTTTGCCTTTTGCCTTATCGTACATCGAGTAAGGTTCTTTGTGGCTAATACCTAGGGGAAACTCTGCTCAAATTGAGTCTATTTACCGAGTTAATTTAAGAAGTGGACTTAACGAGTTAGACTAACATCAAGACTTACCGAGTTACACTTTCTTTCAGACTTACCGAGTTAGACTGCTACCAGGACTTACCGAGTTGAGAGTGAACCAAAACATACCGAGTTAAGTTTCACTCATTTTAATACCGAGTTAGGAAGATAACTTACCGAGTTAGAACTTCTTAAATTCCTGCGAGTTAGAAACTTTTTGAGGTTACCAAGTTACAAAACCAGTTTTACCGAGTTTGCAAAAAAAAAAAAAAAAAAAAAAAAAAAAAAAAAAAAAAAAAAAAAAAAGTTTTTTGGCGGGAAAATTTGAGTAGACTAAACGTTCAATTTTTACGCGAGATTTAAATTTTGGTATAAGGTTGAAAATTTTGGCCCGAAATTCAAATTTTTAGGCCAAAATTCAAATTTTTTCGGTAAAATTTGGCGTCAAAATTTTTAAAACTCAAAATTTTCTAGTAACCTTAGAATTGCATTTAATAGAGATTTTCAAATTTGTGCGAGAAAAATTTTCAAATTTTATTTTTGGAGGGAAAATACGAAATCACTAAATTAATTACCGAGAACGAATTTTCAACTTTACCAAAACTATCTAATCTACAACAACAACCTTTGTTATCTTTCAAAAGATCCTAAGAAAAACTTTTCACTTAGAAGTCAATCCATGGCAACACAACAAGATATTCATGCTGCTGGTGCCGAAAACCGACCTCCCATGCTGTCAAAGGGTGGATACTCACAGTGGGCTAGTCGTATGATGCGCTATCTTAAGAGCAAAACAAATGAAAAACTTCTTGTCAAATCCATTGTAGATGGACCATTCAAACCAATACAAGTACTAGACCCTGGTGATCCAAATGGAACCCCCCAGTACAACCATACTACATAGATCAGAATGAGACTGAATACACTGTGGAAGACAGAAAACAGATTGAAGCTGATGATCAGGAATTTCATTACGTCGTTCTTGGTTTACCTGAAACCATTTATGCTACTATTGATAGTGAAGTAAGTGCTCATGCAGTCTGGGAAAGAGTCAAGAGGTTAATGTATGGGACAGACATCGGGAAACAGGAAATGGAAACACAATTGCTTAAGGAACTTCGCAAGTTTACTTCAATTCCTGATGAATCCATAGAGTCGTACTACCACAGGTTCTGTAAGATCATGAATGATTTATCAAGACACAACCTCAGTCAGACAAATATTGCTAACAACACCAATTTCCTGAATGAGTTGCAACCAGAATGGGGAAGATATGTCACTATTGTTTATCAGACAAATAATTTGCATGAAGTGACTTATGATCAGTTGTACGACTTCTTGAAGCAAAATCAAGCTGAAGCTAATGAAGTAAGGGCTGAATTGCTTGCTAAAAAGCATGATCCTCTAGCATTAATGGCTAATACACCACCATCATCATCTTCCACTCACAACTACATGCAACCATCCTACATTCACCAACCAACACCTGTCTACCAACAACAATTCTACCCACAACAACAACATGTTATTCCACAACAGCAATACCCACAATTCCAAGAACCAGAATTCACTGACAATGATGAAGCTACTGCAGCCTTGACACATGTAGCCTCTCGTAATTTTTCCCAACGGTTAGTAAATACTTACAAGTTATTACGTTATTTAAATACCCACTTTTACGTATGACAATTTTTTTTTTTTATATTAGACTTGATATATAAATCACAACGGTAAAAATGTGAATTATCTTTTGCTTAGAAACGTTGCTTGCACACAAACCTAGATAGTCTAATTATCGCGAATATATATTTTAAACGTTTATATTTTTATAATATACGTTACGATTAAATACCATACAATATTTATATATTCCCGAAGCTTACGAAAATTCTCGAGACTACTCATTAATATTAATTGATCGTAACCCGACTCTCAAAACACACAAGGTGGGCCCCGTTGACTCATTGGGCCTTAAACCCAACTAATAAGCCAAACCGACCTTTTTTTTTCTTTTCTTGCTGGACCGAACGAAAACAGCCCACCAAGCTAGTTGGCCCAATCCAAAAATTCACTTTTAATTTTTTTTCTTTCTTTGACTCGACGCAACCTCGACACCACCCAAAACACCCCCGTTACTTTTGTTTTTAACTCATGACCTTGCTAAATTACTTCACAACTTGTTTTATCACCTAGCTAACATTCATAAGTGATAAATATCACTCACTCACTCGCTCATTTGCTGCCTGAAAACCACACAAAGCATATGATAAAAACCATGGACATGGTGAAGCCAAAAACGTGTCATTCATATTCTAACACCTCTCATGACTCCCAATAGCTTCTAAAACTAAACACAAGGGTACAGTAGAATGTCAGGAGGAACAGAGATCTTATGACACATTCCTTTTGTTGCCAAGTTTCGATTGGATGGAGGAAAGGTGCCACCCTCTTATGCCGAGACAACACACACCACTCTTGGCTTCTATCCTTTATCTTGAACCTTTCACAAGCTCCTATAACTCCCTTGTGCATTCTCAGCTAGTATCTCACACGCAAACATACCAAAAGTTATTATAACGTGAAGTATTGACATCGAATTGGGACAAGAAGTAGAAGAGGAGTACGAGGTGCACAAGTGATCCAAGGAGTACCACCATAGCTCGTTGTGAACCTTGCTAGGAGTGAACCATTGTACCAATGATCCTTTGATCCAACTCGAACCATACGTACCATTTTACCCCACCTTTTGAGGTGAAGTAAGCCAACTCGAAACCTTTATATTTTTATTTTTTTTTTCATCTCATTATATTTTTGCACATTTACTTTGACCCTTTATTTTGGAATATTAAAACATAACATATACATTTTATCTATCATACTCTATTTTAACCATGCTAGAAATTAAGTGACATAATAATTTTGAACTAAAATTGTCATACACATAATAAATATAACACGTTCCTAATGTACATAAACCTAGTCGAGAGACTTAAAAATTTTTCTAAGTCTTTAAACATTTTCAGTTACAAATTCGATCATAAGCTTTGGCCTCGCAATTTCTAAATTCGACCCACGACCTACATGTTTTATTGCTCGACCCCATTGTCACCTTGGTAAACAATTAGAGAACACTTTTCATTCGACCTAACTAGCTCGTATAACTACTTTACTCGACCCCTTTTGTCTCGACAAAAACCAGATTTTACAAAACTTTTATAAGCCAACGTGGGCTTATGTAAAGCCCACTAAGCTTATGTGATACACTGGGCCTGGGAGCCCAACACCAGTGTTTTTAGTATCCTAAAATGAGTCCAAGGTCAGGCCCAAACCTTTCGTAAGCCCATTGGATCACAAAACGTTAACGGACCTTTAAATTTACATGTTAAGCCCATTAGGTAAAAAAATAAGCTTTTTAAACAAATAAGCTGAAGAAATAAGCTTTTTCTGAATATTATGAGCTTAATCTAATAATGAAAATATTAAACTTTTAATTGAGTGAAATTTGGACCAAGTTTGCAAATTTTTCAAATCGAGGGACTAAAAGTGTCAAAATGGTAAACTATGGGTAGAAACTGTCAAAACCTAAAACTTTGAGTTCTAAACTGTTAAAAATGATAATTGGAGTTGAAAAATGTAAATATTGATGCTTTTGGACCTAAAATGTAAATTATATATATTTTGGACTAACGGTGTAAAATATATATCGTTAGGGTTAAAAATGTAAATTTTGGAAACTTAAAGGAATTTTCAGTAAATATTATTTTATAAAAATAATATTAACCTTTTACATATATAAACATATAATTAATATAAGACTTATATAAACATAAACTTATATATATATATATATATATATATATATATATATATATATATATATATATATATATATATATATATATATATATATATATATATATATATATACGATATATATTCGTAATAATAATTAAACGATATAACAATACGCTATTTATTTCTTGTAAACGATACGTTTATTTCCGTTATAAAAACTAACTTTATATCAAACATCGATCATTTTACTTACAAGTTATATGTATATATAACTTTATTTTTGAACTTAAAACACTTAAACAAACACGAGATTTATTCGTAACTAAATAACAAGTAATCGCGATAAAACCAGATTTAGACTATTAACTGAAACTGGCATTATCTTTTAGGTTGTGTTGTGTGAAGCCGTTTCCTTGCTTTGTTGAGACTACGATACCACTGTACTACTAAGGTGATTTCATAGCCCACTCTTTAACTATTTTCCCGTGGGGAGATACATGCTTAAAACTCGAACACAAGTCTTTTATACCGGGTATTGAAATACCGTCAGGCCAATGTTATTTGCTTAAGTTACTATTGTCAGAAGTCCCTCAATCATGAACCTTAATCACCTGAAGGGTGAACGTAAATAATTGTGGATAGTACTATTAGTGATTGACAATCCTCGTTTGGTTGTTGGAGAAAACACCAGGCGCACTTTATTGTTCTTATAAATAGGTTATTGACAAATACCTATCTTTGGGGGCCTATTACTTACCATCATAATACATACTTATGAGTGGCTGTTAATCGTTGAGTATCATGAGCTTAAGGCAATAACAGGAACATTGATTTTTTTTAACATATTGATTGTATGTGATTACAATACACTCTTAACTTGTGATTCAAACTCTTAAACTCAAACCTATGAATATCACTCAACTTTATGTTGACTTTAGCATGTTTATCTCAGGTAACTAAACAAGACGGATCTGGATGGCACGGAGTGGGCAAAAGCATGACGAGAACCAAAATAAACTACTTATTTTCCTTCAGAATAAAACACGTTCTTAACTTAATAATGTCTTGTATCTCAGATATTTGGTATTTTGAAATAAATTAAACTTTAATACTTCATTTTGTGTTGTCTACTATGATTGTGACAAAGATCCTTGAAGTAATACCCCGAAAGTCTTCCGCTGACATGTTAAGTCTTCCGCTGTTATTAATGACTTTTGGGGGTGTTACAGATTGGTATTCAGAGCCAGGTTATAGAGAACCAGATGTTTTTAAACATTGGACTATAACTACACTTTAACTGGACCATTTTTACAAAATACCACTTCATGCCCTCCGTGCCTACATTCCAACATCTGGTAGAAAAATTACTTCTCATTATTTCTTACTTATATAACTTGAGATATGCTTACATGTTATGATTATGCTAATAACTATATTTACTAATCAGGATTATTACAGTACCATGTCTTCCAAACCCAACTTCATTGTTTTGTTATCGGATTCGGAAACTGAGAGCTCTACACCTATTGTACCAACTCTTGCTCCAATGACTGTGTCACCTACAACAGATAAGAATAAGGAAAGTCAGCAATCCTTTACTTCACCTCAAGCATCATCTGGTCCAATCAGACGCAGTAAGCAAACATCTCCATTCCAGCCTTATGAACCAGCCACAGCTGGAAAAGCTCTTTCATATGCTGAAGAAAAAGACATCTGGAATGATACTAAATGGAAAAAGGAAATTGCTCCAACTGCAGAACCAGTGATCCTACCTAGTATATTTTATCAGCAGACTACTACTGTACCAGTGACAATCAACAGTCCACCACCTGTGAAAACTTCCAGTACTCCTCTGTCTTATCAACCAAGGAATTACCAGATTCGTCCTACCTCCTCAGATCCTTACTATTATGCAAGAACCAACCATAAGGCTCGTAAGCGGGTCAATGCTCGCAAATGGTCATTTCTACTACCAATCCTTAAGTATTGGAGATCTCAAGAAGGTACACCCACCAACAGAGAACTTGGTGAAAGATCATCATTTGCTGCATCTAAGATCCTTCCAGTCACTGGAGAACCTATTCACCATACCATACCACTCTTGGCAGCTAGGTTAGTAAGACATGAAGACAGGTTAGACGCCATAGCCACCTTGGTGAACAACATCCCTAATGAATTAATAGAAGTCATGTCAGCTGAGATAGAACAACTTGTGATGGGACACCTAGAGATGGGAACCATGATTGAACAACTAAGTACCCAGTTCGGTGAAGCTATGGAATTCATCGGATTACTTTGCTCTGCTAACACCATAAACAAGGACATCATGTGTGACATCGATCAAGCTCTCGACACCACAAGAGCCCAAGTCATGTCTCTGCGACGTGCACAACACGAAACACAAGCTAGGGAGAGAGACCGAGACCAAATCATAGAAACCATGGCCGCCAAAATTCAGGAACTAGAACGTCGTCTTGATGATAACCAAGGAAAACCCTAGAATGCCATAGATTGTCGACATAGCCTCACCCACATCACAGTAATAACTTGTATTTGAATGTCCTAGAGATATGTCAACAAGAATGAATAAGTGATGTAAACTCAAAACGACAATCTAATCAATGATGTTATGTTTGCTTTATTTTCATAAGTGTTATGATATCGTATATTGCATCGTGATATATGTGACACTATTATAACTTTGAACCTATTGATGTTACTAAATAGTCTAACACAAGATGGTTATTATGAAAATTCTGAAAATATATTCTCATTTTTAGGAATATGGCACCTAAGAGAACCACGACCACTACCTCAGCAGCAACCATGACCCCGGAAGAAATCCAACAAGCAATCACCAATGGAATCAATGCCGCCTTAGCCGAACAAGCAAATGCTAACGCACAACCGGCAAGAAATGTTGCTCCTGCACCTCGCCAATGTACCTATAAAGATTTTATGGCTTGTCAGCCGACTTACTTCATGGGTACTGAAGGGATAACTAAACTCGCCCATTGGTTCGAGAGATGCGAAACGGTATTCCAAAGGAGTGGATGCTCAGAAAACAACAGGGTCACATTTGCCACAGGAACCTTAATGGATGACGCTTTGTCATGGTGGACCGCTACAACTCAAACTTTAGGTACAGAAGCAGCGTACCGACTCTCCTGGACGGAATTCAAAGCCAAGATCCTAAAGAAGTACTGTCCTCGATCCGAAATAAGAAAACTGGAAGACGAATTCCATGTCCTTGCAGTCAAAGGAATCGATCTTAGGGCTTACAACAGGAGATTCCACGAGCTAATGGCATTATGTCCTTCTATCGTACCAGATTTAGAGAAAACTCTGGAGAAGTATATTGAAGGTCTTCCCCGGAATATTGAAGGAAACGTCACAGCATCCAACCCACCATCACTAGAAGTCGCAATGGAGTTAGCACAAAAACTCCTAGACCGCGAAATCAAGTGCAACGAACTCAAAAGAAAGCTCGATGATAGGAGAACCACCCACCACCAAAACCACAATCACTACCACAACGGCCATCGCAACAACAACCATCACCACAACAACAACAACAACTACAACAGGATCAACCAACAACAACACCAGAACAAGAACCCACATCGCCAACAACAGAACCAACGACAAGAACCTCCTAAGGTATTTACGGCAACCAATGGTAATGGATACCAAGGTATTAAGCCACAGTGCAACCGATGCAAGCTCCATCACAATGGTGCTTGTACAGTAAAATGCCATAAATGCCAAAGGATAGGTCATGCCACAAAAGATTGTAGGACCCCTGCTACCGGCAGCAACCTACAACCAATAGCACCAACATGTTACTCATGCGGAGAAACTGGACACTTCAAGAACCGCTGTCCAAAAGGAAATGGTCAGAACACTGCACGAGCAAGAGCATACGTGATGGGAAATGAAAATGAACCACAAAACCCCGACGTTGTCACGGGTACGTTCTTATTAAATCATCATAATGCTAGAGTATTATTTGATTCTGGAGCAGATAAGAGCTTCGTGTCAGATACGTTTGCCCCTTTCATTAACTCTAACCCTTCTAAGCTAAACACCACATACGAGATAGAAATGGCCAATGGGAACTTAATTAGCACCAACTCTGTTTTAAGAAATTGTACCTTAACCCTCGTAGGAGAATCTTTTCCTATTGACCTGATGCCTGTCCAACTCGGTAGTTTCGATGCTATCATCGGAATGGATTGGTTATCCAAACATCATGCTAAGATTCATTGTGACGAGAAAGCCATACACATTCCTTTTAAGAATGAAACCCTTGTTATCCATGGCGACAAGAATAAAAACTGATACGGAATCATCTCATGCCTTAGAATGATAAAATACATGAACGAAGGATGTCATGTATTCATGGTTCAGGTGACGGAAAGTAAGTTAACCAAGAAACAACTTAAAGATGTACCTATCGTTAAGGAATTCCCCGAAGTATTTCCTGAAGATCTAACCGGTCTTCCACCGACTCGTCAAGTAGAGTTCCAAATTGAACTAGTGCCTGGAGCGGCACCAGTAGCAAAAGCACCTTATAGGTTGGCACCTTCCGAAATGGAGGAACTATCGGAACAACTAAAGGAATTATCCGATAAAGGTTTCATTAGACCAAGTTCATCACCTTGGGGAGCCCCAGTTCTATTTGTTAAAAAGAAAGACGGATCATTCCGAATGTGCATAGATTACCGAGAGTTAAACAAACTCACTATAAAGAACCGATATCCTTTACCTAGAATAGACGATTTGTTTGATCAATTACAAGGATCGAGTGTATACTCGAAGATTGATCTAAGGTCAGGATACCATCAATTGAGAGTTCGGGAAGAAGATATTCCCAAGACAGCCTTCAGAACCCGTTATGGACACTATGAATTTCAGGTAATGCCATTTGGTCTAACGAACGCACCCGCTGTGTTTATGGACCTAATGAACCGAGTATGCAAGCCATATTTGGACAAATTCGTAATAGTATTCATTGACGACATTCTGATCTACTCTCGTAATAAAGAGGAACATGCCAATCATTTGAGAACAATCCTAGAGTTACTTAGGAAAGAAAAGTTGTACGCGAAATTCTCAAAATGTGACTTTTGGATTCCCACGGTGCAATTTTTGGGACACGTAATCAATAGTCAAGGAATACACGTGGATCCTGCAAAAATAGAGGCAGTTAAAGAATGGTCATCACCTACAACTCCCACAGAAGTACGTCAATTTTTAGGTCTTGCAGGTTACTACCAGAGATTTATTGAAGGTTTCTCTAAAATCTCAAAACCATTGACCAAATTGACCCAAAAGAACGAAAAGTACGTCTGGGGACAAGAAGCAGAATCAGCCTTCCAACTATTAAAACAAAAGCTTTGTGAAGCTCCAATACTAGCATTGCCAGAAGGAAGCAAAGATTTCGTGCTATATTGTGACGCTTTGTACCATGGTTTAGGTGCAGTTTTGATACAACGAGATAAGGTAATAGCTTATGCCTCACGTCAACTGAAGAAACATGAGGAAAATTACACAACCCATGATCTAGAACTAGGAGCAATAGTATTCGCTCTCAAGTTATGGAGACACTATCTATACGGCACTAAGTGTACCGTGTTTACAGATCACAAAAGTCTTCAACACATCCTAGATCAAAAGGAGTTAAACATGAGACAACGCCGATGGTTAGAACTACTTAGCGATTACGATTGTGAAATCCGGTATCACCTAGGAAAGGCTAATGTAGTAGCAGATGCATTAAGCCGGAAAGAAAGACTAAAACCTCTCAGGGTTAGATCGTTAGGCATGACTATTTGTTCACCCCTTCCAACACAAATCATTATCGCACAGAGCGAAGCTCTCAAGAAAGAAAATCGACCAATTGAAAAGATTTTTGGTATGCCAGAAAACGAAAACGGATTTGTGAAAAGATCAGATGGAATGCTTTGTTTCAAGGAAAGAAGCTGGATTCCTCTCTTCGGAGGTATTCGTAACCTCATCATGCATGAGTCTCACAAATCAAAATACTCCATTCACCCAGGTTCCGACAAGATGTACCAGGATCTTAAGAAACTATATTGGTGGCCGAATATGAAAGCCGACATCGCTGAGTACGTCAGTAAATGTCTAACATGTTCAAGAGTAAAAGCAGAATACCAGAAACCCTCCGGATTACTCACCCAACCCGAACTCCCCATGTGGAAATGGGAACGTATTACCATGGACTTCATCACCAAACTTCCCAAGACCTCTACTGGCTACGATACGATATGGGTTATCGTTGATCGTCTCACCAAGTCAGCTCATTTCCTACCAATCAAAGAAACTGATGAAATGAACACACTTGCTCAGATATATCTGAAAGAAATTGTGTCACGACATGGAGTGCCGATTTCCATCATATCAGATCGTGACAGTCGTTTCACATCTCATTTTTGGAAATCATTGCAAAAAGCTTTAGGAACAAAGCTGGATATGAGTACAGCCTATCACCCACAAACCGATGGTCAAAGTGAGAGAACAATACAAACCTTAGAAGATATGCTACGCGCTTGTGTTATAGACTTCGGGAAAGGTTAGGACAAACACTTACCGTTGGCAGAATTCTCATACAACAACAGTTATCATACCAGTATCAAGGCAGCACCATTCGAAGCACTTTACGGTAGAAAGTGTAGATCACCCGTTTGCTGGGCAGAAGTTGGAGAAATACAACTCACAGGACCGGATCTAGTTCATGAGACAACCGAGAAAATCATCAAAATCAAACAACGTTTACAAACCGCTAGAGACCGACAGAAAAGTTACGCCGACCTGAAAAGAAAACCCATGGATTTTCAGATTGGAGATAAAGTGATGTTAAAAGTATCACCATGGAAAGGAATGATACGATTCGGAAAGAGGGGAAAGTTAAACCCAAGATACATCGGTCCATTCAAAATCCTAGAAAGAATTGGACCCATGGCATATAAACTTGAACTACCCGAGGAACTTAGTAGAATTCACAACACTTTTCATGTGTCAAATCTCAAGAAGTGTTTATCCGATGAATCTTTGGTCATTCCATTGAAAGAATTACAACTTGATGACAAACTCGTTTTTACCGAGGAACCAGTAGAAATCATGGATAGAGAAGTCAAACAACTGAAACAAAACCGTATCCCTATCATAAAAGTTCGTTGGAACTCTAAACGAGGACCAGAGTATACTTGGGAACGCGAGGACCAGTTTCGCACCAAGTACCCACACCTCTTCTCTTAGACACCCTTGGCAACCCTCCTAAACTCGAATTCCGGGACGGAATTCACTGTAAGATGTATGTACTGTAGCCTCTCGTAATTTTTCCCAACGGTTAGTAAATACTTACAAGTTATTACGTTATTTAAATACCCACTTTTACGTATGACAAAAATTTTTTTTTATATTAGACTTGATATATAAATCACAACGGTAAAAATGTGAATTATCTTTTGCTTAGAAACGTTGCTTGCACACAAACCTAGATAGTCTAATTATCGAGAATATATATTTTAAACGTTTATATTTTTATAATATACGTTACGATTAAATACCATACAATATTTATATATTCCCGAAGCTTACGAAAATTCTCGAGACTACTCATTAATATTAATTGATCGTAACCCGACTCTCAAAACACACAAGGTGGGCCCCGTTGACTCATTGGGCCTTAAACCCAACTAATAAGCCAAACCGACCTTTTTTTTTTCTTTTCTTGCTGGACCGAACGAAAACAGCCCACCAGGCTAGTTGGCCCAATCCAAAAATTCACTTTTAATTTTTTTTCTTTCTTTGACTCGACGCAGCCTCGACACCACCCAAAACACCCCCGTTACTTTTGTTTTTAACTCATGACCTTGCTAAATTACTTCACAACTTGTTTTATCACCTAGCTAACATTCATAAGTGATAAATATCACTCACTCACTCGCTCATTTGCTGCCTGAAAACCACACAAAGCATATGATAAAAACCATGGACATGGTGAAGCCAAAAACGTGTCATTCATATTCTAACACCTCTCATGACTCCCAATAGCTTCTAAAACTAAACACAAGGGTACAGTAGAATGTCAGGAGGAACAGAGATCTTATGACACATTCCTTTTGTTGCCAAGTTTCGATTGGATGGAGGAAAGGTGCCACCCTCTTATGCCGAGACAACACACACCACTCTTGGCTTCTATCCTTTGTCTTGAACCTTTCACAAGCTCCTATAACTCCCTTGTGCATTCTCAGCTAGTATCTCACACGCAAACATACCAAAAGTTATTATAACGTGAAGTATTGACATCGAATTGGGACAAGAAGTAGAAGAGGAGTACGAGGTGCACAAGTGATCCAAGGAGTACCACCATAGCTCGTTGTGAACCTTGCTAGGAGTGAACCATTGTACCAATGATCCTTTGATCCAACTCGAACCATACGTACCATTTTACCCCACCTTTTGAGGTGAAGTAAGCCAACTCGAAACCTTTATATTTTTATTTTTTTTTCATCTCATTATATTTTTGCACATTTACTTTGACCCTTTATTTTGGAATATTAAAACATAGCATATACATTTTATCTATCATACTCTATTTTAACCATGCTAGAAATTAAGTGACATAATAATTTTGAACTAAAATTGTCATACACATAATAAATATAACACGTTCCTAATGTACATAAACCTAGTCGAGAGACTTAAAAATTTTTCTAAGTCTTTAAACATTTTCAGTTACAAATTCGATCATAAGCTTTGGCCTCGCAATTTCTAAATTCGACCCACGACCTACATGTTTTATTGCTCGACCCCATTGTCACCTTGGTAAACAATTAGAGAACACTTTTCATTCGACCTAACTAGCTCGTATAACTACTTTACTCGACCCCTTTTGTCTCGACAAAAACCAGATTTTACAAAACTTTTATAAGCCAACGTGGGCTTATGTAAAGCCCACTAAGCTTATGTGATACACTGGGCCTGGGAGCCCAACACCAGTGTTTTTAGTATCCTAAAATGAGTCCAAGGTCAGGCCCAAACCTTTCGTAAGCCCATTGGATCACAAAACGTTAACGGACCTTTAAATTTACATGTTAAGCCCATTAGGTAAAAAAATAAGCTTTTTAAACAAATAAGCTGAAGAAATAAGCTTTTTCTGAATATTATGAGCTTAATCTAATAATGAAAATATTAAACTTTTAATTGAGTGAAATTTGGACCAAGTTTGCAAATTTTTCAAATCGAGGGACTAAAAGTGTCAAAATGGTAAACTATGGGTAGAAACTGTCAAAACCTAAAACTTTGAGTTCTAAACTGTTAAAAATGATAATTGGAGTTGAAAAATGTAAATATTGATGCTTTTGGACCTAAAATGTAAATTATATATATTTTGGACTAACGGTGTAAAATATATATCGTTAGGGTTAAAAATGTAAATTTTGGAAACTTAAAGGAATTTTCAGTAAATATTATTTTATAAAAATAATATTAACCTTTTACATATATAAACATATAATTAATATAAGACTTATATAAACATAAACTTATATATATATATATATATATATATATATATATATATATATATATATATATATATATATATATATATATATATACGATATATATTCGTAATAATAATTAAACGATATAACAATACGCTATTTATTTCTTGTAAACGATACGTTTATTTCCGTTATAAAAACTAACTTTATATCAAACATCGATCATTTTACTTACAAGTTATATGTATATATAACTTTATTTTTGAACTTAAAACACTTAAACAAACACGAGATTTATTCGTAACTAAATAACAAGTAATCGCGATAAAACCAGATTTAGACTATTAACTGAAACTGGCATTATCTTTTAGGTTGTGTTGTGTGAAGCCGTTTCCTTGCTTTGTTGAGACTACGATACCACTGTACTACTAAGGTGATTTCATAGCCCACTCTTTAACTATTTTCCCGTGGGGAGATACATGCTTAAAACTCGAACACAAGTCTTTTATACCGGGTATTGAAATACCGTCAGGCCAATGTTATTTGCTTAAGTTACTATTGTCAGAAGTCCCTCAATCATGAACCTTAATCACCTGAAGGGTGAACGTAAATAATTGTGGATAGTACTATTAGTGATTGACAATCCTCGTTTGGTTGTTGGAGAAAACACCAGGCGCACTTTATTGTTCTTATAAATAGGTTATTGACAAATACCTATCTTTGGGGGCCTATTACTTACCATCATAATACATACTTATGAGTGGCTGTTAATCGTTGAGTATCATGAGCTTAAGGCAATAACAGGAACATTGATTTTTTTTAACATATTGATTGTATGTGATTACAATACACTCTTAACTTGTGATTCAAACTCTTAAACTCAAACCTATGAATATCACTCAACTTTATGTTGACTTTAGCATGTTTATCTCAGGTAACTAAACAAGACGGATCTGGATGGCACGGAGTGGGCAAAAGCATGACGAGAACCAAAATAAACTACTTATTTTCCTTCAGAATAAAACACGTTCTTAACTTAATAATGTCTTGTATCTCAGATATTTGGTATTTTGAAATAAATTAAACTTTAATACTTCATTTTGTGTTGTCTACTATGATTGTGACAAAGATCCTTGAAGTAATACCCCGAAAGTCTTCCGCTGACATGTTAAGTCTTCCGCTGTTATTAACGACTTTTGGGGGTGTTACAACACAAGCGTTTGCTTTTATGACAAAGGCATTCCAAGGACGCTATTCTACACCAACTAACAACAACCAAAGGATTTCATCGAACACTCGCAACAAGCAGATTGCTCAGCCGAGTTTAAATATGGGCAATGAAGGCCAAATGGTTGGAGTGATAGGGAATCAACATGGATATGCTACTGGATTTCACATGGGTAATCAGAATATGCAGAATCAGTTGGGTCACTATGCAGGGAATTAGTATGGTCAGTATGCAGGGAATCATATGGGTCAGTTTGTTGGAAATCAGAGGGGTCAGAATGTTGGCAATCAGGCAATGGGTAATCAGAATAGGAATGTAGTAGCTCCAGTTGTTGGGAATTATGAAATGTGAATCAGGGTAATCTGGTAAAGTGTTTCAACTGCCAAGGAGTAGGTCATATGGCAAGGAATTGTCCTACTAAGCTGAACAAGAAAGATCTAGAGTATTTGAAGAAAGCAGTACTGTTGGCACAAAAAGAAAAGGTAGGGTTTCAGTTGAATGCAGAGGAACATGGTTTCATGGCTCTTATGGATGAAATGGAAGACAGAGAGGATATCGATGAGAACTGCATATTCATGGCGAATCTTCAGGAAGCTAAGTATGACACGGATTCTGACACACTTCCTGCTTATGATACCAATGCACCATCTGAGGTATCAAATTTAAACACATGTCATAATAATGATATATTTGATATGTCTCCTCATGAGGAATAGCATTATGAGAAGTAAGCACCCACTTCCCTGGACACGCCAAGTAGTAGCAATACTCCTTCAGCAACTCCAGATGTGAATCATAATGGAGGCTTCGTTTCACCGCATGCTGAGAATGATGAGGAAACACGTGCTTTATTTGAATCATTATTAAATAATTGTGGCATTGAAATCGAGAAAGTGAAAAAGGTCAATCGTGATGTTAAGGCCGCGAATGAGAAATTGACCACTGAGCTTGAGAGATACAAGAAAAATGCAAAAAGTTTTCAAATTCACAAAGAACGCGAGTCAGAACTTGAAATTGGTTATAAGAAGTTACTTGTTAAAGATAGAGAATGGAAAAACAAGTTTGCTAATCTTGAAATAAGTTCAACAAAAACCATTAACTCTTTAAAACAAGAAATTTCTGAATTAACAAACCAACTTTCAAAACAAAAAACAGCTTATACCAATCTTGAAAAAGAAAGGGATGAGTTGAAAGAGAACTTTGCAAAGAAAGAAGATAAACTTTTGGACAAAATCATAGAGTCAGAACACATGATTGCACATCTAGAAGAATTAGTGGTTAAGTCGGGTCAGTCAAGTCAAACAATGAAAATGATTTCAAATCAAACTAATCCGATTTACCATACAAAAAATAAAATGGCTCTTGGTAACACAAATCCTTGTAATCTCAAGAAAGCTCAGCAAGAACATAATGTTTTGTATAATGGTAATGTGATTTACACCAAACATGATCCTCCCGTTGTTCGGGATTCTGTGGAAACGATGGAACTTGTTGAAGAGAGCATTACTAAAATGAAACAAAAGGATTTGAAACCGATTGATTACAACAAATTGAACAAACTTTCGGGAATTACTTTTGTTCTACAAAAAGAACAATCAGTGTTTTCCATAAAACGACCATTCTCAAAAATGTTTTCTAAGAAAGTAGTTGCTTCCAAATCGATTTCTAACATGGAACAGATTTCCTCAAACAACACTTTTAACACAAGTGCTGCAAGGGGATATCTTGATGATCTTAAAACCAGAATTGGGCAACTTAAAACGACTTTAGAATCTAAAACGAGACTTAATGAGATCAACTAGAATTCCACGGTTCATTTATAGCTTAAAAAGATTCTTGAAAGTGATTTTGCTCCTCAAATTAATAACATTCATGCTCGTGTCATTCATTTTGAACAAACATTTTTTAAAGAAACAGCTGACTTCGTCACGGATCACAAATCCCTGATAAAGAAGGCTAATGAATCTTTTAAGCAACTCAATGTTTTGGAAAACCTAAATGATTCTCTCTTCGAAGCCGTTATGACTACTGATATAATGTCTATCATCATACAAACATATTCGGTTCAAGACGATGAAAGACTGAGAGCTGAGACCTCCGAAATTGTTTCCAAATATGAAAATGCTCTTATAAAGCTTGAAAAAGAAAATGTGTCATGTTTTAAAGAACTTGATCGAAAAAAGGAAGAATGCAAGTATGACAAACTGTCGTATGAGTGTGCCTTCAAGAACATGAAAGAGCAAAATGATCTTTTGAGGGCTCAGCTTGAAAGTCAAAAAAGGAAGGGTGAGAAAACTAAGTTTGCAAAACCATCGACTTCGGAGTAACCAAATGTTTTAAACACGGTTCAACAACCAAAAATGTCAATTTCACGATTTTCTCCAAAAGTCGATGAGAAAAAGGATTTGACAAAACCAGTCACTCCAACACCCTTGCCCCAGCAAAGTAAAAATGAAAAGATTGTTGATAAACAAAAATTGGTTATTGAAAGTAACACAAATGTGAGTGCACCTGGCCCTTCTAGGAATAGTACACCAAATGTGACTACAAAAACTGTTAAAGAATTTGTTGGTTCTAACGACATAGTCCACAATCACCATCTAGAAGAAGCTATAAAAAAGACACAACTTCGAAAAGACAGAATTTTAGGCACAAAACCTAGTGTGATGAATTCTACAAGATTCCAAAGCACTGCTAGTAGTAGTAAACTACCTAGGAACAATCAACAAAACACTAGGGAGTGGCTTGCATCTAAGAGTAGTTGCGCAAAAGAGAATGTTAGGCACGTGGATCAAAACACCATGAATTCAAAGTCTTCTTCGAATAAAAATCAATCGCCAAATGACTGTAGTGACAACGTTAAGGTTGCAGTTTTAAACAAAAATGTTGAATTTGTCTGTCCTACATGTCAAAAATGTGTTTTTCAGCTAATCACGATGCATGTATTGCACAATTTATCAAGAATGGAAAGTCGTGTGTCAAGACACAATCCACTAAGACACCAAATCGAAACAAACCCGTTGATAAGAAGCAAGAGGTTAAGAAACCTAATAGGTGGATATCTAAAGGATGTAGTTTTTCAAAAACTGAGACTTCCGCTGCATCTGATAAGAAAACTATGTCTAAATCTTACCTTAGGTGGATTCCCACGGGAAAAGTTTTTAATACAGTTGGTCTTAGATGGATTCCCACATGAAAGATTTTTGATTGTTGCACCAAGACAAATAATAGTGAAAATCATCAGGATAAGGAAGTAGCAACCACTACTAGGGCTGCAATCGAGTCGAGCCGAGCTCAAGCTCAACAAAGCTTGAGCTTGGCTTGAAAGAAAAACACTAGGCTTGAGCTTGGCTTGATAGCTTGTCAAGCTTTCATCATCCAGGCTTGAGCTTGGCTTGATTAGGTTCGAGCAAAGCTTGAGCTTGGCTTGAAAAGCTTGAATGAATACAAAAATATTTTATTCAATAGCAAAACTCAACAATAAATATATGTATTTTAAGTAAGCAATAGTAGCAACACAATATTAAGTAATACTTGCGTAAATATTTACATATGGAGTACTTGCGTAAATAGATTGATGATGCTAACACTTAACAATGGCAAGATAAAAAACACAGATACATGTATATAATATAGAATGATGATGCAACACTTAAGATTATTAAATTAAAAATCTTGATAATGATAAATTGATAACTGAACTTACGAATACTTCTGGGAAAAAAAAAGAGAAACTTTGGACTTGGTGGTTGAATGAGTGGAGGAGATTGAGGAGACGCTTAGATTAGATCATTAGAATACAAATCGTTTGGACGTTTGGTAGGGTTAAAGATTTCTAGAATACATTATCCTAATTACTTATATGAAAATATCTATATTAAAGCTTGATAAAAGCTTGATACGAGCTCGAGCCAAGCTATCCAAAGCTTGAGCTTGGCTTGTTAAATATTTCGAGCTAATTTTAGGGCTTGAGCTTGGGCTTGAGCTTGATAAAAGCTTGACTCGATCGAGCCAAGCTGGAGCCCGAGCTCGAGTTGCTTGATAAAAGCTTGACTTGATTGCAGCCCTAACCACTACAACCATTGAAAGTCTTCTTCTGTGAGGAAACATGTACTTCTAACACTGTTATTTGTGCAAAGTCTTCTTCTGTGGATGCAGGTACTTGTGAAAGTAATGAGAGTTCATACACCCAATGTGGTAAAGAACTTTACGCCAACATCGCATATGGAAATCCTTTTCTTATTCCACTTTTAACTCCACTTTTACTTGTCCAAGCTTAATTTTTTTCTTTCTTCAATTCTTCTTTGTATATATTTTTGAAAAACAAAATACAAAAATATAATATTTTCAAAAATCCAAAACATTATAAAAAAAATCCAAAATTATTCTTCTCACGACATGTCTCTTGTATAATCGATATTCTGTACGTATCTTGAAATGTCATTCAACAATGATACGGACATGTACAGATGCTTGAGCGAGAGTTTTCGAAAATGTTTTCTAAAAACATGTCGTTTCTCAAAAGTTTCTTTACAATGGCTTGTAAGTACTTCAGCTTACAACCCGTGCTTCAAAGTGAAATCTTTTCAAAACTTAAGTCCAGGTATATTAACTCGAAAAGATTTCAAATAAGGACTTAATCGAATGGCTTCTTGACACATCAGTTCAGGACCCGCGCTTCAAAGAAAGGAAACTGCTTAATCAAACAAAGATTTCAAATATTTTTTGAGCACTTATCCTAAAACAAGAACCTAACACTTATCTGGCTTGAGTTTTCTTTAGAAAAACTTTCAAAATCTTTAAGCTCAAGACCATGATCGTTGATCTAATGATAAATTAGATTTTCAAAATTCTCTTATATTCTGAGCACCACTTTTTCAAGTTTTTTCATAAAGATTTTCTAAATCTATCAAAATCGGTGCTCATCACCAAAATGATTTGTGTACACATTACAGTGCACAACTCAAGTTTTCAAAGAAAGGAAAGTGCTAGGAAAAAATGATTTTCATCAACAAAGTGCACTTATCCTAAAAGTGGACACTGTTGTACGCCTCAGTGCGACATTCCTTTTCAAACAAAGAGAAGTCTTTGTTTCTAAAAAAAAAAAAAAAAAAAAAAAAAAAAAAAAAAAAAAAAAAACTTGATGCAAAATTCAACAAATCTGAAACTTCTTTATCTTTCAGAATTTTGCTTCAAGAAGACTCCTTCCCTCAAAACTTTAAAAAGTTTAACATTTATCAAAAACATATGCGAGTTTTGAGGGGGAGTATTTCAAAAACAAACTTGTTCCGAATTCATGCAAAATGAAATCTGTCTTTCTCTCCAAAAAATCTTTTTCTTATTCTGTTGATATAAAAAATATAACAATATGCTATTTTTGAGGGGGAGAAGACATGATTAAAATGTGATCAAAGATGTTTAAAGATTGTGACTGAATCTCAAAAGAGCTCGACTCAGTAAGTACCAATGAATTGACGAAGCTTAAAATGTTAGTAATCGAAAAGACTTGTCCTGGACGGGTAATAATTTCAAGCTAGTCTAACTAGTGATGTAAGCGTGTCTCGAATAGGACTTGTCTAAGTAGAATGTACCGTATCGAGAGACTTTCTTTGGACTTGACCAGGATGGGTAATAATTTCAAGCTAGTCTAACTAGTGATGTAAGCGTGTCTCGAATCGGTCATGTTCACTGAAAGTGGATCAATTCAAAAAGTGCAAACTCCTCCCACATGTGCAAATTTATTAAAAATCCATGAGCACATGCGAAGGGGGAGTCCTTCAAAACTTGCAAAACTCTCAAAGTGGTAACAACAATGTGTTTTATTATCATAAATACTTTGAGAGATTTTTTCAATAAAATGGTTTCATGGCAATTATAGGATAGTCATGGAGTTATAAGGTGACTAAGGTTAGGAAAAAACCGTCCTATGATCCGCCAGAGCCGGAGGGATCTACCCAAGGACAATTCCAATAGATTAGAATTAGAAGTCCTAAGGTATGATTGTAAAAGGAGAAAATGAGAAAGGAGAAAGAAGGGGTTGAAGAATTAAAAAGAAAAGTTATGAAAAAGGGTGAAAAGAAATAGCCCTCCATATGTTCAACCTTAGGGCAGACACCGGGTTCAATTTGTATGCTACTGGTTGTTGCTAAGGTGACACCGGTATTGAAGATAAAGACGTCATGGACCCAGTGACGCACTGCACTAAACCTTCTAGCCACTCAAGTTCTCTTAAAAGAGCTTGTTTCATTCTCACGGGAACCAGTGTAATCTATCGACTTGTCTCTTAGAGATGGTTGATATTGAAACAGGAGACCTCTCCCTAATCTCCGCATAGGAAACCTAAGTGTGCACTTATCGAGTCTAGAGCCATGAGATACATTAAAGATCTCTTAGGAACACTTAGTATTTCTACAACTGGTGTTCTATATCAATGGACATCAGCTGTAAATTATCGAGTCCTTCGCAGATCTTAGCAATCTTCCGAGAACGTTTATGAGAGAATTTACAAATATATTTCTCAATGATTGAACGGAAATTCCTGCCAGGGTCAACATCAAATAGCCCTGACAGCAGGTCACTTCGGTAATTCTTTATGGGTTACGCTTAGTGTTCGCGGTGGTTCCAAACGGTCTACAATCGTGGAGTGATCCCCAGCGACTCACCCAGTCATTGAGCTACTTAGTAGGTCTCGTAAGCTCCTTCGGGAGTATCTGATATGGGAACGGCTTGGATAAGGATTAGGAGTCTTCACACTATACTGTTGACGATCTCTAATTCCTTATCCATAAGTTCCGGTTGATTTATTTCTAACTGTTTACCTGCAGCTATACATCATCTCCATGGCAATAGCTTCCACATGCTCATACATGCATCACAAAGTCAAAGAAAAGTTCTCACAAAGATCAAAGGATAGCAACAGTCAAAGAAAGATTCTACGCCAAAAAGAAGAATCTACAAAGTAAAGTGACAAAGATCAATGTGAAAGAACGGGAATAACAAATGTATGTATGACAAAGACTAAAGACGTTTGAGCATGTTTGAATGGCAGACAACCACCACAAACACAGAAGTGACGAAAGGCAGATGACATCATTGGATCACTTCAACAACAATGAAGCATGATGAACTGGAACTATGATTCATCTAGTGGTTCTTAAAGACGTCAAGAGCTATGAATGTTCAAGGTTAAAGACAAAGATGATGACGTCGCACAACCTTCAATGGCCAACACTTAGGGGGAGATTGTTAGAATCGTATTTTTATTTAAAAAAAGTGTCGGTCATTAATGTGTAGTTATAGGTTGCTTTAGAATATCATTATGATGAAGTTTATGTTTAGTTTTCATGATTTTATAAAGTCTAAGGGCTAGTTATGTAATAAGGTCAAAGATATGTGAAGCCCTAGACTACAACTATAAATACTCTTGTAAACCTCATTTGAGAGGTTGGTTCTCTTAGTAATATCAAGGTTATTAGTTTCACACACTAGAGTTCCCACTCTCTCTCTCTACTTACTTTCTCTCTCTAGGATTAAGCTTCATTCAATAGTGATTAAGGTTGTTCTACGGTCCTACACATTTATACTTGGTATATTCTCAACTTATTATCTATTATATTATATTATACTATATAACATTTAGCAGGATCCTCTGCCATCCACTAGTGTAGCAAAAACACTATAGCGCTACAGTGTAAAGCACTCGCACCACACAGTGAAATGTACAGTATTAACGGTTGTTAATTACTTAATAGCTGTTAAATAACGACCGTCATCTTTAACATTAAAAAAACATTTGTACACACTTGGTCCTTCATCTTAGAGGTTCGTTGCAAATTTAGTCCTTACATAATTTACATAATTGGTCCTTCATGTTATACATCCATTGCAAACTTAGTCCTTCCATGTTCAATTGAAGTTAAGTTTTCTTTTAATTCAATATGTCTATGTGTTGTTTGATTACTTGTCTATCTTTTCTTCCTTTTAACATGCTAGCTTAAGTTTATTAGTGTTTGCTTATATCTAATGAACCTAGTTATTGATTGTTGATAAGTTGTCTATTATTTAGTTAATTGTTTCGCGTTAGGTTAAGAAAACTGGCTGACCTCCATCATGTAACAAGCTTTAAAGTCTTAAAAAACGCAATCGTATGTGCGCTACGGTTTTTCTCATTGTATTTAATGCATGAATTGATGTTAGCGATTCTATGATAGGGTACTAAACATGCCGTTGTAGGAGAAATTGATATTCATAGAGTTGGAGAAGGTTGCACACCCCCACGAATGGTATTAAGGAATACAACGCTTCAACTAAAACAATTGTACTATGACATTCAACAAATCAACAAGAGATAACTAGAGAGTAATTATATCTAAGTAAACACATTTGTCTCATTATAAGAAGTCCACCACTTTTATTTTATTGTTATTTAATTTTATCATTAGATTAATTATTAGTTTTGGGTTAGTTGACTAGCAACTAATTCCGCCCACTCCTTCAAAACCAAAATTTTAATTGCTTTCATTAAATATAAAAATATAAAATGAATCATCCCTCACCTTTAGGTTTAATTGACATACACTTCAACCTAACGATACTATTCCCCTAGAGAACGATCAATCCCCCGGACATACCTATGCTACACTACAACGACTAGGTACACTGCCTAGAGGATTGCAAAGCTTATTAAGATCCCTTGAGAAGTAAAACCTTTTGTGAGGCCGCAATCCCCGCATCACTGAATTACTCCCTTGAGCTCCGCGACCAAGCGCAACAAAAATCAATAATTTTGTATTCGAACACTCCCGCCGCAAAGCGCGGTGGAAATCCTAGTATATAATACTTCATGAGGGAATATTCCCATATTCCCTCATAAAATATTATTAATGTTTGGGTTATATATGTAGCCCGGTGCACTGCTCAATCATTAAAGGTTTAACTGGCCAGGTACAAGAAACTTATACGAAGTTCTACTACTTTATGGCCATTTTATATCTTCGTTGTGAAGAAAATGTTTCGTCCTTCTGCTTGCAAAGGTTTGTGGTAGGTTTACACTTTATCCTTTTGTATTGTGTTTTGCATGTAATCATCTGTATGTGTGTATCGTTTTTGCGTTATTTGTTTTCGATTTTGTGGTTTTGTTTTTCAGCTACTTCATTTTTTTTTGTTTTGTATAAGGTTGTTCACTGTTGTGTTCTTTGATCTTTGAATTTGCCATTAACTGTTGTTCCCTAACCTTGGTATATGTCCATTAAGGTGGCTGTGTTTTTTTGGATGTAACTGTCATTCACGAATTGGTTATTTGAAATATGAAAAAAAAAAAGCAGCTTGTATTAGACGCAGTGGTGTAAACTTTTTAGTTGAACCATCTTCGCCAAAATCTGCTACCGACACTTCAGCTGGTACTGTAAATAGAGCATTTAGAGAGTTGAAAAGTGTGAGTGAGTGGACAGAAAGTAGGGTTCATATTCACGAAGAAGGTGGTCAGAACAATTCAGTTAAATATGCTTTAAAGAGAAACGCGACTTTGGTTGGACAATCGCGTTCAAGGGGCGACGCTAAACGTCTTAAGAGAAGTGTAGATGAATGTAAATTGCAGACAAGTCCGATTACCATAAGATGATGTTCATTTATCCTTATCGTGTGCGCCTTGCGAACTGAGAAACCATGAACATCGTGGCTCGGTTTGTGTTAGTCGAAATGGAAAGGAGAACTCTGAAAATACTTCAGGCGTTCGTGAAAACTTGGTTCATAAACCTTTGGAATAGGGAATCACTAATTCCGATACATTTATAGGTGACTGTCACAATTTATTTTGTGTTCAACTATTTTCTTCTCGCTTACTTTGAACTTATCATCTATCTTTTTGTTATTGGTTGTTGTTATGTCAAACATGCTGCCATGCTGGTAGTTTTCGACTTTGAATCAGGGGTTATTCGAAACGATGTGAGTACTTTTGTGCCTCGGAATGACTATAGCCGTTGTGAAAATTCCGTATTTTACAAAAGGAAGGCGTAACCTAATGGTGAGCCATGGTGCTGATTTTAAACAAAGATTTTAGGTATCGATATGCAGATGAAAAAGATTCACAATTATCCTAATGTGATGTTTTACTTTTGATACAGACTTAATGAGTGAATGTTGCATAGCTCTCGGTTCATGCAACAAGAGGCGATCAGGGGCCTGTGAAGGTATGTAATAAAGTTGGTAGTCATGGTCTTCGATAATGTGGGTGATTTTCGGTTTGCTTTTCACCTTACTTTTTTTTTGCTAATATCTTTACAGGTAAAAATACTTCACAAATTTTACACACTTATGTAACTAATATCACGTTCTGATTATGCTATGGATGAAGTTTTCAGAAGTGTTGCAATAAAATTAGACTTTTCTATCCCTGGAGTAGCGTAAGCATTGACCAGCCTAAAGAAAGCAGCCCGCCGCAGCGCGACGGGTGCCTATTCCTTGTTGGTTTACATGTTTTGAATTTAGTAAAATTTTAAAGGCTGTTGCTAGGAGTGGACAGAAAAACCGAAAAAAATGAATAAACCAAAAATCGAAACCGAGCCGAACCGAAAATAATCGAACCAAACTAATAACCGAACCGAGTTTGCCAAAATCGAACCGAACCGAACTTTTAATTTGGATCTCGGTTTGGATATGGTTTTGATAATCAAAACCGAAAACCGAATTCATATAAACATATATATTTTTTATAGGGAAAATTACCAAAATGGCCTGTTGCCCTGAGGTCTAGGCATTTTTAGCCCGATTTTGCAATATTTCCGATTTAGCCCGGGTTGCCCTGGGCAACTAGCGTATAGCCAACAACAGGATGACGTGTGTCCGACCAGCCACTGCTGGTACGAGGTACATAGAACGTATTGTCTTTTGGGCAAATTTTGAATTTTGGGTAACCAATACATGAGCAACTAGGTATTTTGGTCATTTAACATTGATTAAAATAATGAACCTTATATTGATCTATGTACGACTAGAAGGCTTCACTCATATATACAAAATTGGTAAACCACTCAACGTCTCCTGCTGATGTGCTGGATTGTTGTCTACACAAAAGTTTTACTTCTCAAAGGATCTTGAGAAGCTTACAATCCCCACCAGGTAGTGTACCTGACCGATGCAGTATAGTGAAGTGGCAAGTACCGGGAGATTGATCGTTCTCCACAGGGAATAGTGTTCGCTAGGATTGAAATTAATCTAACTAGGTCTAGAGGTGAGGGATGATTCTTTTTGTATTTTTATCTTTTATGAAAAGCAAGTAAAAATCTCGGTTTTTGGAAGAGTGTGCGGCATTAGTTGCTAGTCAACTAACCCAATTAACTACTAATGCAATAAAAATAAAATAAACAAGAAAATAAAATGAGAAAACTTATATATGGAGAAAACGTGTTTACTTAGACTTCATTACTCCCTAGTTATCTTTTATTGATTGATAAGCTTGTTACAATTGCGTGGGTGACGGTTGCATTCCTTAATACCATTCGTGGGGCCGTGTATGATCTTCCCCAACTCTATAAGTTTCTTTCTTTTCCTATGGCGACACGTTAAGTATCCTAACCATGGCCTCCTTAATAGTCACTTATGCAAATACAACCATTAAAATCGTAGAACATATCCGATTCATGTTTCTTAAGACGTTCAAGCAAGTTACCGTATAGGAGATTAGCCAGTTTTCTTAAGCCTAACATCGATTATCAATCACCCAACAACAATTAATAATAAACCATCAATCAATAATCAATAACTAGGTTTCATTACATCTAAGCAAACACAAATAAACCTAGCCTAGCATGTTAAAAGAAAGACAAGCGTAAGATATAATCAAACAACACATAGACATATTGAATGATTGATGGATTACTTATCTTTAATTGAAGATGGAAGAAACAAGGGTATGAAACCCTTAAAAAGTTCTGAAATTCGTACTAGGGTTTGTGTGTGTGTTCCACCAAAAAGTTTCTCTCCTATTGAATGAAAAATCAAAAACTATATATAGATTTACATGGGTGACGTCGTCACCTTTTGATGGTTGACGCCGTCATTTTGCCGCGGCTAGGGTTTCTGGTTGCCCAATCCAACTTCTTGACGCCGTCACTCTTTATGTCTTCTGGGCCGTCACGCTTTAGTGTTACGCGTGACGGCCTACCCTTGGTAGAATGTAACGCCGTCACGTGTAAAACCTCAAATTGTCTTCTGGCGTGTCAAGTGTAAATGTAATATCCACCTCTTGTCACAAAGGCTGACGCCGTCCCCTTGAAGATCTTGACGCCGTCAGGTGTAAATTCAAGCATGGATTCTTGACTTTGTCATTTTCTTGACTTTATGCTCCATGATTGATAAAAATCAATATCAATATTATAGTATAGATATAAGCTCAAGAGATCCGCAGAGAAATACGGATAACCCGAGGTCGTAGTCCGTACGAAGGTGTGAATGGAATTTCGAATTCCCGGTTCGTGAAACGTGTCGTGAAAACGGTAAAAAGTGATTTGAATGATTTTATGCTAATGAAATAGTAAATGAAGCACAAATAATCAATTAAGCACGTAATTCAACTAAACAAACCAAAAACATAACGTAGAATCGAAAACCGTAAATTAAAACGTGAAATAAACGTCAACGCGCAAAATAAAACGCGACTTTTAAGCTACGCGACTCCTACGGACTTGAAAATAATTTCTAAAAATCAAAAATGATAAAAGAAAATTTTGAGAAAAGGAAAAATATTTTTTTGACTTTTTATTTATTTTTTATGAATTAAAAACTATTTTAACTAATTAAAAATTAAAAGAAAATGCAAATAAAGTGAGAAAAATAAAAATTAAATTTTGAAAATTATAAAATAACTAAAAAGAAATTTTTAAAACTAAAAACTAATTTTTTTTGCTTTTTATGGAATTTTTGGAAATTAAAAACAATTAAATCTAATTAAAAAATTCAAAAGAAATTCAAATTAATTGAGAAAAATACAAAATAAATTTCTAAAAATCTAAAATAACTAAAAATAATTTTCTAATATTTTTTTTGGATTTTTCTGGACTTTTTCTGATTTTTTTGGATTTTTTAGTAATTAAAATGTATTTAAAAATGATTTAAATTGAAAATAAAATAAAAAAAATAGTAAACGGACTCGGAAAAATATGAAAATTTCAGGGAAATTCTAAAATAATAAAATAAGCTTGAGAAAAAATTTTGAAAGCAAAATAAGCTAGGAAACTGCTTATAAGGTGAAAACTGCTTATTTGGAGTGCTTATTAATAAGCACTCCTTGACCTGAGTTGACCAAAGTTTGACCAATTGACTTTTAGACTATAAAAAACTTAATGGAACAGATCTTATGTAAATTTGAACTCAGAAAGACAGATTTGGATGCAAAAAAGGCAAATAAGCACTTATGGAAAATAAGCAATAAGCGAAGCAGCAAGCAAATGGATACCAACTCAATAAGAACAACAGCATAAGGCCTAAATGAACTTAAATGAACAACTAAACTCACATTATGATTACCTAAACACAGTTGCAGACATAAACTTAAAATCGGATACTAGTCCAAACCACTCAAATTGACAGGGCAATAAGCAGTGCTAAGAGGCTGAAACAGATAAGCTGATGGGGGCAAGACTTAAACTAACCAACTGAGAACTTAAAAGACCAAAAAAACTCTAGATTTGAAACTTAAATGGACCCCTAATTAGGCCTTAGATCAGCAGTATTTGAACAGGTATGCAAGCAGTCCTCTAATTTTGACTTTTCATTTTACACAAGAGCTTTTACTAATCCCAACTTCCGATGATCAATACTAGTAATAAAAGTAACAAAGCTTGTTCTAACGAATAATTCCTAGATGCAACCTAGATCTAATAGAACGCAATGATCACAGATCCAATCTATCACTTATGCAACAGTAACTGAGATTGAGAATGGATTTTCTTTTTGACTCTAGCTTTGTGACTATTGAAATTTAAGCTTGATCTAACCTATATATGCCTATGATAAACTACAAATGCAGAACTAACAGCTAAGGAGCATCAAATCCATAGTGAACTAACTAATTCCAAACACCCCTGATACATGCAGTAAACACTAAGATTATGAGTTCTAAGCTGCACAATGCCTAACCAATGATTAATCTACTTAACTTAAGTATATCTAAGGCTACTAGAATAAGAAAATCCAACAGAGAACAACGAGAACTCAGATTTGCAAGTTAGGTTAATAAAAGCAGTGCACTAATAACTATAAGCTAAAACTAATGAAAACAAAACTAAAACACACAATAAGGTATAATAGACTAGATAAAGTAGGTATTAATTTACGAACTATATTAACTAAGCTGATATAAAGAGATGCAGAAGACTTAGAACTAAATAACAATCAGCAGATAAACAGATATAAACAAAAGGCAACAACTAATAAACTATACTAGATATGGTGTAAGAAAATTAAAAGGATGAACTCACTTCTTTACCCCCGACTATATGGAGGGCTTTCCAAGCAGCCTATCTTTGGATAGGCCAAGAGCTTCCTGCTTCCTCTTGACTTATCACTCCTCAGAACAGAATCATAATCCTCTAATCAATCTACTCAAATTAAAGTACCCACATAAACCATCTCTGAATCACTTAAACAACTTTCTGAATCATTATCACAATCTCTTAACCTGTTTAACTTTTACTTTGTCTTTCGGAAATAATCCAGAAATAATAAACTAAACTTCACAATGAGCTATGAATTTAATGGACAGAACAGACACTTATTTAAACTATATTGGACATTAACAATTAGAATAAAGAGCTTAACTGAAAATTTGCAAGAATATAACGAAAACTTAAGTTTTATTAATTATAAAAAGTGATTACAATGCTCAAAAACTTAACAAGACATGAATTTAAAAGTTACATTAAGACTGAAATAAACTAACATTCTTAAACTATACCTACACTACTCCTAATCTACTACTCCAATCCGTGAGAGTGAGGAGGGTATATATAGGTGATGAGAGAGGATGCCAGGTCACCTATCCGCGTGATGTGCTTGTTTAACTCCTCTCTGAGCCGTATGATGAGTTTCCAGATACTTCGAATCATTCTAAGCCCTTGGATTGATTGATGTGATATGATCGATCCTCCGTGTGCATCATGATTGGACCACGTGTCATTCCATATGCCTCTGACATCACCTGACCCTTCTAGAATTTCCAATTATTAGGCAATTATTACGGGGTTGGGGTAATTTTGGTAAAGGGTGGGTTAGGGTTCTATCCACAGTGAAAAAAACTGGGTAATAATATGAATTGGGGAAAAAAAGGACGCGGGATAATTTTTTTGGGGATGTTTGTTATTATTTTTTATTTATTGTGTGTTTGCGTTGACTGGGGGTTAAAGGGTGGACCGGGTAGATTTAATAGCAGGCTGGGTAAATTAGGTGGGATTGGGCTTTTGGTGTACTATGGGCTTGGGTTTATGAGGTTAAGGGTTGATCCGGTTATGTAAAGGTTTAGGATTAAATAAAAACATCAAGGACCAATGTTGTATTATTTTGAAACTATATGGACCAAATCTGCTATTCTCCCTTTTTATCTTCCAAGGACCATACTTGAGCATATTGAAAGCTTGGAGGACTTGTCTTGTCATTTTCTTAAAATTTTTACTTGTAAGGACCATATTTGTAATTATCTGAAAGTACGAGGACTGAAGTCGCCAAATTCTCAAACTTTGACCAGGGACCAATTATGAAGCATTGTGAAAGGCTGAGGACTTCTAATGAACAATTTGAGCTTTCCTTTATCATTTTGCTTCCCCGGCTTCGGCTTTTTGACCTTTTTCCATTCTCGTGCTCGTTTTTGTCGGTTTTGCTTTGTTTTCGTTCATTTTTCTCATATATGTACCTGCACATACACAAATACAAAAACATGCATTCTCTTGGCATTTTTGGTTAGTATTTTGTGTTTTTGGTCTGAATTAAGGTCTAAAAAGGATGAGTGATTAAGCACTCATCACTCCAAAAACGTCCAAATGCTTCTTTTTTCAGAATTCTCTTCAAAAGTACCTAAAATGATAAAAGGAACGATTTAGGGTAATAATTGATCTCATTATCACGACTTAGGCTTAAATGACCCCTTAAAAGCGTAACAAATTTCGCCTCATCAAATACCCTTACACTTGAGATTTGCTTGTCCTCAAGCAAATGAGCTTTTATTCTAATCAAAATACAAGCTAGGGGTCATTCAACATTAATATAAAAGTAATTACAACACATGATCGTTCTACCTTAATCAAAACAAGCACGGAATTTATATACTAGCACCTCACAAATAGTGTTTGGATACTCTCATCTCTCGGGTGTTATAAACCTAAATATAAGTAATGGAAAAGGAAAAATATCACTCAATACCTGTCATAGCAAATAGATTACCATAGGCTTGGGAAATGATAAAAAACCTCCACCACTTGGCGTAAGCACCTAGGAAAACTATCAAAGAGGTCTTTTTAAAGGGTTATAAGGTTAGGTGTAGGGATATGGAAAACACGGTTTGTTAGATAAAGGGATATTTTACTGGTGGCAACTTAATTATCTTAGTTAATTACATGTACAATGCGGCGTTGCTAAGCCAAGACTCGACTCAACTTAGACTAATCATAAAATAACATAAACTTAAATAAACATAAAAAAGAAACGGGATGGTAGTCCGTTTTTTTTTTTTTTTTTTTTTTAGCATACACTTTTGCCCTACCATCCAAAATAATATGTGGAAAACAATAAGGGGGTTGAATAGTTTACCGCTTTTTACTTATTATTCTTTGGAAAGCTTTACGTGTAATCAACGATTCTAACTAATTAATGATAATTAATATGCAAGTATAAAGAAAGAAACGATCAAACCATGACACGATTGTTTATCGTGGTTCAGCTACAAGGACTCTTTTTCCTTGCCCTACTCCACGCCTCGAGTTTCCAACTCGAGAGTTTCAAGCACTAGTCAACAAGCTCCTTTCACCGGTGGAGAAACCTTTACAATCGTCGCTTACACTTTATCCGGTGCAAAGCTAGATACCGAGTCCTAGTTCAAGGTAGAACCAACCTAACGTCGCCTATCCACTATTTTCGACACTAAGCTAGATGTCGAGTTCTTTTACAAGGGTACAACCACTCCCAACACGCTATGTATTCTAAGGCTTAAAATACTAACCGATCACTCCTGAATATACACAATCAAATGAAGTATAAACTACACTTAGTTTACACAATGCTAATGTTAACAAGTCTTGCAACGTTGAGTTGAAACTTGTAACTTCTTGGATGAAATTGTTAACTTCCTTTCTACATAAGAGAATCACATAAGTGAGTTGTTACTGAGTTAGAAGAGAGTATATGTGTAAATTATGACTCTAAGTGATGAGGGATTTCTTGCAAATGGCTTGGTATTTATAGCCAACCAAACCAGCAGACTGGCGGATCCGGCGGAACCAAAACAAGGGTTCCGCCAGGTCTGACAATCAAAGACTCCAAGAAATCTTTTCATATTTAGCAATGTCACATCAAGTTTATGTAAGTCAACACACAATGGATTGAGTAGGAAACTATCCAAATGTGTGATTGGGGCTAAACCTTCAGATATAATTGACCAAGGTCAACTAGTCAAAAACAGCTTATCCCAATGCTCCGTGGATAGTATAGTGTGTCCCCGGGTCGTTAAAGTCCCAGCGAGATTGAAATGGTGTTATTTGAAATCATTTATGAGTGAGTGGCACTGAGGATAGTAGCCCAGATGATATGGAATTGATTTTGCTACTGTTATTTTGGTATTTGTACACATATATAATATTCACAAAAATCAGATATACAGGTATATGCACAAATTTACAATTAAGATCACGTAACAGACGGGAAAAGTGGGGTCCACAATGGCAAAACTAGGTACAAATAAGCACAATAGACTAAAATAAGCCAGAAACAACAAGCAACAAGCACAAATAAGCTGAATGAAAGCAAATATGCACTTTAGAAAACTGAACTTGAACACAGATTGGGACAGACTTTGGCAACAAATCCAGGTGGGGTCCACTTGATCCTAGGTCAAACCAAGGGTCAAACCTTGTACCCTGGTAGGAGGGGGGTTGTTAGATGCTAAAATGAACCACTAGGGCCCACTGGGGTAGGCTGCAACCACCACCAAAGGTGGTGGTGTGGTGGAGGTCTGCTAGTGCAGGGGAAGGCTTCTTCCCTGCAACTGACTTTGGCCTAAGGTGGGGTCCACAATAAAATTCCCAAAAATCAAACAGTAATAGGAAAATGAAGTTGAGGTGGTAGAGTTTAACCACAACAATTTTCAAATCTTCAATCCAAACACAAAATTAGATAAAATTCGTGTAACTTTTGCAAAAATCTGAAAGGTGCATTTTGACTTTTTATAAAAACTTAAGCTTTTGACTTTTATGAACTTGTAATGAATCCTACTAGCTAATGATGACATAATAAGACCTAATAAGACTAAATCAAGTTGTATTGAACACTAATGAACCAACATGATGTTCATTCAAATCCAAAATCCTAACAGTTAACTCATAGACTTGGATTAATTGAGGTTTTGACATTTAATCAAAAGGCACTTGGATTTTATTGTTTCAGTGAGCAAATATTACCTAAGGTGAGGTGTACAGGCCCAAGTTAACAACAAACACAACCTTTATCACAGTGTACAACTTAGATCCAAACACCCCTAAAACCTATGAATGTTTTGAGTTTAAGAAGCTAAGGGGCGTTTAAGCTTATGACACTGCTCCAATCTAACTTTTTATCAAATATTAAACTTAAATGGGTACTTAGAAACAGGTAGCTAATACTAACACACAACAGAATCACTTATTCAACTTTTACTGTTAAACTAAGATTTTAAATATTACAATATATAATTAACATGTTGAATAATTTAAGCTACAAATTAACTAAACAGAACCAAAATAAGCACAAACAACCACAGATGATCAAATTCAAGCAAGCAATTTAGAAACTAAACTTTTAGAGGAAAAATTAAATGAGCAAAAGCTTACAGAACACCTCTAGCATGAACAAGAGGTTTTCCACAGATGCCTATTGATGCGTGGGAATCGCAACAGGCTTTACCTCTCGAGGGATCTCGAGAAGCTTACAACCCCCACCAGGCAGTGTACCTGATCGTTGTAGTATAGTATAGTGACAAGTACCGGGGGATTGATCGTTCAGCTTAGGAATAGTGTCGCTAGGATTAGAAAACCTAATTACTAGTTCTAAAGGTGAGGGATGATTATTTTTGTATTTTTATGTTTTTAAGAAAGCAAGTAAAATCTCGGGTTTTGGAAGAGTGGGCGGAATTAGTTGCTATTCAACTAACCCAAAACTAATATATAATCAAAATAAAATACTAAAAATGAAAATAAACTAAATTATACTAAGGTTGTGAGCAGTAATTGGAGAAATTGTGTTTACTTAGACTTCACTACTCCCTAGATATCTTTTACACGTTAATTACTTGTTATAATTGTATGGATGACGGGTTGTATTCCTTAATACCATTCATGGGGTGGCATACATAACTCCCCAATTCTATGAGCTCTTATCTCCTCCTACACCATGACCCAACACAACTATAGGGATTGTAAACAGTGGCTCATGCATTAAATACAACCAATAAAGACCTAGTACGCCTCGGTTCATGTTTCTTAAGACGTTCAAGCATGTTACCATTTGGAGATCTGTCAGTTTTCTTAAGCCTAACATATAAAATCATTCATCCAAGACAAGAATAAACAAGTAATCAACACATAATCAACATCTAGGTTTCATTAGATCTAAGCAAACACAAAAGAGGTCTAGCCTAGCATAATGGAATTGAGACAAGAACAAGATATAGACAACCAACACATAGACATATTGATTGAATTAGAAGAACACTTATCTCAATTACAATGCAAGGTATCAAGGGTTTGGAACCCTTGAAAACCTGTAAAAGTTGCACCAAATTCGTCTTTAGGGTTTCTCCAAAACTTCTCTTTTTTTAATGAAAAAACTAGAAAACTATATATAGGAAAACTGGGGTGACGGCGTCAAGAGCAATGGTGTGACGCCGTCATCTCGCCGCCAAATACTTCCTCGGACGGCCTTGATCTACTTATGACGGCCTATGTGACGCCGTCAGCAACCACGGTATTTTATTCATGGGACTTTGACGCCGTCAAGAGCAAGTCTTGACGCCTTCATGCACTGTTCACAGCATAGAATTTGGAGACTTTGCCGTTTTCTTCACTTTTATGCTCCAAAAACGTCCAAAATGGCTTCTTTTCCAGAATTCACTCTCCAAGTACCTAAAATCACAAAAGGAACGATTTAGGGCAATATTTGATCAAATAAAGTCGGATTCGGGCTTAAATGACCCCCTAAAAACGGATCATTTTTCGCCTCATCATATACCCTTACACTTGAGATTTGCTTGTCCTCAAGCAAATGAGCTTTTATTCTACTCAAAAGACAAGTTAGGGGTCATTTAACACTAATATAAAAGTAATTACAACAAATAATCGTTCCACTAAAGACCAATAGACAAGCACGGAGGTCATACACAAGTACCTCACAAATAGTGTTTAGATACTCACATCTCTCGGGTGTAATAAAGTAATATAACATTATGGAAATGGAAGATATCTCTCACTACCTGTCATAGCAAAATAGATTACCATAGGCTTGGGAAAGGATCAAACCTCCACCACATGGCGTAAGCACCTAGGATAAACTATCAAAGAGGTCTTTTAAAGGGTTGTAACGTTAGGTATAGGGATATGAATTACACGGTTTTGTTGGATAAAGGAAGTTTTACTGGTGGCGAGTTAACAATCTTGGTTAATTACATGTACAAGATGGCGTTGCTAAGCCAAGACTAGACTCGACTTAAGCTAACAAATGAAAAATAACAAAAGCATAAAATGAACATAGAATGAAAACGGGATGGTAGTCCGTATGTTTTTTTCTCTTTTTCTTTTTTTTCTATTTTTTTTTTCTTTTTCTTGATTTTTTCGTTTTTTTTTTTTTTTTTTTTTTTTTTTTTTTTTTTTTTTTTTTTTTTTGCATACACTCTTACCCTACCATCCAAAATAATACATCATAGGGGATTGAGCATTCCCCTTACACTTGAATCTTTACATACTTTACATTTAACTAATCTAATGACTCGAATTAAGAAAATTCAAAACACTTGGAGCACTTTTAAGATTAACGTACATATGGGGGTAATAAATGATGTTCTTCCCCATTACTCCATAAAATAAGTACTTACCCATGAGTCCCAATCGTCCCAAAACAATATGTACAAGGATATGACTCGACTTAGCAACCATGTAATCAATTAGAAAGTTAACTTAGGGTTCAACAAATAACAATAATGCACTAAAAATGAGCGCATACACGGAAGGCTAAGGCGATTTGGTTGTACATTTAAGTGGGGTGTAACAAATTCTTCCTTTAAGTAAGATGCTTAAAGTTAGAAACGAAAAGATAGGCTCGGAGGGGTGTACTAGGGGTTTCGTGTACTAAAAATGACTACAACGCTAAGGGTGTGGGAAAAATTAGTTGACTTAACTAGCCAAGTAATATGACTTAAATGGTCAAGTAATTATAATACGGGTTTAACACAAGGGTAATCCTAATGCCTCTTATCATGTAGTAAATCCTACCACACGAATGTAGTCTCACTAGCGGTCTCGGGATGCATCACTAACGCAAGTTCTAGAATCTAAATGCTACCGGTACACTCATAAGCACTAATAATGAATGCTTTTCCTATCAAATCTAAAGGCGAACCTCACATTTTTGGGTGGAAAATTTTTCTGAATATACGGTTATGTGCTAGTCATACAACCTCCTATCCATGAGACGCTTGCTATGGCTAAAGTTTCACTCCTAAATGTTGTAAAAAATTTTAAATTTGGCGCTAAAATTACACTAACAAGTATTTCTCATAGTTTTATTACACATCTACTATCAAACAAAACAAACTCAAGCGAAAGTGCGTATGTAAGGTATCATCTTTTTACCCTCCCCTTATACTTAAGATGAACATTGTCCCCAATGTTCAAGTAAAGAATGTAAAAGTGAAAAAGTAAAGAGAATGAAATCAAATACTCCCCTGATTCGCTCGGTATGGATTATAGGTTGGCCAGGTTAGATCTTCCTTCAAGAAAACGAACAATCAAAGCTTCCCTTCCAGAATATAAATCATCTTCTTGTCGAACATAACCTGTAAATCCTGACAACAATAGACAAGACAACCTTGCGTAAAATCGGCGGCATCCTATATAAGTTACTAAATCCTAGAAAACAAAGTAAGATATAATGCTTGTGGAATGAAGTTTGCAGATTTCCTGGAGATTATAAAACTTAATAATTCACAAAAACCATAAGACTCCGTTAGAAAAATAAAACCGGTAAAATTTCCTGATTTTAACTCCTGACGCCGTCAAGAGTAATACTCTGACGCCGTCAGAATGGACCTGCAGAAATTCTTATGTTAAGTTTCCGGAAAATTTCTGGAAAAACTTGGTCCTACTTCCTGGAAAATCCTGCAAAACTTCATTGTGACTCAATACAAGCATTTGACTCTAACAAATACGAATATACATGTTCATTTAATATTGTGGAGAATCATGATCGGTTTGTTTCTTTAAAACATATTTAGGGTTTCCCCTTACACTTATCTTTTGCAAAAATACCTTTAGGTTGGAGTTAAGACTAGGCCAAACAACATAATAAAGTATTTCCACATTTTAATTGAGAAACATGATCAACCAACAATAAAAATAAAACATGCATACGGAAGCAAATAACAATCAAACAAATAAAATCACACAAAACATGGGTTGCCTCCCAAGAAGCGCTTTTCTTTATTTACGAGTCTTGTAGCTAGACTCAAAGTCATGGGTTATCACGTGATTCGGGTGAGTTCCTCGTTGAGGACATCTTTGGGATCAAACTTAGGTTTCAACTTTCTATCGGTTTCCTTAGTATGGTATGACCTTTTAAACTTTTCTCCATCCGGATCATACAAGGTCATTCTAATATGCCATGACCCTTCACCTTCTTTAGGTGGCTTGTCCCAACTCCATTTACACTTATCTCCCTCCCTTTTCCATTTATTCCTTTCTATGTTAATGGGCATTACGCTTAATAACTCAATCATTTTCCTAAAGACTAAGGGGTCCTCAAAGGGGTCTAGCTCTTCATCTCTAGCTATGAGTTGTTCTACCGAATGTGTCTTTTCAACAAAGTCCTTTTCTAGATAGAATGGGCATTGAGGTCCTATAAAGTTCCTTTCTATCCAAGGTCCATATCTAGACGGTTTCCTATTCATCTCTACCCAATGCGGTGTTGGTTCCTCATCACAATCATAACTATGCTTCTTAACATCATACACCGACCAAGTATCGCCTTCACCTACCGTTATCTTTGATTCCTTGCAATCTATCATGGCACTAGCGGTTGCTAAAAATCCTCTTCCTACCAACAATGGGCATGTAGTGTCACTAACCATGTCTAGGACGTGAAAATCCGCTAATATAGTTAACTTCCCTACGTGAACAACTACATCCTTAATCATTCCAACCGGGTGTGCAATACTTCCATCCGCTAGACCTATCAATACCTCCGTTTCCTCTAACTTTCCTAGCTTAAGAGCGGTGAATAAGGATAAGGGAATCAAGTTGAGGCTTGACCCTAAATCGGCTAGTGTGTCGAAAGCTTCGGATCTTCCTATCTTACAAGGCAAAACAAATATACCCGGGTCATCAAGCTTTTTAGGTAACTTGTTTTGAACGAAGGCGGTCCCATTTTTGCCTAGCTTACACTTCTCATATTTTTCTAGGAGGGCACTATAGTAGGGATCACGCGCTAAGACATCAATGACGGGGCGTTCTAGGTGAAGTTCTTTGAATTCATCGTCAAGGTCTTGCGTAAGAGGTGTTTCAACAATGCTTTTGACCGGTTCTATAGTGGGTGTTTTATCTGATTGGTCCTTTTGGGGGACTTGGTTTTGTTTGAAACACGTGCTCGTTGATTTAACCGAGTAATATTGTGGACACGAAGTGGGTGACGAAACTGATGATATGGAATTAACGGTTAGTTTCGGATTCTTGACCGTGTCACTCGGGAGTGCTCCCATTTCTCGGTCATTGAGAACTTTCAACAATGCATCAATTCTAGTGGTCATCTCGCTTTGCTTTTGTTTGAAATCGACTTCAAACTTAGATATGCAAGCTTCTTGAGATGCCATGAACTTTGACATCAATCCTTCAAGATTGTTGGTATTACCATAGTTGTTAGAAGGATTGTTGTTGAAAGTACGGTTGGATGGTGGACCGTTTGGTTGGTAACGATTAGGCGGATTGGAAAAATTGGGTTGGTTTTGTCTCCACCTAAGGTTTGGGTGATTTTTCCATGAGGGGTTGTATGAATCACCGTATGTGTTTGGCTCGGGCTTGAAAGTGTACCACTTATCTCCCGCTTCGTCGGTACGCGTGGATGCGTAGTCCGCAAAAGCTGTTCCGGGGAGTTCCACACAATCACGAGTGTCATAGGGACCACTACATAATTCGCATGAAGAAATGATTTTGTTCACTTGTCTTGAATGCTTCGGAGCTTCGTAAGATTTCATGAGAAACTTGACTTGGTCCTCAAGTTCTATGATCCTACGGTCGGGAGTGCTATAATTGTTCGAAGGCAAAGATATTGCCTTGACCGTTTTGTTCAAATCACGGGGATCGTTCCAACTTTCGTTGTCATAGAGAGCAAGATCTTCTATGAGTTCCCATGATTGTTCCGCACTAAGATCACGTAGCTTACCACCGGCCGATTGGTCAATGGTTCGCCTCGTGGAGATGTCGATATGGTCATAGAAGATTTTTGGAGTAAGTCCTTGAAACGAGTCCATGCTTCATAAAGAGATTCATTTTGACGTTGTTGAAACATCAAGATGTCATTCCTAAGCTTAGTAGTTCTCCCCGGTGGGAAAAATTGAGCAAGGAAACGAGTGGTGAGATCATCCCATGTGGTGATGGATCCCGCGGGTAAACGCTCAAGCCATTGACTAGCTTGATCCCGTAGAGAGAATTGGAATAGGCGTAAACGGGTAGTCTCTCTAGTTTCAACACCTAGGTCTATGGAATCTACGATTTTGAGGAAGTCCTTAAGGTGTTGGTTTGGATCTTCGGAACGAAGTCCATGGAATGCACATCCGCTTTGCACCAACCGGATGGTGTCGGATCGCAAGGGGGTCACATTGTCTCCGGTGAGCTCAATGGTGTTTCGGTAGCCTTGGTGGCTAGGTCGGGAATACTCTCCTAAGGTTCGGGGCCTAAGGGGTTCTAGTGGTGGGTTTTGTTGTGGTGGGATGACGGGTTCAAAGATGTTACCACCTTCCATGATGTTGGATGATAAAGAGTTACGAACAAAAGCACGAAAAAATAAGATAGACTAAAGAAAACCTAAAAATAAAAATAAAATCTTACTAGAAAGGAATCTAGCAAGTAGACCTAATAAAAAGAAATCCTAACCTAGACAATAACTATTCCCCGGGCTGCGGCGCCAAAAACTTGATGCGTGGGAATCGCAACAGGCTTTACCTCTCGAGGGATCTTGAGAAGCTTACAACCCCCACCAGGCAGTGTACCTGATCGTTGTAGTATAGTATAGTGACAAGTACCGGGGGATTGATCGTTCAGCTTAGGAATAGTGTCGCTAGGATTAGAAAACCTAATTACTAGTTCTAGAGGTGAGGGATGATTATTTTTGTATTTTTATGTTTTTAAGAAAGCAAGTAAAATCTCGGGTTTTGGAAGAGTGGGCGGAATTAGTTGCTATTCAACTAACCCAAAACTAATATATAATCAAAATAAAATACTAAAAATGAAAATAAACTAAATTATACTAAGGTTGTGAGCAGTAATTGGAGAAATTGTGTTTACTTAGACTTCACTACTCCCTAGATATCTTTTACACGTTAATTACTTGTTATAATTGTATGGATGACGGATTGTATTCCTTAATACCATTAATGGGGTGGCATACATAACTCCCCAATTCTATGAGCTCTTATCTCCTCCTACACCATGACCCAGCACAACTATAGGGATTGTAAACAGTGGCTCATGCATTAAATACAACCAATAAAGACCTAGTACGCATCGGTTCATGTTTCTTAAGACGTTCAAGCATGTTACCATTTAGAGATCTGCCAGTTTTCTTAAGCCTAACATATAAAATCATTCATCCAAGACAAGAATAAACAAGTAATCAACACATAATCAACATCTAGGTTTCATTAGATCTAAGCAAACACAAAAAAGATCTAGCATAGCATAATGGAATTGAGACAAGAACAAGATATAGACAACCAACACATAGACATATTGATTGAATTAAAAGAACACTTATCTCAATTACAATGCAAGGTATCAAGGGTTTGGAACCCTTGAAAACCTGTAAAAGTTGCACCAAATTCGTCTTTAGGGTTTCTCCAAAACTTCTCTTTTTTTTTATGAAAAAACTAGAAAACTATATATAGGAAAACTGGGGTGACGGCGTCAAGAGCAATGGTGTGACGCCGTCATCTCGCCACCAAATACTTCCTCGGACGGCCTTGATCTACTTATGACGGCCTATGTGACGCCGTCAGCAACCACGGTATTTTATTCATGGGACTTTGACGCCGTCAAGAGCAAGTCTTGACGCCTTCATGCACTGTTCACAGCATAGAATTTGGAGACTTTGCCGTTTTCTTCACTTTTATGCTCCAAAAACGTCCAAAATGGTTTCTTTTCCAGAATTCACTCTCCAAGTACCTAAAATCACAAAAGGAACGATTTAGGGCAATATTTGATCAAATAAAGTCGGATTCGGGCTTAAATGACCCCCTAAAAACGGATCATTTTTCGCCTCATCACCTATCTTTAGATAGGCCAACTTCACTTCAAATCTTGCCCACCAATCCTTCTTAATACCTGAAAACAGCTCAAAAGCACACACAGTTGACCAATATTGACTTTTTAGCTTTTTTGATTATTTTCTACTTAATACTGGATTTTAGGGTCTCTAAAAGCTTTAATAAGCTTAATGGGATCCTAAGTGAGCTTAAGAGTCCATAATTCAAACACAAACATTTACAGATTATGATTTAACTTAGTGACTAGAAACTGAATTTTGCATAAACAAATAGAATTGAAGAAATTGATTATATTGCTTTGAAAAGAGTAAAATTACACTGAATTGACTTAGACAAATGCTTAAAAGCTTTTAGCTAAACCACAATTGCTTATTACACTTATACGACTACTATTACACTAAAAAACTAGACAGACTCTTCATCTTGATTCTATTCCCTTTTATAGCCACGAATTAGGGTTCCATTAGTCTCTCTGATCAAATCCCAATCACTTGTGAGCCCTTGGATGCATGAAACACTCTTAATCAATCGCCACGTGTTTTTGGCGGGAAACCATTTTTTGCAATTTGCTCTGGAGATCAGACAAGGGGGTGGTGCATTTAATGCTGAGGTAAGGGTGTTTTGTAGTGGTTTGGGCGGTGGATGTGATGGGGTGGTGGACTGGTGGTGATGGGATGGCCAAGTGGGGTTGTGGGGGAGGGAAGCTGGGAAGGTGATGGTCGTTTGACCATGTTTGACCAAGGTCAAATACTTTGACCCTGGTATTATTAGTTTGGGAGTTGGGTGGGCTGAGGGTTCAATGGCCTAAGGAAAGGGAAGTGGGCTTGTGGGAATGGTATTGGATTGGTTTATGTTATTGGATTAGTATTATTTTAGGTCCGGTTTGGTTTTGGTAATTCACAAGGACTAATTTTGCAATTCTCCGAAAGTTGAGGGGGGAAACTTGGCAATCTTCCAAAGTACTTCAAGGGGTATATTATGCCAAGTTATGAATAGTACATGGACCAAAGTTGACTTTTCCATTTAATTTCCACCAGGGACTAAAACTGCCAAACTTTCAAACTTCAGGGACCATTTGTGTAATTTCAGCAAACTTTTCCACCAAGGACCAATCCTGCCATAAAAGGTTAGTGCAAGGACAAAATTTGTTTTTCTCAAAGTTTTTAATATCCTAGGGACCATTTTTGACAATTTTCAAAGTTAAGGGACTAAACTTGACATTTTGTGAAACTTTGCACCAAAGGACTAATTGTGTAACTTTTTGATTTAAAAGGACCTTTGGTGACTTTTTCAAGTTTTTAGAACAACTAGGGACTAGATTTGACAACTTTTAAAAGTTGAGGGACTGAAACTGCCAATTTTGCAAACTTTGTGCGTTTTTCATCTGTTTTTGATATTTTTGCATTTGAAACATGTAAAACACTTTCCTGGGATATTTTCACTATTTTGGTACAATATTGGGTGTTTTTAGATGTTTTGGCAGCTCAGAAAAGGTAAAAATGATGAGTATTTACACACTCATCAATCCCCCACACTAAAACATTGCTAGTCCCTAGCAATCTTTTGAGAAAAACCTGATTGATTTGAAAATCTCTTTACCAAAAGCCATCACTTCTGGAGTAGCCAGGTGTAAGAACTGTGGCACACCTGATAACCGTGTGATTTTGAGCAAACCACCAGCTGTCAACGGATTTGATTAGTCTTTACCAAAGGCCGTTTGCTTCTGGACTAGCCAGGATCTTGATGGACTAAGTCAACATCTTGGTGAACTGATTACCAATTATGGATTTTCCACGGCCTTTACCACAAGCCATAATTTTGTGGGCTAGCCAACTCATTCGCTTTATGGGATATGGGGAGTTGAGGAACCATACAATTTTTGGCAAATTGCAAGCCATCAACGGGTTTGAGATGTGTTTACCAAGAGCCGTTTGCTCCTGGACTAGCCAATCCATTTGTCATTTAGACTTTGGCGGACTGATTACCACAAAAATTTTGAAATAAAGTGAAAAAAAATTTTGAAAAATTTAGGCCTAAAAATGGGGGTACTTAGAAAGTTTTTGTGATAAAATTCGTAAGAATTCCCCCCCCCCCCCCACACTAGAATTGAATATTGTCCTCAATATTCAAAGTCCCGGCTATTATGCCGAATCTCTGAACGGAAAAAGCTAATATTTGAATCTAACTGTGGAAATATTGATTTTATTTTTCACTTTATTTATCTGTACATATAAACATTTTTCATTTTTCATTTTTTTTTTCATTTTTTTTTTACTGAACAAAGAACTTATATACATATTTACTTTTCAAAAGGTGGGGGACGACCACTCCCCCACACTAGAGTGGTAGAAAGTAGAAAGAAGTCAGAAATACGGGTGAAAACCCATATATGTTGCTAATTTTTGTTCACCGAGTCACTAGCTTGACTCGATCCCCGAATTCATTGGTCCATGGGGAAAGTTTGGAGATCCGGGACAACCATGGGTGGTATGTCCTCTCCAAAATAATGTTTCAAACGATGACCATTCACTTTGAAGTTGGGACCTTCGGTTTGTGATAACTCATCAGTCCCGTATGGATATACTTTAGCAATAGTGAATGGTCCAGTCCAACGGGTTTTTAATTTCCCCGAGAAGATCTTTTATCCTGAGTTGAAAAGAAGGACTCTGTCACCGACGTTGAAAACGCGGTTCTTAATCTTAGAGTCGTGAATCTTCTTTGTCTTTTCTTTGTAGATCAAAGAGTTCTCGTAGGCTTGATCACGAAGTTCGTTTAATTCATTGAGTTGAACCTTACAGTGATCACCCGCTTTATGAAGGTCGTAGTTAGCATGTTTCAAGGCCCAGTAGGCTTTGTGCTCGAGCTCGATCGGTAAATGACACGCCTTCTCGTATACAAGCTTGTATGGAGTACACCCGATGGGTGTTTTGTAAGCTGTACGGAAGGCCCAGAGTGCATCATCTAGTTTATCCGACCAGGAAGCACAGTTTTCACCTACTATCCTCTCAAGAATCCGTTTTATACCACGGTTGGAAACCTCCACCTGCCCACTTGTTTTTGGGTGATACGCGGTAGAAAGACGATGAGTAACACCGTACTTAAGCATGACTTTTGCAAACTGATCATTGCAAAAGTGAGTACCACGATCACTAATGATGGCACGTGGAGTTCCAAAACGAGCAAAGAGGGATTTCAAGAATTTCACAACAACTCGGGCATCGTTAGTGGGTAAGGCCTTAGCCTCAACCCATTTTGACAAGTAGTCAACAACCACGAGAATATACTTGTTTCCACGAGAAGATGGGAATGGCCCCATAAAATCAATGCCCCAGACGTCAAAGATTTCACAAACTTGAATAGCATTTTGTGGCATTTCGTTGTTTTGTGAAATATTCCCGTGACGCTGACAAGCATCACAGGCTTTGACTAACTCGTGGGCATCCTTATAGATGGTGGGCCAGTAGAAACCGGAATCAAACACCTTTTTGGCGGTGTAGTTAGGACTATGGTGGCCCCCGGTGGGTCCAGCATGGCAAGCCTTGAGAATATCAGCGGCTTCCTGTCCGTATACACATCGCCTGATGACTTGATCGGCACAGATTTTGAAGAGGAAGGGGTCATCCCAGAAGTAATTTCTGACGTCTTTGAAAATTTTGTTTTTCTGTTGGGATGTCATCCCCTTCACGATGAAGTTACCCACATGGTAATTTGCAAAGTCGGCAAACCATGGGGTAGTAGAGTCACCACGAAAAGCAACCGCACTTAGTGTCTCGAGAGGAAATGTTTCATTTATTTCATGTTTCTCAGACACATCTTGATGTGGGTTTTCTAATCGTGAGAGATGATCAGTAGCAAGGTTCTCGGCTCCCTTTTTATCACGGATAATGATATCAAATTCTTGGAGGAGGAGAACCCAACGGAGAAGTCTCGGCTTTGCATCTTGCTTTGCAAATAGGTATTCAAAGCCGAGTGATCCGTATATACTACGCATTTGGTCAAGATTAAGTATGGCCGGAATTTTTCAAAGGCATACACCACAGCCAGGAGTTCTTTTTTAGTGGTGGTGTAATGACTCTGAGCCTCGGTCATAGTTTTGCTTGCGTAGTGTATAGGCTGAAATTATTTTGCTTTACGTTGCCTCAAGACCGCACCTATGGCAAAATCACTAGCGCTCAAAAGGTAGGTCCCAATCGGGGGCAACAAGAATCAGTGCCTCGGTAAGCTTTTTCTTTAATGTTTCAAAAGCTTCGATGCACTCAGGAGAGAAGATGAAAGGAGCATCCTTCTCAAGGAGATGGGTCATAGGCCGGGCAATTTTAGAGAAATCCTGGATAAACCTACGGTAGAAGCCGGCATGACCCAAAAAGCTCCTAACACCTTTAACGGTGGTGGGATGAGGTAATTTAGCAATGACATCACCTTTGGCTTTGTCAACCTCAATCCCGTTCTTTGAAATTTTATGGCCGAGGACTATGCCCTCTTTAACCATAAAGTGACTTTTCTCCTAGTTGAGACTTAAATTCGTTTCTTTGCAACATTTAAGCATCTGTTCCAAGTGGGAGAGACAGGTCTGGAATGAATCCCCGATGACTGAAAAGTCGTACATGAATACCTCCATGGTTTTCCCGATCATGTCGGAAAAAATAGACATCATGCACCTCTGGAACGTGCCTGGAGCATTACATAAGCCGAAGGGCATACGTCTGTAAGCAAAAGTTCCGTAGGGGCATGTGAAGGTAGTTTTTTCTTGATCCTGGGGATCGATGGGGATTTGGAAGTAACCCGAAAAACCATCGAGGAAGCAGTAGTATTCATTCCCCGCAAGTCTTTCAAGCATTTGGTCCATAAAAGGGAGAGGAAAATGGTCTTTACGGGTGGCTTCATTTAACTTCCGATAGTCAATACATACTCGCCAACCCGTGACCAAACGAGTTGGAATCAACTCGTTATCCTCGTTGGTGACAACAGTAATGCCACCCTTTTTAGGAACACAATGAATTAGGCTAACCCAAGGACTGTCAGATATAGGGTAAATCAATCTCGCATCAAGAAGTTTTAGAACCTCTTGTTTGATAACTTCGTGGATTTTGGGATTTACCCTTCTCTGTTGTTGCACTGCTGGCTTAAAGTCATCCTCCATTAAGATTTTATGAGTACAAAAGTTCGGGCTTATGCCCTTAATGTCAGAGAGTTTCCAAGCGATTGCTTGTTTATGTGACTTAAGAACCTTTAGGAGTGCTGCCTTTTCCTCATCTTTTAAGTCTTTAGCAATAATGACGGGCAATTTATCATCACCCTCTAGAAATGCATATCCTAGATGAGGAGGCAAGTCCTTGAGCTCAACCTTGGGAAAGTCTTCATTTTTTTCAACATTTTTGACGTCCGCTTTATGAAGTGTTTTTGGAGACGGAGAGGGTGAAGGATCGTCATTTAACAATCTTTCAAGGAGAAGAATGTCCCCCTCCGGGTCAAGATAGTTTTCATCAATTCCACTTGGGATTGAGCTATCTTGAGCAAGGAAAGCCTCGACCTCTTCCAGAAGGAAGTCACTTCTCTCAAACGGAGTGAGGGAAGGGGAAGAGTCGGAAATGATAGGATCAGTAGAAAGAGTGGTACTGCCACTTGCTGAGAAACCAAGGACTTTTTGAGAAGACTCCTCGGACGCAACATCGATGATGTCAATTCGGTTAACCGTTTCAGCGTCATAGTTGGAGGAGTATCTTGAAGTCTGATCAATATTGAATGTGATGGCTTCACCATCAACACGTAGAGTGATTTCTTCTTCGAATACATCGATTAAAGCACGACCCGTTCTTAAGAATCCCCTCCCGAGAATGAAAGGAACTCGTGGGTCAGCATCGAAATCAACAATCACGAAATCTGCCGGAAAATGGAACTTTCCTACTTTCACGAAGATATATTCGGCAATGCCGAGAGGACGGGATATAGTACGGTCTGCAAGCTCGAGTGTCATACAAGTTGGAGTGAGAGCAGGTAGAGAGAGTCTTTTCCAGACTGTGCAAGGCATCAGGTTAATGCTTGCGCCAAGATCGGCCAAGGAAAAGCATTCAACCATCCCAGGGAAAACACAAGTCCCAGGATCTCCAAGATTTTCGGGAAGCTTTTTCAGGAGCACTGCTGAGCAATGCTCGTTAAGTGGAGTTTTTGCCATCTCACAGAGTTTTTCTTTGTTGCTTATCAAATTTTTGATTGTCGAAGCAAACTTAAGCATGAGAAGAAGAGCATCCGCGAAGCTAATATCAAAGTGTAATTCTTGGAAAATTTGATAAAATTTTTCCATTTGATTGTTAGCTTTTTCGCGGTTCTTTTGATCATTCAAACGTGAAGGATATGGAATTGAAGGCTTAGGATCATTCTTTGGAATTCCATCAGAACTCACAGGAGGATCAAAAACAACTTTCGACTTATGAGTCGGGACCGGGACAACTTGAGGGTGGACGTTGTTAATACCTCCGTTATTAGTAGGAAGTACCGTGTCCGTGGTAACCTCAGGCTCACGTTCCGCTACCTTAGGAGGAGAAGAAGAGGTAGAGGGAATCGAGGGTCCATTGTATGATACCCCACTTCGGGTGGTGATCGCTTTGACATCGCCCCTCGGGTTAGCGATCGTGTTGCTCGGTAGTGTACCCGGGCCTGAGGGTCGATCATTTAAAGACTTCTGAAGCTCAGAGATCTTGCTGATCAATAACCGATTCGTTTCCTCTTGTGCTTTCATGAATTGTTTTAGCACTTCATCGGAGGAAGACGAGGGTGGAACAACGTTTTGAGGAGGATTTTGAACACGATTGTTTTGAAAATTCCCTTGATTTTGATTGTTGTTACCCTGAAAATTGTTTCTCTGATTGAAATTACCCTGATTGTAATTCCCTTGATTTTGGTTTCTATGAAAATTTCCTTGAAAACCTTGATTTTGATTTCCATTTTGAAAATTGTTTTGATTAAACTGGCCTTGATTTTGATTCGGGTTTTGGAAATTTGAGTTTTGACCTTGGTTAAAATTCTGATTCGAGTTACGGTTTTGATTTTGGTTAAAATCGGGAGGTCCGAGAAAATTGTTGGAACGATAGCTTAAAAGATTACGGTCTCCTTGCGGTTGGTAAGAATTACCCCCCGTGTTGTAGGAACCGTGAGCAGCATAAACGTTCTCTTGAGGAAAGCCAGCAGTAGCTGGACACTCGGAATATAGATGTGGGCCCCCACAAGTTTCACAACTTCGGGCCACGGCTTTCACTTGTTGATTTTGAACCTGATTTTGCATCGTTTGGTTCATTCTCAACACAGCCGTAGAAATATCATCCATCTTTTTGGTAAGAGCAATTATTTCAGGAGATGATGATGAAGGAGTAACTTAATTACATGACGCATCCCTCTCCGCAGAGGAATCCCAAAAGTTATGGTGGGCAGTCATGTTCTCAATCAAGTCATAGCACTCTTCGGGACGCCTTTTCATAAAGGTCCCACCAGCAGCAGCATTGAGAATATCCCGGTGCCTTAATGTCAGACCATTATAGAAGGTATCTATGATGGTAACTTGTAACATATTGTGGTTAGGGCACCGATCAATAGCTAGCTTATAACGTTCCCAAGCCTCAAAAAGAGACTCATCGGGACATTGCCGGAAGTTGCTGATATCATTTCGTAACTTGGTAACCATGGAAGGTGGAAAATATTTTGCTACAAACTTGGTTACCATTTCATCAAAGGTACGAATAGAATTCTTTGGGAGTCGGTCAAACCATGTAGTGGCATGATGAGTGAGAGAATAGGGGAAGAGATACAGCCGGAGGGCATCATCGGTGACACCATGCTATTTCATGCTTTGGGTGACCGTGAGATATTTATCAAGATGCTTGTTAGCATCGTCACCCGGTAATCCATGAAATTGACACAAATTCTGGTCTTGTTGGATCATGTGGTGCTTGAGGCCAAAGTCCGTAGCCTCAATAGTGAGTGGTGCAATAGGCCCACCCCGCCCTTGCATGGTAGGCTGGCACAGCTCCTCCATCGTTCGGAGATCGGGAGCTGGCACATCCCTAGGAGGGTCAGGGGGTGGTAATGGTGGTGGTGGCAAATCGGCCATTTCGGTTTTTGGTTCTTGTGTATCAGTACGTAGCTCGGGTACGTCTTTCTGATGTTTACGTTTTGTTTGTGACCGAGTGCGCATGCACTAAAAACAATTTTTCAAAACAAGATCAAGGCAAAACCATAGTGAACTTAAACCAATAATCACAAGTGAATGGCTTCTTTAAAAAAGGTACACCACTAACAGGGATACAAAGGCAAGTTTTTATCTTAAGTTTGGGAACTTATTATGTTCACACCCCCAGTTGGTAGGTGTTCAGCCTTGGTTTGCGGTGGTAAGATTTTATGTATTTATTACTTTGAAAAACTGCTTAAGGCTTATGGGTGTGATGAGGCGAAAAATAAACCACTTTTAGGGGGTCATTTAAGCCCGAAATTGAATTTATTTGATCAAATATTGCCCTAAATCGTTCCTTTTGTGATTTTAGGTACTTTGGGAGAGAAATCTGGAAAAGGAAGCATTTCGGATGTTTTTGGAGCATAAAAGTGAAGAAAACGCCAAAGTCTTAATTTTCCTTGCTGGGAACAGTAGGTGACGGCGTCAAGAGTAAATTCCATGACGGTCCAGTACATATTTGACGGCGTCACAAGGTAGGGCGTCAAGAGGAAAATGCATGACGGCCTGGAAGCACATAACACTTGACGGCGTCAGATCTGGATCAAGGCAGTCCGAGGAGTATTTTGGCGGCGAGGTGACGGCGTCACAAATTTGTTCTTGACGACGTCAGACCCTATTTCCTATATATAGTTTTCTAATTTTCACATTAAAAAGAGAGGAGTTTTGGAGAAACCCTAGGTCCGAACTTAAGACGAATTTTACAGGTTTTTCAAGGGTTCTCAGCCCTTGATCCCTTTCATGTGTAATTAAGATAAGTGTTCTTTTAATTCAATCAATATGTCTATGTGTTGGTTGTCTATATCTTGTTCTTGTCTTAATTCCATCATGCTAGGCTAGATCTATCTTGTGTTTTCTTGGATCTAATGAAACCTAGATGTTAATTATGTGTTGATTACATGTTTATGGTTGTATTGGATGAATGAATTCGATGTTAGGCTTAAGAAAATTGGCAGATCTCCAAATGGTAACATGCTTGAACGTCTTAGGAAACATGAACTGGCGTGCACTAGGTTTTATTGGTTGTATTTAATGCATGAGTAAATTCTAATGATCCCATGTTAGGAGCTTCTTAGCCGGCTCGACATAGGAGTGAAGTAGGCACTCATAGGATTAGGGAATTAAGTGCGCCACCCCATGAATGGTATTAAGGAATACAATCCGTCATCCACGCAACTATAACAAGTAATTAACGTGTAAAAGATATCTAGGGAGTAGTGAAATCTAAGTAAACACATTTTCTCCACTTATTGCTCACAACCTTAGTATAATTTAGTTTATTTTCATTTTTAGTATTTTATTTTGATTGCATCTTTAGTATTGGGTTAGTTGACTAGCAACTAATTCCGCCCAAATCCTAAAACCCGAGATTTTTACTTGCTTTCTAAAAAATATAAAAATACAAAAATAATCATCCCTCATCTTTAGAACTAGTATTTAGGTTTTCTAATCCTAGCGACACTATTCCTAGCTGAACGATCAATCCTCCGGTACTTGTCACTATACTATACTACAACGATCAGGTACACTGCCTGGTGGGGGTTGTAAGCTTCTCAAGATCCCTTGAGAGGTAAAGCCTGGTGCGATTCCCACGTATCAGGGTGTGTGTGCAGAAAACTTGGGAAATATTTTTGGAACTGATTTGTTAACCGAAATCGTTCTTTTAAGATTACTCGCAGGCTGGCGGGAGGAAAGAATGGATTCCTCTTCAGTTCGCAATTTAATGTCAGAACTTACCTTAAACCAACTGTTTCAGGTTGTAATCTTAAAGGAAACGAAGTAATTTAACTTCACAGTTTGTTTTGTTGTTTTTGATTTTTTGGGTGTTTTTAACACTTTAGGGAAAGTGTTAATGAACGTTTTTGATATGATTGTATTTTTTTTACAAAAACTTTTAACAAATTTGTGTGAAATTTGTACAGGGAGGGTTTTGAAAACCGCAAAACTTAAAACGGTTTTTAAAACACGCAACAACCTCCCCGGCAGCGGCGCCAAAATTTGATTGGGGCTAAACCGTCAGATATAATTGACCAAGGTCAACTAGTCAAAAACAGCTTATCCCAATGCTCCGTGGATAGTATAGTGTCCCCGGGTCGTTAAAGTCCCAGCGAGATTGAAATGGTGTTATTTGAAATCGTTTATGAGTGAGTGGCACTGAGGACAGTAGCCCAGATAATATGGAATTGATTTTGCTACTGTTATTTTGGTATTTGTACACATATATAATATTCACAAAAATCAGATATACAGGTATATGCACAAATTTACAATTAAGATCACGTAACAGACGGGAAAAGTGGGATTTGTTGAATTACAAACTACAGGGGGTGCTTTTGAAACTTTTGAAACTTAAAATTAAAAGAAAAGTGAAAATGAAAATGAAATTGTAAAAATGATTATTTTACTATTTAAATATTATTTAATTAATTAAACTATTTAAAATCTAATTTAAATCTAATTTAAATTAACTAATAATTATAAATATTACAAATTAAACTAAAAATTTTCAAAAACAATTTCTAAACTTAAAATAGAACTTGAAGAAAATATAAAAAAAATAAATAAATAAATATTTTTGTCTTTTATGGATTTTTTTATTAATTAAAAACTAATTAACTTAATTAAACTAATTAAACTAATTTAAATTACAATTAATACTAAATTAACTTAGAAAATTATGAGAAAATTTATAAAATTACTTAACCATCACAGGAATCCTACAAAATTATAAAAACTTCTAAAAATTATGTTTAAGGCTAATCCGCTAATTAATTACCTTTTAATTAACTTAAATCTATTTTAAATAATTAAAATAAGAAAAATGGAAAATGAACAGTAGAAACTAAAAATTTATTTTCTAAAAGTCTTAACTAATTTATAAAACTTAGAAAAATTATAAAAACCTACTGTTGTTAATAAAAATTTAAGAAAACTAATTAATAACTAATATTACTTATTTAATTAATTAAACTAGTTTTAAATCTAATAAATAGTAAACAGATTAGAAAAAATCTAAGAAAATTATTTTAACTACTTAAAGGTACTAGAAAATTTACAAAATTATAAAAATGGACAAGTGCTTAAAAATAAGCTGAAAAGAAAATTGAAAAAAATAGTTTCTATTAAATAGAAGCTATCACTAAATTTAAAGTTGGTTTTTTGTTGGTTTTTCTTTTTGACAGCTAAAAGTTAGATGAAAATAAGCAACTTTTGTAAAACAACATTTTACAAAGCTTAAAAATAAGCTGTATGCACCCCCTTTAAGTTAGATAGTTGACTTATGTTGACTGAGTAGGCAAATAAGCACACAGAACTGAATGTGGGGTCCACAATGGCAAAACTAGGTACAAATAAGCACAATAGACTAAAATAAGCCAGAAACAACAAGCAACAAGCACAAATAAGCTGAATGAAAGCAAATATGCACTTTAGAAAACTGAACTTGAACACATATTGGGACAGACTTTGGCAACAAATCCAGGTGGGGTCCACTTGATCCTAGGTCAAACCAAGGGTCAAACCTTGTACCCTGGTAGGATGGGGGTTGTTAGATGCTAAAATGAACCACTAGGGCCCACTGGGGTAGGCTGCAACCACCACCAAAGGTGGTGGTGTGGTGGAGGTCTGCTAGTGCAGGGGAAGGCTTCTTCCCTGCAACTGACTTTGGCCTAAGGTGGGGTCCACAATAAAATTCCCAAAAATCAAACAGTAATAGGAAAATGAAGTTGAGGTGGTAGAGTTTAACCACAACAATTTTCAAATCTTCAATCCAAACACAAAATTAGATAAAATTCGTGTAACTTTTGCAAAAATCTGAAAGGTGCATTTTGACTTTTTATAAAAACTTAAGCTTTTGACTTTTATGAACTTGTAATGAATCCTACTAGCTAATGATGATATAATAAGACCTAATAAGACTAAATCAAGCTGTATTGAACACTAATGAACCAACATGATGTTCATTCAAATCCAAAATCCTAACAGTTAACTCATAGACTTGGATTAATTGAGGTTTTGACTTTTAATCAAAAGGCACTTGGATTTTATTGTTTCAGTGAGCAAATATTACTTAAGGTGAGGTGTACAGGCCCAAGTTAACAACAAATACAACCTTTATCACAGTGTACAACTTAGATCCAAACACCCCTAAAACCTATGACTGTTTTGAGTTTAAGAAGCTAAGGGGTGTTTAAGCTTATGAGACTGCTCCAATCTAACTTTTTATCAAATATTAAACTTAAATGGGTACTTAGAAACAGGTAGCTAATACTAACACACAACAGAATCACTTATTCAACTTTTACTGTTAAACTAAGATTTTAAATATTACAAGATCTAATTAACAAGTTGAATAATTTAAGCTACAAATTAACTAAACAGAACCAAAATAAGCACAAACAACCACAGATGATCAAATTCAAGCAAGCAATTTAGAAACTAAACTTTTAAAGGAAAAATTAAATGAGCAAAAGCTTACAGAACACCTCTAGCATGAACAAGAGGTTTTCCACAGATGCCTATCTTTAGATAGGCCAACTTCACTTCAAATCTTGCCCACCAATCGTTCTTAATACCTGAAAACAGCTCAAAAGCACACAGTTGACCAATATTGACTTTTTTGCTTTTTGATTATTTTCTACTTAATACTGGATTTTAGGGTCTCTAAAAGCTTTAATAAGCTTAATGGGATCCTAAGTGAGCTTAAGAGTCCATAATTCAAACACAAACACTTACAGATTATGATTTAACTTAGTGACTAGAAACTGAATTTTGCATAAACAAATAGAATTGAAGAAACTTGATTATATTGCTTTGAAAAGAGTAAAAGTACACTGAATTGACTTAGACAAATGCTTAAAAGCTTTTAGCTAAACTACAATTGCTTATTACACTTATACGACTACTATTACACTAAAAAACTAGACAGACTCTTCATCTTGCTTCTATTCCCTTTTATAGCCACGAATTCGGGTTCCATTAGTCTCTCTGATCAAATCCCAATTGGATGCCTGAAACACTCTTAATCAATCGCCACATGTTTTTGGCGGGAAATCATTTCTTGCAATTTGCTCTGGATATCAGACAAGGGGGGTGGTGCATTTAATGCTGAGGTGAGGGTGTTTTGTAGTGGTTTGGGCGGTGGATGTGATGGGGTGGTGGACTGGTGGTGATGGGATGGCCAAGTGGGGTTGTGGGGGAGGGAAGCTGGGAAGGTGATGGTCGTTTGACCATGTTTGACCAAGGTCAAATACTTTGACCCTGGTATTATTAGTTTGGGAGTTGGGTGGGCTGAGGGTTCAATGGGCCTAAGGAAAGGGAAGTGGGCTTGTGGGAATGGTATTGGATTGGTTTATGTTATTGGATTAGTATTATTTTAGGTCCGGTTTGGTTTTGGTAATTCACAAGGACTAATTTTGCAATTCTCCGAAAGTTGAGGGGGGAAACTTGGCAATCTTCCAAAGTACTTCAAGGGGTATATTATGCCAAGTTATGAATAGTACATGGACCAAAGTTGACTTTTCCATTTGATTTCCACCAGGGACTAAAACTGCCAAACTTTCAAACTTCAGGGACCATTTGTGTAATTTCACCAAACTTTTCCACCAAGGACCAATCCTGCCATAAAAGGTTAGTGCAAGGACAAAATTTGTTTTTCTCAAAGTTTTTAATATCCCAGGGACCATTTTTGACAATTTTCAAAGTTCAGGGACTAAACTTGACATTTTGTGAAACTTTGCACCAAAGGACTAATTGTGTAACTTTTTGATTTAAAAGGACCTTTGGTGACTTTTCCAAGTTTTTAGAACAACTATGGACTAGATTTGACAACTTTTGAAAGTTGAGGGACTGAAACTGCCAATTTTGCAAACTTTGTGCGTTTTTCATCTGTTTTTGATATTTTTGCATTTGAAACATGTAAAACACTTTCCTGAGATATTTTCACTATTTTGGTACAATATTGGGTGTTTTTAGATGTTTTGGCAGCTCAGAAAAGGTAAAAATGATGAGTATTTACACACTCATCAATGTGTAAGAGATCTTTATGGAAAGTCAACTACTAGATTTAGTAAGCTTTCCATAAATGCACATGATGTAAGTTATGATGTCATATTATGTTTTCTATATTAAGTAATATAACAAATTTATGCTTAATATGAAATGTAAAGTCTAGTTTATACAAGACTAAAACTAAAAACATGTTTTACTAAAAACTAAAGTTTACACTTTGTCGTTAACAAAACTTAGCAAAGATCGTAAAATATAAATAACGTTTTTAGGTGATATTTGTATTAACAATCTCCCCCTTTTTGTTGATGACAAAACATAAACTTTATTTTTAAGTAAACTACTAGTTTTAGTGTTAAGTTTTTATAGTTTATATTTAAACTTGTTTTACTAAAATGATGTGATATGATATGCAAGAGTTAGGGATGAGAACAAGTTTATTATAAATTCTCCCCCTTTTTGTTGAAACAAAAAGAAGAGATGTGAAGCAGAATAATGCAAGTGCTCCCCCTTGGACAATACTCCCCCTAAATGGAGTGCCAAGTTAGGAGACATGGATTTTGAACCTACAAAGAAAAAGTTAGTTGTCGCACGAGACAAGTGTAGAACAAGTCATGAAAACTCTTTCTGTCGAAACAAAAAGAAGAGTTGCGAAGCAGAGTAATGCAATTCTCATGCTCCCCCTTGAATATTACTCCCCTAAATTGGAGTAACAAGGAAGGGATACATGAATTATGATACTACAAAAGAAAGTTAGTGTCTAAAACACAAGATATATATGTTACCATAACAAGGTATAGTACAAACACAATACCTAAATGGTCAACCAACAATGCATACTTCATAATAGAATGAAATTCATTTCATGTAAAATTTGACTTTTAGAAAGTCAAAGATAAGAAATGAGGTGGATAACATCCTACTTCTAAAAATAAAGAGAAAACAAAAAAGAAACAAAGAACATAAAATCCTACTTCTATAAATAGGAAACCATCATATTCCTTAATGAGAAATATCCTCCTAAAACCAGGTCTAAGGTTGGTGAGGATGAGAAAGAGTGTTTAAATGTTTGATGATGTGTTGAAGGATGAAGCGGATTTCATCATGAACTTGATGAAGCATGGTTTTTATGTTTTCACAAATCTTGATTATTTGCTCATATTGCGTGCAACCATGACGAGGGTTATGTAGGATAGGGTTAGTGGTTGATTTTGGTGGTGGTGGTGAAACACTAGTTGTTTGTTGGTTTGTGTTTGGTACTACTAAGGATGATATCAAGGTGTTTTGGAATTCTATCACTTGATTGAGTTGTGTATCAATCATACTTTTGAAAGTATATAGATTGTCGAGTTGATCATTGATCTCCTCATGAGTGTTTGGTGGGTTATTCCACAGAGATGCCTCTATTTCTTCAAAAGAAGGAAATAAGGTTTTAAAGTGTTGAGATTGGGATTGTGTTCCAAGTGGTGGAGATTCAATTTTTGGTTGATTTGATGAACTTGAAGGAAGATTATTCAAGTTCTCAAGAAATGAAGGTGATGATGATGGTTCGGTACCAAAAGGTTCCAGAGGTTCTATCTTAGGTGATTTTGGAAGTGATGGTGATTTAGATGTTTGAGTAGGTGCCGATGGTGGTATTGGATCAATAGGTGTTCGAGTTGGTGGTGGAGTGGTTGTGACATTTTGTGTTCTAGGTGTAGGAGTTACAAGTTCAAGGATATTTTCATCATGAATTGATGATGAAATGATGAGTGGTGATACATCCGAAGATGATGAATTCAAGTTGATTTTGATGTTAATCCTAGCGGTTCTTTTAATAGGTCGAGATGGTGGTGATAAGTTATTTGATTTAGTCATGGTGAAATAGGGATATTGGCAAGGCAAACCCTCTACCAATGATTATGAGGTTTATGATCTAATGGTCCATTTGATTGAGACCTTGGTTGTTGTTGGGTTTCCATTTGAGTAATGGTGTCAAAAGGTGACAATGATGGAGGGTTTGATGATCTATGTGATAAGTTTTCTAGAGTTTTCAAATATGGATGTGGTGATGCTGGTGGTGTTTGGAAAAGTTCCATTTGTTATATCCGTTTCCCGGGTACTAGGACCCCACCCTAGATGAAATGGACTAAGGGCCTTACGTGATTGGCTAGTCAACGAATGTTGCGTTGCGGTCAAACCCGATAGTCAAGCTAATAATCAAAGTATGACTAATATAGTTTTGGGAAGTTATGATGTGCAACTTGAGGGACTAATTTTGTCAAGTATAAATATGTTATAAGTTGGTTGTGGCCAAAGTAATAGAAAAGAGACTTGAGGGGCCATTCTTGCCATAATCCCAAAGTTGTGCCTAGATAAGTATATCCAGGGAATTCTAGAAAATCCCTTATCATTCTAGGTGTGTTTGATGTACGGTTTTAGAGAGAAGAAAGGAGGGAAGAAAGCTAGTTGGATGATCAAGTAATTGATGAAGGTTTTGTGTTTCACATCAAGAGTTAAGTTTGTTATGATCCTCCCTACAAGTAAGTATTCATTATCTTGATCATTAAGTGGTTTAGAGTTATGGTTAGAAGTGGGAAATCATCATATAATCAAGATATGACATATATAGAAAGGAGGATGAGTTAGTTATAATGGGTTTTGTATAAACCCTTGTTTATGATTATTGATTGTTATATTTTAGGTTTTGATAGATGATAAAGATTGATGATGATGATGATGATGATGATGATGATGATGATGATGATGATGATGATGATGTTGATTTTATGATTGTAGCCTAGCTTTGGAAGCTAAGGTAAGTAACCGGTTATAATGTGATGTTATGTTGATTTCATTACAGTACGTGTTATATGCTTATCTTGATATGGTTATTGAATGGTTTGGAAGTTATGTGTTATGTGAAAGTGATTATAAGGCTAGCTTGGTATAGCTAGCAATCGAAGTTTTAGCTAAGTGGGTTTAGGTGTGTTGAGATAGTATGGGATGCTTAAAGTGGCTAGAGGTATGTGTTAATGTTAAGTTTGTAATGGATTGATAGTTATGATGTGTAATGTTTGATTGATATGTGATGTTATGTTATACCCGTTTACTTACTAAGCCTTTGTGCTTACGGTTTAGTTGTCTAACCTTTTGTAGGTTGGTATGCATTTATGGAAGGCTTGGATAAGGTTAAGGTTGGATTGCGAAGTAGAATGACTTTGGTAAGATAGTTGAGCTAGGTAGAATAACGAGCTCAAGTCATGGTTGTAACCCCGAGAGTCTTTCTACAATGTGTAAAGAGTATGCAAAGGTTGTCCTAACGTTTCGGTGGTCAACCGTTGTGTCAAAGTATGTTTTATGTGTAAATGAGAAAAGTTAAGGGAGTGTTTGGCATAAACATGTTTCTACCCATTTTGGGATGTAAACGGGTCATGTGTGTATGGAAAAAGTTTTATATGTTATGTTAACGATTTTGGTTAAGTTTGAAGCGTTATGGAAGTCATATGTGACTTATGGCATGTAATGGGTCGAAACGGGTTTTGGCACAAAACCCGTCATTTGTAAAGCACTATTTTGAGGGTCAAATGGTAAATGTCTTTATATGAAAATAAGCCCAATGATATAAGAAGTAAATCTGGAAAGTTTCGTTAATTGTCGAGTCATAGAGGTTGTTTTTCTGGAAAATGGGTCGAAAGAAGCATAAAAGGATTATGCAGAAAAAGGGGTGTTTGGGTTAAGTGTGTTTTTACCCATTTTGGGTAGCAAACGGGTTGATTGACTATGTAAATGATTTAGTATGAAATGTAAATGGCTTTGGGTGACTTTGGTGTGAAAATAAGGTGGTATGGGTTGTTTGTCGTGTGAAAGGGGGAAATTTCGGTATGAAACATACCAAATTTCGGTTTCAAATTTCGGTGTGAACAGTGGACAGATTTTGTCGGTTTTTGAAAAATCATATCTTTTAATCCGTAAGGAGCCACGGGTCGTGCCACCCGGTGTTTCAAGGTAATTGAGTCTATTTTCATTTAAAAATAGTGTCAAGGTCTGAATGTTTATAGATTTTTGTAAATGGTCAAAAGAGTAACAGAAGGTCAGTTTTAGTTCACTATTTTTGCGCATAAAAGTTTTTAGTTTTGGTATAAGCGGGCACGGGGTGTTACAAATTGGTATCAGAGCTTCAGTTTAAGTGAATTAGGTTTCCAATATAGGTTGCCTAGTATTAAACCACTATTAGATGCGTTGGATGTAAGTGTTAGTGATGTGGAAGATAATTGTTAAGTGTGAGACGAATTATGTTTTATACTAGTTGAGCTTTATCATGATAAGTGATCGATGCGTGTATTGTGTTGATGTGTAGAGATTTAAGTCCATGGGAGACTTGAAGTGTTTGAATGATTTGTTGGCCGTGTACCTTGATTGGTGCCGATGACTAGTATGTGATTATGTGAATGTATGATAGAGTAGAGATAAAGGAATGTGAGTAGAAATGCCAAGTGGTATTAGAGATAGGCTAGTAAGTGGATTAAAGTTTAATGATGCCTTAGTTATAAGGTAGACTAGTGCTTGCGGCTAATTAAAATGTTGATGCTTAGACATAGATTGATTGTGTATGTGATGTGTGAGCCATAGACTATATGATTTGATTGTGATTATGAATGTTTTTAACAATTGTTGGATAAATGTTAAGTGTTATTGTTTATGTGATGTTAAGTCTATGGTAGTAGTTTATTATATGTCTAAGTTTTATGTGATGTGCTTGAGAGCACGATTCACAGAAGTGTATGAGTTGAGATAGATGATTTGGAATGCATATTTCGTGAGACATGAACGATTAGATGTAATAATGAGTAGATGCTTGAAGTACAAGTCTTACACGCTTAATTAAAATAAGAAAAGTTAAAGTATACGGTTAAGATGTGACGAGATCATGTTATATATAAAACATGATAAGTAAAATGTGTTAGTAAGTAAATGGTTAAGCGTGATAACTAGAAGTGATGAATGAGACATAGATTGCGCTTGAATTCATAAGTGATATGAAGTGCGCTAGAAGAATTGTAAAACATGAGTATAGTCATGTTTATATATTGGATAGTATGTGATGAGATTAATGAAAATGTTATGGAATAAGCTTATGTAAGGCTTATATGTGTAAAGTTGAGTAGACTAAATGAATTGATAGTATGAGTTGTAAACATGGTCAACAAGGGTTGACGGATAATAGTAAAAGTGTGTGGTAAGGACACATAGAGAATGTGTAAATTGTAAATGGACAAGCATCATATAGAACTTGTCTAAAGTAGAGATGCCACGTAGTGAATGTATGAGTCAACTTGGGGTTAACGGATAAATGATAAGTAGCATTGTGAGAATGTAAACATAATTTAACAAGTGTAATATAGCAACTTGTCTAGATGAAAGTAAACGTGGTAGCGAATGTTGAAATTGCTCAAGCCAATGAGAAGTGTTGAAGTGATAGCGTGTACTTAATGATAAAAGTACATGAAAGATAAAGTGAGTAAAGATGATAAGTTAGATATAGCTTGGATCCAATTCTCTAGTTTTGGTATCTTTCGGGATAGCCTAGCTTGCCTTCGTGGCATGTGTTTTGGCATCCTTTGAGATGGCCTAGCTTGCCTTCTTGGCATGGTTGTTAGCTTGCCTTCATGGCATGGTTGTTAGCTTGCCTTCTTGGCATGGTTTTTAGCTTGCCTTCTTGGCATGGTTGTTAGCTTGCCTTCGCGGCATGGTTGTTAGCTTGCCTTTATGGCATGGATGAAAGGTTAGTGAGATTGGATCCAGGGCTAGAAAAGATGGAAAGTAAAGTAAGTATGATTGTTGTATCGGAAGTACGTGAGTAGGATGATTTATAATCTCCTTATTTAAATGGATTGGGACGCCTCTTCATTTAAATAAAGAAATTGTAAATCACCGTACCATAAGTTTATAATTCCTTACTTGCATAGATTGGGATGCCTTTTTATGTAAGTAAAGAGTTATAAATGAGTGGGCTTATGTGTAACCGATATGATATGAATACGGATAGAGATATGAGAAAGTGAAAACTAAAACAAGTTAGACGTTATAAGAAGATATTAGATATAAAAGCTTGTAGCGGCGTTAAGGTCCTATATGAACCTTAAGATAGACACCTAGAATGAGTTTTTGCTTTAAGTTGATAAGATGACGGGTGGAATTCCCACGACTTAACAAGAAGATTGCTTTAGTAATGCCTAGATTTGGTTTTTGGAAGTGCCGTTTATATGGTACTATGTATATATTGGGAGATAAGTTACCGGTTTTTGGAAGTAGATAAGTGTTGATATTGTGTAAAGTGTAATTTTGGCCGGTATATGACTTAAGGTCATGTTAGTGCAATTGTGAATGAAGTGATGATAGTGTGAAGTTTGACTTATATAAAGTCAAAATAGTTAATTTTCCATATGACTAGTCGTCAATTGTGGGAAATTTTAGATGAGCTTGTGATGAGAAGTGTTGCCTATAGTATAATATGAATTATGAATAAGTATAACAAGTTTAGACTCTGCAAGATCATCTAGATCGTTGCAAGGTAATGGCTTAGTGAGCATGAGAATAAGAAGTTGTTATGTTGAGATTTAGTTTTGGATAGTAATAGACGAGAGATTTCGAGGACGAAATCTAAATAAGGGGGATAGAATTGTTATATCCATTTCCTGGGTACTAGGACCCCACCCTAGATGAAATGGACTAAGGGCCTTATGTGATTGGCTAGTCAACGAATGTTGCGTTGCGGTCAAACCCGATAGTCAAACTAATAATCAAAGTATGACTAATATAGTTTTGGGAAGTTATGATGTGCAACTTGAGGGACTAATTTTGTCAAGTATAAATATGTTATAAGTTGGTTGTGGCCAAAGTAATAGAAAAGAGACTTGAGGAGCCATTCTTGCCATTATCCCAAAGTTGTGCCTAGATAAGTATATCCAGGGAATTCTAGAAAATCCCTTATCATTTTAGGTGTGTTTGATGTACGGTTTTAGAGAGAAGAAAGGAGGGAAGAAAGCTAGTTGGATGATCAAGTAATTGATGAAGGTTTTGTGTTTCACATCAAGAGTTAAGTTTGTTATGATCCTCCCTACAAGTAAGTATTCATTATCTTGATCATTAAGTGGTTTAGAGTTATGGTTAGAAGTGGGAAATCATCATATAATCAAGATATGACATATATAGAAAGGAGGATGAGTTAGTTATAATGGGTTTTGTATAAACCCTTGTTTATGATTATTGATTGTTATATTTTAGGTTTTGATAGATGATGATGATGATGATGAGTATGATGATGATGTTGATTTTATGATTGTAGCCTAGCTTTGGAAGCTAAGGTAAGTAACCGGTTATAATGTGATGTTATGTTGATTTCATTACATTACGTGTTATATGCTTATCTTGATATGGTTATTGAATGGTTTGGAAGTTATGTGTTATGTGAAAGTGATTATAAGGCTAGCTTGGTATAGCTAGCAATCGAAGTTTTAGCTAAGTGGGTATAGGTGTGTTGAGATAGTATGGGATGCTTAAAGTAGCTAGAGGTATGTGTTAATGTTAAGTTTGTAATGGATTGATAGTTATGATGTGTAATGTGTGATTGATATGTGATGTTATGTTATACCCGTTTACTTACTAAGCCTTTGTGCTTACGGTTTAGTTGTCTAACCTTTTGTAGGTTGGTATGCGTTTATGGAAGGCTTGGATAAGGTTAAGGTTGGATTGCGAAGTAGAATGAGTTTGGTAAGATAGTTGAGCTAGGTAGAATACCGAGCTCAAGTCATGGTTGTAACCCCGAGAGTCTTTCTACAATGTGTAAAGATTATGCAAAGGTTGTCCTAACGTTTCGGTGGTCAACCGTTGTGTCAAAGTATGTTTTATGTGTAAATGAGAAAAGTTAAGGGAGTGTTTGGCATAAACATGTTTCTACCCATTTTGGGATGTAAACGGGTCATGTGTGTATGGAACAAGTTTTATATGTTATGTTAACGATTTTGGTTAAGTTTGAAGCGTTATGGAAGTCATATGTGACTTATGGCATGTAATGGATCGAAACGGGTTTTGGCACAAAACCCGTCATTTGTAAAGCACTATTTTGAGGGTCAAATGGTAAATGTCTTTATATGAAAATAAGCCCAATGATATAAGAAGTAAATCTGGAAAGTTTCGTTAATTGTCGAGTCATAGAAGTTGTTTTTCTGGAAAATGGGTCGAAAGAAGCATAAAAGGATTATGCAGAAAAAGGGGTGTTTGGGTTAAGTGTGTTTTTACCCATTTTGGGTAGCAAACGGGTTGATTGACTATGTAAATAATTTAGTATGAAATGTAAATGGCTTTGGGTGACTTTGGTGTGAAAATAAGGTGGTATGGGTTGTTTGTCGTGTGAAAGGGGGAAATTTCGGTATGAAACATACCAAATTTCGATGTGAACAGTGGACAGATTTTGTCGGTTTTTGAAAAATCATATCTTTTAATCCGTAAGGAGCCACGGGTCGTGCCACCCGGCGTTTCGAAGGTAATTGAGTCTATTTTCATTTAAAAATATTCTCAAGGTCTGAATGTTTATAAATTTTTGTAAATGGTCAAAAGAGTAACAGAAGGTCAGTTTTAGTTCACGATTTTTGCGCATAAAAGTTTTTAGTTTTGGTATAAGCGGGCACGGGGTGTTACACCATTGGTGTTAATTCTGTTGATTGAGGTGATGGAGTTTTTGATGGTTGAGTTTGTGCCGAAGGTGATGTTGAATCACTTGGTGTTTTAGTTGGTGGCGGAGTAGTGATCACGTTGGTGTTGCAAGGTTTTGGAGATGGTGTTGGAGTAGCAAGGTTAAGGAAGTTAGTATCTTGGATGGGTGAGGAAATGTTGAGTGATGAATCACTTGATGATGATGAGCTTAGTGGGATGGTTTTGTTGAAGCAACATGGTTTAACACTAATCCTAGCGGTTTTCCTAATGGGCCTTGATGATTCGGATGAGCTGTTGGATTTAGTCATCTCAAGTCTTAGGTTAGCAAGAATTGTAAGATTAAGAGGAGTGATGGTGATGGTGTGAATTGGAAGTATGAATGTTGGTCAATTTATAGAAAGAACATGTTATGAAAGTGAGGTTTTGGATTTAATGTTGTTCCATACAAATTTGAATGTTCCTAATCATTTGGAAGAGTTCCAAGGACTTGTCAAGTCATTGGAAGTCAATCCAATGGAGTTGGATGGAGTGAAAGACTAACTTATACACTAAATGCTATATGATCATGGGAAGTGATTTGGTTAGGAATGTTCCATGGATCTCAAGGAACCTTTCAGAGGGTTCCTTGGTTTTGTTTGGTTTGAATTTGAATTTTGGCGGGAAGAGGCTTCCTATTAGTTCTAATGAGTAAAGAGGATCCTAATGTGTTTTTTGGAGTTTAGGAAAGATTTTTCTCTTTAAAGAAAATGATTTGGTGTTTAAAAAGTGTGAAATTTAGAAATATATATATATATATATATATATATATATATATATATATATATATATATATATATATATATATATATATATATATATATATATATATATATTTCTGCAGGTGTCTGGCGGAACCAACTGAATACAAGGGCGGAACCTTGTTTTTGGTTCCGCCTATTCCGTTGGGCCAAAACTTGGTTTACCCAGAAAATGCACTGGCGGAACCCAGAATTTGGTTCCGCCAAAGCCCAAAAACGAGGCAGAGCAGGTTTTACGAGGTCGAGGCGAAATACAAATTTTTCGAAAACACTTGGAACTTAAAATTTAATTTATAATTGATTAGGGAATGCACAAAATGAAAGTAGAAATACTCTTATCGTTAGACTTTGACCAGATGCTAACGAACCTCACTATACTTAGTGAAATTTTTATAAACTAGATAACTTGACAACATTTCAAATGTCGTCATCCTGCAAAAAGAGTTAAACCAATACATTTGTCCAATAATACTAATAGAGTGTAGAAGTACAAAACAACATAAACCACATAGTTTATTGACTACAAAGTTCTAAAACTTAATTATCCCAAACGCCCCTTAAACACTCATCTTACAAGCGGTCCAACTTCTTCTTCATCTTTCCAATGTACCTTCCAATGCATTTCCACATCCCCTTTCGTTTGCTTGAATTCTTCGGACTCATTTTTAATGGTGGGAAGTTGTTGAAGGTATTCGAGAGGAGCAAGCTTAGAGTTAGGAAGACCATCGTCATTACTCATTGATGAAGATAAAGATGAAGGCGAGGGAGAGTGAAGACGTTTTCCTTTGGTATTAGATACTCTCTTACCACTAAGAGGGACAAAGATGTGAGGAACTAGAGAGTAGTCAAGGCGAATTCCTTTGTCATTGGGTGGAATTGGTGAGATGGCTCTAAAGAGACGGGTGAGAAGCATTCCGTAAGGAAGAGCGATTTTTCCATCCAAAGGTATGTCTGCCATTCTTCTAGCCATGTAATAAGCCAAGTTGAAGAGTTGTCTAATGGAGATACTATAGAGCATGTAACAAAGACATGTGTTCACATGATTTCTATTTCCTATAGAACATATGACATTAGCTCTAAGAACTTCTTCCCACTTCCTAAATTGAGGTTTAAGTTCATTAAGTTTCATTCCAAACGGGTCTTTGTTCACTTCACTTCCCGAAAGATTTTTCCTAGTGTTTGAGGTTCTTATGAAGAGATGGTCACGAAGTGCTTCTTTACTAATAAGAAGAGAGGCATAAATGGGATTACAATTAATGGAGTCAAGACTTGTAAGGTGCCACTTATCCGTGTAAAGACATGTTCCATTACTTGAGATACCAAGAATTTGAGCAAATAGTTCCAAAGGAATGGTGTTTTGATGGTGGTTAGTAGTGAAGTTTAAGGAGATTTGACCGTATTCATTACTAGAGAGAACCATGGTAGCATAGAACTCTAGAATGAACCTAGTACAAATTGGCTCATCAATATCTAGGAGACAATCAAAGTTGATGGTAGCTAAGTCTTGGCGAATAGAGTTTCCTTCTAGGACTGATGGATCAGTGGTTCTCCCCTCATGGACGTATCCTTTTTCTAAGCCCTTAAAGATTTTGACTTGGGTTGTAGTAAGACCTTTGGTCATGTGATGTTTGGGTAGATACTTAAAAGTGTCTTTGTGATTGGGGTATGTTGCGGGAGGCATGTTAATTCCTAGAAAACAAAAAAAATTCACTTTTTAGTCTAAGTTGACGATTATTGCAATGTGAATGTTCTAGTGTGTGCCTATATGCAAATGATGTGGAGACTTGGTTATCTTGACTTATTTTAATGCTCAAAACGTTTCGTAATGCGAGTTTTTATTATAAACAAAAGATAACCCAAACGCTCCTAGTTTAATGTGGCTTCTTTTGAATGTACCCGAAAATACATATTAGTTATGTATTCCCTTTAGCATTCAAGAGATTTTATGCAAATGATGTTTTTGTGACGTTTTTAATTTGTATTAACAATGAGACAAATGGTTGTGTTCTACTTGTGAGAAATTATTTTCAAAAAGTTCACTTGGGGTGTTTGACAAATTGTGATAGTAATTAAGAAGATGCAACTCCTAACTAAGGGAAAATATGATTAGTTCATGACCAAGGTTTTCAGGAATGAACAAGTTTGTGCATAAACCCTAAGATTTTAGTTTATGTGATTTAGTGGAAATCCTAGATATGGATTAAAAATGTAATTAATATAAAGAAAACTTACAATGATGATTAACAAGGACAGTACTTGATAAAGAGCCCTAATTTTCGAGAGTGTGAGTATTTGTGAGTGAATGGTGGCTGTTTGTGGGTTATAGTTATGATTTAGGGAGTGTTTTATTTATGATTCAGAAGAAAAACAGTCTACAGAGCTGGCGGACCAGGCGGAACCAAAAAGAGGGTTCCGCCCGTTATGATGAAGGGATCCACAGGTTTATTAGTAGAAAATTTTAAATAATTTGTTTTGATTTTTGTGATTTAATCCTAACGTCCAAAACTACAAAGTAGGTTCCACAAGATCTAGTTCCAGTCTAGGAAGGTTAAATGATTGTAGTTTGGAGAGATACGTAAGGATATTGACAATGTTGTTTAGAAAGGATATTTTCTCAATAGAAACTTTTCCTTTTTAAAACATTATCATGAACGACGTGATGACAGATTACCTAAAAGTCTAGTACGAGAGTGTTGAGCTGGATTCTAGTTTATGTCGATGGTTCCTTTGTTGAAGTAGAGAATGAAAATGTCGATAAGTGAAATCCCGTTTTTGGCGCGAGTTTTCTTGTTCTAACGGAGCTTGTTGACATGCTTTTACATCCGATGCTAATTCGAGAGCCTTAAGCTTCTTAGAGACTCATTGAGTAAGAAAGTATAAAAGTGCAAGTACCACTTGTGCTTTTTCTATCAACATAATTACCGGCATAATCCGAGTTGGTATACACTATGGTTTCTATTCCCGTTCCTTTGGGATACCATAATCCTAGATGTGTAGTACCTTTTGATGTATCCAAACAATCTCTTTAGAATGAATTGTTTTAGGATCATTTCTAAAACGAGCACATAGACAAGTACTAAACATAATGTTGGATCTATTTGTTGTGAGAACAAGTAAACTTCCAAACATTTCTCTATGTTTAGTTTTATCTATGGATTCACTAATCTCATTCTTGATAAGTCATATAAAACTTAATCATTGTATACTTGTGAATAACTAGGAATGTCTTTGGGTGATTATTCCTTGCTTTTGGAGCTTGCTTGCTTAAGTTATCAAAAAGTCTTTCATAGATTGACACTACATCCTCTTTATCTATTTTGAAAGATCTATTATATTTCAATTGTTGTTTTACTCTAATATCCAAAAACTATTTTATCAAATTTGTTTAATCATAAATATGACTCATGATTCAAGTTTTATGACCTTGTCTATATTACTTGATTCAATGTTTGACACAAGATAAAAGATGTTATTTTCATTTTGAACTTTTGTCCTTAATGTTTTGACATCTATATTTTCACTTTTTAATAGTTCATCTTCCTTGTTATTTTTCTTAACTTTCTTGTCTTATTATCGTTGGACTTTCGACTAAGTCATCATCTACCAAAGGTGATGTCTTAGAGGGAGGTGGTCATTCGTCGAATGTTAAATTCAACGACTCCTCTACTCTTTAGGTTTCTTTATTTAAAACACTATGAGTTTTGTTGTTTTGTAAATGTCCAAGAGATAAATCTTCATATAACTATGGGTCAAATTAGATGTGCAAATCCTTGATGTTTATAAAGCATTTTCTCCCAATCATCCTAACGTATTCTAATGTGCTTTATTACCCTTGTATATCGTATATGAAAGTTAATTACAAGAGTGGTCGACTTAGGACACTATTGAAAATATAAGGTATATTGTTAAAAGATGATATATTACAAACATTTGTGATGTGTTTTGTTATACTAAATTTGCAAGCATCACAAAAGTGTTGGTTATCTTATCACTTAGGAGATTCTTAGTTAGTTCACTTGTAGACAAGTATTAAGTGAGACTCACTCAAGAGTTTCTCGTGTCTATTCCTGAGAGTTTTAAAGAGCTGAAGCACCTTATATCTCCTATTCATTTTAATGTGGAAATCCTTTGATCCCAGAGGATCTAATCCTCGTTATAACTTACTAAAGAAATAACAATTAAAGGTATGGACTACTAATACTATACACGATAAATCTTAATGCTAACACCGTGAGATAACAATAGACAAGTTTAAATAACGCGTACCTTTTAAGTTCCATAGAGGAGCAACCAAGAATATAATCATAAAGCGTTTTATCTTGACTTGTAGGAAAGCTTGGAAACACAAATACTCATGAATCCAAGGAGGTTAGATATACATAAAAAAAACATGATATCCTTAATCCTTTTATCATAAGTTTCTATTAGAGATTGAGTTACATCTAAATCTCTCTCCTAGGCTTAACAAACTTTACTTGCTTTGTTTTACTTGTTGATGATGCATTCGAGTTAAATCTTAATCAGGTTTAATCTCTAAGTGACTTTTGACTTTTCAACAATCTTTCAAGAGATTTTGAACTTTCTTCAAACATAGCTAACATTTTTCCCTTTTCATTTTGTCTTTTAATTTCATGTTTGTAGTCTAGACATATTATGCATCCTAGATCAATTTCAACATTACTTTCAAGTCTAGATATTTTATCTTCTAACATTATTTCTTTTTCAAAATTATTCACAAGGGATTTTAAAGGTTCATTGTTAAAGATAGTTTTTAGGTCTATCTTACATAAAAGTTTAGACTCATTTTCTAGTTTAGAAAACTCTAGGATAAATGTATCAAAGCAAAAGTGTTCGGTTTCGAATTGTACCTTGCTTGTTATTTTATCTAATTGACAATCACAAATCGGATAGTCATCTTCATCTTCATCCGTGTCATTCCATGATACGTAAGCAAGTCCTCTTCGAGCTTGACCCAAGTTATCATCTTCACTTATACCTTCATTTAAAACATTTAAACTCATAGCACATGTATTTACTTCAACTAAGTATCTATCTATTAGTTTTTGTAAGACTACCAATTCATATGTAAGATCAAATTGATCATCTTTGACTTGACATATTTCTTTATGAAAATTTAATATATTTTTCCAAATGTCATTAGCCGTTTGGGAAAAATACACTATTTCATATTCAATCCTTAGTAAAGCTCTATAAATCATTATCTTAGCTTTAGTGTTTTTATCAACTTTAGAATATTCATCTTGATTTTCAAAACTTGTTTTTGTTGGTTTAAAATCACCAATGGAAATAATATGCCTAAGATCTTGATCAATTGATTTTACATACTTTTCAAATTTACTTTTCCATTCAAGGAAATTTTCTTTTTCAAATAGCGGTGGCTTTTGAATAGATTTCCCTTCTTTGAGATTTTCAAAATCCATGGATCGATTCAAGTTTTAAAATACAATATATTTTAAAGATCTTGAGTAACGTAGCTCTTGATGCCAATTGTGGAAAACTAGAAGGGGGTTGAATAGTTTACCGCTTTTTACTTATTATTCTTTGGAAAGCTTTACGTGTAATCAACGATTATAAAGAAAGAAACGATCAAACCATGACACGATTGTTTATCGTGGTTCGGCTACAAGGACTCTTTTTCCTTGCCCTACTCCACGCCCCAAGTTTTCAACTCGAGAGTTTCAAGCACTAGTCAACAAGCTCCTTTCACCGGTGGAGAAACCTTTACAATCGTCGCTTACACTTTATCCGGTACAAAGCTAGATACCGAGTCCTAGTTCAAGGTAGAACCAACCCAACGTCGCCTATCCACTATTTCCGACACTAAGCTAGATGTCGAGTTCTTTTACAAGGGTACAACCACTCCCAACACGCTATGTATTTTAAGGCCTAAAATACTAACCGATCACTCCTGAATATACACAATAAAATGAAGTATAAACTACACTAAGTTTACACAATGCTAATGTTAACAAGTCTTGCAACGTTGAGTTGAAACTTGTAACTTCTTGGATGAACTTGTGAACTTCCTTTCTACATAAGAGAATCACACAAGTGAGTTGTTACTAAGTTAGAAGAGAGTATATGTGTAAATTATGACTCTAAGTGATGAGGTATTTCTTGCAAATGGCTTGGTATTTATAGCCAACCAAACCAGCAGACTGGCGGATCCGGCGAAACTAAAACAAGGGTTCCGCCCTTGTACCCTGAGGGTTCCGCCAGGTCTGACAGTCAAAGACTCCAAGAAATCTTTTCATATCTAGCAATGTCACATCAAGTTTATGTAAGTCAACACACAATGGATTGAGTAGGAAACTATCCAAATGTGTAAGAGATCTTTATGGAAGGGAAGTGATAGTTACACCACTTTTTTTGATGCACACACAACAATTATGCATATAGCATGTTGTAACATGTGCATTAATGATGTAACATTGTGGTGTATGCATAAAAAAATGGTGTAAGTATCACTTCCCTTTATGGAAAGTCAACTACTAGACTTAGTAAGCTTTCCATAAATGCACATGATGTAAGTTATGATGTCATATTATGTTTTCTATATTAAGTAATATAACAAAGTTATGCTTAATATGAAATGTAAAGTCTAGTTTATACAAGACTAAAACTAAAAACATGTTTTACTAAAAACTAAAGTTTACACTTTGTCGTTAACAAAACTTAGCAAAGATCGTAAAATATAAATAACGTTTTTAGGTGATATTTGTATTAACATAATACATCAAGGGGGATCGGTTCTCCCCATACACTTGAACTTTTACATACTTTACATGTAACTAATCTAATGACTCGAATTAAGATAATCAAAACACTTGGAGTACTTTAAAATATTAACGCACATATGGGGGTAATAATTGATGTTCTTCCCCATTACCCCATAACAATAGTACTTTACCCATGAGTCCCGATCGTCCCAAAACAATACGTACAAGATATGACTCGACTTAGCAACCATGTAATCAATTAGACAATTAACAAAGGGTTAAAACAAATGTTGTAACAATCATGCACTAAAAATGAGTGCATACAAGGAAGGCTAAGGCAATTTGGGTGTACATTTGGGGGTGGATTGTAAACAAATTCTTCCTTTAAGTAAAATGCTTAAAGTTAGAAACGAAAAAGATAGGCTTTAGGGGTTGCACTAGGGGTATCGTGTACTAAAAATGAGTACATCGCAAAGGTATGGGAAAATTACTTGACCAATGAAGTCAATGTAATTATAAAAAGAAACAGGCTTAAAAACATGGGTTATCCTAATGCCTCTTATCATGTAGTAATTCCAACTACACGAATGTAGTCTCACATGTAGTCTTGGAATGAATCACTAACGCAAGTTCTAGAATCTAAATGCTACCGGTACACCTATAAGCACTAAGGCTTTTCCTAACAAATCTAGGGGCAAACCTCACATATTTGGGGTGAAAATTTTTTAGTGGTACGGTTTTTTTGTGCTAGTCATATAACTCATATCCATGAGACGCTTATTAAGACTAGAGTTTCACTCCTACATGTCGCAAAAAATTTTAAATTTGGTGCTAAAATTACCCTAGCAAGTGTTTCTCTCAGTTTTAGTACACATCTACTATTAGAGAAGACAAAAATCAAGTGTAATTGTAATCTCTAAGGGATCTTCATTTAACCCCCCCCCCCCCCCTTACACTTAAGCTGAACATTGTCCCCAATATTCAATTGAAAGAAAGTAAAAGTAAGGAAAATGAAAGAATGAAACAAATACTCCCCTGATTCGTTTGATGTGGATGATGTAGTAAAATGGTCAAATCCTAATCCAACAAAATGTGAAAATTTCAAGATTAAAGCAGCGCCAAAAGCTTGATTATCCATGTACATCTTCTTGTCCAATATAACCTGTTAATTAGTTGAGAAAACAAACAAGAAAACCTCACGTAAACTCGGCGGTAAATCTACATAAAATCAAATCCTAGAAAGCTAGTAAATATATAATGCTTGTGAAATGAATGTTTGCAGATTCCTGGAGTTTATAAAATACAGATTTTACGAAACTTTACAATTCCGGCAGAAAAACAAAACCTGCAAAAATTTCTAGAAAATTATACCTGATGTCGTCAGGTGATGCCTTACGCCGTCAGAATTGATCTGACAAAATTCTTTTACTTAGTTTCTGAAAAATTTCTAGAAAAACTTATGTTCTAATTCCTGGAATCCTGCAAAACAATCATTATAACTCGATACAAGCATTTGACTCAAACAAATACTAATATGCATGTTTATATCTCATTGTTATCGTTCATGTTCAATCCATTCTTAAAAACAAATTTAGATTTCCCTTACACTTATTTTTTGCAAAATACCTTTATATGTAATCAAGTCGGAGTTAAAAACAAAATAAAGCATTTTCACAAAATGTTTGATACATGAACAATAAGCAATAAAAACAAAACATACATACGGAAGCAAATAAAATCAAATAAACAAATAAAGCTTGGGTTGCCTCCCAAGAAGCGTTTTTCTTTATTAAAGAGTCTTGTATCTAGACTCAAAGTCATGCCCTATTACCTAGTGTCACTAATGCTCACGTATCCAAGTGTGAGCCATCTAATTGTTGCTTTATCTTTCTTATAGTCATCACTTAGCTCTAAACATCCGCGATAATACCTTTTATTCTTTTCATGTGGATATTTAAGCCCATTTCTTATGTCATTCTCACTTAACATATCATGAGGGGGAAGCCTATTACATATCTCGATAGAAAAATCCTTAAATCTAGGGTGTGCACGGGGCATTTGATAGACAAAATCCTCATCTCCGTCTGAGAATGTAATTAACACTTCCATAAGTTTTTCGTCTAATTTGGTTAACCTTTTGAAGGGCTTCTCAAACACGACTTGGGTTAAATTACTATCAACAAACTCTCCTTGATTCTCCATAATCATAAAATCAACTAAATAGACAAAGCTTCCTACAAACACATGCAATTTCTTTGCCCTAGCAACAATATTATCTCATTGGTACTCTAACTTATTCACCATGATTTTGTTATATTCAGTACGTGAAATTATGTTCATTGGTAAAGATGAGTTAAGGTAAGCATCAAAGCTCCTAAATCCGATTTTACAAGGAAATTGCATCTTAAATAAACTATCTTTCTCAATCTTTGTCCTAGGGTCGACATACTTAAGAGGATCATCTTCCTCTTCCCTCCTAATATCATCAACAACTTCACCATCACCTAAGTCCTCATCGGAATCTGAATAATAAAAAGGTCCATTTTCATAGTCAGTATCGTGGTCAGATTCACCTATATCAGAATTATTGTTAAAGTGATGGCAGGGTGACAGATTTGGTGGGTTTTCGTTTTCAGCAATAGGGGCCGGAATGGGTAGTTGGAAATTCTTACAACGGAAAACACGAATAACAGGAATCAAACGATCAATGCTATTGTTATCCATCGAGAAGGTTTACAAACAAAGGAAACAAAGAAGAAAGATAGACTAAAGAAAACCTATAAAAATAAAAAATAAAAATCTCACTAGAAAGGAATCTAGTGAGTAGACCTAATAAAAATAAAATTCAACCTAAACAATAACTATTCCCCGGCAGCGGCGCCAAAAACTTTGATGTGATGGATTGTAGTCTACACAAAAGTTTTACTTATCAAGGGATCTTGAAAAGCTTAGAATCCCCACCTTGCAGTGTACCTGACCGATGTAGTATAGTGAAGTGGAAAGTACCGGGGGATTGATCGTTCTCCACAAGGAATAGTGTTCGCTAGGATTGAAATTAATCTAACTAGGTCTAGAGGTGAGGGATGATTCTTTTTGTATTTTTATATTTTGTAGAAAGCAAGTAAAAATCTTGGTTTTTGGAAGAGTGGACGGAATTAGTTGCTAGTCAACTAACCCAATTAACTACTAATGCAAAATGAGAAAACTTATATATGGAGAAAACATGTTTACTTAGACTTCAATACTCCTTAGTTATCTTTTATTGATTGATAAGCTTGTTACAATTGCGTGGGTGACGGGTTGAATTTCTTAATACCATTCGTGGGGCCGGGTACAATCTTCCCCAACTCTATAAGCTTCTATATCTTCCTATGGCGACACGTTAAGTATCCTAACCATGGCTTCCTTAATAGTCACTTATGCATTAAATACAGCCATTAAAATCATAGTACACATCCGATTCATGTTTCTTAAGACGCTCAAGCAAGTTACCGTATAGGAGATTAGCCAGTTTAAGCCTAACATGGATTATCAATCACCCAAAAACAATTAATAACAAACCATCAATCAATAATCAATAACTAGGCTTCATTACATCTAAGCAAACACAAATAAACCTAGCCTAGCATGTTAAAAGAAAGACAAGCGTAATATATAATCGAACAACACATAGACATATTGAATGATTGATAGATTACTTATCTTTAATTGAACATGGAAGAAACAAGGGTATGAAGCCCTTAAAAAGTTCTGAAATTTGTACTAGGGTTTGTGTGTGTGTTCCACCAAAAAGTTTCTCTCCTATTGAATTTAAAATCAAGAACTATATATAGATTTACATGGGTGACGACGTTACCTTTTGATGGTTGACGCCGTCATCTCGCTGCGGCTAGGGTTTCTTGTCGCCCAATCCAACTTCTTGACGTCATCACTCTTTATGTCTTCTGGGCCGTCACGCTTTAGTGTTACACGTGACGGCCTACCCCTGGTAGGACGTGACGCCGTCACGTGTAAAACCTCAAATTGTCTTCTGGCGCGTCAAGTGTAAATGTAATATCCACCTCTTTTCACAAAGGCTGACGCCGTCCCCTTGAATATCTTGACGCCGTCAGGTGTAAATTCCAGCATGGATTCTTGACTTTGTCGTTTTCTTCACTTTTTGCTCCAAAAAATCCAAAATGCTTCCTTTTCCAGAATTCTCTTCAAAAGTACCTAAAATGACAAAAGGAATGATTTAGGGTAATAATTGATCTCATTATCACAACTTAGGGCTTAAATGACCCCTTAAAAGCATAAATTTTTTTCCCTCATCACCTGCTCGCCATCGTCATCGCACAAAGCCGTCGTCTCCATCGTGCACCATCCCGTTGTATCCACCTTAGTCCGTCGTCTCAATCGGAAACTCACGGCGTCTCTCTCCACCGCTCCGTCGACATCTCTTCTTTACTCCATCACCGCCTCACGGCGGCTCCGCCCCACTCTACCGCCATTGGTTTTGTGAATCTTTTTGCAACTTTAGAGGGATCCGATTGAATCTGATTATAGCTTTTTCAGATTAGGTGTTATAATCTTTTTGCAGCTTTTGAGGGATCCGATTGAATCTGATTATACCCTTTTCAGATTAGGTGTTATAATCCTTGTTTAAGTAAAATTAAGGTACTTTTTTATATATATTTTTTGTTGGTTTGATCTGCATTTTCACTATATGTAGTTTGTTAATTTTGCTTATTTATTATTATTTTTTTGTTTGTAAATTGTTGCTTTTTTGAAATATAGGTTGGTATGTTTTAATCATAATTTCTGTGAAAAGAAAGGATCTTATCGACACTCTTTATGCTGCACTTCCTCCAGCAACAGTCAAGTTCAGCTGTTAATTAGAATCAATAAAAATCGACCCGAATACCACTAAGCCAGTTCTTCGGTTCATTGATGGAAGCTCCATTATGGCCAAGGTACGAGCTTGATTAAGTACAAGCTGATCAACAAATCGATCATATTTATTAGCATTTCTGAATGGATCAAGTTAACTATCTTTGCGCCTTACTCCATGGTTTTAGTAGACTAAGTATAGGGTGAAACTATATTATTATGAAATCAACTTAAAGACTAAGTATAGTTCTTAATGCTTGCAGGTTGTAATTGATCGTGGCAAGTCAATCATTGGCAACTTTCTTAACCTCAAGGCTACAAAGATGTTTCCCTTATGTGGAGTTAGAGGTTTTACGAACTATCCATATGGTCATTTATTTGACCACGAGTTTGCTCGTTTCAGGAAGAACAACGTTCTTGTTGGAAGGATTCCGATCAATGGTAACTTGGTCTACTGGTTTATTGCAGAACCCTACGTTACTACAGGTTTGTTTATCAACATATGTTTGTACATTTCATGTACTTTAGTGTTGTTCCTTTATAAAGCTTCTTTTGTTACTAATTATGATATATACGATGAATAGATAAAAGAATTTGGGAAGATCCTGAGGAGATTCGACGATCAAGTCTAGAGTTCTTAAGTGATTTTCCCGAAGATGTTCAAGAAATGAATTGAATTCTGAGCCGTCTAACTGTTTTTACAACCGTGGTCGCATTACTGGAATTTTCGCAGTAATCCAGCTTTGTTGATTGAATGGCATGTCAGACCTGGACTCATCCAATCAGTTATTGGCTGTCTGACATCCGTTCAATCAACAACGCCTGATTGCAGCTAAACACGTGATCTCTACTGGGCCCATCGTTAGACCAAGTTATTGACAACCATGATAAACGCGTGCGAATCAACGAGGAAGGTCAAGTTGACATTCTCTTTTTATTTATGTTGAAAACTTTGTGATAATAGATACTTGAATTAACCAAAACATTTTTATCATAGGAACAAGGCTGGTGGGCACTAGATAATCTAAACCCAAGGCTCTCAGTGATTGATGTTACTACAGTTAAGGTAAAATTTACAAGCAACAATATGTTATCTTTTTTACGCAATGCCATAACTTACCATTAACAGTCACCTTATTCTAACAGGTGCACTATTCGCCAAAAACTTAATCCCAACGGTATTGAAACAAACCAACACATGAGCAGAGAAAACAAGCAACACATGACGACAACACCACCGCAACAATTAAAAAAAAAGCACAGGTATGTTCCAACATAAAGCTTTCATGCCATAAATCTTACATTAGTTAAGTAGTAACACAAAAAATTTTCCACATCTATAACAACTACCAACTTGAACCTTGATACATTTTCATCAAAATATCCCCAGAACCCTACACATTACCACCAACCCCTAAACCCAAAACACATCTTCAAAAAGACAAAAACAAAATGCATCAGTATGGCATGGCCTTGAGCTTCTGAATGAACGACAAAAGCTCCGTTGCTCACTTTTGTTTCTCCATAACATTCACTAAGATCATTGACACCTCTGTCAAATCTTGGGTTTGCAGATTCGTGAGCCCTGAAATGATCTGAACAGAGGAGTCAAAAGTAAACACCATCTCCAGCTCTCCAAGCACAATGTCCCTTCTCAGCCACACGACTCATTATATCCTTGGATTTTTTTCTTAGTTCCCCTTCATCCACCAATGTGACAGTGACCTCCCTCTCGAACCTTACAGCCATCATGTCTCTAACCCAGGTTGACCCAGCAGCAGCAGCTAACTCCTTGAAAAATGGCATAGGTGTTATCATCTTTTTCTTTGTTATAAAAAAGTTGCTTTTTTGTGAGTATATGTGTGTGTTTAGATTGAGATTTTGCTTTGTTAGTGATTAATTTATCCTGTTTGTATGTCACTTATAAGTATAGTGGCTTTAATTACCACCCTTGAGCCACACAAATTAATAATTACTCATGCTTCATTTCACTTCCACATACATGAACAAATATTAATTGTGTGTGTGTGTGTGTGTTTAATGTGTAATTTTTCTTTGGTTATTATTGTTAATTTGTGTTTCTATGTGACTTATAAGGCCAGTTGATTTGATTGCCACCCTTAAGCCACACGAATGAACAACTATTCATCATTAATTTCCCTTAACATGCATGAACGCACAATAACTACCCATCCTTTCATATCCAATAGTAGTTTGACCAAAACTAATCCAACATAACCATATTTATATCAAAGGTAACACACAACACCTATGTCATAAATAATTTTCTAACATAACTTATCATGGCTTCTTCTTCTTCCAACAACATCAACGAAATCAAAGAAGTATCTGGGTCTTATAATTTGGCAACGACATTCAAGAGTCATTTCAACAATGAAATGACTGAAGAGAAGGGTTGTTTGAAGCGATTCGTGGAAGAGCGTAATCAACTCGAAAAGAAAGTTGAGGACCGCCAGGTTACACTCAACGAGACTCATCATCTGGGTCCATTCAACGTAAAAGCAGTTGCTATTCTTCGTTGTCTAGTTGAAACACAGGAAAGGGAGCGTAACAGGATTATTTTGTTGACTAATCTAATCAATGATATCATTGATGGGAACGTAGGTTCTACAACTGTATTAGGCAAAAATTAACAACGTTACCCCTTCTGAGTGCCCCCAACAATTCCTTTTGCTTTCTCAACACTCTTTGTGCAAAAGCTTGCACCAAGCGAATTGCTAGATTGCTGAAATAACAAAAGGAACAGTTGTGGATACCAAGAATTGGTAATTATGTTATAACATCGTTTGTCAATATTAAGAAATGAACAACATGATGGACTTTAAAGTAAAAATGTTTTACTAAAGAAAGCAACACACATAAAACAACAACGTTACATATGCAGGTGGACACACTTTGGTACTTTGAGTCTCCACTGGAAATCCCATTGCCATGTCGACGAAATATGTGCAAAGGTTTGCACCAAACTCATTGCAATGACACTGACATAGGAATGGGTTTTTGAGGGTAAGCTCAAAGTACCAAGGTGTGCCAAGTATATCGATTCTAGAAAAGCATGTAAGTACTAGGACTCGTGTTGAATGGGATAATGAAGGAGGGTGGATTGCCAGGAACAATACACGTTATATCATTATCACAATCAACACACCTCAATTATCAAGGCCCATCTATTTGACGATGTATATGGGTTCCATTGATTAAATTGACCGAGTACCCTAAAACCATCGTTGTGCTTGATATTGATCACATTTTTCGTTAAACAAAAAAAAAAAAACCCAAATAATGGGATCAGGAAAAAGCACACATACAGTTTTAGGGAACTCAGTCAATTTAAGCAATGGAACTCATCTACATCGTTTGATAGATGTGCCCTGATCATTGAGGTTTTCAAAGTGAAGTTCAATGTAGCAAGCTGTGTATGGCCACATTACTTCGTGGATGGGTGGTTTTAGATCATAAAAAAGAAAGAAATGCAATAAACCAGCATACTTAACCCTTCTCAGTCCCCCTACAGTTCCTTTTGTCGTTTCAACTCCCTTTGAGCAAAGGCCTGCACCAGGCGAATTGCTAGATTGTTGAAAAAACAAAAGGAACTGTATGGGAACTGAGAATGGAAAACTATGTTGAAATTCCATACTCATTTATAAAGTTAAACCATTCATCCATAAAGTAGTGTGGGCACCTAATACATAACTTGTTACTTTCAACTTCTCTTTGAAACACTTTTCTAGAATCCACAAGTATATCACTTTGAGAAATTAGCATTACCTAAAGTATGATAGAATTATCGATTATATAAAAGTGAGTGAGCATTAGGACTCGTGTTGAATGGGATAATTGTAACAACCCGCATTTTCAGGACATTTCTCCTATTCACTATTCATCAGTTACTATTCACCGGTCACTATTCATCATTTTCGGAGTCAGTTTGTGATTCCGAGAAGCGTTCAGAAATTTTACTATTCTTGGGACACTATTCATTTCCGGAAGGAAATCACTATTCACGATTGCCGTTCATTTCATCGTAAACTGGGTTTACGGGTCTTCAAATTCGCAGCTAATATCACCACCCGCTATTTCCCAGGGCAATATTATTTTCTAAACTCGAATTTCTTGACATTTAATTTGAAACATTTTACATGAGCTCTTTTACTTGAATCGACGCGAATCTTTGAATAAATTCTAAGAACACTAGGACTTAGGCTAATTGTAGTCCACAACGCTCCGGTACCTTGCTCCTTCCCCAGTTCACCATTTTATTCTATAAAACAAATTCCTATTCTTTAAGTACTTACGGTTTTTAAAATCAACAAACGTAAATTTTTATTCAAGAATGTAACGCTCGACATACCCGACTTTCTCAACAATTATTTTTATGGTATTTTTATACTTCCAAAATTATTACAAAAGTCCCAAGAATATTTTCCGACGTCCAAGTTAAATTCTTTATATCTTACATTTAATTACGTATAACTTTCGTTAACTACTAAACTAACACCAATACATATTTTTACTACCCAATACATTCAAAATATACATTTTATACAAATTCAAACCAATTTCTTCCAATCCTAATTAATGAGCCCCCCCCCCCCCCCCCCCCCTATGCCTTGTCTTAGAAATACATTACAAAAGCTTACCAAATTTCAACATTTTAACACATGTGAGACAACTAATTAAATGTTGGTGGCTAGAACAAATATTTGCCCCCTCCTTTTTCCTTAAAACTCGGCAAACCAAGAGACCAAGACAAGATATTTTTGACCACAATTTGACTCATTTACTATATATATACCTAGCCTTAGTACTCATACTTAGTTACAAGAAAAGAAAAACTATCACCTCCCCACTTATATATACAAGTCGACACACCCAAGGAGCAAGGGAAGAAGGAAGTTGTTGGTCACTTTCAAGAGTACTTAGGGCAAGATTAACAAGGGTTGGATACTAATCTTGGGGATTACACAAGTGTTTTTACAACTCTCATCTCACTAACCTCTTTGTAAGTAATTTTTACACTACTAATACTTCATGATTTTCATGATTTTCATGCTTGTCAAGTATCTATACTTACTTATCACTTGGTACATGTTGATAAAGCTTTACATCCATCTTGATCTCTTAACAAGAAAATATGTTTTGAACAAGTTTTGATTACAAGAAAATTTACTAGTAAAAATCTTTACAAGAAAATGATGAAAACTTTATATATACATATATGTTAGTAGATTTTGAAGTTTTAAATACTTGGATGATCTTGTACATGGACCTTGAATATTGTTAAGTTTATGTTTAGATCACCATATCCTAGTTGAGAAGTTGATGGATGAACTAGGACTAGATTTGGAGTTGTTGTCAAGTGGTAATAATAAATAAAACACTAGGAAAAATAGTTGGACACTATTGAGGTTGAATCTGTCCCATTCGACTCTCCACAGAAAGATCAGTACCTTGGTGGCCCTAATAGGCTAGAAATATATGAAATAGACTTAATAACGAAAACATAGCCGCTTGAATGAGTTAAAACGGACTTATAACGAAAAAGATATGCTATTTTCAAGATTGACGACGAAAACTATATTTTCTGAAATATTGAATCTGTCCCGATTTTTCTAGCTAGGAAACTGAGATTTAATGATATCTAGACTAGCCGAGACCTTGAAAAACCTAAAGTATGCTTGAATACCTTCGCGGGAATATATAGAACTCGAAAAACGGAACTACAACGCAAAAGTTATGGCCTAAGGAAGTTGCGACGAAACAATAAAATTTTGACAACTTTTGTGCTATTATTAAAAGCTGATGGAAATATATATAATGGATTTTTGGACACTTTAGAGTGTAATTTGGCTAAAATGACGTAAATAAAAATGGTAAAGCATTATGTATACTTATTAGGTACGTTAGAGGTTTTCAAAGTACATAATTACAAGACGACTAATGTTTGGTCATAAGATTTACAAATTTCGTTTTCTAAAAAAAAAAAAAAAAGGTGGATGACTTAAATAATAGATCGCCTTGATTACCTACATTTTTTACGACAAAAATTTCAACAACATGTACAAGTGATAATGTAGTGTATGACTTGCATGCTTGACCTTATTTTTGAACCTAAGACATATGAATCATTTAGGTTACGGTTAGAGCGTTTGTGCCTCGATTTTCGTGCGTTTTCCTTTTTTTGGTTATCATATCGATTGTTCCAGGTGAGTTCATAACCCCTACTTTTACTTGTTTTACAACTGTTTTGGGGGAAGATACATGCTCCTTACTATTTAAATTCAATGCTTGTTTTACTTGAACGCGATTCATTTTCCCAAACATTACTGGATGGTTGAAATACTTGATTGAATACTTGAATACATTATGAATTACCTATTCCATCATTGATTACTTTCTTATGGACACAAGTGTATTACTTTATTGCGGACATAAGTACAAAACTTTTACATTGCCTGAGTTACCTATTACTGCCACTGAAGTCCCTTTTATCATGAACCGTTAATTACATGCGTGTGAGCGCGAATGCTGTGGATAGATCTATTTGGGTTGACACCCCGTCCGAGTTGGTCGCGCCAACCTGTTAAACGGACGCATATCATTCGGATTACTTCCGAGTGTCTGGCAAACACTTACTTGGGGCATTTTATGCTTGATTGCATACGATTACGTCGAGCTTCGGGGTCATGAGCTTATGGCATTGTATTTTATTTTTGGGTTAACATTGTATTTGTTATAATGGTTATCCCTACTGAAAATCTCGTGTTCCGCAAAATACTTGTTTACATAAACCAATTCATATTTGGCAGTGGGTCGTAAACACACAGGTTACAAGTCTCTTATTGCGGGACTTGCAACTGAGTGGATTTACGATGCCTTTGCTGGGAAATCTTCATTTAAATGCAATATATTTCACTTTACACTAAAATCTATGAACTCACCAGCTTTATGCTGACGTTTTAGCATGTATTTTCAGGTATTAAGCAATGGCACGCTACTGGAGGTTTTGGCAGGGCATGACATGGTCATAGAAGACTCTGATATTCATATGGGGACCGTTTTTAACTATTTTAAGGGCCTACTTCCGCACTACTTTTAAAAATGTAAATTCAACATTTTTGATTAAGCTATTTTATTCTAAATGATTCAAGTGAAAACCATTTTTGAACTTGTGTTGTAATACCAATTGAGTTACACCCCAGCTACATGTATGCTTCCGCTGGACCCGATTTATTCTGGGGGTGTGATAATAATGAAGGAGTGTGGCTTGTCATGAACAAGAAACACTATATCATTATCACAATAAACATACCTCATTGATAAGGATACATCTATCCAGCGTTTTTGATGGTTTCCGATAGTTGATTTGAATACTGACCTTATTATCATTTGCGTGCTTGATCTTGATCACAAATTAACTATCGGACACCGTCAATAACGCTGGAAGACATATCTTTATCATTTAGGTTATCGAGACAAGTTCAATCTAACAAGTCATGCCAGCACCTATTACATACCTTGATAGTTTGAACTTCTCATTGGAACACTTTTATACAATCCACAACTATATCAAACTGAAACTTAACTTTCTTAAATAACGCCTAAACATATATAAAACCAATTTATTCGCTAATTGTGTTAAAAACTTAATTCTCATACCAATAACTATATAAAATCTATTTTTTTGGCCATGATTTTTTTAAAAATGTATTAAGCTCCTTTCAGAAAATATTTAATGCATTTAATACGACGAGAAGGTTCACTTACGTGGCCTTCATCACGTTCGCCAACCAACGAGTCTGTATCATATGGATAACAACAGAGCGTGCACTTTGTCGAGCCATATGGAATAGATTAGACACTAACTTTTCACTTCCACCCATCCATTTTTAAAGCGACTGTCATGAAGAGATGCTGCATAAACATAAATATTCATAATTACTAAATGGCGAATAATATCACATGAATGTGGACAAATTACATATAAACCCGGATAACTAAGCAGAATTAGATGACATTTTCGAGGGTTGGGTAGGTAATTGTACTTTTGCCTTCACATTCAATGTTCGTACATGATTTAGTCAATCAATAGAAACAAGACCGTGCACTTGCACTTCTAATGTAGTACGGCATATGTCAAACCATATGCAAGTATTATGTAATTTTTTGGAAGTTAATTAAACAAATGTTCATATTAGTCTTATGTACTTTTTTGGTACTTAATTAAAACAAATGTCCATATAACTGTCATGTAATTTTTTGGTACTTAATTAAGACATATCTCCATATAAGTGTGATTTAATATTTGGGTACTTAATTAAAAAAAAATTCAAACCATTTTAGTCACTAAAGCATTCTTAGGAAAGAAACATAAATGAAAGGTGTTAATCTACTGATAAAGATGTAACGTGACCTGAAAAAAGTTGACTCCGCCTCTGTCGGCACAGCTGTAGCCAAGTACAATTTCCATTCACGGGGGTTGTCAAGTATCTTTAATAACAATAAAAAAATATAACCGTAAGTTAATGAAATTATGTCCACTAAGATTAATAAAAGGATGTTGTGGAACTCAAACATCTCACCCATATCTGAAAACTAAATAATATACATAACTTTATCAACCTTCCAGTCATACAGCAGGGCAGCAAAGACTTCCCGGCGATACGGCAGTCGAGGCTGACAGGCGGCTGTAAAAAAAACACTATTTCAGAGTAAAAATTAAATTAAAACTCAGATCTACAAACAATATGTAGAAATCTATGAGAAAAAACCTTCAAAACTTAATTACTAGTAACAGATCTATTATATAACAGTTACTCTTTGTGCGAAGCTGAGAAACAGGCAACGTAACCGGAGCAGATTGAATAATTGAAATGATACTGTAACAACATTGGAGATTGAAATAATAATGAAACGAGATGGAGGGAATAAGGGGTTGATGGTGATAGAGGAGAGACTGTTTGTTTTTAAAGTATCGTATTATTTGTATAATTATGATTTTTTTTCGTATACGGTCCTAGCAAAAGTCAATGGACAAAATAGTGTATAATATGTAAAATGACCAAAAAAGCAGTTGCCCTATATACGGTTGCCCAACTACTAATAGTTGCCCAAAATACAATACAGGACACGTGTCCCCCTATGATGAAAGCTGTCCAATTTTAAAAGTTGCCCCAGGCTAAAACGGGAATATTTCAAAATCGGGATAAATATATCTAGCACCAGGGCAACCAAACTATTTTACTATCTATCCCTTTTTTATATATTTATATATATATATATATATATATATATATATATAAAAGATCAATAAAATGTTATATATAAAAAGTTCCATATATAAATAACACTAAAATTTTATCTTAATATTGAAAAATATTTTTTATGTTTGAAATAGCTTTTTTGCTAAATATATTTGTATACTTTCTTTTTAAAAAAAATAAAGTGTGTAATTCGGATTAAACCGAAAACCGAACCGAACAAACCGAACTAGAATTCATCCGAATCAAACAGAAAACCGAATTTGAATTCGGTTTGATTTGGTTTACGGTTTGACCCTAAAAAGACTTTTAACCGAAATAACCAAACTGAATAAACCAAATAAACCGATAACCGAACCGAATAACTACCCTAGCTGTTGCAATGAATTCAAGAATATTTGTATATTGGGCTTTGGAGCCCAACAAGACTATTTGTATAGTGGGCTTTCGTTTCTAGAGTAAACTTATGGGTTTATATGCTTCATTTATTTCTAGGGTTTCATTCTTTTGCATTTTGGAGTTTCAACCAGCAGCGGCAGCAGCAGCAGCATCATATCATAACTATACGGCAAGGTACTTCCTCTAATCTTATTTTCCTTTTATTTGTTTGTGTTTTCATAGCCTTATCTTTTGTTTTAATACAATCATTGCTAATAATCTTATAGCTGTTAATACACAATTCAAGAAATTTGATTTAAGTAGATGAGCTAACGTGATTTCAGCTTATTTTTTCTAGGACATTTTTTCTTGAAACTTATTGGCTTATATAGATTTATCAGGACAAAATAAACTTATATAAGCTCGTAAGTTTCAAAATAAGTCGGTGTTACTGTTTGTTATAGCTTATTTGAGTTCGGCTTGTATTTTACAAGTCCCAATTTTTTGGCTTATTTTGGGACTTTGGGATTATATAAGTTTTCACTATATCATACTAATAAACTTATATAAGCTCATTGGTCTCAAAACAAGCCAGAAAATTGATGCTTATGAAATATAAGGCGAAATCAAATAAGCAGCTCATATAAGAAAAAATTAGGCTTATGAAACATAAGCTGAGACCCCATAAGGTTATAAGCTCAAAAATACGCTTAACCAAAAACCCCCTTAATGTTTACAATCTACGTATGTGAAATTGACTCGTTGAAAACAAATGACATTAATTTATCTAACTTGGGTTCAGGTGATGTTTGCAAATGATTAAGAACATTATTGTCTTGTTACATGTTTTTTAATCATATGTTTAAGGTATAAGAATCCTAGAAACAATACTTTGGTTGATTGCTATTGTCTAAAAAAGCATCTTAATGAATGGCATAATTTGTATATCACATTTAATTTTTTATTCACATCGTTTCACTATGTTAAAACTGTATTGATTTTTGCGGTTTGTAACTTTTTTGCACAAATTTGATCGAAATTGGTATAAACGCAAACAAACCCACACTTGGATGGCTGATAAATTAGTTTTAGTAAATGAGCGGCTTAAATGAAAAAAAAGTTAAATATTTGGGTGGCCTCCATATACGTTATCCCATTATTCTGTAGTAAATTAAATTAAAGATTTTGTCTAGTGACTTCAGTTATCTGTTTTGTCTATTATGTAATTTAGTGGTATAATAGAGCAAGTGTTATAATGCTGGTATTGTTGTGTTGATGCATACATTAAATTAGAACATGGAACTGCAGTGATCACTTCTAGGGATATAGTGTAATTGTTGGTTGAAATTTGAAATTCAGGAAGTGAAAGATGGAATCCCAGATCAAGCATGCGGTTGTTGTTAAAGTGATGGGCAGGACTGGCTCAAGAGGACAAGTTACTCAAGTGAGAGTGAAGTTTTTGGATGATCAGAATCGATTTATCATGAGAAACGTCAAGGGACCAGTGAGAGAGGGTGATGTTCTTACCCTGCTCGAGTCTGAGAGGGAGGCCAGGAGACTTCGTTGATTTTTATGTCGTTACTTGCATTTATTACGTAAACTTTCTTTATGTTTCAACTTTGCTGGATCTACCTTAAGACTTGTCCGAGTTTTACCTAATGATTAAATGCCAGACTCTGATAAGAGTTTCTTGATGCAGTACTGCAATTTTCCTTTTACTTGTGTGCTTATTAAATTAATGGATTTTGTGTTGGTTTTTATGTTTGTTAAACTGTTTAGAGTTGGTTAGCGTGTAGATGTTTTTGGGGCGTAAGACTGCATTTGTTTGGAAGTAAGAAGCTCAGTCTATGTTCATCAATCAGGCATCATAACCTGGTGTCAGGTAGTTTTATTTGTTTCTGGATTGGGCGTTGTCAATTTTCGTTTAGGGGCTCTGAGCAAATTGTTGCGCAAGTCATAATTGCTGATGTGCTTTAAGTAACATGATGTTTGATCAGTGTAACTACTCTGTTTTACCTGAAGTTCATTCTAGTTATAATAAAATTAGGTCTTTAGGCGATGACATTAGATTTAGGCGTGAAACTCTTTTTTTTGGGGGTTTGTTATAATGAAAGTCTGTTGTTTTAGTCAGTGAAGTAGTATTAGACTTGAATCATATGGCTTAAATGAATTCGGCCTGATTTTGAAACCAAACGGGAAGAGGCAGATATCAAACTCGTACTATATGTTTGTTAGTGAAGTTAGATATTATCAAAATACGTTTGTAATGCAAGTGAAGTTTGCGTCTTTCTAGGGTGAATTTATGGATTTGTCAGTGTGTACATAGTATCCCCATGGTGTTATGGCCGTTTTATGTCTTCTATTTGCTCAATTGGCTGCTTTTGTATGGCAGTGACGGTTTCATTGTTCTAATATGAAATGTGGTTTTTAATTTATTTATTGAAACAGATTTCGGAACCACAAGTTTATGACATACACAAAAACATACCCCGTATAATGGAGTTAGCTGTTTTAGTACGTTAAGGTAAAAACAACCACGATCAACAGTTCGTCATACCCCATTGAATAAAATGAAACTATAACTTTTAACTTTTAAACATAAGAAACCAATAACATATATTTATTTAATACATGTAACATCATCTATTTGATAAAAAGAATTATGTGTTGAAAGAAAAACAAGAAAATTATTAGAAAAGACAGGAATCTGCATCCTATGTGGGAATCTTGGGAATCAAATTTGAAAAGGAGATAAGAATCTGCAATGACCTCATCCAACGCATGTTATTTAAGAAAATCCATGCATTTATGTTCATGAAACAAATCTGGTTGCATCTCTCTTTTAGGATCAAACACATATCGATCCTGTGTTTGTAATCTTGTTTCCAATGAGCACCGAGACCACAAAGATATCCAGCTCCGATTCCTCAGACCAATTGCTCGACGACGAATCATCATACATTTCAGAAACCATACCTGAATGGAAGGATCAAATTACGTCGAGGGGTTTAATTGTTAGTGCTTTCCTAGGTACCATTTTCTCCATAATCACACACAAACTCAATCTCACCGTTGGCATAATCCCTTCTTTAAACGTTGCTGCTGGTTTGCTCGGCTTTTTCTTCGTTAAATCTTGGACTACTTTTCTTGAGAAGTTGGGTTTTTCGGTCCACCCGTTCACCAGGCAGGAAAACACAGTTATTCAGACTTGTGTAGTTGCTTGTTATGGCATTGCCTTTAGCGGTAATTTCCTTATCTCATCCTATCCTATCAACCGTTACATAAAGCATGCCTTTATATAGTTTATTACAGTCGATAAACTTGGAAAACAACTTGATACTTATAGGGTATTATTATATAACGGTTTGTTTTTCATTTTTGTAATTGGTAATTGCTTGTACTTGTAGGTGGATTTGGGTCTTATTTGTTGTCAATGGACGAGAGAACATACAATTTAATAGGTGCAGATTATCCTGGTAATCGGGCTGAAGATGTTAAGAATCCAGGGTTGTTGTGGATGACTGGCTTTATATTTGCTGTCAGTTTTCTTGGCATTTTCAGTCTTGTTGCGCTCCGTAAGGTAGTAATTAATAATTGTGTTTAACGTACTAATTTACCCATCTTGGCTATACTGACACAGATGCATAAGAGTTTGTAATTTTTCATAATTGGATCGTTTTGTGTGTGATTTCAGGTTATGGTGATGGATTATAAGCTTACATACCCAAGTGGGACAGCCACTGCGATGTTAATCAATAGTTTCCACACTACTACTGGTGCTGAACTTGCAAGGTAAGTTTGATAGCTGTAAAATCATCTTCTTATGAACAGTTAGATTTATCAGAATGTTGATACTGTGTTAATACAGTTAAGTGAACTATTTGACAATGCGATTCTATCTTTTTGTACAGGAAACAGGTAAGTTGTCTTGGCAAGTATCTGAGCATAAGCTTTGCATGGAGCGTCTTTAAATGGTTCTTTGGAGGTATCGGGGGTTCATGTGGTTTTGAGCATTTTCCAAGTCTTGGGTTATTCCTCTTCAAATATACGTAAGTTTGATCTTCTATATTTTTTGCATTTGCTACAAGAACGATAAGCAAAGTAATTGAGTTATTGCCTAATTTATACAAAATGCAACCATATTGATTGATGAGCGTAAAGCAATAAGTAGCATGTGATCCATTCCCTTAGATTGTCTTAACATGATATAAGCTTAGAAATGAAGTAATGATCGGACAATGTATTGACATATAACAGAAAATAGATGCTGACATCATTCTGTTATGCAGGTTTTACTTTGACTTCAGCGCTACTTATGTTGGATGCGGTCTTATTTGCCCACACATAGTCAACTGCTCGGTCCTTTTTGGAGCCATCTTATCGTGGGGCTTGCTTTGGCCATTCATTACTACACGTGCAGGGGACTGGTATCCACGTGATTTGGGCACCAATGACTTCAAAGGTCTCTATGGATACAAGGTACACATTTCCCATAAACAGCTTCTATTTCATTTCTTACTCAAAAATGTTGGGTGCCTGAACCATGTTATTTATTTTAACTTTAATTTATATCTTTTTCAGCCAGTGTTATCTTTATGTACTGTATATTATATCTTCTATACGCAGGTCTTTGTAGCTATATCCCTTATTCTTGGGGACGGGCTTTACAATTTGGTGAAAATAATAGTCATAACGGTTAAGGCTGTGTGGAACAACAGCACTAAACAAGACCTCCCTGTAATAAAGGATATACTAGGTGAGATATCACTTTAATTGACATAATTTGCCACAAGCCATGACTCTTTTGAATTTGTATGTGGTTTTATTTTTTTTGTTTCTGTATGTTCTCTGACTCCCTTACTATGCAAATTATACAGATCCTGAGGCATCGAAATCACTAATGGAGCAACAGAAAAGGGATGAAATTTTTCTAAAAGACAAGATACCAACATGGTTTGCAGCCTCTGGGTATGTCGGTTTGGCTGCAGTAGCTACAGCTGCAATGCCACTTATTTTTCCACCACTCAAGTGGTACCTGGTTCTGTGCTGTTACATTATTGCCCCGATTCTTGCATTCTGCAATTCTTATGGAACCGGTCTAACTGACTGGAGTTTAGCTTCAACATATGCAAAAATCGGTCTTTTCATGATCTCATCATTAGTTGGAAGCAATGGAGGTGTCTTGGCTGGATTGGCAGCATGTGGTGTCATGACCTGCATCGTCTCAACTGCAGCCGATTTGATGCAAGATTTCAAAACTGGTTACCTCACTTTATCGTCAGCAAAGTCCATGTTTGTGAGTCAACTAGTGGGAACTGTCATGGGCTGCATCATTGCACCACTCACATTTTGGATATTTTGGACTGCATTTGAGATCGGGACCCCAGACAGTCCTTATAAGGCACCCTACGCCGTCATATACAGAGAAATGGCAATTCTTGGAGTTGAAGGATTCTCTGAGCTACCAAAGCATTGTTTGGCTATATGCTGTGGTTTCTTCATAGCAGCCTTGGTTTTGAACATGCTACGGGATTGGACTCCTACAAAAGTGTCCCGGTTTATTCCTATTCCTATGGCAATGGCAGTACCTTTTTATATTGGAGCTTACTTTGCTATTGATATGTTTGTTGGGACGGTCATATTATTTGTGTGGGAAAGGCTGAACAAAAAGGAGTCCGAAGATTATGCTGGAGCAGTTGCTTCGGGGTTGATTTGTGGAGATGGGATATGGACGATACCATCAGCGATACTTTCATTACTTAGGGTTCATCCCATCTGCATGTCCTTTAGGGCTTCTGTAACCAACTGAGCATGTAATAACAGACTGCATAAGCAATCAGGAGGTGCGACTCGTGTTTATTAGAGTTAAGACATGTAAATATGGTTGTTTGATATAGTTTAGCTACATCCATATGGACCATATGTATTGGTTATATCCTGTACTTTATGTGGTTAATTAAGTTGTAGTCATTTCTGTTACTTCCTCCATAACAAATGACTCTAAAACATGCTTATAGGCACTTAAAAAAATAGCTTAATTTTCAGTTTGATGTGAATAGCTTGACCTCATTTGGGGTTACTACTGTTTTTTTCCCAACACCTTCCTATCTATGATAAAGAGCTTTTAGGATTATTTTGAAGATTATAGCATGTTTGGATTTTGGGAGTATGCATTGCTTGTTTTGCTAGTTAGATAAAATTGTTAAATGCTTAAAATGTTATACAAATGAAAAGTTATATGAAAAATGTTGTCATGTCTAGATAGATAAACATGTAGACTTGGTTTTTGTCAAAGCAATATACTTTAAGTTAGAGAATGAAAAATTGCGTATTTTATTGTATGGGTGTACACGAGTCATGCGTATTTCGAGTAACTCGAGCTCAAACTTGACTTGAGTTTGTTCGAGCCGAGCTTCATCAAGCCACAAGCTCGAGCTTGAGCCCATAAAACGAGATTGAAATATTTAACGAGTCAAGATTGAGCTAGACTCGGCTCGAGTTATTGTCGAGATTTTAAGTGATATATTTGTTTTTATTATATATGTGATGTATATTTTAAGCATTTATATGTAAATATATTAAGTGTAAATACTTATTTATGAACGTATCAATCCTTTCGAGCTGAATTAAAAGTTTATCTTTTATTTGAGTTTTAGTTGCATTAATATACACATCATTAAAAATAAATTGAGCTTCTCAAATTTATGAAAATTTAAATTCATAAGATGTTTGATGTTCAATATCAGCACTTACTAAAAGACAAAACTAAACGCTACTAATCACAAGTACTCTTTTCAAATTTAGAGTCTAGTTGCTTCCAGTTTAAGCTTTTCATTTTCTACTCTAAGATTTTAACACGTCGTACAACCGATATCAATTTCCTTGATTTTCTCAAGTTTTTTAACTCGAGAATTTCTTTTTCTAACATAGTTTTAGCAACTTTAAAAATTTTGTTTTTCGTTATGGCTTTTATGTTACCTTCACATAGTCTATTTTATTCATTTTGCAATGTATCATTGTCTATTAAAGAAGCATCATCACTATAATAAGAAAAATCAGAATGCACTTCATTTGATGTGTGAGCCATAAGACACATTTCATCATTGGGCCTTTCTTCATCTTCCTCAATGATATCACTCCAAGAATCTTATAAACGTCCTTTGGTTCTTGTTTCTCGGTGGTTTAGGATATTCTCCCATAAGATGATTCGGGTCTCTGCATCTAAAATATTTTCTTTCTCCATTGCCCTTCTTGTCATCCCGGTTCCTTTGGAATGACTTCTTTTCATCTCGTGGTTGTCTTACGTATCTACCTCTCCACTAAAGAACTTCTTAAAGTCCCTAACCACCATTGCATATTCTTCGTCTTTGTTGGGTCAATAATTGACCTAAATGTCCCTAACAAAGATTTGAGCATAAAATAGCCCAGACACTCACTGAAAGAATAACAGTGATTATCAAACTCACTGATGATCAGTGAGAATGCCTCTCCCTGATAAAGGGATGTAGCTCAGACAACATTCTTCAAAGAGTTGGCAAAGACCAACTAAAGATGCGCTTTAACTCATAAGGTACTTGAGCAAACATCAGGGACACTGAGATCTGACAAATGTCTCTAAATTGGTACCACAACACAAGGTATAGAAAACGGATTTACCTTATCCGTTTTAAACAAAATTTTCATTAAAAGATTTAAATAAGTTTAAGACATCATTCAAGTGCGGAAATGCAAGCCCATAAAAGAATTTATGCGGTCCCGGATACATCAGAGTAATCTATGACCATGCCATGCCATGCCAAAAGCCTTCAACAGTTAGCTATCGCCTTAAACCGGAAAATACATGCTAAAAAGTATCAACACGAGGTTGGTGAGTTCATAGGTTTGTATAAATAGCAATTTAGTATAAAAGAAATTTGAGTTCAATAAAAGTTTTGTGACCATTGAGTCGCTCACAATGTCATGGAAATATAGTTTACTTTCAAGTAAATGTAGTAATGTGGACCACAAGATTTTCGAGTGTGAATAACCTTTCACATAAAAATCAAGTTCAGTTTTAGTGACTACTGCTTTACTCACAGCGTCATGAAAAATATAAGTAAAGTAGACCATAAGTATTAAGCATAAAGTTGGACCATAGGCAAAGTATGTGATCATTACAACGAATATAATGTCACATAAAAGTAAAAGTCTATTACGCTAGCACTAAGTTCATGCAACCGAAGCTACGACAGTGGTGTATGCAAAACGTTGTCATACTAAAAAGGGGCCCATTGCGAGTGCTTATCCCGTTACACTCGATTCCGATATGCTATACGTTTCGCATTGACCCATGTATGGCCAACCGAACGGGGGAGTCACCCCCAATAGATCTCTTTATAGCATTCGCGCTTCCCCGCAGGAATTAACGGTCCATGAGTTTGGGCAAGTGGGATTCAGTGTCTTAGGCTAATTCCACGTAATAGTTTAAATAAAGCATAAATTTAAGTGTGGTCCATAAAAGTGTTTTGCATGTTTCTCACCCCAAGTTTTGCAAAGCAATGTAAAGTAAAAGAGTGGGGCTTTAAACTTGTTAATACAAATATCGCCTAAAAACGTTATTTATATTTTACGATCTTCGCTAAGTTTTGTTAATGACAAATGTAAACTTTAGTTTCTAAGTAAAACATAATCTTAATTTTAAAGACTTGTATAAACTAGACTTTTGCTACATTTTACATTTCATAAAACACAACACTTTTTATTTTCTAAAAATAGAATTGTCACATCACATTTATGGCAAGTTTTGTCATTATACATTTATGGAAAGAAATGTGTTTGACTTACTTAGATGTTGCTTGCAAGTTTAGTATTTGACTTGATTTTATGTGATGTGACATTGTTTGGTTTGCAAGAGTAATGAGATGTGACTTTGTTTGGTTTGCAAGATTTATTGCAAAACCAACTGCAAGCCCGGCGGTACCCTGGAGGTACACGGGCGGAACCCTTCTTAGGGGTCCGCCTGATCCGCCAGACCTGCAGAAGGTTTGGCTATAAATATTGAGCCACAAGTTGAATTTTGGCTTATCACTTGACAATATATTTTACACACACATTCATTCTCTCATCTAACCTTTTAACATTTCATATGTGAAGTTTCTTTTTGTAGCAAAGAGATTCACGAGCTTACTAAAAGTGACAAGTATTCAACACAACGTTGCAAGACTTGTTAGCTTAGCATTGTGTAGACTTGTGTAGTTTACACTTCATTTGATTGTGTATTTTCAATAGTGATCGGTTAGTACTTTAGTCCTCAAAATACAAAGTGTATAGGGAGTAGTTGTACCCTTGTAAAGAACTAACGGGAGTGGTTGTACCCTTGGTAAAGAACTCGACATCTAGCTTTGTGTCGGTAAAAGTATAAGCGACGTGTAAGGTTTTCTCCGCCGGTGAAAGGAGCTTGTTGACTAGTGAAAGAAACTCTCGAGTTGGATACTCGGGGCGTGGACGTAGGGCAAGGAAAAAGAGTCCTTGTAGCCGAACCACGATAAATACTCGTGTTATGGTTTGATCCTTTCTTTCATTTACTTGCATGTTATATATATTGTGTTTGTGTACATATCTTTGATCAAACGAAAAGTTTCAAAGCTAACTTAACAAGTTAAAAAGATTTTAATCGGTAAACTATTCAACCCCCTTCTAGTTTTCCACAATTGGCATCAAGAGCTACGTTACTCAAGCTTTTAAAATATATTGTGTTTTAAAACTTGAAACGATCCATGGATTTTGAAAATTACAAAGAAGGGCAATCTATGCAAAGACCACCACTCTTTGAAGCAAATGGTTTTATATATTGGAAAAACCGTTTTGAAACTTACGTGAAATCTAAAGATATAGATTTGTGGTATATAATCATTGATGGTGATAACGTAGTTACTAACATTAAAGATGATGATCAAAAGAAATTAATAGGTAAAAACAATGAAGCTAAAATGATGCTTTACAATGCTTTGCCTAAGAAAGAATATGAAAGAGTCTTTTTGTGTAAAACCGCCAAAGATATTTGGCAATCTTTAATTGTCACTCATCAAGGAAACTCACAAGTTAAAGATAACAAAATTGATCTTCTTGTTCAACAATATGAACAATTTGTTATTTCCGAAGATGAGATTATTGATAATGCTTTTTTTGCTAGATTTAATACTATTATTACTTCACTTAAAGCACTTGACGAATCTTTTTGTAGTAAGAACTTTGTCAGGAAATTTCTTAGAGCACTCCATCCGAAGTGGAGAGCAAAAGTGATGGCAATTGAAGAATCCAAAGATCTTTCAAGCATGTCACTTGATGAGCTAATTGGAAACCTCAAAGTTCACGAAATGGTAATGGAAAAAGATTCGGAACTAGTTAGAGGCAAGAAAGAAAAAGTTAAGTCCATTGCCTTGAAAGCTAGAGTCCAATCAAGTGATGATAAAGAATCTACTTCGGATAGTGACGATGAGGAATATGCTATGGCCGTTAGAGACTTCAAGAAGTTCTTTCATAGAAGAGGAAAGTTTGTAAGGCAACCTAAAGATGACAAGAAAACTTTCCGAAAAGATCGTGATGATAGGAAATGAAAGGTTGAAAGAAAATGCTATAGGTGTGGAGACACAAGTCATCTTGTAGGAGAATGTCCAAAACCACCCAAGAGCAAACCTCAACAAGCTTTTGTGGGTGGTGCTTGGAGTGACTACGAAGGAGATGACGATGAGCCAAAGAATGACGATATTGCTCTCATGGCTCACAACTCAAATGAGGTATTATCCGACTCATCTTACTCCTCTATTGATGATGACACTTTACAAAAAGAATATAACAAACTTTGTGAATTGAGCTTAAAAATCATAAACAAAAATAAATTTTTGAAAACAAAAAAGGAGTTTTTGGAAAATGAAGTTTATGAGTTAAAAGAAAAAGCTAAGAGATTAGAAAAGAGTAAAGGTATTGACACACCTTTCAAATCATGTGAAGAGCTTAAACTAGAAGTTGAGAAACTCAAAATTACTCAAAATGATCTAATAAAATAAACCACAAAGTTTAAGAAGTTCGATAAGAGCATTTCTTGTGCGGATGAAATTATGAAACTTCAAAAGTCACCCTTTGATAAAATAGGACTAGGATTTACGAAAATAGAAACTTCAAAGGGTCAAATGAAACAAGAAAAGATTGCACAAGAAACAAATAAAATTGCTACAGCAGCCTGCGGATCAGGCGGAACCCAATTTAGGGTTCCGCCCGTTGGTCCCGAAGGTTCTGCCAGGTCTGCTGCAGCAGTAACTCCATCCACTTTGGATCGTTCAAAATTTGTTAAAGTTACATACAAAAGTGGAACAAAACCCATGTTTAAAACTGGAGTAGGATTTAGTAAAAATGAATTTAGAGCTAAAACTACTCAACCAAGACCTAAGACTCCAATTCCCAAACGCCCCTTTCCAAAGAGCAACTTCAACGCTCGACCAAACTACCAACATGTTTGGAACCAAAACACTCCTAGACATTACCAAACTCCAAACCACATGCCATGGAACCCTTATGCTCTATTTTCATACTTGGAACAAATTAATGGCATGCTTAACCAAAATGGACCCATGAGAAATTGGGGACCAAATGTTTGAGTGTTTTTCATAAAATAGGTGTGACTCAAAGTTTGTTTGGAACCGGATGAATGGATTAAAGATAGCGGTTGTTCAAGGCACATGACGGGTAACAAAAGCCTCTTCACTTTTTATCACAAATGTGACGGAGGTAATGTTACGTTTGGTAGTAATGCTAAGAGCAAAATCATCGAAAAAGGTACAATCTCTCATAACTCCCTTTTTATAGATGATGTAGCTCATGTTGATAACTTAGGTTTTAATCTCCTTAGTATTAGTCAACTTTGTCGTAATAAGTATAATGTCCTTTTTAGTGAAAACGAAAGTAAAATACTTAAAGATGGTATAACCATAGCCAAAGGTGTCCTTAAGAACAACGTATATGTCATGAAGATGGATCCAACATCTAGAGACAAACTTTGTCTTACCTCATTAGATGAATCTTCAACTTTATGGCATAGACGTTTAGGACACGCTAACATGAGACTAATCCAAAACCTCTCATCCAAAGACTTAGTTCGAAACCTACCTAAGTTGAAATATGACCAACACTTTTGTGATGCTTGCAAAGTCGGTAAACAAGTCCATAATAGCCATAAGGCTAAAAACTTGGTTTCTACATCTAGGTGTCTAGAACTTTTGCATATGGATTTATTTGGTCCATCCGCTATACAAAGTTATGGAGGTAACTTCTACACTTTGGTCATAGTTGATGATTACTCAAGATATACTTGGACAAAATTTTTGAAAAGTAAAAATGAAGCTTTTGATAAATTTGAGATTCTAAGTAAGAAAATTCAAAATCAAGTAGGGTCTAATATTGTGTCTATTAGAATGGATCACGGTCGTGAATTTGATAATGAATTTCAATTTGGAAACTTTTGTGATAATAATGGAATAACTCATAACTTTTCGGCTCCACGTACTCCTCAATCTAATGGTGTAGTAGAACGTAAAAACCGGACATTGCAAGAGATGAGTAGAACAATGCTTAATGAACAAAACATTCTACAAAAGTTTTGGTGTAATGCCGTCGACACTTCAACGTACATGTTAAATCGAGTCCTAATTAGACCATTTTTGAATAAAACTCCTTATGAACTATATAAAGGTAAAAAGCCTACATTAGGATACTTTAAAGTGTTTGGGAGTAAATGTTTCATTCTTAACACCAAGGATTATCTCACCAAATTTGACCCAAAGTCTTATGAAGGTGTATTTCTTGGATATTCACAAAATAGTAAAGCATACATTGTTTTGAACAAAGAAACCTTAAGAGTCGAGGAATCGTTGAACGTAACATTTGACGAGAGTCCACCTCCCTCTAAGACATCACCTTTGGTAGATGATGACTTAGTTGAAAGCCAAGCAATAGAAAATCAAGAAATTTTAAGTGAGGACAAGGAAGATGAACTATTAAACAAAGAAATTGTCAATGTCAAAGAATCTAAAAGTCATCCATTAGATGGTGTCATTGGCAATATTAACGAAAGAACACTAAGGTCAAAAGTTCAAAATGAAAGCAACTACTTTTGTTTCGTGTCAACCATTGAACCTAAAAATATTAATGAAGCCATTAAAGATGAGTCTTGGGTAATTGTAATGCAAGAAGAGTTAAACCAATTTGTTAGGAATGATGTATGGACATTAGTTCCTCAACCAACGAGTCAAACTATAATTGAAACAAAATGGGTATTTCGAAATAAAATGGATGAAAATGGAATTGTGTCTAGAAACAAAGCTAGGCTAGTTGCACAAGGATATAACCAACAAGAAGGCATTGACTACGATGAAACTTTTGCTCCGGTTGCTAGGCTCGAGTCAATTAGAATCTTACTTGCATATGCATGTGCACATAATTTCAAACTCTTTCAAATGGACGTCAAAAGTGCATTTCTAAACGGAGTCATTAATGAAGAAGTGTATGTTGCTCAACCACCGGGCTTCATCGATTTTGAAAAACCAAATCATGTTTACAAACTTAAAAAGGCTCTTTACGGACTTAAGCAAGCTCCAAAAGCATGGTATGATCGACTTAAAACATTCCTAGTTGACCATAAGTATACCATGGGCTTAGTTGATAATACTCTCTTCACTAAGAAGAAAGATTCACATATTATCATAGTCCAAATCTATGTTGATGACATTATATTCGGATCAACTTGTCAAGAATTATGTGTGGATTTCTCAAAAATCATGCATGACGAGTTTGAAATGAGTATGATGGGAGAACTCAACTTTTTCCTAGGACTCCAAATCAAACAACTAGAAGATGGTATCTTCTTTAACCAATCTAAATATATTAAGGACATGCTTAAGAAATTTGGACTAGAAGATTCGAAACCTATCAAAACTCCCATGTCCACGAAAACTAAACTCACCAAGGATGAGGAAAGTGAATCCGTAGATAGCACTAAATATAGAGGTTTGATTGGTAATCTACTTTACCTAACGGCTAGTAGACCCGACATTATGTTTAGTGTTTGTCTATGTGCTCGTTTTCAAGAAGATCCTAAAACTACCCATCTCGAAGCCGTTAAAAGGATTTTTAGGTATATTAAGGGCACTACACATTTAGGTTTATGGTATCCCAAAGGAACGGGAATAGACACCATAGTATATGCCGACTCGGATCATGCCGGTGACTATGTCGATAGAAAAAGTACAAGTGGTATTTGTACTTTTGTTGGACATTGTCTCACCTCATGGTTCTCTAAGAAGCAAACAGCTCTTGCTATCTCAACAACGGAGGCCGAGTACGTTTTGGCCGGAAAGGCATGTCAACAAGCTCTTTGGATGAAGCAAGCTCTTGTCAACTACGGAATTCAACTCAACGACATCACAATTGTTGGATCGTGAACACCTTGAACTTGTGTTAATATTGATACTTTGGGTGATACCACTAAGTATGCGGAATCTACTTAATGATACTTAGAAGATTGATTGTGAATGAAACAGTTGTATGTATGTGAGAACAATGTATGTAACAAACAAATAGCTCCAATATTATTAATGATAATAATACGAGTGATCTATGATATCACTAGGGTTACACCTTGAAGCTCTAGGAAAAACGTATTAGAAAGATATATTCTAACTATAACCTAGGATCTCCTTTTATACAGCAAGGAGTCCTCTTCTACAAGATAAGTATAATGCTAATAGAATAATATATACACAAGATCTATTCTATATTTATCTTTACGCGTTTCTCTAACAGTTATCAACTTAGCAGTGGTAATATATGTTCTTGCAGTGGTAATGAGTTTCCACTGCAAGTACAATCTTCTGCAGTTGTAACATCTTCACTAGCCGTGGGAACTGTTAGTATAATTCCCAACAATCCTCCCCTAAACTTATGATTTATAGGTAAATCAACAAGTTTTCTTCAAGTATACAATAAACCTGAGGATATGGGAATTCTTCCAAACACTTATCTTGTTTTTCTCAACATTTTATCAGCTCTTGCATATTGATCTTGAATCTTCTGAATCAAAGCTCTAATCTTTTCATTATCTGCATAAACTCTTAACTTTGATTTCAACATTGCAGAAAGAGTTGTAGCTCTAAGTGGATATTCCTTCTCAGCAAACATAAACACATCCACTTTATCTGTTGTAGAAACATGATGAACCTCACATTTATCAAAATATGTCCATGTAGTATTCAAGTTTGATGAATCAAACTTCCAATACTTATCATTAAGATCTGGTTCATATAGTCTTCTTAAGTCAACCCAGAGCTGCATTTCTTTCATATCCTTGAGAGTATCAGCCTTGAATCTTTCATTAACAAGCTTCCAAAGAGTATCAAGATCATCTCTATCACATGCTTTAAGAAGATCTTCAAACTGAATGAATGATGAAGATTCTCCTCCCAGTCTTATAATCTTCCAAGTAGAAGCAAAAGTCTTTGCTGTGTACACTTCCCAATCAATAATTGGATGTTTTGTTTGTAAAGAATCTGGGTAGAAATCTTCTTCTTCAACAATGATAATTGCACTTTGTAGATCTTCTGCACATTTCTCAGATTGAGATTCTTTCTCTTGAGGAACTTTCACTCTTTTTGTGACATGATCTTCAACTGTTGAAGCTTTCCTTTTACTTTGTTTAAATCTTTCAACTTCTTCAAAATCAATAGGTCTGAAGGTACTATCTTGCCTTTTAATTCTGTAGTAGATACCTTCAATTCTTTCATGAGACATACCTTTGAAATCAACCATCTTCCAAGTTCTAATATGGCAGCAAAATACTTTCATCTCATGAATGATCTGTGCCTTTGTAGGTTGTCTCTATTTCTTTTGACCTTTTCTGACTTTTCCAATAACCTCATCCAGTGCTTGTTGATTCTTCATTTGAATGAAATCAGCAAATTGAGCTGTTCTTTGTTCTTCTGTCAAAGTCTTGTTAGCAACAAGCTCAATAGCTTTCTTCTTTACAACTGGATCATGTTTAATCATATGTTCAATCTCTTCATCTGTTGGAACATATGAGAACATAGGAGGTTTCTCATGTAAGATAGTTGGTGGAATCACTGAGAGTGGTTGTGCCATTACTGCTTCAAGTTTATCTAACCTCTGTGCTTCCATAAAACCAACAACTTCATCCTCCTTTTGCTTTTTCTTATGTTCAATCTCTGCAGCTTCAAATTGTTCTACCAATCTTGCATCAAAATCAATTTGAGCTTGATCTTTCTTGGAAATCTTTCTTGTATGCTTTTGTTCTGAACCAATCACAATTGCTTTACCTTTGACTGATCTTTTTCTGGCAGCTTCTTCCTCTGCAGTGGTAACTAATGGAACATCAGTGGTAACTTTTTCACTTACAGTGGAAATTATTTGATCAGTGGTAACTTGTTCTGCTTTAGTGTCAATTGGTTGAGCAGTTCCAAGAACATCTTCAGAGTTAAAACCAGTATCAACAACCATATCTTCAAAATCCAATTTCCTCCCCTCAATCTCAGCTACATCATCTTTTGCTTGAGCATTTTCAGAATCATTGAGCTCAGCAAACATATCATCAAAATTAGTGCTCCTCCCCTTAATCTCTGCATCTGTTTTCCTCCCCTGTTTGGAAGAAGTTCCCAAACCATAACTAGATCCTGCAGAAAGGGCATCATGAGGTGATGATAATGGAGAAGAAACCACAACTTGAACATGTCTTTTCTTCTTGAGATTCACAACTTCATCCTGCAACTTTTGAATCTCAGCCTTCAATAGATTCAACTCTGTGGCATGTTGTTCTTTGGTCTGTGCCAGATCTTTCTCCAGAGTTTGAACCTGTTTGACTAATTTGGTACATAATTCCATCAATTCAGTTAGTGTCACACTGCCCTCAACACTTCCAACTGTGTTACCTGTTGGGAGAGGTGAATCATAAGGCATTGATTCAGGCTCTTCTCTAGTTGGACTAGATTGAAGCCTTGAACCACCACTGCTTGTTCCTAAACCATAAGGGTCAGCAACATGCAATGTTGTCATGGAAGGAGTTGGCTGTTTTTGCCTCCTTTCATATGTGTGAGTTACAGCAGGGATATGTTGAATTTGCGGAACAGAAATAGTGGGTGTGTGATGGGATACAACTGGGATTGTTGCATCTTCACCCTGTACTTGAGCAATTTTAGCAAGCATTTGAGGAAAAAGTGGATGAACCTCCCCATTCCAAAGATATGAGGCCTTACTCATGTTTTGAAAAACTTTAGGCTTAAGACAGGAAGGTTCATAAACTCTATTGTGATGTTGCAGTTGAAACTCATTTAACACTGCTTGCACAAATCTTGGATACATTAAAAATTTATATGGACTCTTTACATTGCCTTTCATGTTATTAAATATAAACTTTGAAAAATTGAAAGTCCTATCAGTTGCCAAACATACCAAAGGATAAGCCATGGTAGATGGAAATTGTTCATAAGAAGTTTGCTTAGGACTAAGGCAATGCAACAGAGTATGTATCAAAAATCTCCAATGAGGACAAAAACATCCTTTTCTAAAAGTAACTTTTTGGTCAGATGTATCATACCCCATGGAAGCAATATGTTGAAAAATTTCGGAATTAGGTAATGTGATGATACCATTGAGATCATCCAATTGGAGAACTCTCCTCAAAGATGACTCAGTAACATCAATAATTACCCCATCCACTGTGGCTCTAAGAGCTTCCACAGATTCATGTGTGTTCCTCTGTTCAAGTGTTATGGACTCCACAGAGTTCCAAAACTGTTTGATTTGAGAAACAAAGATTGTGGGATTCATAGTTAAGGCATACCTTATATGAGTTGTGTTTAGGAAATCCATAATCTGATGAAAAACGGGTCCACTCTTGTCGTTTGACTTTTGTAGGTAAGCCACTTGGTTGTGTTCATCTGCGAACTTGAGAGTCACCATGATTGAGAGATAAAAGTGTTAGTAATCGAGAATAAAAAGCAAGCCGTATAATGATCAATTTATACTAATAGGGTTTTGAGGAAAACGCGTATGGTGAATTATCTATAGAAAGATTTATCTTTAGAAAAGAATAAATAAAGTTTGGTAAGTAGATAATTCCCAAAAATTTTACCCTATTAATAAGGAAAGACAGTTATATTTGCAACGGCTAGTAAAAATAAGATTACTGACACACAGTTGTAACGGCTAGTTCACCAGTGGTAAAATTTACACTTTCAGTGGAAATGGTGAACTTGCAGTGGTAAAAATCAACAAAATTTCAAAGAGCAGTGGTAAGTAAAACATGTAAAATTAGCTGCTCTTATCATAGTTTTTAGCAAACTATCAGCTATCAACGGATTTGATATGTCTTTACCATGAGCCGTTTGCTATGGACTAGCCAACTCTTGATCACAAGGATGTATGGTGAGTTGATAACCTAGTTTTTGGTAAACTATCAACCATGAACGGATTTGATGTGTCTTTACCTGTAGCCGTTTGCTCAGGACTAGTTGATTCTTATGTGGATAAGACATGGTGAATCAATAACCATTTGTTGTGTGTCTATGATACACACCTTATTACTCCAATGATATGGGTTGTATACTACAACACAAAATAAATCTCATCTTAACCCATAAAAATTAACCCAAGTAACTTTTTAACCAAGTTACTATACACAAAAATATCTTCTCAAAAGTCAAACAACAGTTACTTCTCCAACCAACCAAAACAGATGGAAGTAAATAACCTTCATTAATTAGCATAACACCTAACCTTGGCTTATTTAATCACCTCCAAACACCACATCTCAGTCACCAATTTACCCCAAATAATCTTTCAAACCCAAATTTCCCAATCAACCCAATTCTCTTCCAAAACCATGTCATCAAACCCTGAAACCTCTGATCAACACTCTTCTTCTCCAACATCAGAAGAAGATGTACCACCATATCCATGGGGGCTTGAAGATTCTGACTATGAGAGAGAGATGGAGAAATGATGGGATGCACAAGAAAGACAATGGAATGCACATAGGAAGGGTGAATCAAGCCATGTTCCTAATCCTGCTGAGAGAGAACTTGTCTCTCCCTTCATCTGTACCTCTGATGAAGAATCTTCAGAAGAAGAAAATGAAGAACCAACCTTTCTTCCTCCTTCCACACCAGAGAGATCCCAACCAGGATCAAGTAAGAGAGATCCATCTCTCCCAACATCACCAAATTTGGTGTTGGATCTTCCTGCTCCAGAACCTGGTCTTCTGCATCAAGAACATATTGGATAGAGCAAGAAGGCTCAGATCATACATAAGGGAAAGGAGAAGCAGAAGTAGATGATTGAGGAATGTTGCCAAGGAACAAAGTTCTTGAGTATTTTCTTGACTTTGGTACTTGAGCATCTTCACAGTCTTCCTTCTCTTCTTTTTCCATTTTCATCTTCAGCTTCTTCATTGTACTTGTCATAGCCTCAAGTATTATGTAATAATTGATAGAAGCTAGTAGTACTCAATTAGCCAAATGTTTAGGAATGGTCTTTGTAATTCAATTGGAACTTTGAATGTAAGCTGTAACTTGTGTCTTTGAATGAATGAAAAGATCTTCTTTAATTAATCAATTTTTTAAGACCTTCAGCATTATTATCTTTGCAGTAGAAACCATGTTCAGCTTATTTGACCACATTCCCTTGGCTACAGCTCTTTGTGACTTTAACACACTACTTGCAATCTCTTAACATTTGCAGAATAGACATATACCAAACAACTTGCAAACATATTAGTGAGTCACTGTAAAACTCAGAAAGTATTATCAAGTCATTCATAATCATTAGTAGACTTTGACTGTCCCTGCACTCAACATAAAGGAATTAGTTCCTTTTGAGGACCCAAGCCACAAATGACTTGGATCTGCCTCGTGTATCAATATAATTGTATCTATCAAAGGTCATTGATACACCATTGGGATTGTTTGAGGTTGTTGTTCCTTTTGGTTTCCATTCCCAACGAGCTGAGGCCTTAACAGCATTTCCCATGTTTACCCTTTTCTTATTAACATAGACACCAGTGGAAACATTTGGTCTTGCAGTGGTAACTGCAGGCCTAGCAGTGGAAACTGCTGGATTAGTAAATTTGGGTCTCCACATGTGATTCTTGTGATCATTCTTTTCAAAATAAGTCTTTTTCCCTGTTTGATAAGATTTAACAAAAGTAGTGACAGGAGACTTAGGATAAACTCTGTTTTTACTACTGGCAGTGGCAACTGCTGGTCTAGCAGTGGAAATAGGTTTAATGCCAGTGGTAAGCAAAACAGACCTGGGAACCATCTTGCTTAGAGGGTTTGGGTGAGTAAAGTTGTTAGCAATATGTCCATTCACCCTAGTATTCCCAAAAACTTCCCTTCTTCCCATGTGGTAGTTACAAGTATAGGAAAGGTGATCAAAGCTACCACAAATATGACAGGCCTTATTGTTAAAAACAAAATCACTACCAAACTGCCTAGTTTTAACATGATTCCAACTTCTCATGTTCCCTCTAGGAGATTTAGACCTATCCTTGTACATCTCTGCATATCTAGTAGTAGGCCTAGTGTAATTTGACTGTGTCCTAGGCTTCTCTTTGACTACTTCAGGAATACTTTTTCTTTCCTCTACTCTAACATTTTCAGGAACACTAGATTTAGACTCAACATTCAAACATTCATCTTTAAGAGATGAGTCACTAGCACTATCAAAAGTCTCAACCTCAACCTGAACCTTTTCAGTTTCAACTGGTTTAACAAATTTTGGTCCATAGGTCATAGGTGGATCCTGAAACTCTTCTAAACCTGTGTGAGCTAGGTCAATGCCAGGAGGTGCTGGAACACCTCTTAGAGGTGGTGGAACAGATTTGTATCCAAGACCTGATTTAGCTTTGCTCACAACTTGGGCTTCTCAAATTTTGCTAATGCTCTTAGATTGGTGGTCTAGTGTTTGATTAGTTATCTGAATGTTCTCACTAGCCTTCTTAACTTTTTCAATCTCTTCCCTAAGAGCTTTATTCACTTCAACATAAAAATCTAAGTCTCTTTTTAAAACAGCAATGTCATCACTGAACTTAGATTCATTTGCCCTATAATGCTCTAACTGTTTTTCTAAAACACCTAGACCTCTTTTATGATTTGCTATGTTATAATTAGTATGATGTAAATCTAGCATCAGTGCATCATATTGTGTTTTAGAGATCTCTAACTCTTTTAAAGCCTTACAGTTTTTAGAACAAGCATTATCAGTATGTACCTCAGTGTCAGAGAAAGCCATGAGTGCATGCTCAGTAGCAAGCATTGCAGATTCTGAATCATCTTCTCCATCCTGAGTCATAAAGCTCCAATCAAAGCTCACTCCATCAATAGCCAGTAGCACCTTTGGCTCTTCTGTTGTAGGTTCTTTGTTCTTGTCCTTCTTGTACCAAGTTGACTTGTTATCAGATTTCCTTGGTTTTCTACATTCTCTTGCAAAGTGCCCCATCTTATGACAATTATAGCACTCCACCTTCTTTTTGTCGAATCCTACAGTCTCATTGCCACTTATATTTATCTTTCTCCCAGTCTTCTTCCAGAACTTCTTTGATCTTAAGCTTAGTAATGCCACCTGCCATTTAATGTCCATCTCCTCCATATCATCTTCATCAATTTGATCCAAATCCTCATGATTGAGAATTGAACCACCCACTTGGCTTGATATAAAGGCATAGAAAGTAGCATCACTTAGTCCTGCAACCTGTTTCTTTGAGCTCCTAGTGGAAACACTTCCATTGCCAGTGGAAACAATCATGTTACCACTGTCATCATCACTATCACTTTCTTCATTTGAACTATCATTAATTGATGATGATATGAGTGCTACACTTGCAGAACTTGTTCTTAATTTGCCAGCTTTCTTTAATCTTTGTTCAATAACTTTGAAGTTATTGTACACATCATTAAGCTTCATGGTCTCTAGATCTAGCTTATCTTCCCATACAGCAACATTGGTGTCAAACTCAGAAGGTAGGCTTCTTAGGAATTTAAGATTGAGGTCTTCCTTTTCCACCTCAATTCCAAAAGCAGTGAGTTGAGTAACAATCTTTTGTAGCCTTGTGAATATGCTATCAAGAGATTCATTACTTGCTGAACCAAAGTTTTCATAAGTCTGCTTCAGTAAAGTCTTTTGAGTCTTCTTGGTGGAATCATGACCACCAAACACTTCACAGATCTCATCAAAAAGAGTCTTTGCAGACTTGTATTTGCTAAAAGCCAGAACTTGTTCTCTGGGTAGAGCCATCAATAACAAACCTCTAGCCTTCAAATCATTCTTCAGTTGACTTCTTTCTTCATTAGTGACAGGACCAGTGTTAACTTTTGTTACAGTCTTGTCACTAACCTGCTCTACAGTTGTACCAGGTTTGAATGAATTTCCACACATAATGATCTCCCATAATGTGTAGTCTTGAACCATAAAGAATTGTTCTATCATAAGCCTCCACATCTCAAAGTCATTTATCTTAAGCTTAGGAAGCTTTGCAGCAATGTTTGATTGGCTTGTTTCTGTCTCCATTGTTTCTTTTGAGTCTGCCATAGGGTCTTCTAAATCAAAATATCAAAGCCTTGCTCTGATACCACATGTTAAGATCGTTTATAGCTTGAGGTTGTTTAGACCTCATCTAGGGATTACACAATAATAAAGATAAAGAACATGTACGCAGCGGAATAAACAAAACATCTTTATTATTGCTAACAAGGTTTCTCGTCATCATCTCTACTCTAACATACACCAAAGCCCCAATGCTACGTGATCAAGTGTAGCACGGTTACACTCTAACAGCGATCTAAGATCGTTGAGGCTTAACACTAATTACCTAACCTAGGCGTTTACATAAGCATACTCACGCCCTAGGTTTACACACACACACCTTTACTAGGTATTACATTTTGTACGTACATTAAACCTATTCCCTGTATTCTCTTTATATAATAGAGATACTAGGGTTACAAAGGATATTCTAGAATAATAAAAAGATATGCAGTAATCTTTTTCTTTCTTTGCAAGTTTCTTCCTTTGTCTCCATAGGTCCCTCATGTTTCACATGTTTTGTCTTATCAACTTAATTGTAATACCCAACAACAATTCTTTGTGACAACAAAGGTGCCATTGATCTTAGCAAAAACCCGGTTCAACATGCTCGTACCAAACATATTGAAATCCGTCATCATTTCCTTCGTGACAACGTTCAAAAAGGAAATATCTCAATTGAGAAAGTTTCTTCCAAAGACAACATAGCCGACATTCTCACAAAACCCCTTAAACGTGAACCTTTTAACCTTCTTAGGCTAGGCTTAGGACTCATGGAACCTACATTATAGTTCTGGACATTAGACAAAAATCACAAAAATCAAAACAAATCCATAACTATTTTTCTCAGCAGGGTCGGCGGAACCCTCACACATAACGGGCGGAACCCATTTCAGGGGTCCGCCGTATCCGCCGACCTGCAAAATCAAAATCTTTGTTTATATTAAACCAAACACCCATTATCTCATACCACCACTTCCAAACTGCTACTATTAACTTTACCATCCATCCATACCTACGAATTCTTGGTCTTCCATCCATTTACATTGCAATTCAATCATCATTGTAAGTATTCTAAACATGATTACAATCCTGATCTGAGTTTAGGAATTCTATTTCTTGCACAAAAACAAAAACTTAGGGTTATGCATTAACTTGAAAAACTCATGCATAAGATTAGGTGTTTAACAAAACTAATCATGTCTCCCATAGTTAGGAATTGCATCCTTAATTAGTATAAACATGTTTACTAAAACACCCCATGTCAAATCCTTCCAAAAATTTCTCACAAGTAGGACAAATATTTTTTCGTCTACATTGAGAATACAAAATCAAAACGTTATGTTTAAAACATCACTTGCATAATGTCTCTTGAATGCTAAAGGGAATACATAACCAATATGTATTTTCGGGTACATTCAAACGAAGCTACATTGAACTAGAAGCGTTTGGGTTATCTTTTGTTTTATAACAAAACTTGCATAAAACGATTTTGAAGCATCAAAATGAGTCAAGATAACCGCACCTCCACATAGTTTTCATATAGGCACACACTAGAACATCCACATTATAATAAGTAGTTTACTTAAACTAAAATGTGAAATTTTGTTGTTCTAGGAATCATCATGCCTCCTCTAACTCACTACGACCACAAGGACACCATTAAGTACCTACCAAAACACCACAAAACCAAAGGCCTTACCCCAAACCAAGTCAACGTTTTCAAAGCCCTAGAAAAACACTATGTCCATGAGGGTAGAACCATTGACCCGTCTTTCTTAGAAGGCACAAACCTTTATGCTGAATTTGCCACAATCAACTTTGAGTGTCTTTTGAATATCGACGAGCCTATTTGTCCTAGGTTCATTCTAGAGTTATATGCATCCTCCGTCCTCTCCACGGATGATTATGGTCATATGTCTATCAACTTTAGGGTTAGCGGTTATCAATACTCCTTCACTCTTGAGGAGTTTGCTCAAATTCTAGGTGTCCCAAACCGTGGTACTTGCCTCTATTCCGACTTGCACACCCTCTCAACTCTTGACAACCTCCAAGACCGTATCCACCCTTATGACACACCCCTTGTCTCAAAAGATGTACTCCGTGACCACCTCTTTGTTAGGACCATCAACACTAGGAGAACCCGTTCGGAAAATGAGGTCGATAAGGACCCATATGGAATGGAAATGAATGAACTTAAGCCCCAATTCAAGAAATGGGAGGAATTCCTTAGAGCCAATGTCATTAGCACAATAGGGAACCGTGACCATATCAACCTTTGCCTTTGCTACATGCTCTACTCCTTGTCCGTTAGGCAACCCTTCAACCTTGCCTACTACATGGCCAAGAGAATGGCCGACATTCTCGTGCATGGCACAACGGCTATGCCATATGGAATGCTCTTGACCCGTCTCTTTAGGTTCATCTCACCCATTCCACCAACTCCAAATGGTCTTCGTCTTGACTACACTCTCATTCCACACACCTTTGTTCCACTTAGTGATAAGAGAGTGTACAAAGCCCAAGGAAAACGTCCTCATCCTCCTACCTCATCATCATCTTCCTCAATGAGTGAAGATGACAATTTGCCAAACTCTAGGCTCCCACCTCTCGAATACCTATCCCAACTTCCGGATATTCCAAAGGAGTCGGCGGAGTTCAAGCAAACAAAGGGGATGTTTAAGAATCTTGGAAGATTCCTTGGAAAGCTCAAGAACAAGATTGACCGTCAATGAGTGCGGGTGTGTAGGAGTGTTTGGCATTAGGTGGTATTTGAACAAATTTGGTCATTTAAACAATATTTGTGATGTATTTGTGTATTAGTACAATATTTGATACAATTTGGAACATATAGTATCTAACTTTGATGCAGGTAGACAACTCTTGGCAAGTTGTCAAATTTTCAAGTTTATGATATTTTCACTAAGTATAGTGAAATTCTCGACCTCAAGGTCAAAGTCCTATGAAATGTGTGTTTACGTGTCTATTTTTTGCATTGCCCAACCAGAAATGCCTTATCTTTTTGATTTTAGGAGTTTTCGAAAATTTTGAAAAACGTCTCGCGGGTCAAAAACGCGGACTGCCATTTTCTGAAGCTCTGGCGGATCTGGCGGTACCCAAAATTGGGTTCCGCCAGTACAATTTCTGGGAATTCCAGAATTGGCCTAACGGACCAGGCGGCACCCTCAAATGGGTTCCGCCTGTGTATTCTGAGGGTGCCTCCAGCAACCTGCAGAATTTTTGTTTTCATTTTCACAATTCAACATCCAAACACCAAAATCCAATCCTTTTAGATAGAAACCAATTTCCTGCAATGTGTTTATCATAATAGGGTACTTCTTCTTCCATAAACTTAACCAAAACTAATTCCCGCCAAAATTCAAAATTTGCCATAACAACCTCAAGGACCCCTCACACATAAAGGAAGGAACCCTTTTAAGGGATCCTTGAAATCTCTGAGATTTATGCTACCACAAATCCACCAAAACCACTAAGCATTTAGTGCAAAACTTGTCTTCTAACTTCACCATTTTCATTGGATTGACTTCCATGATATGACAACCCACAATTAGTTTTCCAAATCATTAGAAACCTCCATTTTTGTATGGACTAACATCAAATCCAAACACTCCTTTCCATAATCCTTCAACACTATAAATTAAGCCATCTTAAACACCATCAAATCACACCTTCTTCACCACAATTTCTGAAACTTCTAAACCATTTTTCACCATGACTAAGTCAATAATCACCTCTCAACCATCACGACCCATCCGGAAAACCGCCCGGATTAGTGTTAAACCACTATGGTCTAATCAACCCATCAACCTAAGCTCCTCATCCTCGGATGAATTCACATCACCTATAAAAAATGAACACTTTTTGAACCTTGCATCTCCATCACCATCACCCAATGAACCAAATGAGCTCACTCCACCACCAACTAAATCACCTATTGACCCAACTCCACCAAGTGCTCCAACTCAACCATCCAAAACTTCATCACCATCACCATTACCCAAAATTGAACCAATGGAGCTATTTGGGTCTCCTCCCACATCACCACACCCTTTTGTCCAAGATCTAAATGATCTTCCACCAAGACCTACACAACCACCACCTTTTGCAAATGAATCACCAAGGTCAATTCTTGACCAAAATGAGCTTTTTAACCACACTCAACCACCACAACAAGTGTACCATCAACCAAAACCATTGTTGTTTCACCCCATCTACCATGACATCCATGGTCCTCTATATGGAGAACCAAACTTTGAAAACCATGATCACCCAACTCCACCACACTCTCAAGCTCAAACCTTTGAGTCTTTCTTTCCCTCTTATGAGGATATACAAAACATGGTTGAAAACCACCTCCATCAAGCAATGGAATTTCAAACCACCTTGCTTGACTCAATACCAAACCCATCATCCAACCAAGAACCAAAAACCAACCAACCCTCAAACCAAGAAACCAAAACCAACCCATTTCCACCCAATCATCCCCATGTTTGCTCAAATTGTGAGCAAATGGGTGCAAGCATCAAAACGTTGCTTCACCAATTTCAAGATGAAACCCGGTTTGCATTCCAACACGTCATAGAACGTTTGGATGCTCTTTCCCACCTAAACAAATCCTAGACAACCATTTGGAGGCCATTTGCCCCAATTTAGGAAACTAGGCTTTTATTTTTCTTTCTTGGTTATTTTTAAGTTTTTAGAAGTAGAAAAATATTTACCATTTCTTGTCCTTTGACTTTTTATAAGTCAAAATTTTACTTGAAATGCTATTTCTTTCTACTTACTTTCATGCATTGTTGGTTGATCATTTTTATGTTGTCATTGTGGTTGCAATGTGTGTGGTAACTACAAGCTTGATTATATATATCACCAACTAACCATTTTTTTTGTAGGATCCAAAATCCATGTTTCCCATCTTGGCACTCCTTTTAGGGGGAGTAACAAGCAAGGGGGAGCAAGTGCATTTTTCCGCTTCGCTACTCTACTTTTTGTTTCGACAAAAAGGGGGAGAAATATATTAAACCTTCAAAACTTAATATGATTTTCATCACTTAAGTAAAACAAGTTTAATATAATTTTTTTTAAAGTCTTAAAAACCAAGATTTTGTGAGTTACTTAAAAACAAAGTTTATGTTTTGTCATCAACAAAAAGGGGGAGATTGTTAATACAAATATCGCCTAAAAACGTTATTTATATTTTACGATCTTCGCTAAGTTTTGTTAATGACAAATGTAAACTTTAGTTTCTAAGTAAAACATAATCTTAGTTTTAAAGACTTGCATAAACTAGACTTTTGCTACATTTTACATTTCATAAAACACAACACTTTTTATTTTCTAAAAATAGAATTGTCATATCACATTTACGGCAAGTTTTGTCATTATACATTTATGAAAAGAAATGTGTTTGACTTACTTAGATGTTGCTTGCAAGTTTAGTGTTTGACTTGATTTTATGTGATGTGACATTGTTTGGTTTGCAAGAGTAATGAGATGTGACTTTGTTTGGTTTGCAAGATTTATTGCAAAACCAACTGCAAGCCCGGCGGTACCCTGGAGGTACACGGGCGGAACCCTTCTTAGGGGTCCGCCTGATCCGCCAGACCTGCAGAAGGTTTGGCTATAAATATTGAGCCACAAGTTGAATTTTGGCTTATCACTTGACAATATATTTTACACACACATTCATTCTCTCATCTAACCTCTTAACATTTCATATGTGAAGTTTCTTTTTGTAGCAAAGAGATTCACGAGCTTACTAAAAGTGACAAGTATTCAACACAACGTTGCAAGACTTGTTAGCTTAGCATTGTGTAGACTTGTGTAGTTTACACTTCATTTGATTGTGTATTTTCAATAGTGATCGGTTAGTATTTTAGTCCTCAAAATACAAAGTGTATAGGGAGTAGTTGTACCCTTGTAAAGAACTAACAGGAGTGGTTGTACCCTTGGTAAAGAACTCGACATCTAGCTTTGTGTCGGTAAAAGTATAAGCGACGTGTAAGGTTTTCTCCGCCGGTGAAAGGAGCTTGTTGACTAGTGAAAGAAACTCTCGAGTTGGATACTCGGGGCGTGGACGTAGGGCAAGGAAAAAGAGTCCTTGTAGCAGAACCACGATAAATACTCGTGTTGTGGTTTGATCGTTTCTTTCATTTACTTGCATGTTATATATATTGTGTTTGTGTACATATCTTTGATCAAACGGAAAGTTTCAAAGCTAACTTAACAAGTTAAAAAGATTTTAATCGGTAAACTATTCAACCCCCCTTCTAGTTTTCCACAATTGGCATCAAGAGCTACGTTACTCAAGCTTTTAAAATATATTGTGTTTTAAAACTTGAAACGATCCATGGATTTTGAAAATTACAAAGAAGGGCAATCTATGCAAAGACCACCACTCTTTGAAAATTACAAAGAACGGACCTTAAGTTATTCATTTCTCGATGAAATTATGCGTTTTCGGAATCTGATATTATCTACATCAAATTTAGTTTCTAGATATCTAATCTAAATCATTTTCCCATCTGCCAATGTATTTGAATAAATTGTTTTATACTCGGATGTCAAAGCTGACAGAAAAACTGAAAGGTTGCTAAACTTCTTTTGGCCGTATTTTACTTGTTATTTATCGTCACATGTCCATCCAACTCCCTAGACCCAATTTAAGATGTCCCCTAACACTTTCTAGTTTACTATTTTAGCTCAAAAGGTCTCAAAGTGGGTTGTTTTTATTAAAGGAATTTAGCACTCAGAAAACAAGTGCAACAGCAGTTCACTAACTTGTATCACTTATTAAAAATAGCAAATCATTTTATAAAATTACGCAAATTTTTGTGTGACATCGTAACACATATATATAAGTGTGTGATGCATGGGGTTTGCACCAGGCTTTACCTCTCAAGGGATCTTGAGAAGCTTACAACCCCCACCAGGCAGTGTACCTGATCGATGTAGTATAGTATAATGACAAGTACCGGGGGATTGATCGTTCAGCTAGGAATAGTGTCGCTAGGATTAGAAAACTTAAAGACTAGGTCTAGAGATGAGAGGTGATTCTTTTTGTATTTTTATATTTTTAGGAAAGCAAATTAAAATCTCGGGTTTGAAGGATTTGGGGCGGAATTAGTTGCTAATCAACTAACCCAATACTAAGATGCAATCAAAATAAAATACTAAAAATGAAATTAAACTGTATTAAACTAAAGTTGTGAGCAATATGTGGGAGAAATGTGTTTACTTAGATTTCACTACTCCCTAGATATCTTTTACACGTTAATTACTTGTTATAGTTGCGTGGATGACGGATTGTATTCCTTAATACCATTCATGGGGTGGCATACTTACTTCCCCAATCCTATGAGTGCCTACTTCACTCCTATGTCGAGCCGGCTAAGAAGCTCCTAACATGGGATCATTAGAATTTACTCATGCATTAAATACAACCAATAAAACTTAGTACACATCGGTTCATGTTTCCTAAGACGTTCAAGCATGTTACACAATGGAGATCTGTCAGTTTTCTTAAGCCTAACATTGAAATCATTCATCCAATACAACCATAAACAAGTAATCAACACATAATTAACATCTAGGTTTCATTAGATCTAAGCAAACACAAGATAGATCTAGCCTAGCATGTTGAAATCAAGACAAGCACAAGATATAGACAACCAACACATAGACATATTGATTGAATTAAGAGAAGACTTATCTCAATAGCACATGAAAGGATTCAAGGGTTGAAAACCCTTGAAAAAGCTGTAAAATACGTACAAGGTTCGGCCCTAGGGTTTCTCCACACAAGTTCCTCTCTAATGAATGAAAAATAGAAAACTATATATAGAGTTTAGAAGGTGACAGCGTCAAGAACAAATGTCTGACGCCGTCATCTCGCCGCCAAAATAGTTCCTCGGACTGCCTAGATCTGGGTCTGACGCCATCATGTATACAGCTTATGCAGGCCGTCATGATTTTAACTCTTGACACTCTTGTTGTGATGCCGTCAGGTTTGCACTGGATAGTCACCACTTTTACTCTTGACGCCGTCATGATTTTCCTCTTGACACCGTCAGGTACTGTTCTCAGCATGGAAAATTAAGTCTTTGACGTTTTCTTCACTTTTATGCTCCAAAAATGTCCGAATTGCTTCCTTTTCCAGATTTCACTCCCAAAGTACCTAAAATCACAAAAGGAACGATTTAGGGTAATATTTGATCAAATAAATTCAATTCCGGGCTTAAATGACCCCCTAAAAGTGGTTCATTTTTTGCCTCATCATATACCCTTACACTTGAGATTTGCTTGTCCTCAAGCAAATGCGCTTTTATTCTAATCAAAATACAAGTTAGGGGTCATTTAACACTAATATAAAAGTAATTACAACAAATAATCGTTCCACTAAAGACCTAAGACAAGCACGGAGGTCATATACTAGCACATCACAAATAGTGTTTAGATACTCACATCTCTCGGGTGTAATAACGTAATATCACATTATGGAAATGGAAAACATCTCTCACTACCTGTCATAGCAAAATAGATTACCATATGCTTGGGAAAGGATCAAACCTCCACCACATGGCGTAAGCACCTAGGATAAACTATCAAAGAGGTCTTTTAAAGGGTTGTAACGTTAGGTGTAGGGATATGAAATACACGGTTTTGTTGGATATAGGCAGTCTTTACTGGTGGCGAGTTAACAATCTTGGTTAATTACATGTACAATATGGCGTTGCTAAGCCAAGACTAGACTCGACTTAAGCTAATAAATAACAAAAACATAAAATGAACATAGAATGAAAAGGGATGGTAGTCCGTATGTTTTTTCTTTTTCTTTTTCTATTTTTTTTCTTTTTCTTGTTTTTTTGATTTTTTTTTTATTTTTTTTATTTTTTTTTGCATACACTCTTACCCTACCATCCAAAATAATATATCATAGGGAATGAACATTCCCCTTACACTTGAATCTTTACATACTTTACAATGAACTAATCTAATAACTCGAATCAAGAAAATCAAAACACTTGCAGTACTTTTAAGATTAACGCACATACGGGGGTAATAATATGATGTTCTTCCCCATTACTCCATAAAATAAGTACTTTACCCATGAGTCCCAATCGTCCCAAAACAATATGTTCAAGGATATGACTCGACTTAGCAACCATGTAATCAATTAGATAATTAACTTAGAGTTTAACAAATAACAATAATGGACTAAAAATGAGCGCATACACGGAAGGCTAAGGCGATTTGGGTGTACATTTAAGTGGGGTGTAACAAATTCTTCCTTTAAGTAAAATGCTTAAAGTTAGAAACAAAAAGATAGGCTCGGAGGGGTGTACTAGGGGTTTCGTGTACTAAAAATGAGTACAACGCTAAGGTGTAGGAAAAATTAGTTGACTTAACTAGCCAAGTAATATGACTTAAATGGTCAAGTAATTATAATACGGGTTTAACACAAGGGTGATCCTAATGCCTCTTATCATGTAGTAAATCCTACTACACGAATGTAGTCTCACTAGCGGTCTCGGGATGCATCACTAGCACAAGTTCTAGAATCTAAATGCTACCGGTACACTCATAAGCACTAATAGTAAATGCTTTTCCTATCAAATCTAAAGGCGAACCTCACATATTTGGGTGGAAAATTTTTCTGAATGATACGGTTATGTGCTAGTCATACAATCTCCTATCCATGAGACGCTTGCTATGGCTAAAGTTTCACTCCTGAATGTTGTAAAAAATTTTAAATTTGGTGCTAAAATTGCACTAACAAGTATTTCTCATAGTTTTATTACACATCTACTATCAAACAAACAAACTCAAGCGAAAGTGTATCTGTAAGGTATCATCATTTTACCCTCCCCTTACACTTAGGATGAACATTGTCCCCAATGTTCAAGTAAAGAATGTAAAAGTGAAATAAGTAAAAAGAATGAAATCAAATACTCCCCTGATTCGCTCGTTATGGATAATAAGGTGGCCAGGTTGGATCTTCCTCCAAGAAAATGAACAATCAAAGCTTCCCTTCCAGAATAATAATCATCTTCTTGTCATACATAACCTGTAAATCCTGAGAAAACAGACAAGGCAACCTCGCATAAAATCGGCGGCAATCTACATATGTTACTAAATCCTAGAAAACAAAATAAGATATAATATTTGTGGAATGATGTTTGCAGATTTCCTGGAGATTATAAAACTAATAATTCAACAAAAACTTTAAGACTCCGTTAGAAAAACAAAACTGGTAAAATTTCCAGATTTTTACACGTGACGCCGTCAAGAGTAAACTCATGACGCCGTCAGAAGTGACCTGCAGAAATTCTTATGTTAAGTTTTCAGAAAATTTCTAGAAAAACTTGGTCCTACTTCCTGGAAAATCCTGCAAAACTTCATTATGACTCGATACAAGCATTTGACTCTAACAAATACGAATATACATGTTCACTTAATATTGTGGAGGATCATGATCAGTTTGTTTCTTAAAAACATATTTGGGGTTTCCCCTTACACTTATCTTTTGCAAAAATACCTTTGGGTGAAGTTAAGACTAGGCCAAACAACAAAATAAAGTATTTCCACTATTTTTGAAACATGATCTACCAACAATAAAAATAAAGCATGCATACGGAAGCAAATAACAAACAAACAAAACAAAAATCACACAAAATCATGGGTTGCCTCCCAAGAAGCGCTTTTCTTTATTTACGAGTCTTGTAGCTAGACTCAAGGTCATGGGTTACTACGTAACCTCATCGTTGGTTTCACTCTCTAGGTCGTCTTCTAAGCCAGTTTTGTACTTCGGACCTAGTTGCAAACATTCTTTGTAGAAACCAAGCATCCTATTCTTCACATACTCTACTCCTCTACGTCTATCCTCATCATTACTATAATAAGCCGCTTGTTTGTGTTCCTTTTCTATATTAGAGAGAAGGCGGTATTGCTCAATCTTGTAGGGCATTTGGTAGGCAATCTCATCATTCTCTTCCTTGAACCTAACTATCCCTAAAGTTGGATCATAACTCATCCTAGTGGCCTCAATAAATGGTTTTCCGAATATTACTTGGCTTAAGCAATCATCTATCACCGGACGAGTGTCTTCTACTATCATAAAATCGATCTCATAAGTGAAATTACCTATAATCACATGCAATCCCTTCACTCTTCATACAAAATTACTTATCAAATTCTTATTGGGCATCATCCTATAATCAAGTTGTTTCTTCATCACCCAATTGTAGTAAGTCCTAGTCATGATGTTTACAGGGAATCTAGGATCGATGTAAGCTTTCCATATATGCATATGCTCGATGTTGCATGGTATGTTGATGTTAGAGGGGTCTCCTATTTTGATAAGGGGTATGCCAAGGATATATGGTGTCTCGGGACTATTGAATAAATCCTTATGGTATTCCCGTTCTTCCTTGGTGGGCAACTTATCAAAGTGCTTTTCTATAGTCTCTACTTCCTCTAACTCCTCTTCCTTATTAACCTTAACTTCCCTACTTTCATCCCTAGTCTCAGTTTCTACTCCAACTTCATCCTTGTCACTTTCTTCTATCTCCTTATCTATTGGCTTAATGGTGACAACATTGACAAAGTGGACATGTTTGGATGATGAGGGGTCCTTAATTTGGATTCCGTTATTGGCGTCCCTAGTGTCCTTCCTAGGTGTAGTTAACGCTTGGTTGTTGAGGGCTTTCAACAAGTTGTCTATCTTGTTGGTCATCTCCGTTTGTTGTTGGTTGAATTCGGTTTCAAACCTAGCTATGCGAGCTTCTTGAGACGCCATGAACTTAGACATCAATCCTTCAAGATTGTTGGTACTACCATAGTTGTTAGAAGGATTGTTGTTGAAAGTACGGTTGGAGGGTGGACCGTTTGGTTGGTAACGATTAGGCGGATTGGAAGAATTGGCTTGATTTTGTTTCCACCTAAGGTTTGGGTGATTTTTCCAAGAGGGGTTGTATGAATCACTGTAAGGGTTTGGCTCGGGTTTGAAAGTGTACCACTTATCTCCCGCTTCGTCGGTACGCGAGGACGCGTAGTCCGCAAAAGCTGTTCCGGGGAGTTCCACACAATCACGAGTGTCATGGGGACCGCTACATAATTCGCATGAAGAAGTGATTTTGTTCACTTGGCTTGAAGGCTTAGGAGCTTCGTAAGATTTCATGAGAAACTTGACTTGGTCCTCAAGTTCCATGATCCTACGGTCGGGAGTGCTAGAGTTGTTTGAAGGCAAAGATATTGCCTTGACCGTTTTGTTCAAATTACGGGGATCATTCCAACTTTCATTGTCATAGAGAGCAAGATCTTCTATGAGTTCCCATGATTGTTCCGCACTTAGATCACGTAGCTTACCACCGGCCGATTGGTCAATGGCTCGCCTTGTGGAGAGATCGATATGGTCATAAAAGATTTGGACTTGGAGCCAAAGATCTATGCCATGATGAGGGACTTTTTGGAGTAAGTCCTTGAAACGAATCCATGCTTCATAAAGAGTTTCACCTTGACGTTGTTGGAACATCAAGATGTCATTTCTAAGCTTAGTAGTTCTCCCCGCTGGGAAAAATTGAGCAAGGAAACGAGTGGTGAGATCATCCCATGTGGTGATGGATCCCGCAGGTAAACGTTCAAGCCATTGACTAGCTTGATCACGTAGAGAGAATTGGAATAGGCGTAATCGGGTTGTCTCTCTAGTTGCAACATCTAGGTCTATGGAATCTACGATTTTAAGGAAGTCCTTGAGATGTTGATTTGGATCTTCGGAACGAAGTCCATGGAATGCACATCCGCTTTGCACCAACCGGATGGTGTCGGATCGCAAGGGGGTCACATTGGCTCCGATGAGCTCAATGGTGTTTCGATAGCCTTAGTGGCTAGGTCGGGAATACTCTCCTAAGGTTCGGGGCCTAAGAGGTTCTAGTGGTGGGTTTTGTTGTGGTGGGATGACGGGTTCAAAGATGTTCCCATCGTCCATGATGTCGGGTGGTGAAGAGTTACGAACAAAAACACGAAGAAATAAGATAGACTAAAGAGAACCTAAAAATAAAAATAAAATCTTACTAGAATGGAATCTAGCAAGTAGACCTAATAAAAAGAGATTCTAACCTAGACAATAACTATTTCCCCAGCAGCGGCGCCAAAAACTTGATGCGTGGGGTTTGCACCAGGCTTTACCTCTCAAGGGATCTTGAGAAGCTTACAACCCCCACCAGGCAGTGTACCTGATCGATGTAGTATAGTATAATGACAAGTACTGGGGGATTGATCGTTCAGCTAGGAATAGTGTCGCTAGGATTAAAAAACTTAAAGACTAGGTCTAGAGATGAGAGGTGATTCTTTTTGTATTTTTATATTTTTAGGAAAGCAAATTAAAATCTCGGGTTTGAAGGATTTGGGGCGGAATTAGTTGCTAATCAACTAACCTAATACTAAGATGCAATCAAAATAAAATACTAAAAATGAAATTAAACTATATTAAACTAAAGTTGTGAGCAATATGTGGGAGAAATGTGTTTACTTAGATTTCACTACTCCCTAGATATCTTTTACACGTTAATTACTTGTTATAGTTGCGTGGATGACGGATTGTATTCCTTAATACCATTCATGGGGTGGCGTACTTACTTCCCCAATCCTATGAGTGCCTACTTCACTCCTATGTCGAGCCGGCTAAGAAGCTCCTAACATGGGATCATTAGAATTTACTCATGCATTAAATACAACCAATAAAACCTAGTACACATCGGTTCATGTTTCCTAAGACGTTCAAGCATGTTACACAATGGAGATCTGCCAGTTTTCTTAAGCCTAACATTGAAATCATTCATCCAATACAATCATAAACAAGTAATCAACACATAATTAACATCTAGGTTTCATTAGATCTAAGCAAACACAAGATAGATCTAGCCTAGCATGTTGAAATCAAGACAAGCACAAGATATAGACAACCAACACATAGACATATTGATTGAATTAAGAGAAGACTTATCTCAATAGCACATGAAAGGATTCAAGGGTTGAAAACCCTTGAAAAAGCTGTAAAATACGTACAAGGTTCGGCCCTAGGGTTTCTCCACACAAGTTCCTCTCTAATGAATGAAAAATAGAAAACTATATATAGAGTTTAGAAGGTGACAACGTCAAGAACAAATGTCTGACGCCGTCATCTCGCCGCCAAATAGTTCCTCGGACTGCCTAGATCTGGGTCTGACGCCGTCATGTATACACCTTATGCAGGCCGTCATGATTTTAACTCTTGACGCCCTTGTTGTGACGCCGTCAGGTTTGCACTGGATCGTCACCACTTTTACTCTTGACGCCGTCATGATTTTCCTCTTGACGCCGTCAGGTACTGTTCTCAGCATGGAAAATTAAGTCTTTGGCGTTTTCTTCACTTTTATGCTCCAAAAACATCCGAATTGTTTCCTTTTCCAGATTTCACTCCCAAAGTACCTAAAATCACAAAAGGAACGATTTAGGGTAATATTTGATCAAATAAATTCAATTCCGGGCTTAAATGACCCCCTAAAAGTGGTTCATTTTTCGCCTCATCAGTGTGCCTAAACCAGATTTGTGCGAAAAATTTGCATAGCTATATTATTTGTGTCCATCTTTGCGGCGTAAATTTGGGACAGCAAGGTATATGTTTGATTCAAGGTTTTTAAGGCAAAATCTCAACACCACAAGTGTATATTAGCTAAATTTAACATATGGATGATGAAGTATGTACATGAAATGTATAAAAAAAAAGGTAGAGTGAATGCTTACAAGAGGTGATGAAGTGAATGCAAAGAGGTGAACACAAGAACCCAAGTATTCTAGCTAACACCCAACGATGACCCTTCATATTAATCCTTGGTCTAATAAGCACTTTATAAGCTCTTGAATAAGCAAAAGACTAAGATATTTCTACCCCTTTTTCTGTGTTACTTCTGCCGTGACCTCAAGAGAAAAAAGAAAATGATTTGTGTGTTTGTTGCTTTGTGATAAGAGTGGTTAGGTACATGACTCTTATATAAATGCACTTATGGCAAGGTTTGAAAGTGTTTTTGGAACTAATAGTGTAAAGATGATCAAAAATGGTGCAAAGCTTGTCTTGAGCTTTGTTGTGCCGTATATTATCGACCCAAGGGTGGTTCACAAGTGAACTTTGAGTGCCACAAAGTCACAAGATCTCATAAAAATTGGATAATCACTAAAGTAGCCATGTTCTTAGTTCAAGAATGTTTTCTTTTCCTCATTTGGATTACAATGGGTGGAAATATGGCTAAGAAAGGGCAAAAATCTGCATTTTATGTATTTTGTTGACATATGCATGTATATGTATACATAATGGAAGGTGGTGTAGTTTACATGCATGCACAATTGTCGTAAATGCGTAACAAGCGCGCTTTAAGTAAAACTTGAAAAATAAAAAGTGCAAACTTTTAAAATGTGACTGAAATAGTCATATGACATATAATTTATGTAGTCTTGACATTGTGTAATGTCGGTTTACATCTTTTTTTTTTTTTTTTTTTTTTTTGAATTACACAATTTAACTAAAGTCACACGTAAAATGTACTCGCGTAAACTTCAAGACAATTTGAGTTTAGAAAATAACATTGAGCTGGAAAATAGCGGGGTGTTATAGTTTCATTCCTGTTAAGTAGCAAAGCATGCGCTTTTTTTCACTTATTGAATTTTCCAACTACAAGTCGAGGAGCAACAGCTGAATAGTATTCTCCCTTTTTGTCGACTAGTTGAGGTATATCACTTTCAGCCATGGTAGGATCTTGATTTGAAAAACATTTTGAACGGTTTATAAAACTTTTTTTATAAGTCAAACCGCTCTGATACCACTTGTTGTTCCTCTTTACACAATTAGCTTAACTAAAAAGTTAATCTAATAATGTTCCATGCATTATTGATGTAAAGAAATACTTTGTTAAAAGATAAAACATAAAGTAAAAGACACAAAGGTTTTTCAAAGTTTAATTCTATTTGTAATTGACAAAAAATTATACCTAAGTGTTTGCGGAACAACACTTGAGATTGAATGAAAAGTATGGTAATCTCCTCACTGAACTTAAGCTAAGCTTAAGTCAACTACGCTTAACCAACTAAGCTAACCTCAGGAACTTAGTTATGTTTAGAGGAGTAAAAGGTGTTTGTGAATGTCTAAGCATTTAGTACACAAACTTGTCAACCTTTTACTCATACTTATGATCCTATTTATACACAAGTGATTTACAACTTTTATTGAAGAAGACAAAGATGACCTAAGCTAGTTTGGACAAAATAATTACGTATTTTGCCTCTGTTACAGTTTTCTACTTTGGGTACAGGACAATGTTGTTTTCTGAGTAGCAGCGATGACACTGCTTTGATCTTTAGCCATTCAGGGTAAGTTTGACCTTTCCTTGATAATGACTCTTCCTTATACGTTTCAAACTTATCCCACCTTGTCCCGCCATTCCTTCAATTTTAAGTCTTCAGTCTTTGGTCTTCAGTTTTTATAGTTGTTGAGGAGACTTGAGGTTTAGTGAGTTATTGTCATCACTCACTGAACCATCACCTTCTTCTTTGGCTCAAGTATCATTCACTGAGTCCCGCCTCACTTAATGGAAAGCCTTTCTTTTTAGGCTTGTCCCGAGCTTTTTGAAGATGACTCCCTGAGTGATTATTCACTCGGTGACTTGAACATTGTTTAAGGTTATTGTGACACTTAGGTTATATTTTATTCAAATCCTAGATTAAGACTTACTTGGGTACTGAATGGACCTAACACGAGGGTCGAGGGAAAGCTTCCCTTCGCAGGGTTTGCGCAGCACACCAAAACCTAAACGATTTTTAGGATTTGGGTATTACCCATTTTTTCCTCCAAACTGTTTTCCCCCACTAAAATACGCACCTTTCACCAACAGATGTGTCTCTCCACCAATCGCTTTTAATCGAATGTAACTAACTTTCGGTTGGGTTATATACACTAGAATTGATCTCTTCCATAACATAACAAACATATCAACTTTTTGTGTATTTCTTAGTTCTCTTGTGCCTTAGAACTAAGTGTGATTCTCTGGATTATCCAAATGAGGATTTTGATACCTTACTTCAATATGAAAGTAATATCAACACGATTCAGATAATCTATCAGGATTATTTGATTATTAACACACACACTCACAGTCTCACACCCAAAATTCCAACAGGGATTACATCGGTATTATAAACAAATATGGATCTTTGATGACATGTTGATTATCGAAAAGGTCTAGAGATGCACATAAATGATTGGTTAGTGATGTTTGGCAAGTGCATTGTGTGCATGTCGACTTGACATTCAACTTCCTCCTCTTTAGACAAGATAACATGGATTCATTTTCATCGGCATGACTCGTTCCATACATCTATGTCATCTTTTATATAAGGATCCCAAATAAATCTTTGCTAGTAAAATCAATGTTTTGGGGCATAACTCAGAAGGAATTGAATGGTTTAGAGTCATTAGTTAAGGATCTTTTTGGCTGAGTGGTGTGAGGGTTGGATCTGGACATGATGGTAAATAAATGTTATTTGGTAGATAAATTGTATTTTACAAAACCCTTTTGATATGCATATTTTCAATTTAATTGGTGGGTTTTCAAACAAAACCTGAGAACTCATTATTTTCTCTCACATAAACTTTAATATTTGTGATAAAATATAATGTACAAATGGAATTTAACTATAATATTAATTAAAATATATTCTCACTTTTTCATCACAAATCCAAATTTTAATCAAAAACTAAATCCAAATTGTAAAACAATTTATATCCTAAATTCATATACAAATCAAACAGGCCTTAAGTTATTTATTTATGAATTATAAACACACGCGCAAGATAATAATTAAGTACATTAACATTTCAGAGATGATAAGCTCATGCATGTCTATTTTTTTTATTTTTTATTTTACTTTTTTATTTTTTTATTTTTTTTCACGAATTTATGTTCAATGTTTAAGAAAGTTCTAAGTACAGTTAACATCAATTATGCGGTGTTATTTATTATTATTATTATTATTATTATTATTATTATTATTATTATTATTATTATTATTATTATTATTATAATTTTTCATTGAAACCAAGGAAATTACATGAAATTGGAGGGGAGTCTGGACACAATCTGTGCTCCCACTCCTTTTTGAATACACAAACTAACTCGATGGAAAATGAAAGCACCGCTCTTAACGTTGTTGGAGTGGCTGCTGGCAATAGTCCCGACCCGCGAAAGTGTATTCAAAGCTTCCACATCCATTTCTCCAAACGTAGAAAAGGCGAAAGGGACGAACTTGTATCCATTGTCTTCACACTTGGACGCATACTTCTTCCTTTTCTTTTCCACAACGTTACTCAAAGTGGCCCCGGGAGCCCATCACGTCACCCCATTCCCAGCAAACGGAGAGACCTCAGTCACATCTAGACATGCGTCCTTACCTTGGAACCAGTTAAACAATAGCACATATCAGGACGTAATTCTCTCCCTTCCTCCGAAAGAAATCCCATTGGAGCCTCTTTACGCACCATAATCCCGGCTTTGGAACATATATAAAAAAGGATGTCACGCACCAAATTATGCCTATACTTAACACCCACTTCGCTAGCGCAGTGGATCGCGTGATCTCCCCACTGGTCCATACGGTGTACATTACAACTCGGGCATAAGCTGCCTTCAGAGAACATAGGGACCGCAAGCCTATAGCATAACACCGATCGAAATTGGCGGGGATGCATCCTTTGTCCTAGACCGTCAATAGGGATGGCGAAGAGGAAGTCCTGCGCATGTGGGGCGCGGATACTACTAAGTACAGCCACCTGCCTTGGATTTAGTGCGTACTTGAAAACAAGGTCTTTCTCAATGACACCGAAATAACACTTTGCCAAGGTTTTCATCATTTGGGGGGCAGAAGCGCCCCCGGTGACAGTGAGGAAGTCGGTATTATTATTATTATTATTATTATTATTTATTATTTTATTATTATTATTTTTTTTTCATAAAGAAATAAAAAGGCAAAGATATTTGTTGGACGTAGAATGGGTTTTTTTTAATACCAATAATGGGACCTCGTTGGATGTAGGCACTATGGGAACACTCGTGAGTCGTGACAAGCAATTCTATTAACAATACACAATTATTAACCAACCACATTCGCTTCATATCTAACTTGATACATGTATCGTAAATCTCATCTACGGCCCTACTAACAGTGGTCCATCCAAAGTATATATATTTAACCGTTTAGTTTGTTTTACATGTAGTTCCAAAAAACACGGAACACGCCATTAAATTAGAAAGAAAAAAAAAAAAAAAAAAGAAAAAAAAGAAATCCTTTTGACTGTAATCTTTTTCTGCTATGCTTTTCTTTGTAAGCGTACTATTACGACTTTACGAGTTACTGATGCTAATGTTTGAACACTAAACTCCAAGCCTCAGGGTTAATGGGTTACACACACCCTGGTTTCCAACGATTGCTCAAGTTGTATAACACGGCCTAACTATATATATTAGGTCTGATAAGTTTGGAGGGAAAAAATGTTTAATTTGTAGATGTTTATTCTAGTTTCTCAAACAAAAGTTGGTATTCTGAAACAAATGAATGGTAGTTGCATCAATATTCTAATTAGTCGTATAAATTGAAGTTCTTTATGAACAAGCTATCATCATTGGATGGCAAATTAGCTATGAGATGTGGAAGCATCTTTTGTTTAGTTAAAGATTAATAAGAGGGTGAGAGTAGCAAATCAATATTATTAGGTTTTGGAATATTGCGTAAGTGATGATTAAAGAAAACATCGCCTTTTGTCTTTTTATGTTTGTTCTATTTTGAACAAATTTTACGTTTTTTCCCTTAATACAGTACAATTTAACAACACAATTAAAGAGAATAAGAACTTAGCATAGCCATACATAAACGATCATCATTTATCATGGAATATAGTATCAACTGTAGCCAACAAACAGTTAAAAATGCTTCACATGCATCGATTGATTTATATGACTAGATGCTAGTATAATTATTTTGTATATTGATGAATAAAAAGTCATATATTAATCTAGTTTCTTAAAATATTGTAAGGAGGAAAGGATGTTGCATGCCCATCTACAACGAAACTTGCCTTTCATAATTTATTTGATTGATGAGTAAATTTGGTAGTGAAAGGTTGGATGGAAGGATTGTTGATGGAGATGGAGGGTGTGATTGATTGCATCCACTCATCATGCCTAATTAATCTTTTTTATTTTGTTTTCCATCTATCAATTATTACAAAAATCTACAGTTTCTTCTTCACAAACAATTTTAAATCCGCCGGTATGAATTTAAAACCATTATCATAGAATTTCCAATTATTGAATGAACATACGGTGTAGATATCAACTTAACAACTCATAATTTCTTTAGGTTGACATTTCACTTCTTTATAGCATATCCATAACATCATGAAAAAAAAATAAAAAATAAAAAAATAAAAAAATAAAAATAAAAATAAAAAAGCAACTAAGTTTGACTGATCTCCTATTTGAAATGGACAAATGGTCATATTTAGCACTTTTGTTGAAAAACACAAGTGCATGCATGTATTAATTAATGGGATGTAAATATTTGATTAGTAATATGATGATGGCCTATTTCAATAGATATGCAAATTTCAAGTACACAGAATCAAACCTATATTTTTGAAAGAAAGGACCAATATGGTTATAAAGATGTGAAGAGATGTGATTTAAAAAGTACCACTACCATCACCACCTCAAGTAGTGTTTGCAAAGGGGGTCCATTCAATTAAGAAGATTACTACTCCCTGCATCAAACAAAACATTAATCCACCAAGTTATTCTTAAGGCATCCACTATAGTGGTTTATAAAAAAAGTTTATAAAATGTTGAAGAGGTTTAAAAACTTATACACCATAGTGAGCATCTATTTCAAGCTTATGTGTCATGGAGAGGTCTAGGATATTGAACCTTTTCATAATTTAATGCTTTTGATTATGTGTGAAGTTTATAGCACTTGAAAAGGTTTATAACATAGTGGGGATAGGTTTATAAAACAAAAAAGTTTATAATTTAATGTCATAATACAAATATAAACTTTTTAAAAGATTTACCATAGTAGATGGCTTTACTATTATCTGATTAAATATTAATTAGACATATATATTGAGTGGGTTAGAAGCAATCCCATTCTCACCACCAACTCATCGTCTAAATATATGCCACCTCTCCCACATTCTTCAACTTTTTTATACATACATAATTATATATGTATGCTTTCAGTTGAGTACCTTGCAAGGCCTCTCATATTCATGGTTTCTCACCATGCATGCATTATTACTCCCTTTCATTAAAGTGGCAACAAAATCATCAATCATCGACATAAACAATCCATATCAAAGGTGTAATACCACCCATCTGTATGTGTTTTAACTGAAAGGCAAATATATAATTGTATAAACAAATGAAACTATAAAAATGCTAAAATTGCATCGAGATTACCATGTCAATAAACTAACTTGCAATACCCACGACCGATCTTAAAACCTACAAGTACGCTAGGAGAAAACAGTGACTTTAAAATCTGAAAATTTAACAGATTAATTAAGGTAAGCCTCAGCCTCTAAATTCATCAAATGTGTTATCACTGACGGCGATCATACGTCAAAGTGCATGTTATATTCAAATTAACACGTCGCTCTACTTCTAAGTAATGGATATTTTATTTATCTGTTAATGTTTGACCTCTAGCCTTCTACAACACAAAGAAGAACTTTGTAAATAGTTCATTAACTATTTAGAGGACACGGTAAAATGCACCCATGGCATGTTGTAGGTGCCAGTTCGCACCCTATGGTGCCTCCGTCCATGTTATCGACGCATCGGGTTTGCGTGTTATAAGCGCATAGCCATCCGAATGGCGAGCATTTTCTAGCATTTTATTTTGGTTTCTTTTTAGTCACTGGGTTATTTTTTTTGATGGTATGTAACATGAATGTTATTGAGGATTTGAGGAGAATATTTTTTTGTTTAGTGTCTTATAACACCCATTGCACTATTAATAAAGTAGCCCCTAGCCCACTAGCAATTTACATAATTCATTTTTGTAACATCAAACGGCATTCATGAAAGAAGATATCATAGATCTAGTTAGGAAACGTACATATACATGTGAATCAAGTTTGTGATGGTGAAATAAAGAAAAGAAAAAGTAAGAATTTTTGTGATGATAAATAAAGGAAAGTTGCAAGTAAAATAAGTAGTCAACAGTGAAAAGGAAAAGGGATATAGACAAACATTGATCAATCCAGAAAACGAGTCCCTCCACTTTGCACTTTGCCTTGGGATTCAACATCTAACACTTTTTTGTCTTCGCACAATTTTTATAAAATTCCAATAATTTTGAATAAAAGAAACACAGAAAGATACGTGTATTTTTAGAAGTAATATTTTATTATAATATTATATAGTAGTACAGTATTACTTTTGTGTGTAGACAAACACACATCCCAGAAAATGGATCCCAAGACCTCAAACCAACATCATTCTCACTCACATGATCAAGTTTCAAGATTCTTAACCATCCCACACCCCACCACCACCTCAAACAACAACCTTAACAACAACAACAACAAGAACATCATGGGAGATACCAACATCAACGTCATCAACAACAACCTTAAACTCTCAGAAAACAAAGAAGACTTGACAACCACTAAGAAACAGAACCAACAACTAGCACCAAAAAGAACATCTAACAAAGACCGACACACAAAAGTCGAAGGAAGAGGTCGCAGGATACGCATGCCAGCTTTATGTGCAGCAAGAATCTTTCAGCTCACAAGAGAGCTAGGACATAAATCTGATGGTGAAACAATACAATGGTTGTTACAACAAGCAGAACCTTCTATAATTGCAGCTACTGGAACTGGAACCATTCCTGCTTCAGCTCTTGCTGCAGCAGGTGCTGTTTCGCATGGCGTTTCGATTTCGGCTGGTTTACAACATAAGCTAGATGAGCTAGGAAATAGTAATAATAATAATATTATTGGCTCCTGTAGGACCACTTGGCCAATGATGACTAGACCTATAAGCCATATGGCTAATCCTATGTGGTCACCAACTGCTACACCAGTATCAGGTTTCGGTTATCAGTCTCCTTCATCATCATCTGTTAGTAATCTGGAGATTGATGGCTCGAATTACTTGCAAAAGATTGCGTTTTCCGGGTATGACTTGCCTGGTTCTAATATGGGCCAGATGAGTTTTTCTTCGATATTAGGTAATCATGATCATAGTCAGCAACAACAGCAGCAGCAACAACAACATCCTGGATTGGAGCTTGGGTTGTCACAAGATGGTCATATAGGGGTTTTGAATCAACAAGCTTTGAATCAGATTTATCAGATGGGTCAGACTAGAATGCACCAACAGCAACAAACTTCTAAGGATGATTCACAAGGTTCAGACGGACAGTAGAATATTAGGTGAATTAGTATTGTTATGCTTCTTATGTGTTTGTTTTGTATAATCTGGATAAAAAAGAATGTGATGGGTGAAGATGATTCGGGTTCGCTTCTCCTTGAGTCAGCATCAGGCAGATTGCTCGAAAACAGGTGCTTTTTTGTGTTATGTAAATTCATAGAATTTTTTTGTTTAGATATGATTTTGTTGTTACCATATATAGTTTGCTTGTGCTCTGATTTTGCAGGGCCAAACTAGTTTGGATTTAAATTTGGATTATGACATTTTATTGTTTGTTTTCAGATGTGTGTCTGTTTTGTTAAACTATACAATTTTATATATAAAATGAGCAATGAAATATTTTGCTTGTTTTCCTGGCAAGAAATTGGTTTTAATGAGTTCCTGTTTCTAGTTGATTATCGTTTGGAAAGTATAAATATGCTTTCGAATGTGTTTCTTTTTTATTTGTATGTTCACCACATATAAAAGTCCTAACAATTGTGTGCATCCAAGATAGTTTAATGTCGTTCTATGTGTTTGTCTTCTCGTCTAATATAGATCATCCTCCTTTATACTTGATTTGTAACATTGGATTCGCGAGTATGTAAAAAGAACACTTTGCTATAAGCATATTAATTCTTGCCGAGAATATTGTATGCCAGAGAGGAAATTTTGAAAAGGTATGTTTATTCCTGCAATTTAGACTTTTTGATTTATTGAAGTAGCAAGAGAATGTATGAAGGAGGACTATGCTTAGTTAATTGATATGAGATATCTATATATGTTCTTTATGAGTTGTTGGGATCCATGTTTAGTACATGTCAGTCTATAGTAAAACATCATTAGAGTTCGAGTGTTATCAGCATTTGCCCCGCTTTGAAAAAACATCCCTTGTAAGTTGTATTTCTATGTTGTTGTCAATCATAAATTGTGGGTAGAGATTTAATTTGTTAAATGTTAATGGTCTAGCAGAACTGTAGAGGCTCATGTATTCTTGTTGAGTGATCACGGACAGTATTGATTTCATCCTGCATACAGGATGTGAGACCGTTCCATAGGACTAGTGATCATTCTTTCAATTACTGGCATACGGCTGAAGTTACAACAAAGAGTATGTGTTGATGCTGATATCCTTTTCTTTAGAGTCAGTTCTGCTTGCAATTTTTTTCTTCTTACAGGATTTTTTTTTTCTACCGTGTGTTAGAATTTGACAATCAAAGTACACGTATGCGGAAGTTAGGATCAATTATAACACGTATAAAGATTAACTAAAACATAAATAGTAACGTACCCGATGCACTTCAATAAACCTTGAACTTCTGTAAATTTGATCAATGATAAACCCCTTACCGTTTTGTTTATCGATCTCTTGATAATTACTATAGTGAGTAATTACCTCGTTCTTGTACACACAAACTACCAACGAATAAAGGTTTATGCAAGTAAACGAAAAACACTTGTTTTGGTATAACCAAAATCGACCCAAACCCTTTGTGGGGTTTTGTGCCGATCGGCCAAGAAAGAAAGAGAGGAAGAAAAAGGTTTTAGGGTTTGTGTGTGTGCACAAAAGATGTGAAAATCTAACCCATGGCCTTGTATATATAGTATAGTAATCTTGGGGAGCAAGCAAGCATGGGTCGACCCCCTTGGGCCTAGGATCGACCGGCCATGCACCGACAAGGGTGTTCCGGATCCTTCTTGCTATCCAAATTACATTCTAGTCCTCATTCTTTCGTTACTAATGATAGTTAATACTTACAGTTAATATTTAACGATCATTAAGTCCCTCAAGTATTTACATAAATATATATACATGATACATTTAACATATATATATTTATTATACTTTATTCTTGTTTGTAATGTGTGCAATCCCGATGTCTCGGGTTCGATACTAGTCATTTACTTATTAATATTTATACGTAACTTTTAACAGCTCCCACTCGTATATCTATTAATAGTAAAATGACATTGGTTGGCGTCTTGCAACACTCCAATGCCCCCAGTTCGACCCGAGCTAGGTTTCATGGAAAACCTTTAATGATTCATCATTATAATCATCCTTTTGCTTCTAATACTACATTAATAAAGATGTGAGGTTCTTTATTAAATTCTGTTTCTCGTTTCTTTATGATTGAACAAAATTACCAAAACATCTGAACGCATTCCAGATAGATTTTGGGCGTGGCCACGCAAACATTTTGTCAACCCTACGAGGGGCCCAACAGTATTAAACTTCTGTACAAATCAGAAGGAACAAATTCTCTCTTGACTACAAGAATAACCCATGAACTTCACAACACTTCTGAAAACAACCCTTATGACTTCCAATTACGGTAAGCGGTAGATTGTTCCACAAAAATGCACTACATCCATGACACTTATCTGGTATCTCAAGTCTGAGGATAACTTTAAATATGATTCTCACATTAAATATTAAATCATATTATTGGGATAAGTCCAATACTCAATTCATTTGAGTATCATGTGAAATTGGTATGACTACGCATCAATATACTTTCAAGTATATCCTTAACCAATACTCAAAATTGTCTTTGTTTAATGATATTCCAATATCATTAATCGACAACGGACAATTTAGAATAATAACTTATTCATGGATCTTAAACATGCAAATATAGGATATATTATTAAGACAATGAATAAATAACCATAAACAATATTTTATTTCATTAAAATAATAATTGTACATTACATCCCTTATCCAAATACTAATCACAAATGGGCATGAAACTTTCAGCTAATATAAGTCCTATTCCTTCAGCATGCTTGTAAAGCTTGGTGCCAGGTAAAGGCTTCGTAAATTGATCGGCTAAGTTTTCATCTGTGTGAACTTTGAGCATTTCAATTCACCTATTTCGACTTGTTCTCGAACATAGTGATGCTTAATCGGGAAATGTCTGGTGCCTTTCATGATTCCAGGTTCATTGGCAAATGTAATTGCAGCTGAGTTGTCACAATACATTTTTATAGGTCGCTGAATCGAAGGCATAACCCCAAGCCCTGAAACAAACTTCCTAATCCAAACAGCTTTCATTGCAGCTTCTGAAGCAGCTATATACTCACTTTCTGTAGCAGACATCGCCAGTACACTTTGCTTGCTGCTCCTCCAATCCACAGCTCCTCCATTAATGACAAAGACATATCCCGTCTGAGACTTCGTATCATCTTTATCACCTTTCCAAGAAGCATCGCAGTAACCTGTAACATCAAGTTCTGCAGATGGAGTACCCCCATAAACTAAGAACATCTCTTTAGTAGCCCTAAGGTACTTAAGAATATTCTTAACAGCAGTCCAGTGTTTTTCACCTGGATTCTGCTGATATCGACTGGTTAAATTCTGAGCAAATGCCACATCAGGCCTTGTGCTTTTCACCGCATACATAATAGATCCCATAGCCGAAGCATAAGGGACTCTCTTCATGCGTTGCACCTCTTCAGGTGTTGAAGCACAAACTTTCTCGCTCAAGCCATGTTGTTCTTGCATCGGCAAATATCATTTCTTGGAATTTTGCATATTGAATCTCTTCAATATTTTATCGATGTAAGCACTTTGGCTTAATCCAATTAATCGCTGGGATCTATCTCTATATATCTTGATTCCCAGAATAAATGCAGCTTCCCCTAAATCATTCATAGAAAAACAACTTACAAGATATGCCTTAACCTTTTGCAAACTTGGAATATCGTTTCCCATGATCAATATGTCATCGACATATAATATAAGGAAAATTACGTTACTCCCACTAGCTTTGTGATATACACATGGCTCATCAAGATTTTGAGTGAATCCATACTTCTTAATTTCACTATCAAATCTCTTATTCCATTGCCGTGATGCTTGCTTCAATCCATAAATGGATCTTTTAAGCTTGCATACACGATTTGGGAATTCTGGATTCACAAACCTCTCAGGCTGCGCCATATAGATGTCTTCATCTAGGCGACCATTTAAGAAGGCGGTTTTGACATCCATTTGCCAAATCTCATAGTCACAGTAAGCGGCTATGGCTATAAGAATTCTAATAGCCCTTATGTCAGCTACAGGAGAAAAGGCCTCCTCATAGTCAACACCAAATGTTTGAGTATAGCCTTTAGCTACCAAACGGGCCTTATAGGTGTGTACAATGCCATCCATATCAGTCTTTTTCTTGTAGAGCCATTTACTCCCAACTAACTTGGCACCCGAAGGTAGGTCTACTTCTTCCCAGACTTCATTGTCTTTCATGGATTGCATTTCCCCGTTCATAGCTCCCTGCCATTTTTCCTTTTCAGGACTATTCATGGCAGCTTTATAACTTGTAGGTTCATTAAGATCCCCTATCAAGTTGTCATCACACTCCATGTTTAGACATAGACGTGTAGGAGCCTTCACAGGTCTAGATGACCTATGAACGGGAACTACTTCAACTTCAGGTGGAGGACCTAAACTTTCAGGTTCCACAGGAAGTTGGCTAGTGTTTTCAGAAGGTGCTACATCTTCATGATCGTCTTCCAGATCATATACTCTCCCACTGAATTCTTGAGATATGAGCTCCTTTTCCAAGAAGTCTCCATACCTTGCAATAAAAACTTTGTTTTCAGTTGGGTAATAAAAGTAGTAACCCATAGTTTCCTTAGGGTATCCTATGAAGATGCACTTCATAGATCTTTGTTGGAGATTGTCTGCTAAGTCACGTTTAACATACGCCTCACAACCCCAGACCTTTAGATAAGACAAGTTAGGAGCTTTCCCAGTCCATAACTCATATGGAGTCTTATCAACCTTCTTTGTTGGAACCATATTAAGAATGCGAACTGCAGATTCTAAGGCATAATCCCAAAACGAGTAAGGAAGAGTTTTTAGATTAAACATAGATCGTATCATGTCTTGCAATGTACGACTCCTTCTCTCAGATACACCATTTTGTTGTGGAGTATATGGAGAAGCAAGGTGCTGGACAATTCCCTCATTTGCTAAGTAATCTATAAACTCTTGACTCAGGTATTCACCACCTCTATCGGATCGAAGAGCTTTAATCTTCTTTCCAAGTTGCAACTCTACTTCTGCTTTAAACACTTTGAATGTTTCAAACACCTCATGTTTATGTTTAAGTAAATAAACATAACCATAACGGCTGTAATCATCCGTAAATGTTAAGAAGTAGCTAGCACCTCTCCTTGACACATGTCTAAGTGGTCCACACACATCTGTGTGAATAAGACCAAGTAGATCATTAGCCCTTTCAATCCTATTTTTAAAGGGTTTCTTTGTCATCTTCCCAGCAATGCAAGATTCGCACTTATCAAATGATTCATCATTGATCTTTTCCAAAAGCCTATCATGTTGCAGCTTTTTCATGCGATCCTTGCCAATGTGAGCAAGTCGACAATGCTAAAGATAAGACGAATCCAGACCTTTCTTGATTCTCTTATTATTGATGCTATACATTGAATTATTTTTAACAAAAGCATTATCATTATCATTCATATCAATTTCAAACACACCATTCACAGCAATAGCATTAAAATAAAAAACACCATTTAAAGAAACTGAAATTCCATTGCTAGAAACAGTATGATGAAAACCAAGGTTCAACAAACATGAAAATGAAATTACACCTCTAACAATTGACGGTGCATAATGACAATTATTTAAAGATAGTACTAAGCCCGAAGGCAACACTAAATCATAAACTCATATAGCTTCAACTCCTACATGTGCTCCGTTACCAACGTGCAAGAATTGTTATCCATAGGCCATCTTTCTCTCAACTCTAAACCACTGCAAGGTATTGCAAATATGAATGCCACATCCCGTATCATATACCCATGAATTCAATTTAGGAGTAAGAGTGAATAATTCAATTATAAAGAATGCACCTGATGGACTGGGGTTACCAGCTTCATTCCCCTGCTTCTTGAGTCGCAAGTCATGAATGTAGAGAGGGCAATTGCACTTCCAATGGCCCTTTTCATGACAATGGTGACAAGCCTGATCCTTCTTGTTTGGCGGATTCACCTTGTTCTGCTTAGGCTGATGCTTCTTCACCTTGGGTTGAGGTTGATAGGCCATGACCTGCTTGCCTTTATCACCTATCCCTTTGCCTTTGTTCACATGCGATTTCTTCTGGATTCTCCCCCCATGAATTGCCAACACTTGTGGGGTAGGAGCCTTGACCTTGGCTGGTAGACTTTTCTCATAATCAACAAGCAGTGCGAGTAATTCTGAGAATGTCTTCCCCGAGCAGTGCATGTTGAAATTCTGCACAAAACCAGCAAAGTCCTTGTTGATCAAGTGCACTTGCACATTCTCAGGGTAACCAAATCCAATTCTGTGAAGCTGATCAAAAGATTCCTTCAACTTAGTCACATAATCTTCAACTGGTTTACCATCACCATGCTTGCAGTTGTGTAGCTTGTCAAGTTCATCATACAATTCAACTACGGGAGGTTTCTCATAAGACTGCTGAAGTACTTCAAGCATATATTTTGGGAAAAAGTACTCAAACTTCTTTTGTAATTGAGCACTCATGCTAGTGAGCATTAAACAAGCAACCTCATTAAACTTAGCATGTTTCTCCCTCCATGCCGCCTTAACTGCTTCTGTTTTAGTAACAGCAGGCTCAGCTGGACATTCATCGGTCAAGAAATTGAGCTTACCGGCTGCCCTCAAGACAATTCTAAGCGAACGGTGCCAATCATTGAAATTTTTTGCAGTCAATTTTTCTCTCTCAAGATGACTCTTGAAAGCAGAAATCACAGATGGGTTATCGGGTTGAGCCATATCTACAGATAAAAGTTCAAACATTAGTATTTTTGATAATTAATATATTCAAGAAAATAAAATACCCATAGGCTATATTCATATAACCACCAAAATTTTCTTGAAAATCTAGGATCTAACTTTACATAGTTCCACCACATTAGTTGATCTGCTAGTGGTGAAAGTACAAAAGATAGTAATCTGTCGAACAATAATTGGCAAACAAGATTTCCAATTCCTAGATGATTATGGGATTTACTTCAAATTGAGTCATCAATTTTCCTTGTAAGCATGTTTCATCCCATCTCATGCCTTAAGTTCTAGGTCTCACGCACAACTTAATTAAGTCGTCTACCTTAGAAACTGTAAAATTACAATTATGGTCTCACGCGCTAAAAGAATTTTACCTTGTTATAGTAATTTAGCCTAAGTCTCACGTTTACTAAATTAAAATTCCAAGTGTTCCTTATAGATAGATGGCATGTAACTTAAATTATAAGGGTATTCAATTTTGATATGTAAATCAAAATATGTATAAAGATGCATGCACTCATCTTTATAGCATAAGTTTTCAAAACCTTTTTATTACCAATTCGTGAAATTAATACACAAAGTTTTACTTGAGGTTTAAAAAACCCTAAGATGACTTTCTACAATTATGATTTTAAAAGTAATTCGTTTAAGACATATTCAAGATTGTGATAACCAAGGCAGACTCTAAGGCTCTTTTCTAAGCCTTCAAATCACGGTTATGAATATTGTCTTAAAATATTTAATTTTAAAAGCATATTTGTACAAAACATCAATCAAGCAAAAGTTTATGGATTCAATCTCAAAATCATGTAATAAAGTATGAATCTTGCTAGTCTCGCCTTGGAGCAAATTACCGTGCGAAGCGAACCGTTGTTGGCATCTAAGACTCCGCAAGATTCAATCTTTATCACTTTAGGGTTTCACCATTATTAGTCCGTATTATTTTCTTTATGAAAATCTCCCTTTTTATTGCTTACAACTAGTCCAACAATTAAGAAACAATAAAAAGACAAGTAATTTAAAGAAAAACATAACAACTAATAATAATTAAAGTGAAACAATTAGCCACATGCAAACCTTGTTAAAAAGATCCTAATAAAATCAATTCTAGGTATAATAATGCATGTAATCAACTAAGGCCTTCTCCTCTTAATGGAGGAGAGCCACATGCATTGACGAATCAATTGCGTAGGCCAAAGCTAATATACACATCACATAGCATATAAATTGATTTTAATATATATGAATTGGAGTCTTCCCCAATTTTAGATCTATATAAAACATGTGACAAATAAATTAAACAACAAGATCCATGACTAACATGCATGTTTCGTCATGGATTAAACCTAACAATTAGCACATAGGTCACAAGTACGTTCACATAACCGGTTAAAGACCTAGGGTTTCTAGTGATTATAATTAATCAAGTTAAACCACAAACCCTAATTAGGGTTTTATGTGGAAATCGAACCCCCCCCCCCCCCCAAAATTAGGGTTAGGGTTTAAATTTTTATAAAAAAACTTTAAAGAAAAACCCTAGATCAAAAACATGTATCTAAAACAATTAAAGATTCGATTTTTATTACGTTTTAGTAATCAATTACATGTTATACATGGATAGTGATGCCACTGTTAGAATTTTACAATCAAAGTACACGTATGCGGAAGCTAGGATCAATTATAACACGTATAAAGATTAACTAAAACATAAATAGTAACGTACCTGATGACGTATAATCTATATTTGGGCCACGAGCCCAAATGATAAACATCACTAAGGCCCAAAACCACCATGAGTGGGCTATTATAACTTGGGCCGCATTGATAATGGGATTGGGCTCACGTAGGGCCTAACCAAATTATCCGGGCATAGATAAGTATCTTCTATTTACGTAATAGATATCCTTAACCCGGATAAGCACCATGTGTGCGAAACGTAAGGAGCACGAAACCTACAAGGATTCTGCGCCTATATAAGGAATGATATAATTCTCATTAAAGGTATGATTCACAAACCCTAAACTCTTTACGAGAACCCTAAAAACCGATTACTTACTCTCACGCCGGAGGATAATCGTGGGAGACAATCCCACGATAAGCCTAACGGTGTTTGTTTACTTTCTTAGTGCGCAGGTTTCAAGCATTAAGAGCGAATTGGTACGAGAGCAAGAGCCCAAACTAGGAACGCCCAACTTTTGTATCAACAAGTGGCGCCATCCGTGGGACCAATACTAAGAACTAAGGAACTAGAATTACGAAGAATAAAAATTCAAGCCAGCGGACTCCTCAGTTGGAAAAAACACGTGACCCCCAGAGGAAGAATCAACAAGATTCGACCCTTAGGCAGGCCTCTGGGATAACCAGTGCGCCTGGTCACCAAGAAACGGGACCAACCCAACCTCTCCCAGCGGTGTAATTGCCTGTAAGGACTACCCACGTCACCACCGTAGTCCCAAACGTTGAAGAACTCCAGCGCACCCTCTTCAATACTCCTCACCAAACGGCACCTACAGTGGACAACACTGTGCCGCCGGGCGCACCTAACAGAGATAGGGTGCCCAATACTGAGGCAGATATTATTGCAGCGAATGAGGACGCTCCTGACCTAACGTTGGGTAATTTTGTATCCCAAAATTACGAAACCCTAACTGCCCTCATGCAAGAAGAAGCGAGGAGAAGGTCGAGTACGAGCCTGCAAGCCCGGCTCAACTTTGGTCCTGAACGCGAAGCATCACCACCGCGCCACCCACGAGGAAGACGCGAAAATTGTAACAACCGTGATTTTAGCAGGTTAGTTAGACTTTTAGCCTCGAGTTAATCTAACTTTGTTTGGTGTGGTTTGAGTAGTTATATGGGTGTTATTGTGTGTTATAGTGTGGTTAGTATTTGAGTTAGCACTAAATCCCTTCGCGTTGTGGTTGTTATTGTGATTTTTGATGATGTTGATTTTGGGAAAGTTCATTTTGATCGCCTATATAGTGTAGAAATGACTTGTGTATATTTGGCGTTTTGAGGTTTTGCGTAACGAGTCTTCGTTCAAGTTATTGAGCGTTAGTAAGTTACGGGGATGTTGTTTTTGTAAGGAAATGCTTATGGAGTGTGTAAAAATCTATTTTTGGAAACTTTATTTTGAAAATGAATATTTTCCGGTTTGTCGTAAAATTAAGGTTTATCGCGAAAGACGTTAGGTTTTGTTATGGGAATACATAAAATATGAAAAGTATGAGGTTTTGAGTGTAATAAATTAATTAATAAAAAAATTAAAAAAATATATTATTAGGGGGGGGGGGGGGCGGCCGATTAAGGGTATTAGGGGGAAAAAAGGAAACCAAATTTGATACCAAATACAACTCTATGCCTTAAGGGTTATCCAAATTAATTATAAATACAAAATCAAAACTCCCCTATCCCTTTTTCCTGCTATTAGAGTCGACACAAGGGGGATCCAAGAAGAAAAAATTAGGGTTTCATAATTGTCTAGCAATCATCAAGAATCAAGGTAAAATCTTTAATCCTTTACGTGTAATTAATTAATTATTGTTATGATTCATGTAATAATTAATATGATGGAATCTAGGGTTTATATACTTCTGTAAATTATTGAAGTAAAACATGTTAGGATGATTAGATGTTAATAATATGGTTAATGGTTAAGAGAATTGAGCGGAAAACATGCTAGTTATTGAGTTAGGGTTTGGACAAATTTGTAAGGCTGTAAAGATGTGAGTGTAAATAACAGATGGTTATGAGTTAAGTCACGAATTTTGGGTCTAAATTGAATTATAATGAAAGAGCTTTCCAAAAAGTCCAGCCACGATCAATTTTGAGGTCGGGAAGTCGGACTTTTGATTTTTCTTTGTTAAGGTGTCAAAGCTGTCAAACCGGGACAGATTTTGGGTAAAAGTTTGAGGGTGTCATGTGGTTGTAAAAGTGGTATTTTGACTTGGCCTTCTGGAATAGTTAAGTTTTAGGTTATATTAGACTACCACGAAGAGGATTCGCGATAAAAACTTGTGGAAGTAATTATTAAAAATCAAATTTTTTTGGTGCGCGTTCAAATCCGAATTTGAGTAGTTGACAAGTTTGAATTTCTTATGAGTACTTGTGTGTGTTATTGGTCCATGGCCTTCTGGGATTAGCTTCTATGCTTATGATAGACCATGGTAAATTTTTAGTGTGAGTTGTTGAGCTTTATTTGTCGTGATTTCATGTGAGTGAATGTACTCAAAAATTCTGCGTTTTCTGAGTTTTAGAGTGCAAGGGATTTAGTGAGTATTAAGTTATGGTAGTGGTTAGTGTTGTAACACCCCCAATTCATGATGCAGCGGAATTCAAACTGGGTGTTACTCGACGGCACAATAGTCACAATAACAGAAAACGAACTCTAATTGAGTCGTTTTAAAAGGTTTATCATTCAAATTATATAAATATCAGAGATTACAAAATGAGGTCCCAGATGGTTCCATGTTTACAATTTACATTAAATGAGTTTTTGAATGATAATAAAATTTATAGCCCTCTTGAATATCCATGCCCTACCGTGCCATCCTTGATCATCATGGACCTGAAATACATGCTTAAGAGGTCAACACAAAGGTTGAGTGATATTCATAGAGTTTGTTTAATGGTTGAACACAATATGTTGGTAGTATGAGTTAATTAGACTCATACTCATGGTTGGAAAACAAAACAGGTAGGCTACGTTATTATACGCCCATAAAATGTATTATACACTAAGCTTATGACACCAAAACGTTAACGGGTACCAATATCAATCGGCGGAGTTATCCCGGTAGGTACTTTGCTAACATACCTAAATCTCAAATATTAGTGCATTTGTTTGAACTTAGTCAATACAAATGGGATTCGTCAATCCCAATAGGCCTATTCACAATATTCGCGCTCACTATTACTAGTGATTAAATGGTTCATAATAAGGGATATTGGTTTTAGCAAGGATAGTACTTAGTGATAATAAAACAATCAGGCAAGCATACAATTGAAAAGCATTGTGTTCGGTTTAAAATAGCATGTATTCCCCCCCAAGGATTTGTAAAACAATTAAGTAATGGAAAGTGGGGCTATGAACTCACCGTGAGTTGGATGATGTATAATGAGAATGATGGACATGCCGTGAGAACTTCTACGAGAAACCTAGAATAATTGTTGCAACTTAGGTTTGGAATAATGTCTAAGAATATGAAGAATTGCCTATATATGTCTTGCATTTAGTCCATGATGTAGTACTTAGTATAGTATAAGTCTTTGAAAAGAAATGGTTTATGAAACATGTATAGTTTATATATCGTTTACTACCGTTCGGGCCGACATAATTCAGAAGTCATGTAGTAAATGTTTGAGGAGCCAGGACATTTTAATTCGTAAATCCACAACTCATCTCGACGGTTTACTTAATGAACTCCTCACATGAGGCTCCCTACTATTGTAGTAGTTGATAATATATATATATATATATATATATATATATATATATATATATATATATATATATATATATATATATATATATATATATATATATATATATATATATATAAGTTTTGATCCGAAAAGTTACATGTCCAATATTTGAATAAACTTAGGAAAGTTTATTTTTACATGAAGATTGTTATTAGGGTAAGTTTCTTAAGTCTTGTATGACAATTACTTGTAAGATCTCATGGTTCTTTAGATGAAATAGATCCAAATTGTATGTTTAAGTTATCGCCAACTCTTTAGCTCATGTTTCGCCTAAGTGAGTTTATATGGTCATTTAGTCATGGCCTTGCCATGACCTTTGGTCATTTTTCCATGGTCTTGAGACTCAACCTTGGCTCTAGCCATGGTTGTGGTCTTGAATCTAGGTCATTAGACCTCTTGTTCTTTTTAAACAATAACCATTATATAGTGACTTATACATATAAAATAGCTGTTAAGAAATTGAAGAAAATCTGATTCGTTATTGGATTTCTGGAGACGTGCTCTTAGAGTTCTAAAGAAAACGTGATTCCGGACAACTTTTGTGTTTTAACTTTTTCGTGAAACGGACCAGAAGCGCCTCTTTTTGCGTGTTTAAGGTTCTGTCACAGAAAGTATTTAGGCAGTTTAGCCGTAAAGTTTTGGTAACTTCAAATGGTCATTACTTTTGACTCGTGTACTCGTTTTAGGTGGTTCAAATTACTATGTTTTCCTTGTTAAGTCCTCTACTACAATATGTAATCGTCCAATATCATAATTATACCATTTTGGTCAGATTTTACCATGAAAGTTACTAGTTTACTTGTTTAACTAACATAAGTTAACATATATATATACCAATACTTGTTTTACTCATTTTTATATATCATGGACATAATCATAAGACAATATATAGCATGAATGATATGTAAATAGCATGAATATGATATTTAAGCAAGAAAGTGTATTAGAGTTTGCTTACAACTTTGGCTTTCTACAAGAAAGGTAAGTAACATGTAAGGTAAGGACTTTGATTGACTTAAGCTTCACCCTACTTCACTTCAAGCAATCTTTCTACTCTTGTATTCTTGAAGGATTTGTGATATTTGATAAACCGAGGTTCTTTGAAGATTATAACTATGTCTTTTTGGAGACTTTAAAGTTATAACAACTTTTCTTAGAAAATTTCCAAGATTGAAGATCAAACACTAGTTTTCTATCAAAAACTAGTTAACTTTGTTACAAAATATAAGAAAAGTGCCTTAGGGTTTTAGGACTTTGATAGATAAAGAGAGGAGGGTGCAAGGAATTTCATGTGTTTAGCATGGTATTTATAGGGTAGGAAAAATAGTTAACCATATATTGGGTTAGAATTTAACTATGGTTAGTTAAGACACTTGTAATGATCTAAAGGATCAATGGTCAAGATCAAGCCACACAAAGGTGACTCCCCCCCCTAGAGGTGGTTCAAGATGGATTAGGGGGAGTGAGTTGGCTTGTGATGATATTATCCTAGTTATATTGATAGTTTTGACTCCGTAAATTGCTAACCGTAAGTGATTAAGCCTCAAAACGTAAAACCGGGTATCGTAAAAATGTGGAACTTGATAGTATTGTTAAACATGTCAATATACTTCATAATAAAATATAAAATGAGTGGTAGGTTCCATTGGGGTGCTAAAACCCTGCTAAAACTGGAAACACGGGTCTAAAACGCGTAATACGTAAAACGTACGAATATTGTGTAAAATTGAGAAAAGTAAAATGTTACTTTTCTAATGTGATAATAATGATTTAAAATGACTTATAATGTATAGACTGGGCTCAGTCTAGTGTCAGTTGGTATATAATGTCTTTTAAACATAAAACCGAAAGCCTAAAAATCAAGGAATGATTTATAAAATCAAGGAATGATTTTTGGTCAAAGGAGGAGGGAAAAATATGTTGGCTTTTTCCAAAAATGTGAAAACTCAAATCGTCTTAGAAACGCGGTGCAGGTATAGGCTAAGGTTACGGCTGAGTAAAAACGCTTAAAAATGAAAATTCCTGTTTTTCACGGCCGAGGTTTATTTGGTCATATTTTTCTCAGTCTTGATTAATTCTCAAATAAATCATGAGTGTATCAAACATTTTTTTGATACGGGGAAAATTAACGCGGTCGAGTTTCGTTGTGCGTAGAATTTTTGAATGACGTTTTACCCTAAAACGTGTAATTCCTTAATAACTTTCGCGAAAATGATCTGATGAGTGTCAAACTTTTAATTTGCCATGGAAGTGATTTATCACACGAGAATATGAAATAAAAATCAAATTCGGAAAATGAATAGTAAAAGTGAATAGTGAAATTTTTCGGGAATAGTAATTAACCTGAAAATTGCGAATTGTTACAAGTGTTGTGTCTAGGAGATCCATGGTGGGTCATATGAGTCTTAGACATCCATCATATGTGTATTACATTGGTTGTAGCTTTTAGTTTGACCTTGTGTAATGTGGATTATTTTTGTGTGCTATAGATTGTGAATTGTTTTTGTGGAAGCTGCGGAGTTTAAGGTGAGTTCATAGTCCCATATTTTTACTTGTTTTAAACTTGGGATGGGAATGATGCTTGTCTTAAATGATTTGATTTACTGTGATTATGTGTATGGTGTTAAAGAGCTTGGACTTATAATGTTATCGTATGCATGTTATGTGTGATTATTTGCTTGTGTGGATATATATGGGATCCAATTAGGAGGATGCTTATCCTGTTGCTCGCGCATGAGACCTAATTGATGATTAATGGGGTCGGAGGACACGAGCCGTCCTGATGTAATAATTTTGGGGTCGGAGAACACGAGCCGTCCTGTTGTAATTATTTTGGGGTCGGAGGACACGAGCCATCCTATTGGTTGCCTTATGAGTGCTGTTGCCTTTGTGTGTGAATATTAACTTGCAAATGCATGTAGCTATATGATAACTATATTTATTTGTCCAGCTATATTTTGTAATAACAGTGAATTCGGTTGCCTTGTGTGTTGATTCTCAAACCTATGAATCTCACCAACGTTATGTTGACATTTTAAGCATCATTTTCAGGTGAGCATTCTAAGGCCAAAGTTGAGGGCAGCAATTAGGCGAGACTTAGTTGCATGGAGACTTACTTATGATTTGGGATTTGATTTTATTTGGATTTGGATATGATACGTTTATGTTTTATGTTTGGTACTTTCAAATTTATTGAAGATACATTTTGGATTTTGTTTTGGTTATTTATCTTTGGGTATTGTTACAACACTGTGTGTTGGTACATTGCTCTATTTATGTGCATGTAGTTGTTCTCTATGTTGACACCAGGTGTTGTGATGATATCCATGAAGTTACACCCGCGCGTTTCGCCCGTGGCGGGGTGTGACAAAAATAACGAAAGACGTACCACTATCTATGATAGGCTGGGTACGACATCTGACTCACAATATTCAGAGGAATATGAAGACGGCGAGAGGCGCACTAATGTTCATTCCAGACATGGTAGTCGAGGGATACAAGACTGATTAGGACCTCAACATTCACCAAGCGAAGGTTCCTCCAGGTCTGGGAGCAAAAGAATTCACGACAGATTAGGGAGGAGAGTATCCCCAAGTGAAAGCCCCTCAAGCTCTTCCTCTGAAGGAAGCCAGCGCAAGCACTGCAAAAGAGATTACTCCTCCTCCAACGACTCCTCGGACAATGAGGATAAGGAAACAGGACACTGGAAGTCAAGAGGAAGACGTCGTGAAGAAGAAGACGAAGACATGTCTCTTCCATGGCGTCGCCAGAAAGTTGATGCATTTACACGATGCATCAGCGATTACTCCGATCGTAAGAGGAGGCGCATGCCCACTAATGTCAAAACATATGATGGGACAGGTGATCCAGATGACCACCTAAAAATTTTCGAATCGGCTGCTACTATCGAAAATTGGCCACAACCTGTGTGGTGCCATATGTTTAATTCCACATTAGTAGGGAATGCGCGCACGTGGTTTAGCAAGCTCCCACGACGGAGCATCGGCAGGTTTGAAGAATTACGGAAAGCATTCCGTTTAAACTTCACCCAAAGAAAGAAGTGCGCTAAAAACCCTGTTGAACTAGCCAGAGTAAAACAACGCCAAGGGGAATCAACCAGTGCTTATATGGAACGCTTTAAAGATGAGTGCATACATGTCAAAGCATGTCCCGAAATCCTAAAAATTTAAGGGTTCATGAATGGGATTAACAACCCAGAACTCATTAGGAAGCTAAACGACAAGGTTCCCCAAACCTTCGATGAGCTAATGAAGCGCACAAGATCCTTCATACAAGGAGAAACAGCCGCTGCGGACAACAAAAAAGGCTACTCAAATTATAGGCAACAAGAACAGCCTAGGAGAAAATCCAATGATCAGAATAGCAACCGCAGCAAGAATTATCGCAGTGGAAGAGATAATGACAAGTATACCCCTCTCACAAAAACTCCGAGGGAAATATTTGTAACAGAAGGAGCAAACTTCCCAAAGCCTCCGCCAATGCGTACCGCAGAGGACAAGCACATAGGGAATGGATACTGCGAATATCATGGCCAAAAAGGCCATACAACTAACGAGTGCGTCCAGCTACGACAACTATTTGAAAAATTAGTAAGGGAAGGTGGAATGGATCACCTCGTAAAAAACATTAAAGAAGGGAAGGACAAACAAAGGAATGGGGGCAAAAAAGAACCTTCCAAAGACAAAGCGGACACCATCTACATGATACAGTCATGGCAACGCAAGACAAAACAAAAAGTCAGTCAAAGGTTCTCTTCAGAAAATGATATATCCTTCCCCACTTTAGCTGCGGACAACGCATTAGTAGAGCCACTAACTATTGAGATACATACGGGGGGACACGAGATTCGCCGCATGTATATCGATGGAGGGGCATCCGCAGATATTCTATATGAGCATTGCTTCAAAAGGCTACGACCTGAAATACAAAGTCAATTGATACCAGCCACAGCTTCGCTGACTGGATTCACAGGAGAAAAGATTTGGCCTATGGGGCAATTGCGCTTGCTCGTAGTTGTGGGCGATGAACAACACTCAATAGCAACATGGATAAATTTCATGGTAATTAAGTCTCCCTCACCATACAATGGCATCATTGGGAGACCTGGAATATCATCCACAACACATGGGATGCTCAAATTTCCGGTGGAAGGAGGAATTGTCACCCTCTACAACACCACAGTACCACCCAAAGAATGCAACGCAGTAACCAGTGAGGTGGAGAATATTCCAGAACAACGCGCAGAAAAAATTCCAAATTTAAAGGTCGCTATTCATCCTGATTACCCAGATCAACAAGTATCGATTGGAGGATCTTTATCTGACAAAGGTAAAGCAGCTGTGTGCGCACTCTTGCAAAAGAACCTGAATATCTTTTCATGGGAACCAAAGGATATGACCGGAGTGCCACGCTCTATCACGGAGCACAAGCTATAAATCCGACAAGGATATCCCCCAATACGACAAAAGAAGCGCGACCAAGCCCCAGATCGCGCAAAAGCTATTCTGGAAGAAGTACACAAACTTGTAGACGCAGGCATCATGCGCGAAGTATACTATCACGACTGGCTTTCTAATCCAGTGATGGTAAAGAAGAGTGATGGCAGTTGGAGGATGTGCGTGGACTTCACAGACCTCAACAAGGCATGCCCACAGGACTGCTATCCACTGCCGGAGATAGACTGGAAAGTAGAATCCCTGTGCGGATATCCTTTCAAGTGCTTCCTAGATGCATACAAAGGATACCATCAAATCCAGATGGCAGTGGAGGACGAAGAGAAAACAGCTTTCCACACGAGTCAAGGGGTCTATTGCTACACAAAAATGCCTTTTGGCCAAAAAATACAGGCGCAACATACCAGCGATTGGTGGACACGGCTTTCGAAAAACAAGTAGGTCGAAACTTGGAAGTCTACGTTGACGACCTTGTCATCAAGAGCCACACAGAGGATGAATTGGTGCACGACATTGAGGAAACGTTCAAAACATTGGGCAAAATAAACATGAAGTTAAATCCCAAGAAGTGCACCTTTGGCGCGACAGAAGGCATGTTACTTAGGTACTTAATAGAACCAGATGGCATCAAGCCTTGCCCAGAAAAAACAAGAGCTGTTATCGATCTTCCCTCACCGCGCACACTCAAAGAAGTCAAGTCATTAAACGGAAAGCTAGCTAGGCTAAACCGTTTCTTGTCTAAATCAGCAGACAAATCACTCCCTCTCTTTAAAACACTCACGAAGTGCACCAAAAAGGGAGACTTTCGTTGGACTGAGGAAGCAGAAGAAGCTTTCCAACAGCTAAAACAGCATCTGGCATCACTCCCCAAACTTGTCGCACCGCGACCAGGGGAAGAATTAATCATGTACTTATCTGCAACCCACGGAGCAGTTAGCGCAGTACTATTGACAGATAGAAACTCCGTCCAGACACCCATATACTTTGTAAGCAAAGCGTTGAAGAAGACAGAGACTAACTACAACGCCATGGAAAAGCTGGTCTTAGCTCTCGTATTCGCAGCTAAAAGACTGCGCAGATACTTTCAAGCACACCCAATAGCTGTAATCACAGACCAGTCGATCAAACAAGTTATCTCTAAACCTGACGCATCAGGGCGGCTACAAAAGTGGAGTGTGTTGTTAAGTGAATATAACATCTCGTATAGACCACGCACTGTAATCAAGGGGCAGATATTAGCTGGCTTTATTATTGAAAAGCCAGATACTGATAGTCCACCTTCAACAAGCAAAATAGACCTATAGGAACCTTGGATTCTATTCACAGATGGATCCTCATGCGTGGATGGATCAGGCGCAGGCCTTATCCTTACTAATACAGAAGGAATTGAGTTCACCTATGCGCTGCGTTTCGAATTCACGGCCACAAACAATGAGGCAGAATACGAAGCCTTACTCGCTGGACTGCGTGTTGCAATTCAAATGGGTGTACGCAACCTGGAGGCAAACGTGGATTCCAGGCTAGTAGCTAACCATGTGCTAGGTGAGTATGAAGCCAAGGATGAACACATGATCCAATACCTGGAAAAGACCAAGTCCTTAATTCAGAACTTTGATAGCATGCACTCAGGACCACATGAGTATGAAGCTAACCAGGCTAGTAGCTAACCATGTGCTAGGTGAGTATGAAGCTAACCATGTGTTGGACCTCTTCAAGCAGACTATGTACTCCGAGAAATTCACGCTGGATCATGTAGCATGCACTCAGGACCACGGTCTGTTGTAGCGCGCGCTCTACGGTCAGGATATTATTGGCCTACTATGCACCGCGATGCGCGCGATATGATAAAAAAATGCAGCAATTGCCAAGTACACAGGCCAATTCCGCGCCAACCACAACAAGAGCTAACCCCCATCACCTCACCATGGCCATTCTATAAATGGGGCATTGACATCGCAAGCCCTTTCCCAGTTGCAGCAGGAGGACTAAAATTCCTCATCGTAGCCATAGACTACTTCACCAAGTGGATTAAAGCAAAAGCAGTGGTAAACATCACTGGCAACCAGGTAAAACGCTTCGTGTGGGACAATATTGTGTGTCGCTTTGGGCTACCAGGTGAAATCATATCAGATAACGGAAAACAATTCTGTGACAACCCATTTAAAGATTGGTGCGCGCAATTGAACATCACACAACACTTTGCTTCAGTAAAACACCCACAAACCAATGGTTTAGTTGAGCGCGCGAATTGCAGCTTAGGCGAAGGGATAAAAGCATGCCTCGACAAACACAAAGGAAGATGGGTGGACGAGTTGTCACACGTTTTATGGGCGCACCGTACCACAATCAAAACCAGTACCGGAGACACACCATTTTCTCTTGTCTATGGGACAGAAGCCGTCATACCAGCTGAAATAGGGATGCCAACTATACGAACAGCAGAGGTCAACTTCACAACAAATGACGAGGAACGGCGCATAGACTTGGACTTGCTAGAAGAAAGGCGTGAACGCGCAGCCATACGCGAAGCAAAGGTAAAAGCAAAAATGAAGAAGTATTATGACGCAAAAGTCAAACATACTTCCTTCAGGCCAGGAGACTTCGTATACCGCGCTAACGACGCGAGCCACGCAGAAGACACAAACAAGCTTGGACCCAAATGGGAAGGACCCTACGAGGTCACTGATGCACTAGGCAATGGTGCATACAGGTTACGCGATATGGAAGGTCACGACCTGGCGCGCAGTTGGAATATCTGCAACCTCAAAAGATGTTATCTTTAGGAAAGGCTACGGCCCATAAACAGACAACTTTGCACTTTAGTATGTGCCTAATAATTATTTGTTTTTTCTTTTCTTTGTTAGGAATTGTTTTTTACTTTTTCAAAAACTTGCAAGTATCAATAAAACGTCATGGTTTCTAGCTAACTCCATAACACATTTCACTTTATTGCGTACATTCTTATATGTGTCAATATTGTTATACTATATTTTTGCCTACATGGCGTGCATGCACTAATTAAGACCCACGATGGCATAAAGGATGAGTAAACCTACTAACTAACTCGTTGAGTAAGAGGGTTGCAAACCCATCAACATTGGATCACGCATCCTTGCTAGGCGCCTTACCTTCAAGACGTTGAAGTAAGTTTTCCTTGCGCATCCCACGAAGGATGCACAAATGTCACATACAAGCTTAGCAAACAACGAGCCAAGACTCTTGGTCACACAATAAAACTTTGCAAACATAATGCCAGTTTATACTTATAATTTATCTTAAGTCACACACTTACTTTAAACATAACTCCAAAAAGAGTATCTTATTTAATCTTTTTACATAAAAAGACAACAATCTACGAACATATACCATAACACACAAAAGATATACTTTGTTATTTATACAAGTCACAAAAAGCCTATATGCTATGACGATGCTCAGGACTATCTTCTGGGGCAGCGGAGCTTCCTGCCTCTTGAAGCTTTCTCAAGAGCAACGCATCCTTAGGCGATACGGTCGCTACACTAACAGGAATCCCATCTGACCTGGGAATATGCGCAGCACCCACACCGCATAAGACGGCCTTGCCCTTAATACCCTTTTTCTTGGCAGCTCTTTCTGCGTGCAGCTCCAACACCTCCTTAAGAGGAATCTCCTTTTCAAGAGCAAAAGGATTCAACATATGGCGTGGCTGTGCAAAAACAGGCACCTGCAGCTGCGACTCGTCAGGCTTGAGAAAGTAGTCTGGCTGCGCCTCTGCATCCTCCAAGATATGGCGCCCCAGGGTCAACCCCTCCATAATTACCTTTATAGGGTTATCCTGGTCGCGCTCCAGCCGCGCAATATGGGGAAGTTCGAGCAGCTTCATCCCCTCTATGGCCTGCATCAGTTCGTCATAAGCACTGGCGTTGTAGCCAAGCACCTCAGTAAGTGCCACGTTCAATGCCTTTGCCTCATGGAGCTCCTCCATAGCTTGCGCCCTACCACGCTCCACGGCACATTGCACCACCTTTCCAAAGGTCCCCAACACCTCCGAAGACTCTAAGGTGCCCATCGTAGCCAGGTGCAAGCCATGACTAATCAACCACCTACATAAACAGGGAAAGGATGTATTAGCGGAGAAGCAACAAATCAATCAATATAAGGCAACATTGCAGAAAATATATAAAAATGTACCTGCGTTCAGCTATGGTAGACATAAGATGCGGGTATAATTCCTCATCATAGTCTATGCTTAGGCCGCGCAGCTTCTCCTCCTGCACCTTGATGATCTTCTCCATACGCAGGCGAAACTCATCAATGTTCGCAAAATGTTCATCATTCTTCTCCTCAAGATACCTTACCGCCCAGGTAAGGTTGGCCCTACACTGATGAAGTTCCCCGCGCGCGTACTGCAGCTCAGCCATCATGGTCAACTTTTCGCCAGTAACCTTGTCTACGTGCGCCTTGAAGGACCTCACCTCCGCTTGCGCCTCAACCAGTTGCGCACGGAGAAGAGTAATCTCCTCATCTTTCTGGGCAAGAGTGCTGCTCTCCCCGACGTATTGCGTCTTCAACTGAGTGACCAGCTCAGTTTGGCGCTCAGCAGCAGCAGCCAACTCCACCAACAGTTGCTGCGCAGATACGTCCTCAGCCACCTTCATTCCCTCCTCCATGTTTTCATTCTGAGGAGGGACCACACTCTCCACAAATGCCGCATCATCCTTCGCAGCATGATCACTACAATGAATAAGGAAGCAAGTCAGCGCATATTACGACAAGTAACAATTCATATATAAAGAATAAGGAGGAATGTGGAATATCACTTACAGAAGTGGAGAAGCCTTTGCAGTCTCCTTCTCCGCGCCAGTAGCGGATGTATCATCCTCCGCAGACGACTCTTCATCCGCAATCAGATGACGCCTTCTCTTGGAAGTACCAGGGGCATCATCCTCTCCCTTGCGCTTCAGACTCTGCGCTACCACCTGAGGCTCTACTACCTCCACGCTGTCAGAAGATTCAGCTTGCAACTTCTCCACATCCGCAGACTCCACAGTAGGAGCCACGCTCTGTACTGGCGTCATAAGAAGAGGGGGCGAATCTTCATGACCAGCTGGCCCCAACACAGTCAGATGCCAAGTAGTCGCATCCAAGAGTGGTTGCTCATTCTCCCTCAGAGGGCGCACACCAACGGTCACCTGTTTCGGCTTCTCAAGCTTCACTACAGCAAACAAATCCATCTCTGCGCAACACATGAACAAATAACAAAACACAGATTAGTTATTAAAAGTGCGCATACAGAAAAACTTACATTATTTGAAGCGAACAATTAAAAGGGAGGAACACCCACCCCGGCCTTCCTCATCAATGAAGGTTGGCACCTCGTTAGCACCATGGAAATAGTTGCGACTTAATCCCATGTGCACCAAAAACTCCTCAGGGTAATGGTTAATGGGGATGCGGTTGGGATCAATAGTCCGCGCATCTGCCAAGCTATACGAACCGGGTGCGGGGCGCCCATCCCTCGGCAGCGTCTCTTGAGTATAAAACTCAAATGGTGAAGGAAACACCACATCATCCACCCAGAAAAAATATTCCCTCCAATGCCTCAAGGAATCTACCTTATTGGTATAACACTGAACGCTTCCCGCGCGCTTCGCAAAGGATACCCATCCATGCGACCACGTTGTATGGTAAAACGCACGGAATAGGTCGACGGTCGGGTTTATTGCAAGTAAACGACAGTTTACTTCAAAATTCAATATCTTCGCCGCACCTATACAGTGCAGCTGAGAGATATGAAGGTGATAGAAATTGAGCACGTTGCTCAAAAATATGGATATTGGTACGCGATAGTTAGCGTACTCAAAAAAGCGCGTGTATAACCCTATCTTCCCTTCGGGGAAATCGGAAATACACGCATCGACGTCCGGGGCCTCTGGATGCACATCCAGAGGAATAAAGTAATCAGATGAGAACTGACGCACGTCATCCTTATCCATCACAGAGCGAAACTCCTCTAACTGAGCAACCATTTTTACAGTATAACAAGATCTACTAAGATGCGCACGCGCAATTACCTAATGAAACAGTTGATTTCTTTAAAAAACGCTTTGAAGAAATGTAAAATGGTGAATGTGTGTTTTTACTGTGTATTTTTTTGGTAAAAGGGAGGCGGTTTTATATAGGGTTACCAAAACCCTAGGATGAGAGCCACGTGGATTCCACTCGTAAAAACGTGTGGCTAGAATATGAAAGGTACATGCACTTTTTCCCGTTTTCCAAGGAGTACGTGGACACACTCCCCATTTCTTTTTTGAAATATCTTGGACTAGATACATAGTTCTTCATATTGGGCGGCAAATTTCTAAATTTGTCCCGCCACGCTTACCGCTGTTCTCACTAGTCTAGCATCCGCGGCTACGAGCCGCGCACACTAGACTGGGGGGACATGATGACGTATAATCTATATTTGGGCCACGAGCCCAAATGATAAACATCACTAAGGCCCAAAACCACCATGAGTGGGCTATTATAACTTGGGCCGCATTGATAATGGGATTGGGCTCACGTAGACCTAAGCCCAACCAAATTATCCGGGCATAGATAAGGATCTTCTATTTACGGAATAGATATCCTTAACCCGGATAAGCACCATGTGTGCGAAACGTAAGGAGCACGAAACCTACAAGGATTTTGCGCCTATATAAGGAATGACATAATTCTCATTAAAGGTACGATTCACAAACCCTAAACTATTTACGAGAACCCTAAAAACCGATTACATACTCTCACGCCAGAGGATAATCGTGGGAGACAATCCCACGATAAGCCTAACGGTGTTTGTTTACTTTCTTAGTGCGCAGGTTTCAAGCATTAAGAGCGAATTGGTACGAGAGCAAGAGCCCAAACTAGGAACGCCCAACTTTTGTATCAACAGTACCCGATGCACTTCAATAAACCTTGAACTTGTGTAAATTAGATCAATGATAAACCCCTTACCGTTTTTTTTATCGATCTCTTGATAATTACTGTAGTGAGTAATTACCTCGTTCTTGTACACATAAACTACCAACGAATAAAGGTTTATGCAAGTAAACGAAAAACACTTGTTTTGGTATAACCAAAATCGACCCAAACCCTTTGTTGGGTTTTGTGCCGATCGGCCAAGAAAGAAAGAGAGGAAGAAAAAGGTTTTAGGGTTTGTGTGTGTGCACAAAAGATGTGAAAGTCTAACCCATGGCCTTGTATATATAGTATAGTAATCTTGGGGAGCAAGCAAGCATGGGTCGACCCCCTTGGGCCTAGGATCGACCGGCCATGCACCTACAAGGGTGTTCCGGATCCTTCTTGCTATCCAAATTACATTCTAGTCCTCATTCTTTTGTTACTAATGATAGTTAATACTTACACTTAATATTTAACGATCATTAAGTCCCTCAAGTGTTTATATAAATATATATACACGATACATTTAACATATATATATTTATTACTTTATTCTTGTTTGTAATGTGTGCAATCCCGAAGTCTCGGGTTCGATACTAGTCATTTACTTATTAATATTTATACGTAACTTTTAACACCGTGCATCTCATTGTCACTAATATTCTAATAAATGCTTGTATTTAGTTTTTTCTATTCTACCTTCTCAATCATTATACATCAGCTAGATTGATTATCTAACAGGATGCGATTGTTCCGTGACTAATACAGAAGTTTGTTCCATAAAATAGTTGGTAAAGTGAAGATAGTTATAGATATGTAGTAGGTTTAGATTTTTTTGGAGGGTAAAATGGTGACATAGACATGAAGACAATAGTCCTACCAGAGCATGTTAATATAATTTGTAAGTGGAAACTTTTGCTTTTACTTTTTTCAGGATTTGAGTCCTCAAGTGGTGGTCCAATACATTCCATACAGAATCAGACTCTATATTAAATAACTAATAAAAGGTATATCATGGATTTGAAACTTGCAGGTTACTGATAGGCATGGGCGATGATGTTTTACTGTGATGTCAATATTTGAGAGCTACAAATAAAGTAAGAACGCAAGTTATCTCATCACACAATGCATCAATACAACTTGGCCTTAATATAAATTTCAAACCACATTATTTTCAATTTGGAGATCGAGCTAAAAAGGAACCCATTGTTTAGAAGTTATGAAGAAACTCGTCTTGGTTACAAAATCGTCATCTGTTTGTACAACATTACTCCCTCCGGTTCAAAAAAGTGTCCACCGTACTATTTATGTTTGTCCCGAAAAATTGTTCAATTTATATATATTTACTAACAGGGTACTTGCGCATTACGACAAAGGTACCTTGTAATTAAAATTTTCAACAAGTCATACTTTTCGCATATTAGATTTTCTTAACAATAATATTTTTATGAGAACTTTATATTGAAATTAACTTTACACAATAATCAACTATTATATAGCAAAATAACCTGACATAACATCAAATCGTCCATATAACATGTTCACCATTTTTTAAAAATAGACCATATCATTATTTTATATAAAAAGATATATGTATAAATGATTATGGGCACATAATAATTGTTGGTAATTCTTACTTATTATCATATATGTAGTAGTTACTTAAAAAACAAAAGTATTACGGTAAAATTTGTTTTGTTATTAATGGGTCTAACAAATAAACGAAAGATATATTGAATTTTGGGCTTACACACACACACACACACATATGTTGGATCGATATGCTGTGACCAAACTACTTTGTAGCTTGTAAGGGTTTAACAATATTGAGTAAACTCAACACTATTAATATTGAAACACTGTTTTGACCTTGTAAAGTATGCGGAATCTACTAACACAAAGCTTAAGAAGAATTTTTATATTAAACTAAACTTGAACCTGCTTTGTTACACAGATTCACTAACAATCCCTAACTATTATCGACTTGTAAAGCTCTAAGACTCTTAGAACTTAGACTAAAAACTTCTTGTTCCTAATACCATCATAAGGCTCCTTATATAGATAACTTTAAGTCGGTTTACATCATCTACTTGAACGACAAGTAATTATCCCTAACTAATTCTAGAATATTCAAACAATATTACATATTAATCCTTTAATCAATATTGCACTTAAGTCCTTATTCTCTTCAAAGTACTTTGAATAATCTTCAATATGCAGCAGTACTTTGACTTTGATCTTCAAGCAGCACCTTGACACAACAGTACTTTGAAATACAGAAGTACCTTGATCTTTTATATCCCAACAATCCTCCCCTAACTTGAATTCCACTTGCTTGATTTCAAGTTTCTTTGTTATCTTTGATCTTCAAAATCTTTAATCATTCAGAAAGATTGTTTCTTTATCTCTTTATCTTTTATCTGTCATGTGTGTCAAAGTACTCTTTATCAGCACAGTTGATATCTTTTCTGCAATAAACCTCCACAGCTACTCAGCAACATTTTGGTACAATACTCATCAAATCTTTTAAAGTTTCATACTATTCTCATCACTTCCAGGTGTGTAAACTCCTGTGAGAGGTGAATCATTGAAAATTAATGGATTTTGATGTCTCTTTACCAAAGCCATTAACTCTGGAGTAGCCAATGTTTAGGTTAGAACAACCATGGTACATTGATAACCATATGATTTTTAGCAAATCATCAGCTATCAACGGATTTGAGTAGTCTTTACCAAGAGCCATTTGCTTTTGGACTAGTTAGTTCTTTGATCTCAACCATGGTGAACTAATTACCATAAATGGATTTTCCACAGCCTTTACCACAAGCCATTTTTCCTTGTGGGCTAGCCAACTCTTCACTTTTATAGATATGGTGAGTTGAAAACCATACAATTTTTAGTAAATTGTCAACTAAAAACGGATTTGATTATCACATCAGAGCCGTACCCTCATGATGAGTCAAACTCTTTCTTGTCTGTTAAACATGGTGAGTTGATTACCATTTGCTGTGCAGTATTAATACTAACACCATGTGTTTCTCTTCAAATCCTTTTATTTACTTCACTTTTAAACATCAAAAGCTTTTTATTTTATTTTACAAAGGACTTATACTGGTTTTATGCAACAAGCAGTACTTTGATAAAGTACTGTTTGTCTTTGCAGTACTTTGAAAAAAATACTTATTATACAAAACAAATCATACCAGTACTTTGCAATATTATTCTTCAGATTTAGTCCATCTGATAAATAGCTTAATCACATCCAAAGCTACATCAGATTCATCTTCAAGTTCCATTCCATGATCCAACATTCTGAGGATAATTTCTCTTATCAATGGATATCTTCTCTCAGCAAGCATGTGAATCATGGTACCATCTTCCATCTCAAGTGAATGAACTCTTGATGACTCAAAGAATCTCCATCTTGTAATTTCCCAATTTTCTTGATCATTTCACAGAGTATCAACACTTGTTTCTTCTGTTTCCTAGATCGTTATTAAATCTCCAAGCAAGATTAATCCCACTCCTGATGCTTCAATCTCCTCATAGTATGTCTGCACTTACATGTATAAATCATATAGATCTTCTCTGGTAATAAGATGCAGAACATCCCATAACATATTGAATACTGTGAAGCTTTCATCTTCTTTGTTGAACATAAGATAGTTCCCTTCTTTTGATTCAACCACAGAGAATGAGATAATCTTTGATTTCTTTCTAGAGTCTTCTGTTTTCTTATTCTCAAAATCGACCACTCTAAAATAGTTTCTCAGTTCATCAATTGTACCTTCATGTATCATCTTAAGTCTCTTTGACAATTGATCATCTTGAACTGCTTTCTTTCTCTTCAATTTTCTTTGCTCAAATTGTTCTTTCCTTATATCTTCTAACTTCTTCTCCTTATCAGCATCCATGGGTACAAAACTTTCTAACTCTTTCTTGATAGACTCTTGTAATTGATCCTATAGAGCTTTCACTTCTGGATATCTCAATTTCTGTAAATTCTTGTATCCTCTTCTTTTCAAGAAACTAATCATCCAGTTTCTTTCTTGAGCAATTGTCATTGGCTTTCTAGTAATTGGCTTACTTATTTCTTCCAAATACTCTGCATCATACTCTGCTTGTTACTTTCTAGCAACCTCTGCATCCTCTGCTATTTTTATATCTCGAAGCTGTGCAAGAGTAAATTTCTTCTTTTTCTTCTTACTATTCTTCTGCTTCATGATCCCTTTCCCTTTGTCTTTAGGATCTAACTCTCCAGTTTCAGAAGAAGACTCAGAAACTTGTTGTACAGGCTCATAAATATGTATAGCTCCTAAAGGTCTATTCAAATTAATCATATTCTGAGCTATAGTTTCATCATCACTTGCTGTATGCACCTTGACTTCTTCTTGCTGTATAGGATTTGAAGGACCAGCTTCATCTTCAAAATTCTTTGTTAATCCAGCTGTAGAAGTTCCAACTTCATCAATATTCATAGCAGCAGTACCTTGCTCAGCAGTACCTTGAACACCAGTACTTTCAGCAACAGTACTTTGAACATTAATTCCTTCTAAGTCAATTTCTTCTGTATCTCTACTTTTAACAGCATCATCCTCAACTTCAAGATTAACTTGTTCAGTCTCATCACTTTTCCTCTCAGTGATATCTTCATAATTTGTTTCTTGTTGAGCAATGTTTTCTGCCTCAGCATACTGCCATAGATGAGCATCTTCTGAATATTGAATTCCAGCATCATCTTCATTCAAATTATCTTCTTGATTCCTCCCCAATTTGAAAGATGATGACTTCTTATGCTTCTTCTTGGATTTAGATGGTTTCCTGGATGATTTAGACTTTTGCTTCTGAGATTGTTTCTTTTCCTTCTCATAAAGCCTAAAATTTTGTACAAGAGGCCATACAAACTTCTTTAACCTTCTGAACTTCCTTCTTAAACTCTTAATTTCTGCAGTCTGATCAGCCATAGCTTTCTTTATCCTCTCCAACTCTCTAGTCAAAGCATAATTATTCAAAGGACCTCCAACTCCCTCATCTCCTCCAGGTGTTTAAAGCCCACCTGTAGGAGTATAATCATTGGGAGAAGGTACTGGGGTATGCTCTGAAGCAGTACCTTTTGAAGAAGTACTATATGGAGAAGTACCTTCAGCAGAAATAGGTTTTTCCAAAGAAGCAGAAACTGAGGAAGTTCTTTCACTTAAATCATCATGCTGAGGTGAAACAATAGGTGGTGTAGGTGTATGGACTGATGCAGAATGCTCAGAAGGATCAGGTTGATCAGCATCATCAGAATGAGCAGAACCACTATTGTCAACATCATCCCTAATAGCCTGTGCTACCTCTAACATGTAAGCATTGAGAGGGGTATTGTTACCAGAAAAGTTAACTCCCTTGTGAGACACAAAGGTGAACACCTTAGGTGGCATTGTAATAGTGGGTACATAATCCTGAGGTATTTGTATCCCATAAAGTGGATTCTCTAAGAGAAGTTGAACAAATCTAGGATACATCAGAAAAGGTGATCCAGCCTTAATATGTGTGATCATACCATCAAGTATCATGTAAGAAAAGTTGAAGGATTGATTGGTAATGAGGCCAACTAATGCAGAAGCTATAGCATGTCCAAATTGATCCCAAGCAGTACTTTTTAGACTTAAGCAATGAAGTAAAACATGAATAAGATACTTCCAATGAGGACTTACCATTGCTTTCTGAAAAGTAAGCTTGTCCAAAGGTCCTTCATACCCAATATCCCTCCGCGCATCCAAAATATCTTGTTTAGCAAACAAAATAGAGCCTCCTTCATCTTCAAACAACAGAACCTCCCTGATTGTTGCTTCAGTAACACGAATAGCTCTCCCAGCAACTGTAGCATGAATAACATCCTCTCCATCTTCAATCTCAGCCCTTGCCGTAGCCCAAAACTCCTGTATCCAAGGGCCAATGATCTCTGGGTTGACTAAGAGTGAGTAGTTGATGGTGGTTCCGGTGAGAAAATCAATAATTCCATGAAAGTCGATATTCCTTTGTTGTGGAAGGATTACGTGCAAACACTTGGGATGTTAGTCTTAATAATGTGTTTGGGATATTTATGAATGAATGTGATTTAGTACGCGAAATTTACTAGAACACACTAAAGGAACAAAGGTGGTGAATAATTAAACGTGAATAATTTAGAGTGATGAACACAACATGAATAACACAAAACGATTCAATATTATTTATGAAATAATACGGGTGATCTAAACTATCACCAGGATTACAAATGTAACCTTGAATCTTTTAATACGTGAAAAGGATTTTATGGTTGAAGTTGTGCATGTAGTGATTCATATCTAAGAAGGTGACTAAGGGTTCCTTTTATAGTATAAGGGACCCTTATTACAAGTTGTCAAGTTGCATAATATAATATACTTAGAGAACTTATCTTATCCTAATATTACACATTTCAAGGTAAAACACTCCATATTATCTACTGAGACCTCTGTAGTACTTTTACTTAACGTGTAACTTTGTACAAAGACTAATAATACAACTAAATATCTGTAAATAAAATATAATAACTTGACGTTTAAACTGGCAGGACCTTCATCAACTAGCAGTACCTTCTCACCCAGAAGGTACTGTTAGTATATCTTCAACTTCAACAAAACAAAAAGGCAGGCTTAACTCATCATCTGGCAGACTCTTCTGGCAGACTCTTTGACTTGAGCATTTTATTCCCAACAATCCTCCCCTAAACTTGTTATTCCTTATTAAAATAACTAAGTTTCTTGTGAATAAAATTCATACCTTGAGGATCTGAGGGAACTCTTCCAAAAACCTTATCATCTATTTCTCCTTAGGCTTTCATATTGATCAAATATGTTTTCCTTCAGCCTTTTGACTGCATCAGTTTCTTCTTCACATAATAGCTTATTGGAGATCAAGACTGATAATACTTCATAGCTTAAAGGATACTCCTTCTCACCTAGCATAAAAAGTTCTATTCCACTATGAGTGGAAAGATGATGAACATGGCTCATGCTGAAGTATTCCCATGAAACAGATAAATCATGGTAAGGGAATTTCCAATGAGTATCAGTAGGATTTGGATCATATAATCTGCTGAACTCCACCCATAGCTCTTGCTCCTTTGCATCAGGTTTATACTTTGTTTTCAGCTTCTCTTGAACTAAGTCCCACAATTCATCTAGATCCATTCTGCTACATGCTCTAAGCAGATTTTCAAAGTTCTTGAATATTTCAACCTTATTGCCAACTCTTGTTATCTTCCATGCTTTACCAAATTTATCATAGTAGATTTCCCAATCTATGATTGGATGTCTTGCATGTAAAGGTTCAGCAAAGACAACTTGTGGAACATGGACAACCATTTCTCTTGACTGAACAAGAGGCAAGTCTGCTTTTTGTTTCTGGGCTGCTTGATCCCTCTGATCATCTCTTCTTCTTTTGGAAGGCCTTTCTTGTGAATCCATGAGGAAACTGGTCTTGTTTCTTCTGTAAGCCTCTAAGTATAGAAGCTTCAATTCATCAAATGATTTACTTTTGAGTTGATGATCCTTCATGTTCACTTCTCTTTTCAGATATAGCTTGAAGAAATGCTTCTGATCTGCCTCAGAATGAGGCATTTTAAACCCTTTCTTCTTATTCTTCTGGATCTGCTGATAGACATCATCCAATGCCTCTTGATTGTATTTCTTAGTGATGAAATCATTGAGCTTGATTGTCATTTCATCTGAGCTAAGAGACTCATCACACACAAGAGTATAAGCTTCACCCCTTACAATTGGATCAATGGAAATGATATATTGCAGCTGAGCATCAAATTTTTCTTGTAATATTCTTGACTCTTCTTCAGCCCCCATAACCTCTTCTTCATGAAGCTGTTTGGATAATATATCATCTACAGCCATCTGTACTTGTTCTTTCTTCTTCAACTTTTTAGGCTTTGTTTCATCTTCAAACATAATTTTCTTGCCCTTATCTTTTGGTGTTGATTCTAGACTTGGAGCAGCAGGTTGTTCATCAGAAACAAGAAACCTCCCTTGAGGCTGTGATCCCCTTTTTCATTTGTAGAACACTTGAGCAGAACCTTTTAAATTCATAGCTAATAGCCTCTGAATCCCAGCAGGCTCTTGTTCTTCTTCAGCAGTCTCTTTTGTACTAACAGGCTCTTTTTCTGCACTAGCAGGCTCTTCATCAACCACTTGAGTTCCTTCATGATATTGAAACTGAATCTCTTCTTCACTCTTAGAACTACCCATCCTCCCCTTTTTGGAAGAGAGACCCAAACCTTCTGCATCTGAACTTGAAGAACTAGAAGCAACCAACTGAGAAGATCTTTTACCCTTTAACAACTTCACCTTTAACTCCAATTTCTCAACTCTCTTAACTAGCTTGATGTTAATCTCTATAAAGTGTTTGTTTTGACTTTCAAGAGTAGTTTGCAAAAGCTGCACTTGCTCCTTTAGTTCCTTTACAGTCTGAGCATCTAAACTTTGATGTGGAGGAGAGTGGGGTGGTGAGTTATGATGTGATAATGATGGTGATGTTGCAGATGGTATTTGTGATGGTTGGTGAGATGGTGATGGTGGTGTGACTGATGGTACTGGTGATGGGCGTGGTGATGAATGATCAGATGATGCGGATGGTTCTTCAGTATGTTGTGGTAACATCTCCTCAAAAAGTGGTACTTCTTCTCCTTGAAAACCAATTTTCATATTTGAAAACACCTTGTGGGTAAGTTTTGGAGTTTTAAAAGGTTTGTTTGGGGGAAGTAACAAATGTTTGGATTTGTTGATGAGGCATTGAATAAACCTGGGGTACATCAAAAACTTTGTTTCACTATCCACATTTTTAACCAATCCTTCAAAAATATATTTTGAAAAGTTGAATTTCTTGTTTGTTGCCAAGCAAATGAGAGCTGTAGCCATGTTACCACTAAACTGCTCCCATGAGGTTTTCTTTTGGCTTAAACAATGAAGGATGGTATGGATCAAAAATTTCCATTGAGGGGTAAAATGCTTTTTAAGAAATGTGAGCTTAGTAGAAGTCACATTATACCCCATTTTTGTCAAATTTTCAAAGATTTTAGTATCAGGCAATTGACTAATACCATCTGAATCATCCAAATGAAGATGTCTTCGAATGGATGATTTGGTAAAAGTCAGGGTTCTGCCATCCACTTTGACCGTTAACTCTTGAATCCCATTCCTAAGAGTTTTAACTCTAGCCGTTTGCCAAAATTGTAAAATTTGAGATTAAAAAATAATGGGATTCACAAGTAAAGCAAACCTGATATAAGAATTGTTTAGAAAGTCTACTACTTGATGAAAAGATTCATTTTCCTCAGACTTTTCCAAAAATGCTAACTGGTTGTGACGTTTGACAAAACTTAGATGAGCCATGGTGAAAGTTTAAGGAAAAACTTGATTATGATGGTGGGATTTTATTGTTGTACTGGTAGAAGATGAAAGGTAAGTGTGAATTGTGATAAGGATTGATTAAAGATATTATGAGAAAATTACTTTTGACCGACTATTAAAGATATAGATAAGTAATTGAAGAGGCGGTCAAAAAGATCTTTTATATATAATAACCATACCCTTAAATCGAGGAAAACATGAGGAATTCACAGAAATACCCTTCAAACAACGGCAATATATTTAAACTAACAGACTCAACGGCTATGTAGCAGTACTATTTTACTCTACCAGTACTAAAATTTGAACTACCAGTACCTTGTATTTAGAAATATAACTTGGCAGTCTCTTTGAAATTTTAGTAAAAATCCCTTATAGTTTTTAGCAAACTATCAACTATCAACGGATTTGATAAGTCTTTACCAATAGCTGTTTGCTTTTGGACTAGCCAGCTCTTTAAGTTTCTAAAACTTGGTGAACTGATTACCTTATAGTTTTTAGCAAACTATCAGCTATCAACGGATTTGAGAAGTCTTTACCAATAGCCGTTTGCTTTTGGACTAGCCAGCTCTTAAGTTTGTAAAACTTGGTGAACTGATTACCATCTCCATATCATGATTTTTGTTATCAACCTTGAGTAACCTGAAATTTGTTAGTTGTAGACCAAAAGAACAGAGAGCAGAGCACTTGTTTTATAGCATTGTCAACATTTTAAGCATCAAGATGAACAAAAACAGAGCAAACTTTGAACTAGCAGTACCAATTATGTACTGACAGTACCTTATGACTAACTAGCAGTACCATGTTTAAAGGCCAGAAATTGTTATTTTATGTACAAAAACACATGTTTTTCAAACATTTATCATACCAATACCTGCTACCAGGTATTTAAATCTACCTAAATCAAAAGCTTTGGTGAGAAGGTCTGCAAAATTCTTTTCAGAATCAATTTTGACAACTTGTATTAACCTTTTCTCATTGCAATCTCTTATGAAATGGTGTCTGATTTCAATGTGTTTTGTTTTTGAATGTTGGACTGGATTTTTAATAATACAAATAGTACTGCTATTGTCAATGTAAATAATGGTGTTAAGAAAATTGTACCCATAGTCAAGCAATTGATTCTGAATCCAAAGTACTTGGCCACAACAACTTGCACTTGCAACATATTCTGCTTCAGTTGTAGAATTGGCCACCATTGTTTGCTTCTTGCATTGCCATGATATGAGTCTGCAGCCAAGAAATTGACATCCACCAGTTGTGGATTTTCTGTCTAGGGTTGCACCAGCATAGTCACTATCTGAATAAGCTACCAATTCAAAAGATGATTCCCTTGGATACCATAGACCCAACCTAGGTTGACCCTTGAGGTATCTAAAGATCATTTTGACTACTGTGAGATGAGAAACTTTTGGATTTACTTGAAACCTTGCACATACACACACTGGGAACATGATATCTGGTCTTGATGATGTAAGGTACATCAAGGATCCAATCATTGATCTGTAATTGTGCACATCAACATCTTCACCCTCAGCATCTTTGAGTAACCCCTTTTCTGAATCCATTGGTGTACTTGCAACCTTTGAATCTGCAAACCCAAACTCCCTTAGGATCTCTGCTACATACTTATCTTGGCTGATAAATATGCCTTCATTTGATTGTTTCACTTGGAGACCCAGAAAGAAAGTAAGTTCCCCCATGGAACTCATTTCAAACTTACTATGCATAAGTTTTTCAAACTCCACACACAACTCTTGGTTTGTGGATCCAAAGATAATGTCATCAACATAAATCTGTACCAGCAAGATGTCTTTCTTGGTTCTTTTGATGAACAAAGTTGGATCAATCTTGCCTCTTTGAAATCCATTTTCCAATAAATAGAAAGCCAATGTTTCATACCATACCCTAGGAGCTTGGTGTAGACCATAAAGAGCCTTGGTAACCTTGTATACCTTGTTTGGATATTCTTCATCAATGAAGCCTGTAGGTTGAGAAACATACACCTCTTCTTCAATAGTACCATATAAAAAGGCACTTTTGACATCCATTTGGTAAACAGTGAAGCCTATGAAAGAAGCATAGGCCAAGAATAGCCTAATTGCTTTAATTCTTGCAACATGAGCAAAAACTTCTTCATAATCCACTCCTTCTTCTTGAGTATACCCTTGAGCCACCAATCTTGCTTTGTTTTTAATCACTATTCCCCTTTCATCTTTCTTATTTATGAATACCCATTTGGTTCCAATTGCCCTGTAACCTTTGAGCAAATCAACCAGTATCCAAACCTTCTGAAGTTTGAATTGAAGTAGCTCTTCTTGCATTGCTTCAACCCAACTTGAATCATCTAAGGCCTTTGTAATGTTTTTGGGTTCAACCTGTGAGAGAAAGCATGAAAACAGGCATATGTTGGCAACTTCATGGTTCTTTTCTTCATAGACAGCTAAGACAAACCCTTCTTGGTCTGAAGATAAGACTTGAGTTCTTGTTTTAACACCAGAATCAATGCTGCCAATCACATTATCAATGGAGTGATCTTTGAGAATTCTTGTGTTGTGTGTTGTAGGAACATCATAGGTAAGTGGAAGATTGCCAATCCCTACATCTTCTGGTAAGGAATCATCTGATAGAACATTTAATGGTTCAGCAGGACCAACATGTGAACTGGCAGTACCATCTGGTGAACTGGCAGTACCATTTGGTGAACTGGCAGTACCATTTTCATTTGCAGAATTTTCTTGATTCCCTTGACCTTGAGTTCCATGATCATCTCCAACACCCTCATTTGTTGTATTAGAAGGCTCTCCATGACTTGAAGATGAATCCAATCCTTTCCAAATTGGCATCAACATGTAATCTTGATCCTCAGTTGTTTCAACATTGTCTTCAAAACCTGCATTATCATTAGTATTTGTACCTGTGACAGGCACATAATTCATAGATTCTGAAAGCTTATCAATGTCAAAACACCAATCTGGTCCAATGCCTGCAACATTAGGTAGTTTCTCTTGAAACTCTATGTGCAGATTTTCTTCCACTAGCCTAGTGCATCTATTATACACCCTATAGGCCTTACTTTGCAAAGAATATCCTATCATGTAGCCTTCATCAGCTTTTCCTTCAAACTTTCCTAGATGATATTTGGTATTGAGAATAGTGACATGACATCCAAAAGGTCTCATAAAACTTAGAGATGGTGTTCTACCGAACAAAAGTTCATAAGGAGTCTTTCTATGAGGTTTAATCACAAGAACCCTGTTCTGCACATAACAAGCAGTACCTACAGCTTCAGCCCAAAATGAAATAGGCAACTTAGAGTCTACTAACATTGTTCTAGCAGCCTCTATAAGAGTTCTATTTTTCTTTTCTGCTACTCCATTTTGCTGTGGGGTTCTAGCTACACTATATTATCATTTTATTCCCTTTTCTTTGCAAAGTTCATCCATAATTCTATTCTTGAATTCTGTCCCATTGTCACATCTAATTACTTTCAATTTCTTATCAGTTTGGTTTTCTATCTCTGTAATACAGGACTTAAGGATCTCACTTGTTTCATCCTTAGTTCTCAAAAAGAAAACCCAAGAAAATCTGCTGTAATCATCAGTAACTACAAGACAATATTTTTTACCATTCAAGCTATTCACAGATGTAGGACCAAACAGGTCCATATGAAGCATGTATAAAGCTTGAGAAATTGAGTTATGGGTCTTGGGCTTACAAGAAGCTCTATGCTGTTTGCCTTTTAGACAATCAACACAGGTTTGATCATTTTGAAAAATCTTTTTGGGTAAACCTCTAACCAAATCATATTTTGCAATTGTATTGATTGTTTTAAAGTTTACATGACCAAGCCTTCTATGCCAAAGCATAGATTCATCCAATGAGGCTTTTGCTACTAGACCGGTTAAACTCTCTTTAGGAACAATGTTCTTTAAATCAACAATGTACATATTGTTCTTTCTTGGGATTTTAAGAAGAATCTGACTTTCATCAGGAATTTTAAAATCAGGAGAAAGTACAATGCATTCAATGTCAGTAAAAAGAACATTGTTCTTTGTGTCACACATTTGTGAGACACTTAGAAGATTAAACTAAAGTTCTTTCACAAAATACACATTTTCAAAATCTAATTTACTGATTTTAATTGTACCTTTACCAGTAATCTTTCCTTTGATTCCTCCCCCAAAGGTAACATATCCTCCATCAAATGATTTGAAGTCTGTGAGGTAAGACATGTTGCCTGTCATGTGCCTTGAACATCCACTATCTACATATCCTTGATCAGCAATATCATTTGAATGTTCCTGCACATATATACACATATTAGTTTCCTTGGGGTACCCAAGCCATGACTGACTTGGGTTTGCCTCGTGCATCAATGTAATCAAACCTCTTTAGGACTGTTGATGCACCATTTGATTGGAGTGGTCTCCAAATCCAACATGCTGAGGACTTAACAACATTTTCATTCTTAACACATGTTGTGGTTTTTTGTCTGACAGTACCAAATTTGGCAGTACCATTTGGTCTAGCAGGACCTTTTGGTTTTGGTCTCCAATTTTGTGTTTTAACCACATAATTCCTTTCAATGAGACTTTTCACAACTCTTGGTGTATGTTTGAAAATATTACTTGCACCCTTAGTAGTGAATTTTGGGTAAACAGGCTCATTTGGTCTAACTTTATGATTGACTTTTGGTGTGTTAGATTTCACAAAACCTTTTCTGGGGTTTGTTTTGCTGGTTTTAGACTTTGATGTACTCCTAGAAACCCAATTGTTACAATAAGCATGAGTATGATTAAAACTACCACAGTAATAGCATGCCTTATTGTACATAACAAAATTATCACCAAGTTGGTGTGACTTAAGATTATTCCAATTTCTCTGACTACCTCTAGGTTTGCTATTACATTTAGCACAACATTCAACTGTTTTTAGAACAACTTTAGTCATTGTCATACTATCTACACTTTTAGGACTGGTTGGTCCGACTTTGTTTCCTTTCTTTGAAGCAGTCTCTTTTTCATTTGCATCAAATGTCCAATCTTCAATAGATGTATCATCTGAGCTCTTATTAGTGAGCACCTTTTCTTTAGAGAGTGAAGTATCACTTGCACTCTCAAAAAGTTCACTATTTTCTACAGGTTTTACATTTTCTAGTGGTTTATGAGTGAGTTCATGTAAACCTGATTCAGCAAGATCTATACCTGGGGGACAGGGAATTCCTCTGTAAGGAGGTGGACAAGTGTTGTATCCAATCCCAGATTTGATTTTCTTGTTCATTTGGTTTTCAACTATACTTCTAGTACTGGCAGAAGCATTTTCTAATGTTGTAACAGTTAGTTGAATATTATCTTTTGCTTGTTTCACTTTAGCAAACTCAGATCTTAACAGGCTTATTTCAGCATCTTTTAAAAATATGTCTCTATTAAGAATAGCTTTTGTGTCAGAAAAGGTGAGCTCATTTTCTCTAAAGTGAATTATCTGCTTCTCAAGTTTGGCCATACCACACTTATGATTAATTAGGTCTTGATGAGTTTTTCTTTCTTTTACTTTTAGTTCATCATAAAGTTTTCTTAAAGTTTCTAATTCTTTAAAAACTTCACAATTAGTAGAACATTTAGCAATTTGTACCTCAGGATTGGTGAAAGCCATTAAAGCCATTTCATTTGAAGCTGACTCTTCTTCACCCATAAAGCTCGAATCAAAACCCAGCCCATCAATAGCTACCATAGCTTTTGTTTCAGTGATGTCCACTTCTTTGCTCTTATTCTCATGGTTTCCCCTGTTCTTGTTCTCAAAACCTCTTCCCTTATCACCCTGCTTCTTTGGTCTTCTACAGTCTCTTGAGTAGTGACCCTTCATGTGGCAGTTGTAGCACTCCACTTTAGACTTGCCATACCCAGCAGGTTCATTACCATTGATGACAATATTCTTTCCAGTTCTCATCAAATATTTCTTAGCCCTCATGCTAAGAAGTGAAAGCTGCCACTTTATGTCCATTTCTTCAAGATCATCATCACTGATCTCTTGAAGATCTTCAAAGGTCAATATGGAACCATTGTGTTGTGATGTTAGGAAAGCACAACCAATTGTTTCATCTAAAATGGTTTTGGTACTGCTAGAAGTATTGGTAGTACCAAAATTTGTGTTGGCAGTACCTTCTTCTCTACTATCTTTTTCTTCATCAACTTTCTTAGAAGTACCATGAGATGACACAAAGGCCATATTTCCTGAGCTTGAACTAGTAGACTTCTTCAGTTCATGCTCTACTATTTTGAAGTTGCTGTAAAGATCATTAAGACTCATGTTATCAATATCTGGTTTGTTTTTCCAGACAATGACATGCATGGCCCATTCAGAGGGTAGACTTCTAAGGAATTTGGAGTTTAAGTCTTCTTGAGATATTATCACTTCTTGAATGGCTAACTGACTGGAAAGCTTTTGTAGTCTATTGAACATGCTGTCCAAAGACTCATTTGTTGTGGCTGAAAAGTTTTCAAACTGTTGTTTTCGAAGTGTTTTCAGAGTTTTCTTGGTGGCATCATTACCACCAAATCTAGCCACAATAGCTTGAAAGAGGGTTTTAGCACATTTGTACTTGTTAAAGATTAAGAGCTGGTCAATTGGAATAGACATGAGAAGCATACTCCTGGCTTTAAGATCATTTCTCTTTTGGATTCTTTCTTCTGCGGTTGTTGGGTTTACTTGCACAGTTGTGATAAGTGCATCGTTTACTGTGGAGGTGGTGGTTATTGGTTTAAATGAGTTTCCTTCTTCAATAATCTCCCAAAGTGCATAGTCTTGCACTTGGAAGTATTGCTCAACCCTCAGTCTCCACATCTCAAACTCATTCTGTTTGAGTAATGGAAGTTTTGCAGCCACATTGGTTTGAATGTGCTCAACATCCATTTTTGCTTTGTTCTTTTATGTCGTAAATATCAGCCTTGCTCTGATACCACTTGTGGAAGGATTATGTGCAAACACTTGGGATGTTAGTCTTAATAATGTGTTTCGGATATTTATGAATGAATGTGATTTAGTACGCGGAATTTACTAGAACACACTAAAGGAACAAAGGTGGTGAATAATTAAACGTGAATAATTTTGAGTGATGAATACAACATGAATAACACAAAACGATTCAATATTATTTATGAAATAATACGGGTGATCTAAACTATCACCAGGATTACAAATGTAACCTTGAATCTTTTAATACGTTAAAAGGATTTTATGGTTGAAGTTGTGCATGCAGTGATTCATATCTAAGAAGGTGACTAAGGGTTCCTTTTATAGTATAAGGGACCCTTATTACAAGTTGTCAAGTTGCATAATATAATATACTTAGAGAACTTATCTTATCCTAATATTACACATTTCAAGGTAAAACACTCCATATTATCTACTGAGACCTCTGTACTACTTTTACTTAAGGTGTAACTTTGTACAAAGACTAATAATACAACTAAATATCTCTAAATAAAATATAATAACTTGACGTTTAAACTGGCAGGACCTTCATCAACTAGCAGTACCTTCTCACCCAGAAGGTACTGTTAGTCTATCTTCAACTTCAACAAAAGACAGGCTTAACTCATCATCTGGCAGGCTCTTCTGGCAGACTCTTTGACTTGAACATTTTATTCCCAACATCTGTGTTTTCTCAAGGTTTGCAATCATGTTGTGTTTGTTGATGGTAGGTCGATGTGCCATGGTGATAAGGATTAGAGAGAAGAATAGTAATCGTTGATGATATTGGTGGGTTTGATGAATGAGAGTGAATGAATTAATACGGGTGTATAAATAAGAAAAAGATATGAGTTATAAAGGGATAATATACAAAAAATCACGGTTAATTAATTATTTTACCGTTATTTTTGGAAATGATCTTCCCCATATCTTTCGAAAGTTTGTTACCCGCAAATTTGACCGTTGGAACAGTATTCTGACACGTCAGCGTAGCCTTCATATCACCAAGCAGTACTTTCCATAGAATATGGAGCAGTACTTTCAGTGGTAAACCCAATCAGTACGTTGCCCAAAGTACTTTCCAAGCAAAATATCTTTATAGTTGACTGTTTGACCAAAATATCGTTGAAAGTCAACCCGAGGTAATTAATACCTTCCCAAATTAATTCCCAAAGCTACCAAGGCAAGTAGAATTCAATGAACTTCATTTATTACCCTTATACGTTTCCTTGCCTATAAAAGTAACTTTTCCACCAACATACTTCATTCAGCCATACTTGCAAGATTCCACAAAAACCCTAGTTATAACCATGAGTCACTTCCTATTGATATACATATCTTCTGACTCAGATGGTTCCACAGACTCAGAGATCAGCTTCTATTCTGACTCTGACTTTGAGGATCCAGGATGGAGTGGGTACTTTCCTCCTAATGTATCATCCTCATCAATGAGTGTAGCAAACTCTACCATTACTGATGCAGCAAGCACTACTAATCCTAAGACCAAGAAGAAAAAGTTTGTCCCTGGTTCATCTCTGGCTAATGAACTTCTACATGCTTTGACCCAAGCCCTGGAATCAGCAATACAGAATATGAAGTGGCCTGCTCCAAGAAAAGAGAGACCTCCCAAGCAAGTTCTTGGCCTGGCTTGCCCAAGGAAGCAAGCTTCTTTTGATGACAAAAGAAAGACTGCTCAAAAGGGAAAGCAGAGCTATGAGGGCAAAGGAAAAAGACCAATGGAGTAGGTGTGTTGGGTAGGATAAGTAGGTTGTGTTGTGGTAGTTGTTTGTGTGTCTTGTGAGTGTCTGTAGTTCATCTCTGTCTATGTCATGGTTGACTATTTCTTTTGCAAGAATGAATGTAACTCTTTGAATTATGAATAAAAATCTTTATCCTTTGAATAATACATGTAGCCTCCCCTTAACTAATGACTAACTACTAATGCCTCCCCTCAATAATAGCTTAATTATTAATCATAACAATACTCACAACTAAAAAAGTAAATCTTGAAACATCAAAGCCCTTTGTGAGTAGGTCTGCTACATTATCATCAGTATGGACTTTAACCACATTGATAAGCCTATGCTCATAGCAGTCTCTAATAAAATGATGTCTGATTTGAATGTGCTTGGTTTTGGAATGATAGACTGGATTCTTCACAATACAAATGGTACTCTCATTATCAATGTTGATAGGAGTATTCTTGAAGTTGAATCCATAATCCAAAAGCTGATTTTGCAACCAAAGTACTTGTGCACAACAACTTGCAGCAGCTACATACTCTGCTTCTATGGAAGATGTTGCTGCAATTGTTTGCTTTTTGCATTGCCATGAGACTAATCTACTTCCAAGGTACTGACATTCTCCAGTTGTGGATATTCTGTCATAGTTATCTCCAGCATAATCACTATCTGAAAAGGCTTGTAGATGAAAAGGGGACTCCCTAGGATACCATAATCCTAGCTTAGGTTGTTGCCTAAGGTACCTAAAAATCCTTTTGACAACATTCAAATGTGATACCTTGGGGTGAACTTGATGTCTTGCACATAAGCATACAGCAAAAGTAATGTCAGGCCTAGATGTAGTTAAATACATGAGACATCCAATCATAGACCTGTATAATTTAACATCAACTTCTTCTCCTTCTTCATCTTTTCCCGAAGGTTTGTTAGTATCCACAGGTGTAGATGTTGGCTTGACAGTTGTGAAATTGAATCTCTTAAGAATATCTGCAACATACTTATCTTGACTTATAAATATTCCACTGCTTGGTTGTTGCACTTGAAGTCCCAAGAAGAATGTTAATTCTCCCATTGAACTCATCTGAAATTCTTTTTGCATAAGATCTTCAAATTCCTTCACCATAGATTGCTTAGTAGCACCAAAAATAATATGATCTACATAAACTTGGACAAGCATGATATCCTTCTTATCTTTTTTGATGAACAAAGTCTTGTCAATAGCTCCTCTCCTATAACCATGTTGTAATAAGAAATTTGAGAGTCTTTCATACCATGCTCTTGGAGCTTGATGAAGGCCATACAGAGCCTTGATAACCTTGTAGACTTTGTTTGGGTGTGCAGGATCTTCAAAACTAGGAGGCTGTTTGACATAAACTTTTTCTGTGATAGTGCCATATAGAAAAGCACTTTTAACATCCATTTGATATACAGGAAATCCCATATAAGATGCAAAAGTCAAAAATAGCCTTATGGCTTCAATCCTTGCCACAGGAGCAAAGACTTCATCACAGTCTACTCTTTCTTCCTGTCTATATCCTTGAGCTACTAACCTTGCTTTATTCTTAATAACATTTCCTCTTTCATCTCTTTTTACCCTGAAGACCCATTTTGTTCCAATCAGTCTCTTACCATCAGGTAAATCACATAATACCCATACTTCTTGAAGTTTAAACTGTAAGAGTTCTTTTTGCATAGCTTCAACCCAACTCCCCTTGGCTAATGCTTGTTTTATATTCTTAGGTTCTTCTTGAGACAAAAAACAAGCAAATAAACACAATTTCTGATCCTTGTGATTCACCTTGTTTTGATTGTAAATAAAGCTAAGTAATGAAGTATGTTGTTGAGACATATTCTTAGCTTTAGTTCGTGTGAGCACTCCTGAAGCTGAGGGTCCAATTATCTTGCTGACAGGATGATCTTTGTGAATTATTAGAATAGGAGTTGGTGAGACTTCAAGATTAATTTCCAAATTAGTGAGATCAGGTTCTTTATTAGAATCTGAGAAAATGCCTTCTTGATCCAATTCATCATCAGTGTCTTCTAAGGCAGGCTTGTTTGGATCATTCAAATCATCAGTATCTTCTAAGGCAGGCATGTTTGGATCATTTAAATCATCAGTATTTATCCAATTTGAAGTATTTAAAGGTTGAAAAGTACTTTCAAATGGATCAACAGTACTTTGGGGCAAAGTACTGTCAGTGCCTTTAGCCTTCTTCTTTTCTGCTTCATAAGCTCTCCTTTGACCATCTTCATAGGACTTAGCCATTGTTTCTTGAATAAGCATCCTACTAAGTTCATCTTGGATGGCTTGGTCTTCATCAGATACTATGGTCTTTGGTGGAGTATTACTTTGAGGATCAATAGTACTTTGAGGTTTATCAGTACTTTGAGGCTCAGAAGTACTTTTCTTCTCATCATTGACTTTATCATTAGACTTATCTTCAGATCTTAAATTAACATCATGAACAATGTACTGTGTTTCTTCTTTAGTGAGAGCAACTTGATTTTCTTCTTTAACATGTACATAGTTCATGGATGAAGACATTAAATCAAGATCAAACATCCAATCAGGACCTTTACCTTTTTGATTTTCTTGCTCTTCTAGAAATTTAACATGAAGACATTCTTGAACCTTCTTTGTAGCCCTGTTGTACACTCTGAATCCTTTGCTATTGGTACAATATCCCAATAAGTATCCTTCATCTGATTTCCCATCAAATTTTCCCAAATTATCAGCAGTGTTCAAAATAGTCAGGGGACATCCAAAAGGTTTCATAAACTTGATGCTAGGTTTCTTTCCCATGAGTAACTCATAAGGTGTCTTCATTTGAGGTTTTGTCACTGATACTCTGTTCAACACATAACAAGCAGCACTTATAGCTTCAGCCCAGAATGGAACAGGTAATTGGGAGTCTGCAAGCATTGTCCTTGCTGCTTCTATTAGAGTTCTATTCTTTCTTTCTGCAACTCCATTTTGCTGAGGAGTTCTGGCAATACTGAATTCTCTTTTAATTCCTTTCTTGGCACAAAAGTCATCCATTAGCTGATTATTGAACTCAGTCCCATTATCACATCTAATGCCTCTAACCTTGAGTCTTAACTGATTTTCAAGTGCTATTATAAGATCATGAATAGCATCAAAAGTTTCATCCTTGAAACATAAGAAAAAGACCCAACTAAATCTGCTACAGTCATCTGTCACAACCAAACAGTACTTCTTCTTGTTCAAACTAACAACTGCAACAGGTCCAAACAGATCCATATGCAGCAATTCCAAAGGCTCTCTAATGGTTTTCTCTTCAATCTTCTTACAGGAAGCCTTGTACTGTTTATCCTTTTTGCAAGCAAGACATGAGTGATCATTCTTGAATGTTTTAGAAGGTAAACCTCTAACTAAATTTCCTTTGACCAACTTGTTTATGTTCTTGGAATTCACATGTCCTAATCTTCTGTGCCATTGATGTGCTTCCTCCATTGTTGCCCTTGCAATCAAGCATGTTGCTCTTTCAACAGAATTGATGTTCTTTAAGGCTATGCTATAAGACATTCTGTGTCAAAGAATAACACAGGATACTTCTTATCATAAATCTGCGAGACTGACAAAAGATTGAATTTAAGCTCCTTCACATATCTAACATTCTCAAAATCAATGTTTCCAGCCTTGATAGTTCCTTTGCCAGTGATTCTTCCTCCATCAGGATCATTCCCAAATGCAACTTTTCCTCCAAAATAAGCTTTAAAATCTGACAAGAGCTCCTTTTCTCCTGTCATACTCCCAGAGCAACAACTATCAACAATAAGATGATCTTTAAGCTCCTCTTCTGGGTTGCCCTGTATACACATGAAAAAGGTTAGTTTCTTTTAGGAACCCAAGCCATTACTGACTTGTGTTCCCCTTGTGGAGTGACATACTCAAATTCTTTGAGTATGTAATCACCACTTTCTTTAAAAACATGATCAAGAATTAATGTTTTTGTTTCCAAAACTTTTGGTTCATTCTTATCAATTTTCCCTTTTTCACCCTTAGCCTCTGAAAGTACTGGTTCTTCCCCAGCAGTACTTTTTTTCTTAACCCATTTAGTTGTAACTTTTGGAGTTGGGTTCTGTGTTCTAACATCTTTTCTTGTGTTGTAAGGCCTTCTAGGTTTGTAGTAATTGAATCTCCTAGGTCTTACACTTGAGTTTCTGCTAGCAGCACCTTGGTTAGGGGACTTTCTATTAGTACTTTGAGAAGGTACTGTGGGTTTGGAGAATGATCTTTTATGATGAGGACTATAACGTAAATAACAGACCTTTGGACCAATATTCCCAAATCCCTTTCCAAAAGGTTTTCTAAAATTTGCAGTAGTTTGAAAATATTTTCTTGGAGGTACTGCTGAGTGATCAGCATTACTTTGAAAAGTGTTTGAAGGTTCTGCTTGTTTTGAAAACTTTTTCTCATCAACCCTAGGTGCTTCAACAGATTCTCCTAAAGTTTCAGGATTTGATTGACCTTTAAGCTTTTTCCTAAACTCTAGGTTATCTACCCCATAACAAGAGACATCTTTCCTAGGTGGTTGAAAACTACCCGGGGGATTAGGAACTGCATTGTATCCCTTGTCATTCTTATATTCAGGAGGTGTTGGACTAGGGGATTCCTCATGACTAGAAGTGTTTTCATCCAAACTTATGAATTCTTCATCGCTAGTTGAGGTATCTACTGTAAGATTTAGTTCCTTACTCTTAAATTGAATACCATCTGTGCTATCATTATCATAACCTAGGCCAGTTTTAATGTTTGCTGTTCTTTGTTTTTCAACAAATTGAACATGTGACAGACCTGATTCATTCCAAATAGCAAGTTTTTCTAACAACTTGTCCCTCTCATTAGTAACTTTCTCTAGTTCAGACACCTTACATCCTAGTTTCCATTCACTCAACTTTACTTGGTAGTCTTGTTGCTTATATCTTTCAGCCCATGCTACTTCATTGTTTTCATGAGTAATTATTTTGGCTTCCATTGACTCTAACGTCAATTGGTAGCCAGCTATCTCAGACCTAGCCCTTTGAAATTTATCTCTTTCAGCTACATATTCACTAAGTAACTTTTGATACATATCATTACACTTAGAGCATACCTCAGAGATAGTGGATGAACTTGGTGAAGTAGCTACCATAGCAAGCTGAACAGGATCTTCTTCAAATTCCATGCTCCAATCAAAGCTTCCTAGACCATCTCTTAACTCCAAAGCAGCATATCCAGGCTCTTCACCAAAAGCTATGCTCCAATCTTCCAATGCAACCATTGAGTAGGTTACAGGTTCATCATCAAACTCATTAGACCAATCAATCTCTGATAGATTCTCTTAAGTAACCAAAGCTTTTGGTTTTGGTTCAGTAATAGGAACCTCTTTTCTTTCAGTCTTGGGCTGTTCAATCATCTTGTTTGCTTGATACTTTGCAAATTTACATTCCCTTGCAAAGTGACCAGTCCTTTCACAATTGAAGCACTCAATTTTGGACTTATCAAATGTTATTCCCTGCTTAGCTGTGAAATTAATGCCTCTTCCTGTCTTATTCATAAAATTTTTGATCCTTGCAGTGATCATGGCAACTTGCCATCTGATATCAATGTCTTCCATAGCATCATCATCAATTTGCAGGACATCTTCTTGATAGGTTACAGGTAGAGTTGCTTGTTGAGCAAATGATGAACATAGAACATCATCTGAGGTGGGGGTGTTTGATGGTGATGAAGTAGTAGTGACCATAGTTGTACATGGAAGTGAAGTTTCAGTCACAGTACTTTGAGCAGGATAAGCAGTACCTTTATTGGAAGTACTGCTTCTGTTTTCAGAAGATACAAAAGCAATGTTTTGGGGTTTCTGATGTGTGATTGAACCTGTAGTACCATTCATCTCATGCTCATACACCTTCAGATTGTTGTAGAGATCATCAAAGTCCATTGTGTCCAAATCTGGTTATCCTCTGATCATAGTAGCAACTACATGCCATGCGGATGGTAAGCTTCTCAAGAACTTCAAGTTAACATCTTCAACTGATGCCTCAGCTCCATATAGTTCTAGCATACTCAGAAGATTTTGGAATCTTTCATAAGCAGAATCAAGACCTTCTCTTTCACCAACAGTGAAAGTTTCAAATTGTTGCTTCAACAGGTTCCTGTGCATCTTCTTGGAAGCATCATTACCTCCACACTTTTTCTTAATTGCAGCCCATAGTTGTTTTGCATCCTGAGCATCATGAAACTTCAATATGTGTCCATCAGGAATAGCAGACAGTAATATGTTGAGAGCTTTGTCTTGATTTCTCTTTGTAGCAGCTGGGATGGTTGGTTTAGGTGGTTTAGGTTGTCCTGGGAGCTCTACTGGTTCTTCAAGTACCATATTGCCATTGACAATCACGTCCCATAAAGCATGGTCTATGATAGCAATGTACTGCCTCATCTTCATGGCCCATAAGTCATATTCTCCCTTCTTGACAATAGGAATTCTAACAGCAGTGATGGATGGAGCAGGTGCAGCCTCTGTCGACATCTTGACGGGTTTGTAGTAGAATCGGTTTAAGAGATTATCTTCTTAATAAGAGTTTCCAACACAAGCTCTGATACCACTTGTTGGATCGATATACTCTGACCAAACTACTTTGTAGCTTGTAAGGGTTTAACAATATTGAGTAAACTCAACACTATTAATATTGAATTACTGTTTTGACCTTGTAAAGTATGCGGAATCTACTAACACAAAGCTTAAGAAGAAATTTTATATTAAACCAAACTTGAACCTGCTTTGTTACACAGATTCACTAACAATCCCTAACTATTATTGACTTGTAAAGCTCTAAGACTCTTAGAACTTCGACTAAAAACTTCTTGTTCCTAATACCATCATAAGGCTCCTTATATAGATAACCTTAAGTCGGTTTACATCATCTACTTGAACGAAAAGTAATTATCCCTAACTAATTCTAGAATATTCATACAATATTACATATTAATCCTTTAATCAATATTGCACTTAAGTCCTTATTCTCTTCGAAGTACTTTGAATAATCTTCAATATGCAGTAGTACTTTGACTTTGATCTTCAAGCAGCACCTTGACACAGCAGTACTTTGAAATACAGAAGTACCTTGATCTTTTATATCCCAACAGATTGCCTTCATCGGAAACATTAACTTGTAATGTCGGCGACCTTTCTTGATCATGAAGTATTTGTTCGTTGATCACATCATCTTCTACCGAAGGAGATGACTTAGGCTCGGGCATGCTGTCATCAAAGGTTACATTGAGAGATTCCTCAATCCTCATTGTCTCCTTGTTAAGCACTATGTATGCTTTGCTAGTTTGAGAGTATCCTAAGAACACACCTTCATACGAATTTGGGTCGAATTTGGTGAGAGACTCTTTGGTGTTAAGTATAAATACTTTGCAACCAAAAACCCTAAAGTACTCTAAGGAAGGTTTTCTATTCCTTAGAATTTCATATGGAGTTTTATTTATGACTTTTTTAATGTGGACTCTATTAAAGATATAGCATGCGGTATCTAGGGCATGACACCAAAACTTTTGTGGGATGGATTGCTCATCAAGCATTGCAGGACTCATCTTTCTTAACTTAGGATGTGTTCTTTCAACAATCTCAAGCGATTGAGAAGTGAACGGGCCCGATAAGTTATAAGATATTCCATGTTGTTCACAAAAGCTTCCAAATTGCAATTTGTCAAAATCACTACTATGATTTGTTTTTATTGAAACAATAGAACAATCAAGTATGTTTTCAAGTTTCTTTCTTACAATATCAAATTTATTTAAGATTCCATCCTTATTCTCTAAAAATAACACCCAAGTGTAATTTGAATAATCATCTACAATCATCAAAGTGTAGAAGTTTCCTCCATAGCTTTGAATTGGAGATGGTCCATACAAATCTAAGTTCAATAATTCTAACACCCTATTAGTTGCTACTTCATTCTTACTCCTATTATTTGCTTGTCCTTTACTCCCTAGACATGTATCACAATAATGTCTCTCAAAACTCAACTTTGGTAAATTCCTTACTAGCTCGTTGGAAGCTAGGTTTTGGACTAACCTCATGTTGGCGTGACCTAACCTACTAGTCCAAAGCATTGAGTAATCCACCATGGATGTAAGACATATGTGTTGTTTGGATATATCTCCCAACTTGCATGTGTACAAGTTATTCCTTCTATGACCTTTAGCTAACACAATACCATTTTTACTAATAGTACAATCTACTTTAGTAAACTTAACCTCACAATCATCATCACTAAATTGACTTACACTAATCAAATTAAAACTTAAGCCCCTAACATGCTCAACATTGGTAATTTCTATGGAGTCATGAAGGACATTACCTTTGCCGACAATTTTGCCTTTAAGTTTGCTCCCAAAAATGACTTGATTGCCATTATACGCCGTGTATAAAGTGAACAATCTTCTATTCCTGGTCATGTGTTTAGTGCAACCACCATCCACTATCCACTCATCTGGTTGTAGATCACTTTTGAGACAAACCTAAAACAAAAACACAACTCATACTTTTGGTACCCATTGTTTCTTGGGTACATTTCGGTTAGCATTCATAGTGCCCAAGTTGAATATTCTTGGGTCTTGAAGTAAGACACACAACTTTTCAATACCTGATGAAGCGAAAAGTGTATCACTTTTGGGGGGTCATTTAAGGCCAAAGTCGAGATTATTTGATCAAATATTGCCCTAAATCGTTCCTTTTGTCATTTTAGGTACTTTTGAGAGGAAATTTATAAAAGGAAGCATTTTGGATATTTTTGGAGCAAAAAAGTGAAGAAAACGACAAAGTCTCAAAATCATGCTGGAAATTGTACATGACGGCGTCACAGGATGCTAGTGACGGTGTCAAGACTTGACAAAGAGGTGGATAAATCAATTACACGTGAAGCACCAGAGAGTTTTCTAAAGAGTGCGTGACGGCGTCACCCATTAGGGTCACCAAGGCCGTCACGTACTAGACAAAGAGAGACGGCCCAGAGTCCACAAAGAGTGATGGTGTCAGAAGTGGATCTAGGCATTACGAGTATTATTTTGGCGGTGAATTAATGGCGTCACACCTATCTCTTGACGCCGTTAGGATACAAAATCTATATATAGTTCTCTAGTTTTCATTCATTGTGTGCAACTTTGAAGGGAGTAAACCCTAGACGAATTTTACAGATATTTTGAGGGTTTCAAATCCTTGTTTCATCCATGCTTAATTGAAGATAAGTCTTTCATCAAATCATTCAATATGTCTATGAGTTGTTTGATTATATCTTACGCTTGTCTTCTCTTTAACATGCTAGGCTAGGTTTTCTTTGTGTTTGCTTAGATGTAATGAAACGTAGATATTGATTATGGGTTGGTTGTTTGTTTATAATTGTTGTGGATGAATGAATTCGATGTTAGGCTTAAGAAAAATGGCAGACTTCCAATTGGTAACTTGCTTGAACGTCTTAAGAAACATGATCGGAGGTGTACTACGATATATTGGTTGTATTTAATGCGTAGGTAACTACTAATGAGGCCATGTTAGGAGCTAGTAGTCGGCTCGACGTAGGAAGAGGTAGAAGCTTATAGGGTTAGGGAAGATCGTACACGGCCTAACGAATAGTATTAAGGAATATAACCCGTCATCCATGCAATTGTAACAAACTAATCAACCGGTAAAAGATAGCTAGGGAGTAGTGAAATCTAAGTAAACACATTTTCTCTCATCATTGTTTTCGCCATAATTTAGTTAAGCTTAGTTTATTTTATTTTGATTGCACCTTTAGTTATTTGGGTTAGTTGATTATCAACTAGTTCCGCCCACTCCTTCCAAAACTGAGATTTTACTTGCTTTTCATTTAAAATACTAAAATACAAAAAAAATCATCCCTCATCTCTAGACCTAGTTTTAGTGAGTTTTAACCCTAGCGAACACTATTCTTTGAGTTAAACGATCAATCACCCGGTACTTGTCACTATACTATACTAAAACGGTCAGGTACACTGCCTGGTGGGGATTACAAACTTCTCAAGATCCTTTGAGAGGTAAAACCTTTTGCGAGGTTGCAATTCCACGCATCAATACCAAAGCTAGAAAAAGTGGACCAAGGGTTGTTTTGAAAATTATTGTAATTTTGATAACTTGGTCTATACCCTTGATGAGTTTGAGGTCTAAAGAAGCTTTGGTTTGAAAAGGAGTTGTATCTCCTTTGATAGTTATTGTGTTGGTATTGAGATGACTTTTGATTATAATTATAAAAGTTTCTTATTTGATTATTTTGAAATGACGATCTTTGGTTATATGAGGTTGTAGGTTTCATATTGGGTGTAGACAAGAGTGGTCTATTATTAACTCGAGGTTGTGTATAACCAAGGCCCTTGTGAGAACTCGAGTTGTAAAGTTGTTTTGGGTTTTCATTTCTTGCAATAGGAGCTTGGTTACCTCGAGTGCTTACAAAAGGAGCTTGAGGAGTAATTGGTTTAATAACATTTCTTGACGTAGATCCAATTTCCCTCAGAGGCTTGGCGTGTTGATGGCGCATCAACGCGTCAGGTAACGCGTCAGTCTCGAAAATTTTTGGATCTTGGTCTTGACTTGATTTAACAAAAACCATTGGTTTTGTTAGGCTTACGGGAGTGGTTTTACCTTGTTTTGAAAATCCAAGACCTCCCTTATCTTGAGACACCTTTTGGTGACTTATTATTTCTTCTAAATCATTTGTACTTTTCTTATATTTAGAAAAACTTAAAGATTCCTTTTGAAGTTTAGACACTTTGTCATTCAAAGAGTTAACCTCAGTGTGAGTTCTTCACATCTCTTACATAGTTCAATCGCCTCTTTGCAATGCTTTAGTGTCTTTACTTCCTTTTCAAGTTCATAAACCTTTTCATTGAATTTGACTTGTTCTTGTTCAAGAAGACGCTTTTCTTTAATAACTTTTTCAAAGGTTTTTCTAAAATTATCATTAAACTTAGCTAACTCCTTATTCTCTTTTTACAAGTTGATAATTTCTAAGTTATTAGAGGAGGAGGAGTTTAGAGGTACCTCAAGTTTTTTTTGAGCCATAAGACAAAGTGGCTCCATTTGTTGGTTGTTCCTCGTCTTCACTATCACTCCAAGCTCCATTGACGAATGCCTTGTTTACTTTTGGCTTAGGACACTCATTAATAAAGTGACCCTTTTCACCACAATTGTAGCATCCTTGGGTGCGCCTAGAGCTCTCACCAACCTTGTTGTCAACACCTCGGCTTCCACCAAAGTTGTTCCTTCCATGGTTCCCTTGATTTCCAAACCTATTACTACCCCTGAAGTTACTTCCTCTTCTAAAGAACTTTCTAAAGTTCTTTGCTATAAGATTATATTCTTCATCATTTTCGTCGTCTTCTTCATCACTTCCCTCTTGACTATCACTATCGTCACTAGCATGACTCTTAGTGACTTTAGCTTTGAGAGCCAAAGACTTCACTTTCTCCTTCTTGTCCTTGGTGACAACCTTGTCATTTTCAAGAATCATTTCATAGACCTTGAGGTTGCCGATAAGCTCATAAAGAGGAAGTTCCGCCAAATTCCTAGCTTCTTCAATGGCCGTTACCTTTGGCCTCCACTTCACCGGAAGAGCTCGAAGAAACTTTCTCACATGGTTCTTGTTGTAGAAGCTAGGATCTAGAGCTGTAAGGCTTGTGATAATAGCATTGAACCGTGTGTAACCATTGTCAATGGTTTCTTCATCGGAGATAAAAAAAAACTTCTCATATTGTTGGATGAGTAAGTCGATTTTTCAATCTTTCACTTGAGAGTTCCCTTGATGAGGGATGATGAATGAGTACCAAATTTCCTTGGCGGTTTTGAAAACATGAACGCTCTCCGAATGTGGTTTTTTCACCGACAACTTTGTTTCAGTTTCTTCCATCATGAACACAAAGTTGCCATATTGGATGATTTCCCACAAATCAAGATCTTTGGATCTAACATAGGTCTTAAACCGGGGTTTCCAAAAACAAAAACCATCGGTTTCTAGCAAAGGTGGTCTTTGCATGGAACACCCCTCAACATAGTTCTCTTGAGCTATGGATCTATACTCAACATTGTCAAAAATCTTGGTTAGGATTTTAGATTTTTGAGAAAGAAGTTTTTGACTTAAAACGGCTTCTCGAGAAGGTTTTAACACTCAAAAACTTAAGTATTCCGCTCTGATACAAATTGTAGAACCGTAGAGGGGGTGAATATGGTTTCTTCTGCTTTTACTTTAAGCCATGAAGACAACCAAGTGGTCTAATTAAGAGCAACCACAAACATAATCACAACCAAAAGTATATAAAGCATGTAAAGGACACAACGATATATACTAGTTCGGGATGAGGGTTTATACCATCCGTACGTCTAGTTACGAATCCACGACACGATACTATTCCACTAGTATAATCCTTTCGATGGACTACAAACCGTTACAATTCACTCCACCGATATTCACCAATATTGATGCTCACAAAGAAGGAGTTACTCCCCAATGGTATTTCGCTCTCAGAAACCACCCAAAAGAATCTCGCGATTCGAATTCACCTAAGGGTCACCAAGACTACTACCAAGACTTCCCACCGGAAGTATCAAACCCCAACTAGATCCCCAATGATCTAGGCTTGGTCACCAAGACACAAGACTTCCCTTATAAATAATTGAATGAATGTTTTATCAAGCCCTAACCTAACCTAGAGAATCGATTGTAATAGAAAGGGTATAGATAAGAAGACCCTCGACACAATCACAAGACTAGATTAAGTTCTTGGGATTCTTCCCTTGCAAGGAGATGTGTTCTTTCAAAGATGTTAGTGTGTTTAACTCAGAACACAAGATAGAATTACAGAGATTAGAGAGAAAGAATGTAGAGAGAAAGAGTAATGGCAAGGGTGAGGAATACAAGAGCCAAGGTGGGGTATTTATTGGCAAAGATAAAAATTGGGAAAATTTTACCGAGCCTAGTGCGTGGCCCACGCGTCATTGAGTGGGTTACGCGCCAGAGTCTCTGTAAGAATTTTCCCAACAGTTGGGTTTTAGTCTTTTATATACCTAACCTTGCTAAACCCCAAATTGTACTTCACACTAAACCTTAACATTAATCAATCTAAGGTTTACCAACTCAAATAGCCCAATTTGGAAAATATTTTGTGAAGTGTTTATTGGAAAGCCAATTATCAAAGATAGAAGGAAAGAAGAGATAATTGGATATGGGTAGAATGGGTATTCCACACATGGCATAAAAGAGAGAAGAGAATATGCCATGGGATATTCCTCTATAGGGAAGAGTGTGAGAGGTTGAGTTAAGAAGTAACCATGGTTAGGTTAGAAGTGTAGAGAATAAACCATGGTTAGGTTAAAAGGTGTATCAAAGGGAATGTTCCATCCTTGGTGTGGTTAAGAGTTAACCATGGTTGGGTGAGAATGGGGTAAGTTGAGAAGTAACCATAGTTTGGTTAGATGTGAACCATGGTTGGGTTAAGAGAAATATATTCCAAGGAATATTCCATTTGTTGGGGAGGAAGGAGAAATGGATGGTTGAGATGTGTTGTAAGAGAATGAATGGTTGAGATGAACAGTGTGTAGAGTATGATTTGGATTGTGTAATAGTGAAGAGATGTGTGTAAGGGAATATGTAAGTGTTGGATGTGATGGGGAGCCTATTGTGTGTAGAGAATGAGATAGTTGTGAGTAGTGTGTGTATTTTGAAAATAAAGTTTGTTGGAGGTGTAAGAATGTATAAGAGAATATGTAAGAGTTGGATGTGATGGGGAGCTTAGTGTGTGTGTAAAGAATGGGATGGTTGTGAGTAGTGTGTGTAAATTTGAATGTAAAGGTATTGGGAGTGTAAGGAATATGTTGTATAAGGATGGGATGTATATAGGTGTGTGTTGGTCCTGTTTACTTGGTTAATAGTTAACTAAAGAGTTAATCTAACCAAGTTCCATGACTTTTTATCGCAGATGTAAAAGATTAAAAACAAAGATAAACGTAAAGAAAAGAGACACAGTATTTTTCAATGTTTAATTCTTATTAGAAGTTATTCAAAGAATTATACCCAAGTGTTTGCGGAATAACACTTGGGATTGAAACGACAAGTATGGTATAGACTCCTCTCTAAACCCAAACAATGTTTGAGTGACAACTAAAGGTCTCACTGAGCAATCTCAGGGACTGTGTTGTTCTTTGGAGGAGTAAAAGTGGTTTGTGAATGCTAAGCATTAATTGCACAAACTTGTCAACTTTAACTCCTTACTTATGCTACCTATTTATACACAAGTAAATTACAATGTTACTGATAAAGACAAAATGATGACCTATCTAGTAGAGAAAAAAATACTTACATATTTTGTCTCTGTTACAATAGACTATATTGGGTAAAGGACAATGTGCCTTTCTGATGCACAGTGATGACACCATCCTAACATAATGCCATTCAGGGAAAGTTTAATTTTAGATTGATAAGGACACCTGTTGATACGTTCAAACTTTCCCTCTTAGTCCCGCCCATTCTTCAGTCTTCAGATCTTTAGTCTTCAATACTTCAATAGTTGTTGAGGAGTATTGGAGGTTCAGTGAGTTATTGTCATCCTCACTGAACCCATCACCTTCTTCTTGGCTTAGATGCCACTCGCTGAGTTCCACCTCACTGAATGGTGAACCTTTCTTCATAGGCTCGTTCTAAGCATCCTGAAGATGACTCACTGAGTTACTGTTAACTCATGTTCAAATCCTAGTTATAGGAAGATTGGGGAACTCAGTGACCCAACAGTCTCCCCCTATTTGGATATACAAATAGCCTAAGTGTTTCATGATTCAGTGTGAGTTGGTAGGGGTGTTCATCTCTCACTGAGTGTTAATGTAATTAGAGTAGCACACTGATAACTTAAAAGAAATTCAATATTTATTAATAGCTATTACAGATCCTACTGATAATACAACAAAAAAGATAGTTGTTTCAGATTCAGATGTTTAGTTTGTAACCAAGAGCTTCAAGCTTTACCTTCTTAGACATCAGGAGATGTTTGTCAGGATGCTCCTCAATCTTAGCTTTTAGGTCTAAGCAGAACCTCATATTTTCAGCACACCTGATAGGGGAAGCCAACATGAGGTACATTAGCATCGCCTTAATCCCAGCCTTATCAATGTTAGACCATCTTTGGAAAGCAGGGTTCCCGTATTCATCAGTAAAGCACAAGCCTCTTTCAGGTGCTTCAAGAACCTTGTTGTTCACAAAGGTGATCCCTTCAGGAAGAGACCTGTTACAATCTAGCCCTAGGACCTTGACCTCAGGCTCTAACTCAATTTGCTTCCTCTTCCTTTTGGAGGCCTTTGGTGGAGCAGTCTGAGTAGATGAAGCGGGATGTAGAGAAGGAATGCCAAGAGCTTCAGGCATGTTCATCAGTCTTTTATACCTTAGCTTTAGTGACTTCAAGAGATCAGGAACCACCATATTCTGCTTCTTGGATATGATTGGTCGATGCTCATCCAGTTCGAAGATGAAATAATCAGCAAACCTAAATGGATTATGGATGTCCATTACTCTTTGATCTGGTCCCCTGAAGACAGTGACAATAGCAGGATTGGTGTTGTGATGGATCTGAATGTCAGTGATGGTTTCGGGTTTCAGTATTTCTTTCATCACCCATGTATACCTCTCAATCCTGGTTTTCCTTATCTGAGCGTCCTTCCCGAGCTTTTGTTCTCTTTGCTTTTTCCGGGTACTCATCTCTTTGCTTTGTGAGGGATGATGTAGTATGAGAAATCAGCATTAGCTTGGTATTGAGTTGAAGTGTGATTCTCAGGGAGATACTCATCAGGAGGATACCTTGATGAATCATCAATACCAATCTCTTCAATTGAGGAACTGGAGAACCTGATGGATTCAGTGCTCTCATCAACAGTTATATGATAAGTTTCCTCAGTTTGCTGTCTCCTTCTGTTAAACACCCTGTAGGCTTTGGAAACTAGAGAGTATCCCAGGAAGTATCCATCATCAACTTTGGCATCAAATTTACCCAAATGATCCTTGTGATTATGAATAAACACAGGACACCCAAATACATGAAAGTAGCTGATGTCAGGGATCCTTCCTTTGAACACCTTATAGGGAGTCTTATTGTCTCTTTTCACAATAATGGACCTATTTTGAGTGTAGTAGGCTGTTCTGACTGCCTCAGTCCAGAAGTGTTTTGAGAGGACTGAGCCATTCGGCATTGTCCTTGCTGTGTCTATGAGTGTTCTATTCTTTCTTTTAGCTACTCCATTTTGTTCAGGAGTATAGGGAGAAGTGAAGTTCTGAGAAATTCCTTTCCGATCACAGAAACACTCAAAGTCATGGTTCTTGAATTCAGTACCATTGTTAGTTCTATTTTTTTTAACCTTGACATCATTTTGATTTTCAATGTTCCTGACAAATGACATGATTGTGTCAGCTGTCTGACTCTTTTTAGTCAAGAAGTAAACCCAAGTGTATCTTGAGTATTCATCCACAATAACGAGAGTATACTTCTCATGGTGAATGGACATAGGACTGACAGGTCCAAATAAGTCCATGTGGAGGAGATGTAGGCAGCTTTTGATTGAGAAGGATTGTTTGGTTTTGAATGATTCCCTGTGGTGTTTTCCTTTTTCACAAGCAGAACATGGCTTGTCTTTGGTATACACCAGGGATGGAAGGCCAAGAACTTTGTTCTGTTTGGCCAGGTTGTTGATGTTTTTGAAATTGAGATGAGAGAGTCTTCTGTGCCAGAGCCAATTGATTGTCCCACTTGCCTTATAGAAGAGGCAAGTCCCATTTTGAGTAAGGGATGACATGTCTAGGACATAAACATCACCCTCCTGGGAGAAATCAACACAACTTCCTTGTTGGCATTAAAGATGGTCCCTATCTTGTCATCAAACTGAACTATGTATTTTGTATCACATAGTTGACTCACACTTATCAGGTTGTACTTGAGACCATTGACATAAGCTATTCTTGTAAAAACTATACCATTGCAGTTTACTGAACCATAACCTTCAGTGGAAGCTGATGAGTTATCACCAAATACTACCTTGGGTCCTGGTTCTTCTACATATTTGTGTAGATAACTCTTCACACCAGTCATACTCCTTTAGCATCCACTGTCGAGGTGCCAAGCAGGATCCCTGATGTGTTTCTGAACAAATAGTAAACTGGGTTAGTTTTTCTTGTTACCCCACCTCCTAGTGGGCTTAGTCCTCAGGGACTTTTTGAACTTAGCTAAAGAATCATTGTCAGAAGTAGAGTGAACTGAGCTTCCACATGTTTTACATTTTGTGGTAGTTGAAGACTCAGTTGACTAAGAAGTGCTGGTAGAGGCGTTTCTTCTGGCTTGAATGATCTTGTCATGTCCCTTATCATCATGTGTGGGGTTTCCACAGATGTTACAACAATTGTTCATCATTCAATCATCAGGTAGATGATCATTCAACCCACAGTGAGGACATGGCAAGAAAGGCTTAGCCTTTTGTCTTTGTTTGGAAGATGAGGCATATTGATAGCCTTGTGTTTTGTAAAGACCTTGTGCTTTTAGAGAAGCAGTGTGAGAGTTGTGATCAGACGTCCTGTGGTCTTCTTCTTTGTATATCATGCAGAACAGGATTCTGTAGCAATTATCAGTGGAGTGGTTTGGGTGATTGCAAAGTTCACATCTCACTGATGGTCTGGATGAGGGTTTTGGTTTGGAGGAACTTGAGGAAGTTGTTGGTTGTTTAGATTTTGAGTCAATGTGTTTTTCAGAGGACTCAATCTTCTCACTCAACTTCCTGACAAGTTCAACTAACTGATCAAACTTTGAATCAGTGCTTTTAGGTTTCACTTCAGTGGATACTGAAGGTGTGTTGGTTTTAGAAGGTACTGAGGTAGGTCTTCTCAGGATGGTTATTCCTGGATTTGTTTTCTCCTTTGGAGAGTGAGGTTGATAGACTGGTGGTGCAAGATTAGAACTAGGTGCTGCTCCCTGAAGTTGTTTCAGTGGAGGGAGTGATGATTATAAATCTGACTTAGACTTAGTGATGGACTCAGTATGACTGGGTTCATCTATAACTCCTAGCAACTCCTTAATAGCCTGACTTTCAGGTTCTAGAATTCTTCCAGTGTTGAAGTTTGACAGTTTACTGTCAGGATTGACTCTTTCAATCCAATCACTGGGCTTAGGAGCAAGTTCTTTGCTAGAGAGTTTGTTTGCTGATAGAAAGGCTGTTAAATGGCTACTCTCCCCAAACACTTCAGTGAGTTGATCTTCACCCAGGGCAGCCTTTTTGGTGCTGGGTGTGAGACTCAGTGTGTCAAAGAGTTTGGGGTTCTTCTGAGTCCATTTCAAAATGACAGCCTTTTCTTTCTTAAGTTCTTCCTGAAGAGCTTGATTTTGTTTTACAAGTTCAGAATTTTGAATTTGAAGTGTGACATTTTCAAGTTTAGTTTGTTTTAAAGCAAGAAGCTCATCTCTACACTTATTTAGTTCAAAACTCAGTTTGTAAATTTTGAAAACAAATTTCATCTTTGCTCTTCAACATACTTAAGATCAACATTGATATAATCTAAATAAGATTTCCAATCAGCATCATTATCCAAAGAAAGTAAAATGTTTACCTTTCTCATAGTGATGTTCACCCACTCTCCATTTATTGTATGAATCTTTCCTATAGCAAGCTTGTTGTCTTTAGAGAGAGCCATCAGGGCACTGATATGAAATTCTTCATCATCAGAAGACACTTCAAGTTCATCCCAGTCAAATGTTTCAGCAACCAGCCCATTGTTTTTAGCATGAGCAGGCTTAGGAGCTTGAGGTGACTGAGGAGGTAGACTTAAGAAGAGCAAGTTTGGCCTTGGCCTTTCTGTATTTGGCTTCAAAATCTTTTTGAGGAATTTTTTCAATTTTGTTTTGAACAAAATGACTTGATTGAAGCAATTTTGGTTGAAACATGATAGTTCCTGAGGAAGAATTGTTTCCTGAGAATTTGTAAGATGGTTCTGAGGTTGTTTTTGAGAAACAGTCTTTTGCAAAAATGACCCTTTTTACCACATTTAAAACATTCAGTGTTGTCATTTGCCTTTGAGTTAGAAATTTTTTTGTTTCTTTTAATAAACCTTCTTGAGTTTGCAAGGAGTGCCTTTTCATGAAATTCAATTTGTAAATCATTCAGGTACTCCTCACAGGTTCTTTCATCAACCTCATCATCAGATCCATCTTGAAAATCCTACACAACACCATTTGAATCGAAAGTAGTGGATATGGGTGACGAGGTCAGGGTCTTTTTGGTCTCCTGAGCTTTACAAGGGTATCTCCTGGTGATAAGATTGTCTTCATAGACAAACTTCCCATAAATTTCAGGGAGCTCAAGGTTCTGGATATGATTTGCATTTCTCAAACCTTGATAGAAGTTTAACCATTTCTCAGGGAGACTTTTCACAAAGCCAACATTGATTTCATGGTTGGTAACGATTAGGTGGATTGGAAGAATTGTTTTGGGGCATGTTTCGGTTTTGTTTCCACCAAAGGTTCGGGTGATTTTTCCAAGAAGGGTTGTAGGAATCACCGTAAGAGTTTGGCTCGGGTTTGAAAGTGTACCACTTATCTACCGCTTCGTCGGTACGCGAGGATGCGTAAACCGCAAAAGCTTGTCCGGGGAGTTCCACGCAATCATTAGTGTCATGGGGATCACTACATAATTCGCATGAAGAAGTGATCTTGTTCACTTGGCTTGAAGGCTTAGGAGCTTCGTAAGATTTCATGAGAAACTTGACTTGGTCCTCAAGTTCCATGATCCTACGGTCGGGAGTGCTAGAATTGTTCGAAGGCAAAGATATTTCCTTGACCGTTTTGTTCAAATCACGGGGATCATTCCAACTTTCGTTGTCATAGAGAGCAAGATCTTCTATGAGTTCCCATTATTCTTCCGCACTTAGATCACGTAGCTTGCCACCGGCCGATTGGTCAATGGTTCGCTTTGTGGGGAGGTCGATATGGTCATAGAAGATTTCGACTTGGAGCCAAAGATCTATGCCATGATGAGGGACTTTTTGGAGTAAGTCCTTGAAACGAGTCCATGCTTCATATAGAGTTTCACCTTGACATTGTTGGAACATCAACATATCATTTCTAAGCTTGGTAGTTCTCCCCGGTGGGAAAAATTGAGCAAGGAAGCGAGTGGTGAGATCATCCCATGAGGTGATGGATCCCGCGGGTAAACATTCAAGCCATTGACTAGCTTGATCATGTAGAGAGAATTGGAATAGGCGTAATCGGGTCAACTCTCTAGTTGTAATATCAAGGTCTATGGAATCTGCTGATTAGGATCTTCGAAACGAATTCCATGGAATGCACATCCGCTTTTCACCAACCGGATGGTGTCGGATTGCAAGGGGGACACATTGGCTCCTTGAGTGAGCTCAATAGTGTTTCGATAGCCTTGGTGGCTAGGACGGGAATACTCTCCTAAAGTTCGGGGCCTAGGAGGTTTGTTTGCAAGTGGTGGGTTTTGTGGGTGGTTTTGTTGTGGTGGGTTGATGGGTTCAAAGATGTTACCACCTTCCATGATATCGGATGGTAAAGGTTACGAACAAAGACACGAAGAAATGAGATAGACTAAAGAAAACCTAAAAATAAAAATAAAATCTTACTAGAAAGGAATCTAGCAAGTAGACCTAATAAAAAGAAATCCTAACCTAGACAATAACTATTCCCCGGGCTGCGGCGCCAAAAACTTGATACGTGGGGATGGCACACTCGCAACAGGCTTTACCTCTCAACGGATCTCGAGAAGCTTACAACCCCCACCAGGCAGTGTACCTGATCATTGTAGTATAATATAGTGACAAGTACCAGGGGATTGATCGTTCTACTCAGGAATAGTGTCGCTAGGATTAGAAAGTCTACTAAACTAGGTCTAGAGGTGAGGGATGATTCTTTTTGTATTTTTATATTTTTATAAAAGCAAGTAAAAATCTCAGGTTTTGAAGGAGTGAGCGGAATTAGTTGCTAGCCAACTAACCCAATAAAGATGCAATAAAAATAAAATAAAAGAAATGAAAATATAACTATTATACAAATGTGGTGTGAACAATGATAAGGAAAGTTGTGTTTACTTAGATTTCATTACTCCCTAGATATCTTTTACAGGTTGATAGCTTGTTACAATAGCATGGATGACGGGTCATATTCCTTAATACTAGTCGTAGGGCCGTGTACAATATTCCCTAACTCTATAGGATCCTACTTCACTCCTATGTCGAGCCGTTAGAAGCTCCTAACATGGGATCATTAGAATTCTCCTACGCATTAAATACAACCAAAAATCATAGTACACCTTCGATCATGTTTCTTAAGATGTTCAAGCAAGTCACCAATGGAAGTCTGCCAGTTTTCTTAAGCCTAACATCGAATACAATCATCCGTAACAATTATAAACAAACAATCAACCCATAATTAACATCTAGGTTTCACTACATCTAAGAAAACACAAAAGAAATCTAGCCTAGCATGTTAAATAGAAGACAAGCGTAAAATATAATCAAACAATACATAGACATATTGAACGATTTGAAGGAATACTTATCTTTAATTAAACATGAAAGATTCAAGGGGTTGAAACCCTTGAAAAACTTTTAAAATTCGGACTAGGGTTTATTCCCTCAAAGTTGCACACTAATGAATGAAATTTGGAAAACTATATATAGATTACACCTCGTGACGGCGTCATGTGTTAAGTTGTGACACCGTCAACTCGCCGCCATAATGAAATCGTATTGCCTAGATCCACTTGTGACGCCGTCATGTAGGATTTTCTTCTGGGCTGTCACTAATACTTGGACCATGACGGCCTTAGGTGACGCCGTCATCTCCTATGCACAAAAACTCTCTGGATCGTCACGTGTATTTTCCACATCCACCTCTTTTGTAACTCTTGATGCCGTCATGTGGAGAGTCTTGACGCCGTCAGGTACTGTTCCAGCAAGGAAACTTGAGACTTTGCCGTTTTCTTCACTTTTATGCTCCAAAAACGTCCAAAATGCTTCCTTTTCCAGATTTCTCTCCAAAAGTACCTAAAATGACAAAAGGAATGATTTAGGGCAATATTTGATCAAATAATCACGAATTCGGGCTTAAATGACCCCTTAAAAGCGGTACACTTTTTGCCGCATCAGTGATGTTCCTCAAGTACGGTGATATCGATTCCATGTGTCTTAAATTATCCAAAATAACTTTATATAGTTATTTATAACATTGGTACGAAAATGTGATCGATGTACGTTGAATTATTCGTTATTATTATAACGTCGATAAAAATATTTATTTTAAATATTTTTAGTTATAATAAAGCTATTAGAATTTATAAAATCAGTTTTGATTTCAAATATATCGAAAATGTTTATGGGCTCGTTAGCACAGTTTGGGTCCAAATGGTATTTAAGTGTTTATAGAAAAATTGTCAAAGGTGCTAAGGATTGGCTCGATTTAGTGTAGTGTTTGGCATCATAAATCTTGCATGGTTAGCTATCTCATTTTTGTTTAGTGCAAAGAATTAGGTGATCGAAATATATATATGTGTTGTACGTAAGATTTTGAAAATACAAGACCCCTTTCTAAGGGTGTTGAGGTGTTTTTGAAATATTTGTTTTAAGTATAGATTTGTGTTTCTAAGTGTTTAGATGCAACGTGACATGTAAGCAATGCATAAAAATGAACGAGTAAATAGAAAATATTGAAAAGAGGGTATGTCGACTTACAACACCCTAAGGTGGTGATGATATCGTACTTTTGAGAAAGAAATGAGAAACGATCAACGAACAAATATTCTTGGAAACCCTTTCGAAATATTAACCCACAATCACAAAGTATAACCTAAATAACGTTTACTCGACCCAAAACCTTGTGCAATCCTCTTCGTGTTTGATAGTAGCGAGACAAGAGTGAGTAGTGTTTGAAGTTTTTGTGAGTTTTGAGGAAGGTGGTGTGTGTGAAATGAATAGGGAGGTATTTATAGGAAGGTGGGTTTAGGTGTTTAACATGTTCACATGTTGAGCATAACCTTGTTGTGTCAATCGATTGGAGACAATGTTGTCTAAAGTCATTTGGTTTAGTCATGTCAAGTATGGTAGGAGTCAAGAGGGCTAGGACAAGCTTTTGATTTGTTTAAGTATAGGTTAAGTGAGTATGTGTACTATTCGAATAAACAATATGGAAGAAGTAAGACATGTGAACTTTGGTGGGGTGTAAAGGAACACAAAGTCCTTTGGTTAATAATCTTTAGGAAAAAGGTTATGATTTGTTTATGTGTAGCTTAGGAAGGTTAGGGAGGAACACATGTGATACTAGGTCTTGTACTAAACAAATAGTTTAAGGAAAGAAAAGGAAATAGATTCCATGTTGGTGTAATTAGGACACATAAACCTTTGGGTAATAAGGTGTAGGAAAAAGGAGATTCCATGTTGGTGTAATTGGGACACATAAACCTTTGGGTAATAAGGTGTAGGAAAAAGGAGATTCCATGTTTGTGTAAATGTGACATAGGGACCTTTGGTTAATAAGGTTTTAGGTAAAGTATGGAATCTTGGATTTGTTTAATGTTGTAGGTTTAAAGGGTAGGGTGGCTTTAGGTGAGTTTGGCACGCAAAGGAATAAGAAAAAGGGTGAGGGTGTGCATTGTGTCGTGATTTTGGGGAGCGAAGAGTGAGCTTGGAAGTGACAAGTAATTGGAGTTGTATCAGTTTTTGGTGTGGGCTTGCGCAAACGGTGGCCAAAAACAAAGAAAGAAATAAATGGTACTTGGTGGGCTTGAGATGGTGTCGAGGCCCAAAGCCAAAGGAAAAAGGAATGAAATGTCTAAGTGGGCTAAAGAAATAGAAACCCAATGATAGAAACGATGTGTCATTTACTAGTGATTCCATGATTTCGTGTTGGTGTCGGTTCGTTTATAACTTTGGAAAATAATACGGTGATACTTACACACACACACACATACACACACACACACACAATATATATATATATATATATATATATATATATATATATATATATATATATATATATATATATATATATATATATATATATATGTTGATACAAAAGTTGGGCTTACCTTGTTTGGACTCCTGCTCTCGTACCAATTCGAACTTTAGTGCTTGTGAAACCTGCGCACTAAGAAAGCAAACAACACCGTTAGGCTTATCGTGGGATTGTCTCCCACGATTAGACTCCGGCGTGAGAGTAAGTAATCGGTTTTAGGGTTTAGTTGAAGAGTTAGGGATTGTGTCAATCGTACCTTTCAATGAGAATATATGATTCTATATATAGGACGCAGAAACCGTGTAGGTATCTTGCTCCTTACTCTTCGCACTCGTGGTGCTTATCCGGGGTAAGGATATCTATTCCGTAAATAGAAGATCCTTATCCCTTAACTACGCGTATTGGTTGGGCTTTGGGCTTCGTGGGCCCAAGCTGTTGGTATTAATGGCCCAAATCATTTGTCATGATAGCCCACCCGTGGTGGGTTTGGGCTTAGTAATGTCTATAATTTGGACTCGTGGCCCAACTATAGGCTATACGTCATCATGTCCCCCCAGTCTAGTGTGCGCGGCTCGTAGCCACGGATACTAGACTAAAGGAACTAGCGTCAAGTGTGGCGGGAATAAATTGAACACTTCCCGCCCAAAAAATAGGAACAATGTATCAAGTCCCAAAATATCCAAAATGGTGCATCAAAAAATGGGGAGGCCATCCACGTGTGCCTCGAAAGAAAGGGGAAAGTGCTTGTACCTTCCGTCTTCCAGCCACACGTTTGTTAGTGGGATCCACGTGGCGTCCCTTTTAGGGTTTCATAGCTTCTTATATAAAGCACCGCCCCCATTTCACTGTGTTTCACACAGTCAAAATGTTTTTCACCATTTGCAAATTTTTCTAAAGCTTTGTCTCTTTTCGTTCCTATGTTTGCCTTAGGTAACTGCGCGTGCGCAATATTTTACCAAACCTTATTTATAAAATGGTTGCTCAGTTACACGACTTCCGCTCTAGGTTGGATGAGGATGACGTACGTCAGTTTTCTTCTGACTTCTTCATTCCTCTCGACATCCATCCTGAAGCACCAGACGTGGATGCGTGTATTGTTGATTTCCCCGATGGCAAAATTGGCTTGTATACACGCTTTTTCAATTACGCGAATCATCACGTACCCATTTATGTCTTTTTGAGCAACGTGCTCAATCATTACCAACTCCATATCTCACAGCTGCACTGTATAGGTGCGGCTAAGGTATCAAATTTTGAGACTAACTGTCGGTTATTGGCTACCAATCCGACAGTTGACCTATTTCGTGCGTTTTACCACACAACGTGGTCGCATGGATGGGTTTCTTTTGCCAAACGCGCAGGGCGCCTCCAATGTTCTGAAGAGAAGGTAGATTCTTTACGGCATTGGAGAGAGTACTTCTTTTGGGTAGATGATGTGGTATTTCCGTCGCGCTTTGAGTTCTATACTCAAAGGTCGCTGCCGAGGGATGAGTGTCCTATCCCTGGTTCTTACAGTGCTGCGGATGCGGACATAATTGATGCTAACCGCATTCCCATTAACTCCTATCCTGAGGAGTTCTTGGTGCATATGGGGCTGAGCCAAAATTATTTTGATGGTGCGAACGAGGTTCCAACCTTTCTTGATGAGGATAGCCAGGGTGGGTGCTCATCCTTTTACTGCGTCTATAATGTAAGTGTTTTGCTTCCAATCCTTTGAATAACTAACTTTGTTCTTTTGTTACTTGTCTTTTTTCTGTCGCAGAGATGGATTTATTCTCTGTTGTGAAGCTGAAAGAACCTAAGCGCGTGACGGTGGGGGTGCGTCCCCTGAGGGAGGGTGAGCAACCCATATTGCAGGCCACGGCGGGGCACCTGACTACGTTTGCGGCTGTTGAGCGTCAGGATTCTCCCCTGCAGCTGTGCTTGTCGTGCCAGTGTAGGTTGTCCCTCCTACTGAGGAGAAGTCTCCCGTGGAGGAAGAGACGCATGTAGAGGCGTCCAATAGCGTGGAGATTTTGGAGTCCGCGGAGGTCCGCAGGGAGAAGCGCAAGGAAGCGTCTTCTGGTGGTTATGTTGGTACTTCCAAAAGGAGGCGTCGCCTGATTGGGGAGGATGAGTCGGATGCGCTAGATGAGATGTCTGCTACTAGCGCACAGAAGAATCAGGCCGAATCTCCACCACTTGTGTAAGTATTTACGACTGTAACTTTCTTTTATTTGCCGTATCCGTGTACTAACTTCGTCTTCTTTGTTTCATAGGGACCATGCTGCAGAGGGTGATGCGGCTTTTGCTGATCATGACGCATCCCCCAAGACTGCTGATGTGGAGGAGCCTCTGAAGGCAGTAGCGCAGATGTCTGCGCAGGAGTTGGTAGAGGAGCTTGCTGGTGTTGCTGCTCGCCAGGCTGAGTTGGTCACTCAGCTGAAGGCGCGGACCGTTGTGGAGGGAGGTAGCCTTGCTCAGAGGGATGAGCAGATTGCGCAGCTCAAGGCGCAGTTGGCTGAGGCTCAGGCAAAGGTGTTAGCTGCCGATGAGCGCGCCAAGAGGGCAACTGAGAAAAAACAGGTAGTTTTGACTGAGCTGCAGCGCGAACGTGGGGAGTCGCAACAATATAAGGCTGACCTCGCCTGGGGGGTAAAATACCTCGAAGAGAAGAAGAACAAGTTCTGCGGTCAGCTTGCTCAGTTTGGCAAGAAGGTAGATGTAACAATTCACATTTTCAGGTTAATTACTTTTTCCAGCAGGTCACCCAAGCCTGTACTACTCTCGCATGAGCACGCTTAACCGTATGGGCGATTAACCGTTAGACCACAAAACGCGTTTCTAAGACAATTTGAGTTTTCAACTTATTAGAAAAAGTCAACATATTTTTCCCCTCCTCCATTGACCAAAAATCATCCCTTGATGTTATAAGTCATTTCGTGATTTTTAGGCTTACGGTTTGATGTCTAAAAGACATTTAATACCAACCGACACTAGACTGAGCCCAGTCTAGACATTATAAGTCATTTTAAATCATTTTTATCACATTAGAAAAGTAACATTTTACTTTTCTCAATTTTACGCAATATTCGTATGTTTTACGTATTACGCGTTTTAGACCCGTATTTCCAGTTTTTAGCAGGGTTTTACCACCCAAATGGAACCTACCACTCATTTTATATTTTATTATGGAACATATGGATATGTTTATCAATACTTTCAAGTTCCATAATTTTACGACACCCGGTTTTACGTTTTGAGGCTTAATCATTTACGATTGGCATTTCCCGGAGTCAAAACTCATCCAATACTTGGATAATATCATCCAAGACCAACTCATCTCTTCCTATCCACTCCAAACAGCCACTAGGGGGGGGGGGGATTCACACTTGTGGCTTGATCTTGACCATTGATCCTTAGATCATTACAAGTGTTGAACTTGGTGACCAAGTTTTGGTAATTTCCTAGTTGTTTCCTAACCTCCTCAACTCACTATAAATACTCCCCTCCTCCCCTCATTTAAACGCCACACCTCAACCTCCCCATCCTCTCATCCTTAGCTCATTCTCTTCTAAGTTTCATGCAAGATTCAAGTGCAAGTTCAAGGTTGAAACCCTAGTTTCTTTTAGATAATCAAAACACTTCCATAACCTCATATACTTGGTGATTTCTCTTGAGTTTGAATCCACTCAATTCACCTCAACCTTCATCATCTATCTTTCAAGATTACAAGGGTAGAAAGATTGCATGAAGTGAAGTGGGTTGAAGCAAGTCTATCAAAGTCCTTTTCCTTACATGTTAACTTCCTTTCATCTTTGAAAGCCAAAAGTTGTGAGCCAAACCCTAACATGATTCTTGTTAAATAATCATGTTCATGTTATTTACATGTTATTATTGCTATATTATGTCTTGTAGTTATGTCCATGATGTATAAAAGTGAGCAAAACAAGTTATTGTTATTGATTGTTACAACAAGTTACTAAAACAAGTAAACTAGTGACTTTCTTGGTAAGACCTGATCAAAATGGTAAAAATATGATGTTGGATCATCACATATTACATTATAGGACTTAGCAAGGAAACCATAGCAATTTGAACCACCTAAAACGAGTATACGAGTCAAAAGTTACGCCAATTTGAAGTTACCAAAACTTTGCGGCAAACTGCCAAATACCATTCTGATCAAATTTGGGTTTTGAAAGTCCCACTTCTGGTCTGATTCATCAAAAAGTTAAAACACGAAAGTTGTCCGGAACGACGTTTTCGTTCAGGATCAAAGAAGCTCGAGCCCTGAAAACGCTTTCCGAGTGATAATTTTCTTCAAAATCTTAACAGCCCATTTTTAGACCAAAGTCACTATATTATGGTTATACTTTAAAAGGAACAAGAGGTCTTATGACCTATAATCAAGACCACAACCATGGCTAGAGCCAAGGTTGAGTCTCATGACCTTGGAACAAGGACCAAAGGTCATGGCTAGGCCATGACGAAATGACCAAGTAAACTTACATAGGCGTAAACATGAAACAAGGAATTGGCGATATATTGAACAAGCAATTTGGATCTACTTCACTTAAAAAGGAACCATGAGATATTACAAAGAGAAAATGGTCATACAAGACTTATGAAACTACCCCTAATAACAATCTTCATGTACTAATAAACTTTCCTAAGTTTATTCAAATATCGGACATGTAACTTTTCGGATCAAAACTTATATCTATATATTTCATCAACTACTACAATAGTAGGGAGCCTCATGTGAGGAGTTCATTATGTAAGCCGTCGAGTTGAGTTGTGGATTTACGAATTAAAGTGTCCTGGCTCCTCGAACGCTTACTAACATGACTTCTGAATTATGTCGGCCCGAACGGTAGTAAACGATATATAAACATACATGTTTCATGAATCATTTCTTTCAAAGACTTACATTATACATCATACCACATCATGGACTAAATGCAAGATATATATATAGGCACTTATTCATATTCATTACTCAAATCCTAAGTCGCAACATTCTATTATAGGTTGCTCGTAGAAACCTTCACGATTCAACCGTTACATTCATTACTTGCTATCTTACTTAAGGTGAGTTCATAGCCCCACTTTACATTACTTCAATGTTTTACAAACCCTTGGGGGGAATACATGCTATTATTTTTCTACTCGAACACAATGCTTTCTACTGTATGCTATTCGACCATGTTTTATTATCACTAAGTAACATCCTTGCCAAACCAAGATCCCTTATTATGAACCATTTAATCACTTGCGAGGGTTACTTGCAAGTGAGCGCGAATATTGTGAATAGGCCTAATGGGATTGACGAATCCCATTTGTTTTGACTAAGTTCAAACAAATGCATTAATATTTGAGACATTAGGTATGACGGCAAAGTACCTACCGGGATAAATCTGCCGATCGATATTGGTACACGTTAACGTTTTGGTGTCATAAGCTTAGTGAATTAATAACCTTTCCGGGCATATAACAACGTAGCCTACATGTTTTGTTTTCCAAACTATGAGTGTGAGTCTATAGCTCACACTACGATTATTGTGTTCAAACGATTTAACTACAAACACTACGATTATTGTGTTCAAACGATTTAACTACAAACACTACGATTATTGTGTTCAAACGATTTAACTACAAACACTACGATTATTATGTTCAAACGATTTAACTACAAACACTACGATTATTGTGTTCAAACGATTTAACTACAAACACTACGATTATTGTGTTCAACGATTTAACTACCAACACATTGTGTTCAAACATTAAACAAACTCTATGAATATCACTCAACCTTTGTGTTGACCTCTCAAGCATGTATTTCAGGTTCATGACGATCAAGGATGGCACGGAATGGCACGGATACTCAAGAGGGCTATAAATTTTATTATCATTCAAAAACTCATTTATTATACATTGTAAACATGGAACCAATTGGGACCTCATTTTGTAATCTCTGATATTTATACAATTTGAATGATAAATGTCACACCCCCAAAATCGGGTCCAGCGGAAGCATACATGCAGCTAGGGTGTAACTCAATTGATATCACAATACAAGTACAAAAATGGTTTTCACTTTAGTCATTTAGAATAAAATCGTTAAATCAAAAATGTTGAATTTACATCGTTAAAAGTTGTACGGAAGTAGGCCCTTAAATAGTTTAAAACGGTCCCCATATAAATAATCAGAGTCTTCTATGACCATGCCATGCCCTGCCAAAACCTCCTGTAGCGTGCCATAGCTAAAAACCTGAAAATACATGCTAAAGTGTCAACACGAGGTTGGTGAGTTCATAGAGTTGTTTAACAAATAAAGCTTATAGAGAAATGATCGCCCAGCAAAGGCATTGTAAATCCACTCAGTTGCAAGTCTCGCCATAAGAGACTTGTAACCTGTGTGTTTACAACCCACTGCCAAAAGTGTTAAAGTCTACGTGAGCAAAAGCAATACTGGTATACAAATTCCCAGATAAATATAGCGAAACGGCTATATAAATAATTCAGTCAATGAGGTCATATGATAAATCAGTCAAGCGGGAAAACCCGTAATAAGGTTGATGCAAAGGCATCGTAATTCAGTCAAGAAATGAAACAGTAATATTACGTTTGACATCACAGCCAAGTGGGGAATACCACAATACGTTTGACATCACAGCCAAGTGGGGAATACCACAATATTACAATGAACATATAGGTCAATCAAGTCGGGAAACAGCAATACTACGTTTGACATCACAGCCAAGTGGGGAATACCACAATATTACGTTTGACATCACAGCCAAGTGGGGAATACCACAATACGTTTGACATCACAGCCAAGTGGGGAATACCACAATATTACGTTTGACATCACAGCCAAGTGGGGAATACCACAGTATTACAATGAGCATATAGGAACAATTGGTGACTATGAGGTCATATAAACAAGGATAATCAATCCCATGAAATACAGGAAATCAAACATACCAATGAATGCAGGTGATCAAACATATGTTTAGGTAACATTGGAAATATTTGAGAAATCAACCAGGTAAAACAAGTAGTGCGTTTAAGTAAAACGAGCATGTATTCTCCCCCAAAGAGTTTACCAAAACAATTGAAAAAGTAGGGGCTATGACTCACCTGGAGCGATAGCTACGATGACAAGAATGGATACACTGAAATGAGGCACGATCTCTAACCGCAACCTAATATGAGTAATAACGATCTACCTTAGATCATGACATAATGAAATGAATGCACGTGCACATGATGCCTATACCACTCGTAACTTGGAAATACTAGTTATCGTCATGGTAAAATAGTTTCCATACTTAGGAAAAATATGTTCATTAAGAGAAGTATATAACTTGTCATATTAACTCGTACGAAAAAGTTAGCGTTATAATCCTCGTACCAAAACCTTAGAATGACGTCGTCATGTCGTATAAATATTCCCTCGGGTCGTACGTATTCATTGGTTAAGAAAATAGTCATTAGTAACTTTGTTAGAAAATATACCATTTAGTACGTACGTTATTATTTTTATTTGTGACTATATATATATATATATAGTTTTGACGATATTAAAACGGGTATAACTCGGTCGTTTTAGGCTTGTTTTCCTTGTTCTTTATGTCCACGGATTCGTCTTTGTATATACTAATATATTTTTGATAACTCGGCTCCTCTAGGTTACGTTTAATACCTCTTTTTACCCATTGAAATCTGCCAAACAGCAAGCAGTTTTATAAGAAATAGTTTTCGTCGTTAAATTTGCAAAAATCATATCTCCTTCGTTATAAACTCGTTTTAATCCGTTCTTTCGCCTAAAGTTTCATTTTTGAATGTATTTTCTAAATCTTTGGTCACAACTTGGCCACCATCTACTGATTTTCACACGAAATTAAAATGGGGACAGTAGGTATATCAAAAGTTTCAAAAACCATTTTCAAGTCTCCAAACTAGTTCCATCTTCCATCAAAACCACTTTCAAACACCACAAAACTAATCTAATCCTACCATACACCTTCTTAGGGTGTCATGGGTTCCTAATCACCAAAACCAAGTAGATCTAACAAGGATCTAACCAAAAATCACTTCTAGGGCTTGTATGATCAAAAGTTTGTAAAATAAAGTGGTATAAGCTATCAAATGCATAAGATCTTGTATAAAAGCCATATGAACATAATAAGAACTTGATAAAATTAGGAAAATTAGTTTGACATACTTACTTGAAAGATTAATGATCTTTTGATGAAAAATACTTAATTATCCTTGAGGTTTTTATTTCAAAACCTTAACTAGGATACTACTATGACTTGTAAAATTACTTGATCTTGGAAAAATCTTGGTTTCCTCCTTGTTGTTGTTCTTGGCCGTGAGTTTCAAGAGAGAAAAGAGAGAAGGAAACTTTTTCTTGCTAGTTGAAAATGAGATAAGAATTCTTGTAAAGTTGTTATGTATTATTGTTAGTAGTATATATCTTATAATATAAGAGTTAGTGATAGACATTTATGAGAAAAGAGTGTGTAAGTGAAATTGTAAGAAAATAGCAAGGAGGGGGCGGCAAAGTCAAGGGGGGGGGGGGGTTTGTAAGACTTTTGTTGGTAAAATGCATTATTGTTGTGTTTTGTGTAGTTTTAAATTGTACCGGGTACCGGGTTAACTAAAAATAAATTTTTACGGAGTTAACCGGGTCATAATAAAGTTAATAAAATTATAAAAATAGGTTGGGTAAAATTATTGGGTGTCTAGATAATTATAGTTTAATTTCTACGAAAACCGTCGAAGTTTTAGTAAACTTAAGTTAATAATTGAAATAAATATCCAAAATACCGGGTAAATTAATATTATAATTTTTATATTATTAAAATGAATATAAAAATATATTGGGATCATAATCGGGAGTGTCGGACGTGTTAGTCACATTTATAGTTCGCGTATTAGTGTTTATTTAAAATAAACATACGTAATTCGTTAATTATATTAAAAATAAAATTTGAATATCCTACGAGTGGAATAGTATGCAAGTGACATAATGATGATACGTAGACTATTTCTAGTCCGTATGAGATGTCCCAAATGATAATGCATGAATTCGCACCCGAACCAATATGGTTACGCGAATTTGAATATTCGTAAACTAAATTTACGATGACATGAGTAATGCACGTGAATAGTGGTTTTCTTCCGGAAATGAATAGTGTCAAGTGAATAGTAAAATTTCTGAATGTTTCTCGAAATGTCAAATTGACCTCAAAAACGATGAATAGTGATCGATGAATAGTAAATGATGAATAGTAACTTGTGAATAGTAAATTTTCGAGGGTCGGAAAATGACCGGAAATTACGAGTTGTGACAATAAATCTTTTAAAATGACTCAATTAGAGTTCGTTTTCTATTATTGTGACTATTGTGCCGTTGAGTAACACCCAGTTTGAATTCCGCTGCAACCATGAATTGGGGGTGTTACAGTAGAGGATGCCGTGGAGGCGCAGGAAGAGAAGTTGCGTAGTCTTAGCATAGAGTATGATGAGAAGCTGTATCCTCATCTGATGTCGACCATTGCGGAGCGCAGGTACTTGTTGTACATTTCTTCTTTACTTCTTTTATAGTTTGTATTTCTTTTCTAATGCCTTTCTCGTTGTTTTCGTAGGTGGTTGATCAGCCATGGCTTGCGCTTGGCTGTCGTGGGCACATTGGAGTCCCCAGAGGTAGTGAGTGCCTTTGGGAGGGTGGTGGAATGCGCCGTTGCTCGTGGCAAGGCGCAGGCTGTGGAAGAGTTGGCTGAGGCGCAACTACTCAAGGTTTCTCCCTCTGAGGTTCCTGAGTATAATGCTGATGCCTACGACGAGCTTGTGCAGGCGATGGAAAAGATGAGGCTCTTTGAGCTTCCCCACATTGCACAGCTGGAGAGAGAGCAAGAGATGAGGCTCTTTGAGCTTCCCACATTGCACAACTGGAGAGAGATCAAGATTATCCCATCCGAGTGATCATGCAGGGATTAACACTTGGGAGGCATATAGCCGAGAATGCAGAGGCCGAGGCTGATTTCTTCTTAAAGCCTGATGAGTCCCAACTGCAGGTCCCAGTGTTCGCGCGCCCGCGTGCCATCCTGAACCCCTTTGCACTTGAGACGGAGCTGCCACTGAAGGAAGTGTTGGAGCGTCATGCAGAGAGGGCGGCCAAGAAGAAAGGTCTTAAGGGGAAGGCCACTCTCTGCGGTGTGGGTGCTGCACATCTTCCCAGGTCAGATGGTGTTGTCGTCAGTATGGCGACCGTATCACCAAGAGATGCGTTATTGTTGAGGAAGCTGCAGGAGGCGGGAAGCTCAGCTGTGCTAGAGCCTTCCACGGAGCATGTCCATAGTGTATAGCTGTGTATAACTCGTAGTTATAGCTTTTTGTAAAAACTCGTAGTTTAGTAAATAAAGTTATTGAACTCTTTTGTGCACATATGTTGTTTTTGTACTTAGATTTTTTCTTGTCTTTATTGCGTGAAAGACTTATCTAGAGTAACAAATGTGCAAATAATATCTTGTATTTGAGCCCAAGATTTGTTTGTTAAGTTCGTGACTTAGGAAACGTTTGCGGTCCATAACCTTAACAAACGTGCAAGTAAATGTGTAGCATACTACGTTTGTCATTTTTGGTAACCAAGTGTCTTGGTTTATTAGTTCGTTTTCAACTTGTTGTTGCGCATTCATTGTGAGATGCGTACTAAAGTCATAAGCTTGTATGAAGTTAGTGTACGAATTTAGGAGTCAATTGTTTTGAATCCATGTGGTGGAGTGCAGCGTACTGCGAGTTCCACTATGTAGGAGTCAATTGTCTTGAGTCCATGTTTTGTTAAACGCGCACCGTGTGCTATAAAGTGCATCCATCGTGGGGTGTACTTATTAACTTACTCCAACTTCTTGATAGTAAGGTGTTTAACAGGGATACATGATCCGATGTTGATGGGTTTGCAACCCTCTTACTCAACGAGTACTTTAGTAGGTTTACTCATCCTGTTTGCCCTCGTGTGGTCTTAATATGTGCATGCACGCCATGTAGGCAATAATATAAATAGAATTGAAACATAAGTGAATAATGTAAGCAATAATGTTAAACTGTGTTGTGGAGTTAGCTAGAAACCACAATGTTTTATTAATTTTTGCAAGTACAAAAAAAAAATAATTTCCTAAGAAAAAGTAAATAAATACACCAACATTTATTGAGCACTTACTAAAGTGCAGAGGTGTCAGTGTGTGGGCCGTGGCCTAAAGGTAGCATCTCTTGAGATTGCAAATGTTCCAGGTGCGCGGTAGCTCGTGGCCTTTCATGTCGCGAACTCTGTATGCACCATCGCCTAATGCCTCTGTGACCTCGTAAGGCCCCTCCCACTTGGGTCCGAGCTTGCCCGTGTCTTCCACGTGGCTGGCATCGTTGGCGCGGTATACAAAGTCCCCTGGTTTGAAAGAAGTGTTTCTGACTCGTGCATCATAATACTTCTTCATCTTTGATTTAGCTTTTGCTTCGTGGATAGCCGCCCTTTCGCGTCGTTCTTCCAACAGATCTAAGTCAATGCGTCGTTCATCATCGTTTGTTGCGATGTTAACTTCCAATGTACGGATTGTTGGCATTCTAATTTCTGCTGGTATAACAGCTTTTGTCCCGTAGACAAGAGAAAAAGGTGTATCGCCATTGCTGACTTTGATTTCTGTGCGGTGAGCCCACAAAACATGTGATAATTCGTCCACCCATCTTCCTTTATGTCTGTCCAAGCGCGCCTTAATTCCTTCACCCAGGCTACGATTCGCGCGTTCTACTAATCCATTTGTTTGTGGATGTTTAACTGACGCGAAGTGCTGTGTGATATTTAACTGCGCGCACCAATCTTTGAATGGGTTATCACAGAGTTGTTTTCCGTTGTCCGAAATAATTTCTCCAGGTAGGCAAAAGCGGCATACAATGTTATCCCAAATGAATCGTTTGACCTGGTTACCTGTGATACTTGCCACTGCTTTTGCCTCGATCCATTTGGTGAAGTAGTCAATGGCGACAATGAGGAACTTGAGTCCTCCTGCAGCGACTAGAAAGGGTCCAGCAATGTCAATTCCCCATTTGTGGAATGGCCATGGTGAGGTGATGGGCGTTAGCTCATGTTTTGGCCGACGCGGAATGGGTCTATGGACTTGGCAGTCGTTGCATCTTCTAATCATGTCTCGCGCGTCGCGGTGCATGGTAGGCCAATAGTACCCGGATCGCAAAGCGCGCGCTACAACAGACCGTGGTCCTGAGTGCATGCTGCAAGATCCAGCGTGGATTTCCCGGAGTACGTAATCTGCCTGACGAGGTCCGACGCACCTGAGCCATGGTTGTAGGAATGAACGCCGATATAGGATACCATCTCGAAGTTCGAACCTCTGCGCTGTGTGCCGTATCCGTCGAGCATCCTTTTGTTCCTGGGGGAGTGTTCCCTTACTGATAAAATCCATGATGGGTGTCATCCATGTGGGATTTTCTTCCTCTATCACTATGGATACTTCCATCTCAGAGATGGATTTGTTCTTCAAAGTTTCCACCAATACCTGTTTTGACAGGTGTGCAAAGCTTGTAGATGCGATTTTACTTAGCGCGTCTGCTTTTTTGTTTTCTCCTCGTGAGATTTGTTTGATGGAAAACTTGGCAAAATTCTTGATCAAGGATTTGGCTTTATCGAGGTATTGGATCATGTGTTCTTCTTAAGCCACATACTCGCCTAACACGTGGTTAGCTACTAATCGTGAATCCACATTAGCTTCTAGGTTGCGTACACCCATTTGATTTGCTATGCGTAGTCCAGCCAGTAATGCTTCATATTCTGCCTCATTGTTTGTGGCTATGAATTCAAAGCGCAGTGCGTAAGTGTGCTCTGTTCCATCTGGGCTGGTAAGGATAAGACATGCGCCTGATCCTTCTGCGCATGAGGATCCATCTATAAATAGAACCCATGGTTCTTGTAATGGTACTTCAATTTTTGGCGATGGAGTATCATCATCTGGCTTCTCGATAATGAAATCAGCCAATATTTGTCCTTTGATCGCGGTGCACGGCCTATAGGAAATATTATGTTCGCTCAATAACACACTCCACTTTTGAAGCCGCCCTGATGCATCAGGTTTAGAGATAACCTGCTTGATGGGTTGGTCCGTGATTACAGCTATCGGATGCGCTTGGAAGTACCTGCGCAGCCTTTTAGCTGCGAATACTAGAGCTAGAACCAGTTTCTCCATGGCGGTGTAGTTAGTCTCTGTTTTCTTCAGGGCTTTGCTTACGAAGTATATGGGTGTTTGAACAGAATTTCTATCTGTCAATAGCACCGCGCTGACTGCTCCATAGGTTGCAGACAGATACATGATCAATTCTTCCCCTTGACGGGGTGCAACGAGCTTTGGTAACTCTGCTAGGTTTTGCTTTAACTGTTGGAAGGCGTATTCCGCTTCTGGAGTCCACCGAAAATCTCCCTTCTTTGTGCACTTCGTGAGTGTTTTAAATAGAGGAAGTGATTTGTCCGCTGATTTGGACAAAAATCGGTTCAATCCGGCCAGTTTGCCATTTAGTGATTGGACTTCTTTTAGTGTGCGCGGTGAAGGTAGTTCGATGACCGCTCTTGTTTTTTCTGGACAAGGTTTAATACCATCGGGTTCTATTAGGTAACCAAGAAACATGCCTTCTGTTGCTCCAAAAGTGGACTTCTTAGGGTTCAACTTCATGTTTATTCTTCCCAATGTTTTAAATGTCTCCTCTATGTCACGCACCAATTCCTCTTCGATATGGCTTTTTATGACTAGGTCATCAACATAGACCTCCAAATTACGGCCTACTTGCTTGTCAAATGCGTTGTCCACTAACCGTTGGTATGTGGCCCGTGCATTTTTTAAACCAAAGAGCATTTTTGTGTAGCAATACACCCCTTGACTCGTGTGAAAAGCTGTTTTTTCTTCATCCTCCTTGGCCATTTGAATTTGGTGGTATCCTTTGTACGCGTCTAAGAAGCATTTGAAGGGATACCCGCACAGGGATTCTACTTTCCAATCGATTTCTGGTAGTGGGTAGCAGTCTTGTGGACATGCTTTGTTGAGATCGGTGAAGTCCACGCACATTCTCCAGCTACCAACGCTTTTCTTTACCATTACTGGGTTGGAAAGCCAATCGTGGTAATAAACTTCTCGCATGATCCCTGCGTCCACGAGCTTGTGTACTTCCCCTAGGATAGCTTTTGCGCGTTCTGGGGCTTGGCCACGTTTCTTCTGGCGTATTGGAGGATATCCTTGTCGGATTTCGAGCTTGTGTTCAGTAATGGCTCTTGACACTCCAGTCATGTGTTTGGGTTCCAATGCAAAGATGTTTAGGTTCCTTTGCAATAATGCGCACACAGCTGCTTTGCCTTTGTCGGACAGTGATCCCCCAATTGATATCTCTTGGTCAGGATAATCTGGGTTAATTGCAACTTTCAGGTTTGTTACCTTGTTCGTGTGCTGTTCTGGAGCGCGTGGAACTTCATCTGCCACTATGTTGCATTCTCTTGGAGATGCGGTAGTGTTGTAGAGGGTGACGATCCCTCCTTCCACTGGGAACTTGAGCATCCCATGTGCTGTGGATGAGACTGCGCGCATAGCTGATATCCCTGGTCTCCCAATGATACCATTGTATGACGAGGGAGACCTGATCACCATGAAGTTCATCCAAGCCGTTGTAGAATGGTATTCATTACCAATGACCACAAGTATGCGTAATTGCCCCATGGGCCAAATTTTTTCACCTGTGAATCCAGTCAGCGACGTCGTGGCCGGGATTAACTGGTTTTGTATATCAGGTTTTAGCCTTCTGAAGCAATGTTCATACATGATGTCCGCAGATGCTCCTCCATCGACATATATGCGGTGGATCTCGTGACCTCCCGCTTGTATCTCGATGGTGAGTGGTTCGATTACTGCGCTGTCCGCAGTGAGAGTGGGGAAAGAGATATGGTTACCCTTGGAAAATCTTTGGCTGACTTTTTGTTTCGTATTTCGCTGCCATGATTGTATCATGTATATCGTATCAGCCTTATTTTTTGGTATCTCCTTTTTGGCCCCATTCCTTTGTCTATCTTTCCCCTCTTTGATGTTTTTAACGAGGTGGTCCATCTTCCCTTCTCTTACTAATTTGTCAATTAGCTGGTGTAGTTGAACGCACTCGTTAGTAGTATGACCCTTCTGTTCATGATATTCACAGTAACCTCCTCCGATGCGCTTTTCTTCTGGGGTTATCATGGGTGGAGGTTTTGGAAAATTTGCACCCTCTGTTGCGAATATTTCCTTAGGGGTTTTTGTGAGTGGGACGTACTTGTCGTTATCCCTTCCACTGCTTTGGTTGCGGTAATTCCTATTGCGACTGCCACTTTGGTCATTGGATTGTCTCCTTGACTGTTCTTGTGGTTTAAAGGTTGAGTAACCTTTTTTGCTGTCTGCCGCTGCCGCTTCCCCTTGAATGAAGGATCTGGTGCGCTTTGTTAGCTCATCAAAACTTTGGGGTACTTTATCATTGAGCTTCCGTATCAGCTCTGGGTTATTGATCCCGTTTATGAACCCTGAGATTTTTAATACCTCGGGGCATGCCTTGACTTGCATGCATTCATCCTTGAAGCGATATGGCTAGTTCCCCTTGGCGCTGTTTTACTCTGGCTAGTTCCACAGGGTTCTTTGCGCACTTCTTTCGTTGCGTAAAATTTAGGCGGAATGCTTTCCGTAGCTCTTCAAACCCATTTATGCTTCGTCGTGGAAGCTTGCTGAACCATGTTCGCGCGTTCCCTACTAAGGTAGATTTGAACATATGGCACCACACAGGTTGTGGCCAGTTTTCGATAGCAGCTGCTGACTCGAAAATTTTTAGGTGATCATCAGGATCACCCGCGCCATCGTATGTTTTAACATTGGTGGGCATGCACCTTTTTTTTCATCTAAGAAATCGCTTATGCGTCGCGTAAACGCATCAAATTTTTGGCGACGCTAGGGAAGAGAAATATCCTCGTCCTCGTCGTACCGGCGTCAGTTCTTAGATTTCCAGTGTCCCGTCTCTTTGTCCTCGTTGTCCGAGGAGCTGCTTGAGGGGGAGTTGTTTCTCCTGTGGCGCTTGCGCCGCTTTCCCTCGGAGTCCGAAGTTGAAGGACTTGTACTTGGGAAGTAGTGTTTACCCAATCTATCTTGGATTCTTCGGCTTCCTGACCTTGAGGTGCTGACACTTGGTGAGCGTTGTCGTCCAAGTCTGTCCTGTATCCTGCGGCTACCAAGCCTGGTATGGACACTGGTGTGCCTCGCGTTGTCTTCGTAATCCTCCGAGTATTGAGAGTTAGATGCTGTACCAAGTCTATCGTGGACGTTGGTGCACCTCTCACTGTTTCTGCGCTCATGGTGGCGCGATGGAGATTTTTCTTGGTTAAAGTTTAGTCGATTTTGCAGGTTGCGGCTAGACCTTTTCCTTGCCTCCTCTTGCATGAGACTAGTTAAAGTCTCATAATGTTGGGACACGAAATCGTTTAATGTCACCTCAGGTGCATCCTCTTCTACAGCAAGGATGTCCGTCTCCGCATGAGTTTCCCTCTCTCTATTAGGTGCTCCTGGTGGCACAGTGTTGTCCACTATGGATGCCACCTGGTGTGGAGTGGTAAAGAGAGTGCGCTGAATGTCCTCAGCGCTTGGGACTACGGTAGTAGCTCGGGTTGTCCCCAAGGGAAATTCTACCGCGGTAGAGATTGGAGTAACATTCGACTCACGATGACCAGGCGCACTGGTTGTTCCAGAGGTCGGCCTAGGAGTCGAATCTTGATGTTTCTTCCTATGTGAATCATCACATGTTTTCTCCGGCTGCGGAGTCCGCTGGCCTGAGTTCTTGTTTTTCGGCATTCTGGTATTGAGTTCTTAGTGTAGGGTCCCACGGATGGCGCCACTTGTTGATACAAAAGTTGGGCTTACCTTGTTTGGACTCCTGCTCTCGTACCAATTCGAACTTTAGTGCTTGTGAAACCTGCGCACTAAGAAAGCAAACAACACCGTTAGGCTTATCGTGGGATTGTCTCCCACGATTAGACTCCGGCGTGAGAGTAAGTAATCGGTTTTAGGGTTTAGTTGAAGAGTTAGGGATTGTGTTAATCGTACCTTTCAATGAGAATATATGATTCTATATATAGGACGCAGAAACCGTGTAGGTATCTTGCTCCTTACTCTTCGCACTCGTGGTGCTTATCCGGGGTAAGGATATCTATTCCGTAAATAGAAGATCCTTATCCCTTAACTACGCGTATTGGTTGGGCTTTGGGCTTCATGGGTCCAAGCCGTTGGTATTAATGGCCCAAATCATTTGTCATGATAGCCCACCCGTGGTGGGTTTGGGCTTAGTAATGTCTATAATTTGGGCTCGTGGCCCAACTTTAGGCTATACGTCATCAATATATATATATATATATATATATATATATATATATATATATCGTATAATTATAATCTATAATAGTAATTATATATATCTCGGTGTCATTTTTAGGTGTCGCATCGCAAGTGGGAGTCATTTGTATTAACCTCATTGGGTGACACCCAAGAGTGACTATGGGTGATACCGGGTGACATGCAAATGGTGACTAATGGTGATACAAGTGACTAACGATGATGCAGGTGACATGCAAATGGGTGACTAACGGTGATATGACTGACATGCAAATGGTGACTAACGGTGATACATGTGATAAAAAATAAATTAGCCCGCAAAAATGGCTTTGTTAAAAATAAATTTGGTGATTAGCATTAATAAATGACATGGGATTTTACGAGGTATTATAGTTAAGCCGTAGCTAAGGTCATCTTAATCCCAACAATCTGTGCAATGGTTACGGCGTAGCTCAGAATACTGGCTACGCCGTAATTTAGTCAAGGAAGACTCCATCCATTCTGAGTTCACAGTTTTGGCGTAACCCTATCACTGGTTATGCCGTAACTAGCTTTATCAGCCAGCAAATCTGCAAAAATTATAAGGAAAATTTGTACCCGAAGGTACTATAGATAATAATTCAAATCATAAATGTAAAGTTATTACAGACCATAGCAAATGTAAATTGTTTAAAAGAGAGCCATAGAAATAGTACAAAGAGAACCAAAGGAATTGTTCATCAAGCCGTGGGGATTTCACCCATGAAAGTGGTCATGATCCATAGGGGACTGGTACTAAGACTGATCATAGGAAGTGCTGGTAGTCACACCCTGCTGGACTCCAATGTTTGGGGCATTAGGGATGTACACATATGGCGGCTTGTTCCATCAGTCATGACTAAGGTGCATGCTGGCCATCACCTCACACGTACGGTCAGCATTCCATTGGTTGTACTCCTGCTGCCAAGTCTGCATCTGCCTGTAGTCATTGTAAAACTGTTGAAATGGGCATTCATACCAAAAATACTTGTTGCCATCTCATCCATGTCATTCCTGATATCGGTCATGCTGGTCTGAATGTGAACCACTCTCCCGTCAATCACCTGGAATTGGTCATAAATGCTCATGGTCGGCCGGGTCCTAACCATCTCCTCATAAGCCCTAGCATAACTCCCACTAGCCTGGCTACCACTAGCCTGACTACCACTCGCTCCAGCACCACCTCCCGATACTTCGGGAACCAAATCACGAGCACCAATACCATTGGGCCTGCACATGTTGTATTCAATCAATTTGCTTATCCCAATCAAGCTCATACCCTTGGAAATGGTCACCCTAGCCAAGTTTTCGGGAGTCATCAAACCAAGATTCCTCGCCATCCAACCAATAAAATGAGCCACTTGGATCTTACTATTCTTTTGCGATCCTTTATCTCCATAAGTAAAAAACATAGCCAAGTGCCAAGGTAAATCAATCATCCTACCCCTATCCATACTCTCCAGCAAGTACAAGTCATCCAAAGTTACTTTCTTTGTTAGAAATATAAATATTCACGAGAAAGACTTGGCCACCCTGAGTATAGATTAGCATTATTTAGATCGTAGTCTTATTAATATTTATTGAATAGGTAGTTAGTAGTCGTAGTATTTGTGGAGTTGGGTCAGGTATTTACCCACTATCAGCTCACTCAATAGTCCGTGTTGGGGTGTTTTATCTTGTACTATATAAAGCCCCTCCCACCTATGGGAAGGGTTGGACCTTCTCACTTCATCTTAATCTAATATTTCATATTTCTCTCTAAATATTCCTCATTCTCTCTTCCTCTCTCCAAACAAATCAACCAAACCACAAAGACCATACGTGTTTATGATTATGAGTATCTTACAATTGGTATTAGAGCCTTGGTTTGATCTTTGGGATCGCGTGTGCTCGGATTTTTAGTTGGTTTTGTGGTCTAGTTTTTGGTTCGAATTGTTTCTTTCTTAAAACTTCATCATTTGATCTTGTTTGTGGTTTTGTATTGTGATATGGTTGTATTTTCATGATTAGGATTGTCATATGAGCTTAGTTTTGTGCTAGGTTAGCTAGTATCATAAGTTTATTGATTGGTTTGGGTAAATTCGAGTGAAGTTTTGTTGTATTTCTTCACTACGATTTGACTCTCGTAGTTTATTCCGGTGTTGTGATTTGCCTATTTTTGGATTGCGAGTTGGCAGTTAACCAAAAGTGGGAAAGAACATAAATCGCAAGGAAAGGGACACTTCTGTCTGTTTGTGCCTTCGATTTGATTGTCGCTGCGATTTGGAGGTGTTGCGATTTGAGTTCTTTCTACGATTTGATCAAGATCTACAATTAGACCTTTGTTGCGAGTTGAGATTCTCTGTGTTTTGATCAGCTGCGATTTGAGTTAGCTGCGATTTGAGCTCTTATTGCGATTTGAGGAGTTGCTGCGATTTGACTTGTTGCTATTTGACTAGTTGCGATTTGACTAAATGCGATTTGATCAGTTGCAATTTGACGTTGCGAGTTAATACTTGCGATTTTACTTATTGCAATTTGATCAGTTGTGATCTGACTCCTGTGGTTTGACTAAAGTTGACTTTTTACATCAAAACTTCAAACTGCCATAACTTTTGAACCGTAACTTAGTTTTCAGCGAAATATCTGTCAAAACGACCAGAACAGGCTGAATATTTTGCATTTTTCCACGAAGTCGTGAAATGAATTTCTCGAGGCCCAAATCACCTCCGGAAGGAAGTTATTGGGGTTTTAAGTTTTCAGACCAAAATTTCACCGCAACAACTTGCATCAACCAAAGTAAATCATAACTAAACAACATATCACAGTCCATCAGATGACCATCACATTTATCACACAAATTCTAGTCATTGTTCCGATCCATCAATTATCATAACACGTTCAATCAATCATTGAATCATGGTTTCTTCTTGATTTTGTAAAATCCCACAAAAGATTCTATTTCTCGGTTTAAATCATAGATTTGTAAAATCCCGTACACATTCATATCATGTCAAGCACTTTGGATTCAGTTGAGGTACTTAAACTGTATGACATGGTCGATGAACAAAAGATTCCCAACAAAGTGCAATAGACAAACGTTGTTGAGTCAGATGTTGCTAATCTGGGAAATAGCGATGTTATCCCATATGAACAACATGTAAAACACAATGAAGCGTCTGTTGTACCTAGTATTACATCTTCTGTTATTATTGATGATAATGTGTTGCATGAACAAAAGATTCCTAACAAAGTACAACAAACAAGCGTTGTTAAATCAGATATTGCTGGTACGGGAAATAGTAATGTTATCCCACATGAACAATATGTGAAACACAATGACATGTCTGTTGTAACAAGTAGTGCATCTTCTGTTGTTGATATGCTTGTGGGTTGAATGAAAACACCTTGTTTATCCCTGATGACTCTATGACCACTAGACCTAACATACTCAAAGATCAGGTGACCATATATGGACAACGGGCAAAATTTGAGCTAACCGAACATGAGCAGAAAATGGATTGGGAAATGCGTACATTCATAACAGAATGTAACTTAAGGGAAGAAAAATTAAAAAAAGAGTTATATTCTTTACAAAAACAACTTGACCAGTCTGTTAAACAAAAACAGGAGATTCAAGAAAGTGTAAAAACGATAAACCAGAATTCAAAGAAAAAGAAACAAAACTCTTAAATGATTTTTCCAGACATAAAACAATAAAGCATAAACTTGAAAACAACTTGTATACACAAGGCCAAACCATTCAAACTGCTCAAATGATTCAAAAGCATAAAAAGTTGTGTGATGAAAACAGTGAAAAGGATGTAGGTGAACCTAAATCAGATTGCCTTAGGAGTGTTAGAGTTTCCCAACCTATATTATAGGATGCAAATGTTATGCTTAAGCCTGGTCATGCTCTTCCTGATGTGACATCTTTTAAAGAGAGTAATGAGATAGAGGTAATAAATAGAGAAAATCTGGATGAAAAAATGAAGGATCCCAAATGTATATGTAACAACCTGAAACTTTCACCAAGGTTATCTATGCTTATGATATCTATCTAGCTCTTTCTCTAGGGTAAAATATTTGCCTTAATCATATCCCCACTATGCCTTAGCATAATTCCCACTATGCCTTAACACATTTCCCACTATACCTTAGCATAATTCCCACTATACCTTAACACATTTCCCCACTATGCCTTAGCACAATTCCCACTATGCATTATTACATATCCCCCGAAGTATCATTACACTCACCTACTATGTAAAATAACTTACATAGCACCCTAGACGACTCACGCAACCACTACTGCCAAATATCACCAAGGTTACACCTTGTAAAGCTTCTAGTATGTAAAGTCTAAGTTCTAAACATCATTTCAATAAGTATTCTATCACTCTAGTATACTATAGCTATCACAAACCTTAAACAAGCTTCGGTGTTAACGATTATCTCTAAAACCCTAATTTCTCAACCAAACTAACTTGAAAGTGTTCAAGGATTATGTATAGGTTATCTTAGCTACATTACCTCACTAAAACCCTAGTACAACTAGTCATAGCTCATAGTACAAGTCCCTTAAGAACAAAACCCTAATTAGGTCATTTAGGCCCCGAAACTAGGTCTAAACCTTCCCGATTCTTTAGTACAAGCTACCACCACCTAGGAAATGATCCTTAAACCTTAATCCTAGTCAGTAACCAGTCTTAGGACCCTAATCTAAGTACTAATCCTTGATCTAAAACCCTAATCCTAAACTTAACCCTAAACCTAGATTAAGCTTAAAACTAAGAATAAACTAGCACCTTAAGCACCTCAAGCATCTCTAGCAACCTAAAAGGCAGCTTATGCAGCTCATTTTCATCCATAGTAATCACCCTATCTCCTCCATAGTAGCTTACAAGTAGCTTGTGCACCTACTTGTCCTAAAATATCTTCTTTGGTTCATTCTACACCACAAACGCCCTACCAGCACCACCTAGCCCTCCCCTAGCCTCCCTTAGTCACCACTAGCCTTCTTTAGTAACCCCCTCCTATCCATAATCAACCCGTTAAGTAAACTTGGCCAAGAATCCAAATCGAGGCCTATAAATACCTCGATACACCATTCATTCCAAACCATCCCACCATCACTTCTTCACCTTCAATCTATATTACTACCAGTAGCATAAGGTTCCTAAGAGTCCATAGTAAGCTAAGAAGTTGAGAGAATGAAGCCTAGAAGCCCTGTCAAATTTGTTTCCAGTTAAGAAACCCTAAACACCCCTAATGACCCACTTTAGGTTACGTAAGCCTCTATACCTATTCAATACACGAAATTACTGTCCTAGCATAGTTATTAGATGTATTAGATCCCATAGGATCCCTTGCATGAGCCTTGATCCTTAAAACTTGTTAGTTTTTATTTATAAACCCTAATTTTGCACTTTCATAATATTTCATGTTATAACCTCTTGTCATAGACTATAAGCTGGTATAGATTACTTAATTAAGCTTATATTAGTTATTAATAAGCTTAGAAAACTTTTTGTTTCATAAAAATATATTTTGCAAGGAAAAAGGACTAGTTTTGCAAAGTTTTCCATGCATAGGGGTACATAATGTAACTTTCTGAAACTATTAGGTGTAAGGGCTGTTTTTGCCATTTCTTGGAAGTTATAAGTATAAGGACCTATTATGTGAAGTCTTAGAGTCTAGGGATAAGTATATATATATATATATATATATATATATATATATATATATATATATATATATATATATATATATATATATATATATATATATATATAGTTATTAACATTAAGGACTAGTTTCATAAAAGTTTATAACCTAAGGATAAATAGTGTGAACTTATAAAACTTAAGGGTTTAAGTGAAGTATTTATATAATAAATAAAAGTAATGTCCTTTTTATATAATGCATCACAATAGTAGGGAGCCTCATGAGAGGGGTTTCATTTGTGTAATCGTTTTGACGAGTTTGCTGGGTTTACGAATTAAACTGCCCTCGCTCCTCAAACGTTTACTACAATATGACCTCTGAGTTATGATGGCCCAAACGGTGATACGTTATATTTAAATTTAGTACTTAATAACATAACACAATACTAGGGAGCTTCATGTGAGGGGTTTCATACCTCTGAATTATGATGGCCCGAACGGTGTTATGTTATATCTAAATTATAATAACAACGTGACACAATGGTAGGAAGCTTCATGTGAGGATTTGTACTTTTTAATTATGATGGCCCGAATGATGTTGTGTTATAAACAACATAATACAATAGTAGGGAACTTTATGTGAGGAGTTATATACTTTTGAATTATGATGGCCCAAACGGTGTTATGTTATATCTAAATCTAGTAAACCCTAAGAATACTTACTTAGGAAAACATAGTGTTGAAAACATAGTTAAACCCACTCAGACTTGACATGCACACTACACCAGGTTGCGTGAGTAGGCCATCTAATATCACAACACACTTCCCTAATCCCAGGTGAGTTCATAGCATCACTTTTTAAATGCTTTACAAACCCTGTGAGGGGGATATGTGCTTTAAATCGAATACAAGTCCTTTTCTTTGGTTATTGCACGAGTGTTTCCTATGCCACCATTACATAACAAAATTCATACACCATAATCACTTGCGAGTGAACGCGAGTATAGTGAATAGACCTATTTGGAGTTTGACAACTCTCGTTGGTTTACCCTTGTCGGGTACCAATAAGCACTATATTTGAGAACTAAAAGGGTTAAACTTGGCAAGTTAATCCTTATTACGTCCCATCATGGTTTAGTTTGCAGTGCCCCATGACCTGGACATGTTAACGTGGGGTGTCATGAGCTTAGTGCAATAATACTATTTCCCCGTGATAATTACAATTATCACAAACACTACATCTTCCTTGATGGGTGTAACAACTAAACCCAGTGGAACTTGTATTCAACCACTACACACTAAAACCTATGAATTCACTCAAACTTTGTGTCGACCCCTTTAAGCATATATCCTAGGTAAATTGATCAACTTATGGCACGGAGTAGCGCTGGACTGGAAGGACTTTCAAACCTGTTATCATTCAAACTCTATGTTTCACATTGATTTTGGGACCTCATTTTATATAACTCTGATATTTAAAATTAATGGTAACATTATTTTCCAAAACGTCTCTCTTGAGTCGTTTTCTATTACTGTGACTATGTTTCCATGAGGTAATATCCCAGATCTAGCATCCGCTGCTATATGTGAAAATTGGGGCGCTAGAGACTGGCATCAGAGCCTTGGTTGTAGAGAACAAGGTTAAAACCTAAACTACAACTACTTTTCTTAAGCCCAAGAAAGTCCTCAGTGCCACTGCCTTCCCCTGAAACACTATGTGCAAAAGGTAAGCCTAAGTAGATATCCCATAAGTGTTATTTTTATAAGTAACTTAGGGTATTTTTTTATCGGTTTTATATAGTCATGTCTACTCCCCGCTATCCTACTATCATCCCACCCAGTTTACATATGGAGAATGCTCTTCCCTCTCCTAATGTTCTGGATTATACTCCGGGGAACATCCCTTCTAACTCTTTGGTAGATCCTAGGAATAGTATAGATTCACTAGCCTCTCTAAGTTTCTCGCCTTTTCCCGATAATCCATCTTATGCTTAAAAGCATCTCGTAATCCCCCACTAGCTCTTATCACTCTACCCACTATTTTGCCTTCATCCCCAATATTACTCCCCATGAACATTTGATCCCCAAGGATTCTTTATTCCCGAAGGATCAATGTTACCTAGGAGACCAACACATCCTTTATTGCACTTACCTAGTAATGAGCCTAGCCTATTTAAGAAGCGTTCTTATACTTTAGCACCCCTATCCTTCTTCACTAATCTTCCTACCTCATCTTGGAAATTTGAGGTTGGAGGAGATTCCCATAGGACACACTTAGAACACTAGGAATATCAGGTTGAGAATATCCTGAATTGTTTGGATGAACTCTCTATTGAGCTTATTGAGAAGATAGAAAAAGGTCATAGTGATACCCAGGTAGTAACCCAATAGGATTTCTACCTTAAAAAAGATAATCGATGATAATTAGGTTCTTCATTAATTAGATATAGAAAGCCTTAATTTCCAACCCCAACCCCTAAGAAACCCCCAATTAGTACACCTTTATCACCTAAAGCTTTTGCTTAGAATTCTACGCTAGGATATGTAATATAGATAAGGGTACTTGCTAGATATAGGATATGTAAGATAAGTTATGACTTAGTTTTACCTTGCCATCCCCTTATGCACATTCCTAGTTGTCATTCCTTAATCATCACTTAGGATAGGAACACTATTCCCCGACCATTCCTTTACTAGATTATCTTAAGTCATCCCGAACCCTATTATAGCCCCTAGAGATTAAACTAGCTACTAAGAAACCAAACAAGTTGGATACTTGTTATAGTCCATCTTAGATCCCGTCCTGTTCCACAAGGAAATACTAAAGGATATGTATTACATACAACCCTTAAGTTTCCATGCTAAGTAGTTTTGATAACTTGATTCCAAACCCAAAACCTTATAAGATAGAGAACCATCTCGTAGAAATATTTGTTTTTGAACTTTAAGCATTTTAAGGAAAAGCCTAGGATATCACCCTTTAGATACTTAGTAAGTGCTGATAAAGAGGGCCCTAAGAAACAAATCCCTTCCCTATATTTTTCCTTCCCCTTACATACCCAACAATTAGCCTAAATCCTTATCCATTCGGTTTATGTGTCAAATCCAACTATGAGATGTGTGGCATAAATAACCACACTAGCTTGTCAGATTTTGAGTCTGAAAAGTTATTTATGACATAACCTAGTTGTGATTTTATCTCTTGTTGATTCATAATATCATGGTTTTCTAACCTATGTCATGACTCCTCATCACCTACACTCCCTAGAAACACTAAGCCTCCTATTAAACCACTCACCCTATCATCTTATATGATACTGATGATGAGAATTCCTATTCTATATCATATAATTTTCTTCTGAGTTTGATTCTTCCGAAGAATTAACTCATAATCCTTTAGCTTCATTAGCTATTTCCTGACTGATCCTTATATGCGAGCATAAAATAGTTATATGCAAGCATATAATGGTGAAATTCCTATCGTTCCCTCTTTATCCCCTACTCCACCGTTACCACTCTTTGATCCCCTAGAATTCTATGTTTCGGAAGTAGTTTTCCCACCCCGTAAGCAAATCCCTATTATACCACCTACACTTTCTAGATTTGAGATAGGAAATAGTTCTTATAAGATTCATTTAGAAAGGCATGAGGAAAAAATTGAGAAAATTATGAATCACCTAGATAAGATATCTCTAGAGCATATTGAGGAAATAGAAAATAAGATTTACGATCTTGGAAAAGGTCGAGTCATTATTTAGAGAAATTTTGGTAGGTTAGAAACTGAATTAGAAAAAGCTTGCCTAGATTTTAGAGTTACATAAGAAACAAGAGAGACATGCTCTAACTTGTTTTAGGCTTTCTACTCTTATGATCATTGAGGATATTTAAGTTAGTTATCGATTAGATGTAAGGAGTTCTTTAGATGCAATCCAGGAACATAAGGATAACAAATGAGAAACACTAGAATAGTAAAATATCGAACTTAATAGCCTAGAATCCTTAAGTATGTACAGTTCTTGTACTAAACCTAGTTACGGGATAAGGGTACTTGTTAAGTTTTCACCCTGTAAGATAAGTGAACAAGTTATTATGACATTATGAGGCTATAGTATTTCCCATACCTAGTTGACTATCCCGTATTAAGATTTCTTAAGTATTATATCTCGGTGGATTTAGAAATTACAATAGAATTTACATCTCCCGGTTTGATAACGCACAAATTTAACATGTTTTTAGTCGCGTTATTGTTTGATTTATGAGTGGAAATTGGTCATATTTGAATATATTTGTTACTTAATCGTGGAAAAGTGTTTATGCATGCAAATATAGCCAAAAGCAGGTAAAAATGATTAAAAGATGAAGAAATGAAGTGGACATGCATTTTTGGAGAGTTTCAAGAAGATCAAGGAAGAAAGAAACATTGCATTTTTGTGTATATGATGTGATTGGTTAATGGAGTATTCTTTTATAAAAAGGGTGATGCATGAAAACATATCTATTTTATGAGTTTGTTGAAATAACATCTTTTCTTGCTTAATTTGTCGGTAAAAACAATTTCTTGAAAAATAGGTCCGAAAGGAATTTCAACTTGTTTTTATTCCAAAATATTAATACACCAAATTAGTATGGAATAGGATGCTTGACAACCATCTTATTTACTTGTTAAAATAGATTTGAGATGATTTCATCACGAAAAAGTTCCGAAAGGATTCGTAGGAATTCATAAGGAAAGAATTGATTTTCTAAACAACCATGTGTTTATAGGATTGTCATACTAATTTGATATGTCTGAAAGGAGTCATTTAGGTGATAGAATTCTTAGTGGTAGTGAAAACATAACATACATCATAGATTGTATAACTACTCATTTTTAGTTGCGCATCATAACAAGTTTTACACCAAACTTCGTACACAAATTGTTACAATACTCCTAATTACCAATGAAAGAATTATGCACAAGTATATGTTAGTTTTTATTGAGTTTCTTTTAAAGCTTTAGACTAAATTACACGGTTCGTCCTTGTGGTTTACGTTGACCAACAAGCTTCATCCTTTGACCAAAAAAGGTTTACCATCCATCCTTAACTGGAAAACATTATGTAGCGTTAGTCCTTCACTCTAACGGGCTACACTAACTGGCGTTAGTCACCCATCCACTGAGGGTATTTCAGTCTTTTCCAAAACCCAAGGACGAACGGTGTAATTAAACCACCACCACCACCACCTAAATACTTTTTTTCCTTCTTCTATCTTCGTCCATAAAATATTATGAATATCTTTTGCTCATCAACATCTTATTTCCATTGAATTAAAACCAACGAATTAAAAATAAACTACAAAAGATATTCAAATTATTAGCAACAAAACCTTTACTGTATTTTATAGCAATACAACAAGATCTAACCCAACACACTTTCATCACCATCATTTTCTATCATTCTTCAAATCTTGATTATCAAAATATTATAACAAAACACAAATTTTTTTTTGTCCCATCTCCAACAGCCAACTACAACACCTAATCCCATCTTGGAACCTCGTCACAATCAAGAACTACTACAACCATTATCAGAACCAACAACAGTCATCTCTACAACATCAACCACAATCAAGATTCAAGAGTAAAAAGAGCAAGAAAACGATCTCTGTTTGATACATCATCGATCTTGAAACTTAAAACAAATACTACAAAAACCTACCTGAGACCTTAACGAAGATCTGGAAGACGAAACCCACCAAGAATGAACAAGGGTATGTGTTTGTGATTCTTGTCTCACGAAACCCAGTTCTGAAAATCAGGAAAAGAAATCGAAGAAGTTGTTTGTGTTTCGATTGTGGTAAATTGGAAATATAAGAAAGAAAATCACGAAACCCACCAAGAATGTTTTAAGTGTTCGATTTTAGGAAGAAATAGGAGTTTGGTTATTGATTCGGTTGGAAATTATTGTTGGCTGCAAGAAATGTTTTGTGGTCTCTTGGACTACTATGAATCTATGATTATTGCTTTTTTCATAAAGTGAAGATATAGAATGGTTAGGTTTTGTGGTCGGTTAACCATTGCTCCAGCCACCATACGTCCACGCTACAACTCCTACCCACTTCGCCATAAAACTGTCACCGTCCGCCATCACTACAACAACCACGCCGCCACCACCGTCATCTACACCACAACATAACCCACCACACCGCCACATCTTACTCCAGATGCTTCTTTTTTTCCCACTACTAAAATCATCCATATCGTCATCCACAACAACTATCCACCAAACCATGGTTTTCATCTTCATCCTCCATACATATTCTAAACTAAACCCTGGAAATTAAAACTACCCACCACCACCTACCCTTTTATCAACAACTCTAATTAAAACATACATGAAGTGATAAAACCTACTTGAATGTCAACAACAATGTCGATTTTCACCCAGATCTGTGGTTGAGTCTTGCTTCTCAACAAACCCAAAACGAAAATTAAACCATAAAGTGGACAGAGATGGAAGATAAGAGAGAGATGAGGCGATATTAAAACCCACTTGAATATCAACAACCATGGTTTTCATCTTCATCCTTCATACCTATTCTAAACGATTTTCACCCAGATTTTTATGTTTCGAAATTTAAAGATTTGTGTTTTTGGTTAGAATATATAGAGGACAGAGATGGAAGATAAAAGAGAGATGAGGAGATATTTGATCAGGTTTTTGGATTGATTTGATTTATTACTAGTTTTGTTAGGTGGAGAGATAAGATGAAAAAAGAAACTGTATATGGATTGGTAGTGGTACTAGTGGATGATGATGGGTTGGGAAAAGACTGAAATACCCTCATTGGAAGGGTGACTAACGTCAGTTAGTCCATGCCGTTAGAGTGGAGGACTAACGCTACATAAGGTTTGCCAGTTAAGGATGGACGGTAAACCTTTTTTGGTCAAAGGACGAAACTTGTTGGTCAACGTAAACCACAAGGACGAACGGTGTAATTTAGTCAAAGCTTTATTTTACGTAAATTTGGATTGGCAACCCTTATTTAACAAACGTTTATCTTATTAGTAAAACAACCAAATCCCTTGGGACGATCTCGACTTACCCACCTTTATTACACCGGACGAGTATACATGCTCATATGTGCTAGATAATAATCGGATAATTCGTGTTTATAAATTTTAAAACTTGTACTAATAAAACGCACATCAAGTTTTTGGCGCCGTTGCCGGGGATTTGATTAATTTTCTTAGTTTTGAGTAATAAAATTGTTTATAATTTGTGAAATTTTAAAGTTTTTAGAGTAAAAAGTAAAAAAAAAAATTGGTTTTTGACCAACCGAATCAGATGGATGTCCATCCGATCGGTTGGTGGTCTCGGTAAATTTTCTAGGATTCTGTTTTTAGTAATTAATGTTTATTTTTCTGTTTTTAGTTAATTAGTTTTAATGATTATATAATTAATGTTAGTTATTAATAGTTATAAGTTGTAGTTACAAGTCATTTTAATGTTTTTAGTAGTTTTAATTCTTAATTAATGATTTAGTAGTTTTAAAGACACCTTAGTTAATGCTTTCAATGATTTTAATTTTATAATTACTGTTTTATTAAATATTAGTTTTATATATATATATATATATATATATATATATATATATATATATATATATATATATATATATATATATATATATATATATATATATATATATAAATTTTAGTGCAGAAAACACCAACCGATCCGGTTGCGGGTTCCAACCGATCGGTTGGAGGAGGTAAAGTTGTGCCATCCGATCAGATGGATTTCAAACCGATCGGATGGAGGTCTCGGTAAATTTTTAAACTTTTTTAATTTTTAGTTTATTTTCAATTCTTAGTGTTTTATTTAGTTAATTTACTTGTTCTTATTTCATATTAAGAGTTATTTGATTATAACTAACCCTCATGCTAATGATTTGGATGTTTTTTTATGGTTATGTTATAGTTAGTAAGTGCTTAAGTTGAAATGGAGAGTTTGAGTCAGATTTCTGCGCATTTGAAAGACTTGGAAGATATGTTCAAGGATTCCGGTGATTCCTTGGAAAAGTTGGAGAGCATGTTGGAAAAAGCTAAGTTGGATTTAGAAGGAGAAGAGGTTGTTGGTGACGATGTTTCTTATTTGCCACATGAAATGTGTTCCCAAAGAAGGAGAAGGAGAAGGAGAAGGAGAAGGAGAGAAAAGTTGTTGTTTTCACTAGAGCACCACCTAAGGAATATGATGCTCCACACATGAGGTATTCTACACCTTGTGCGGTGGAAGGAGTTAAAGCGTGGGATGCGGAATTGAATATGGAATATGGAGACAATTACATTTCGGAAGAAATGCTTGACAAGCTTGGTTTTGTTAGGCTTGATTGTGGGAGTTATGGTAAGAAGGAAGTGGAAGGAGTTAGAGTGAATATTCATGGTCACATCTTTAAAGTTGATTTTGTGGTTTTGGAGTATACTAATAAAGATGAACCGGAAGTTATCTTTGGTAGAGATTTTTTAGTGAATACCAAGTGTACATTGGACTTTGCACTTGGGGAGTTAAGAATTAACATAAGTGATTTGAAAGAAGGAAAGAGTGTGAATGATATGCTTGTTGATGTTTGTGAAGGAATGGAATTGATGAAGGAAGGAAGGGATGAAGTTTTTAAGATGAGGAAAGCTAACCGAAACAAATCACCATTAAACAAACTAACCTAACCCTCCACCCAAAAAGAAAACAAATCATCATCATCATCATCCAAAACACCACCAAATTCACCAAAAAGTACCAAACCTTTAACCAAAGAGCAAAAACAAGCTATCTTGGAGAATCTTGAAGCAAAAATTAGTGAACTGAAGGAAAACAAACCGGTCATGGAGGTGTTGAGGAATTATATGGAGTATAGGAAGAAATTAGATGGAGTTATGTTGGAAAAGTCTAAGTTGGAGGATAATAGTTTTGATGAAGTAGAGGAGAGAAGGATAATTGAGAATGGACTCCCAAAGAAAATGAATGATCCCGGAAATTTTGTTTTACCGATTAAAATTAATGGGACAACTCCTTTATATGCATTATCCGATACGGGTTCTAGTGTGAGTATTATGCCTTATCCATTGTATCATAAGTTAGGATTAAGAGACCCTACACCTAACAATTCTAAACTCACTATGGCGGATAATTCTAAGGCAAAAGCAATGGGGGAAGTAAGAAATGTGAGAGTTCAAATTGGTTATCAAGCATTCTTGGCAGATTTTCTTGTGTTGGATGTTGCAGTTGATAAGGAACTACCTTTGTTGTTAGGTAGACCATTTTTAAGAACTTGTGGAGCTATAATAGATATGGGAAGAGGTACCATGACAATTGATGATGGAGTTCTTAAGAATACTTACTATCCAAAGCCTAGAGGGGGTAGTAATGGAGATGATAATGATGAGGACCAAGAGGAGGATTACCTTGGTTGCTTTGAAGTAGGAAGGGATGAAGATGGTAGGCCTAAGTTTGGCCCATGCACACCTAGTTTCTTTGATATTGAAGATGAAATGGAAAGAGCTCTAGCAATGGAGGCTTTCTTTAATCCATTTAAAAATATTTTTGTGTTTAACAAGTTGACAGATTTTCTTGGATCTTTACCGGTCCAATTGAAGAACTTGGAATGGAGTTCCAATGGTCGTAGCATTTACAAAAGAGAAGAAGGAGATGGTGATTGGCATTGCAAATTTGATATCACATGTCCTAGCGGAAGGAACTTTGCACGAACTTTCAAAACTCAAAAGACTACTAGGAAGTTGGCAAACAAGTATCGTGGAGAAGACATTCTTAGGAATGAATATTTCTATGGATGAAGAAGAATGATCACAAGAATAAAGCACATCTTGTGCTAGTTTGTTTGTTTCATTATTTTTATTTTTCATGCATTTTATTTTATGTTTTTAGGTTTTATGCATTTCATGTTTGAATGAGACTATCTATTTATCTATCTATATATTTATCTATTTATCTTTTGATTTATTTAGTTATGCTTTAGTTTTTAGAGGTTAAGTTATGTTTTAGTTTTAAGATTAGAAGTAGAAGTAGATGACCAAATTTTTGGTAGACAAAGTGTGTTTGGAATACATACAAGATAATAAGTTTTGAGAAAAGAAAGAACTACTAGCACTTGTGTCAAGTTTAGTAGTAGAGAAAAAACTTTGAAAAATCAATTTCATACCAAACCGAACGGATGTATTCACAACTGATCGGATGGAGATTGGATATATAAACCAAAATTTTCAAAAACTTAAGAAAAACACATACACACAATCCACCAAAAATCGGGGTTAAAAATTCGACTATAAGAAGTTGTTAGAAGGTTGCAGGAGTGATACTTAATCATCAATGGCATCAAGTCAAGTAAGTTATATCATTAATTTTGTTCAATTAGGTTTTAATTCGGATGATTGAAATTAGGTCACGAATTGGGTATTTTTGAATTAGTTCGAATTGAGATGTAATATTTTGGGGATAAGTGATTAGATGATAGGAGAAGGTATTGCAAAAAGAATTAGATCAATTGGTAAAGTTTTGAGTAAGAATTCATTTATTGAATTTTCGGATTGAATTGGGTATAATCTTTGGAGCTAGTTTATTTGCAATTGATGAATCCCAGAAGTTACATGATTGATAATTAGTGATGTTAGGTTATTGCATTGTTGATTAGAGCACTAATTGGAAGATTTTAGTAGATGATGTTCTTGGTTTTTATAGAATCATTAGGTTGAGGATTGGAAATGTTAAGAATCATTGATAGGAGAGTTTGAATGTTAGAAGTACTCAAGAATGGGAGATTACAAGTTAGAAAGAAGTTCGGATTGATTGGGAAACGTTTAGGATGGATTGAGGATGAATGTAATATACAGAAACTCCAACCGAATCGGTTGCGAGTTGCAACCAATCGGTTTGGAGTATGCCAAAAGTTGCATCCGATCGGTTGGACCTCAAACCGATCGGATGGACGCCTCGAAAATTTTTTTTGACATTTTTGAAAATGTGTTTTCTAGTTTCTAAATTGATTGGTATTAGTTCTTATACTTTTATACTAACATAATTTGAGATTTATTTCAGGGAAATGTTGCAAGATTGGGACGAAATCAAAGAAATCCGATTGTTGATAAGTATTTGAAAAGGAACGAGAGGAAGAGGATCACTTTTAGTTTGAAACCGGAGTCTAATGAGAATGTCAAGTTTTCTAATGTGCAAAACAAAGATGAGAAGAATGCATATAGGGAACGTCTTTCAAAACTTCAAGAGAGGAAGATTGCTAAGCCTAGGTTGATTGATTGGGAATTGCTTGCGGAGTATGAATGTGAGGATCAATTGAGGAGCATGATGACTATGATTTATGTGTATCCTGGTGATGGAGATAGGTTTGAAGATTATTCTTGGGAAAGAGCTTTTAGTATTCGTGAGAATGTTTACTAGGAATGGTGTTTGGAGTTCTTTTCAACGTTCTACTTTGATAGGAAGGTAAATGATGTTCTTGGGGATGTTTGTGTTTGGTTTAGATTGTGTGGTTGCGAACATGCTTTATCTTTGCCAAATTTTGCAGTTGCCCATGGTTTGTATGAGGAGAGCGAGGTTAATCATAGGTTGTTTGGACCACATTTTGTGAGTTTAGCTAGAGCTAATGATCAATACACGGGTATTGATGCTTATTGGAATAGAATTGGTGATCCAACTTGTCTTAGGAGAAATTCTTCTAGGATTAGGAATCCGTTGATGAAGGTTTTACAAAAGTTGATTTCTTTGGGATTGATACATTGGAGCGGTGGTCAAGACAAAGGTAGTCAACCGGACCTATGGGTGATGAAGTTGTTGGAAGAAGACAAGAATGGGAATGTGGCATGGATTATTGCCGAGTATCTTTCTAAGAGAGCACCAGGGATTAAGAAACAAAGTGATGTTTGTGGAGGTCATTATGTGACCGCGTTGGCTAAAAATCTTGGGTATTTTAATGATCATGAGTTGAGGAAGTGTAGAGTAAGGTTGGAGAGTGAGATATGAGATGCTTTTAGTTTTGGAAAAGCATTGGATAGGAATAGCAAGACTTTGGGACCTTGGACCGAACCAAGTGTGGGGGCACAATCCGGAGCTTATGCGGAAGAGCCATCACAACCTCAAATGGGGAGTTTTTCGGGTAATACCCAAAGTGGTTTTGATTCAGGATGGGGTAATTGGAACCGAGAGTTAAATGCTATTGAGTGTAGGGATGTTTGGATAGATTCAATGCAAATGAGGAATAATTACAACTATGATTATTCCATGCCTATGATCCAACATATGGCACAAGATGCCAATTATGAGGTACCTCCCTACAACCCACCAAATGTTCCACCATACCCTTTACCATATTCTCCATATCCTGGACCATACCCCTACCCTTTTCCTGGTTATTCACCATTTCCCGAGCCATATCCTCCATACGGTAGACTTCCCGAGTATGGTAGTTCAGGTGTTAATGTGGGTGGACCAAGTTTTAATCCTGGAGGATCGAGTTATGATGTTGGAGGTTCGTCGTCAAGAGCTGGAAAGAAGAAGAGACGAGTGGTAGACGAGGACGATGAAGAAGATGTTGAAGATGAAGAAGAGGATGAAGAGGAAAGCGAGGATGAGTTCATTCGTTTCGATGTGAGTTATTGATGGAGACGTTTGATCACATGGATTATGGTTGGTTCTAAAAACAATTATGTGTCGAACAATTTCTATGTCTATTATCTTTAACTATTTCTCGTAGGATTTATAACGTAACTTAATTTTCTATTTATTTGGTTTAGATATGTTTTTGTTTGTGTTTGTTTGGTTGTTTCGTATATTTTGCAGTTTTCTTGCAGGAGTTTTGTTACGGAAGCATATAGTTGATCAACGTTTAGAGTCGGTAAACTGATTTGCTTATTATGATCAAATATGCATGTTGCGTATTTAACTCCAGTATTTTCTAAATTTTTCCATTTCCTTTACTTTGAAGTTATTTTTATTACATTGAGGACAATGCAAAACTTAAGTGTGGGGGAAGGAAGAAAATAGAAAAATTGCATAATTTTTAAATTTTCGTTTTTAGAGTCATGAACTTTAGTAACTAGTAGTAGTTCGCCCTTCATATTTTAGTTAAAATAAGGTTGATTTCATGGTAAATAATAATGATATTTTTGGAGAATAAATTCAAGTTTTAAAGAGCAATTCGTCTCGGAATTGATAACATTTGCTAGCACAATTTTATACCCTTATTACTTTAAATTGTGAGGATTAGTTTTTTTTATGAGAATAGTGTTTCTTACACTATTTACATATTTCATGATGAGTATGTGATGAGTGTGTAAATACTCATCATTTTTGTCTTATATGAACTGCCAAAACATCCAAAAACACCCAATAATGCATCAAAATACTGAAATTATCTCAAAAGTGTGTTTTATATGTTTTAGATGCAAAACGTTTAAAAACAAATGAAAAACGAACAAAGTTTGCACAATTGGCAGTTTCAGTCCCTCAAGTTTCAAATATTGACAAAACTAGTCCCTGACGTTTTAAAACGAAAGAAAAGTCAACCCAAAGTTTTTAAAAGTCAAAAACTATCAAATTTAGACTTTGGGTAGAGAAAATTACACTTTCACCCCTCAAAATCCAAAATTGGCATAAATGGTCCCTGGAATTTCAGAAAATGGCAGAATTGGTCCCTGGTGGGATAAAATTGAAAGAAAAAATCATTTTTGTCCTTGGAAGGTAAAAATATGTTAAAAATGGTCTATGGGTAAAATGTTTGTGGAAATTACAATATTAGTCCCTCGAGTTTGGAAACTTGTCAGTTTTGATCCCCGGGATATTCAAATTTGGAAGTTATTCAATTATGGTCCTTGGGATATTTTAATATGGCAAACTTGGTCCTTATCACATCTATGGGATAAATTCATTTTCAGTCCCTCAGTTTTTGGTTAATTACAAAAGTGGTCCTTGAGGTTTTACAAAATAAATAAACAAACAAACACCCCAACAACCATGGTCTGATCCAGTAACCCAATACCCCAGCCCACTAAACCTTAGCCCACCTCCCAAAAATTAAACACAAACCGTTTAATAATAAAAACGGTCAACCCACGGTCAAACAAACTCACCCCCTCCACCTCACACCCCTCGTGACCTGCTATACCTCTGCCAATACTCCATCCCCCATCCTTCCACCTCACCTTCCCCACATCTTGTTCCCCCTCCAAACACTACCCTCCAAGCTCATTTAATGCCCACAAATCCCTCACAAGTAACCACATCTGCCTTTGTCCTATTTTCGCGCCAAAATTATTTTGAACGGCTCAGATTGATTGGAGGGATCTAACAGCTCAAACTATTGGTGGGAATGAGAGAGAAAGAGCCAAGGACCTATTTAAGTGAAAGAAATAAAAAGAAGAAGCAGCAGTTAGTAGTGTAGTAGTAGTATAGTGTAGTTTTTTATGTCTATGTAAAAACTTAAATGTAATCTTACAATTCAGTCAAGAAGTTAGTTGTAACTTGTTTTTCATCAATTAATATAAGTCTCAGTTCTTCATTTTAAGTTTGTCATAGTTTCAGTTTTTGTGCTAATAATTAAATTTTTATATAATCATGGTGCAAGCTAATTATATGTTAAAAGTTGCTTTCTAAGGATTCATTAAGCTCAATTTAGTAAGTTAATAAGCTGTCTTAAGTTTATTAACCATTAAATCTTAGTTAACTACAAAATCAGAAAATACAAAAAAAAATCTTAGTTAAGGAAATAAAATAAGAAGGCAAAGGTGTTGAAGCAGAGAAAAGGGTGGATTGCTATGGTATAGTGCCTCAGGGAGGCTACAGGATTAGTTTGGTAAACTTACTCTTGGTTTGGAACTCACCTGAGCTCACTGTAAGCCCATCTCAGTTTCATCTCATTGGATTGTACATGTATTAAGTTCTAGTTGTACTATTCTTGTTAGTTAATTTATGATTATTCATGTTTAATACATGTCAGTAGATTATAAATGTTGCATATTATGGTTTGAAATTGTATGTTGCTTCAAAAGATCCCACTTTCAGTTGTATAAGGGTCTGTTTGGATTAGTAATTTGTGGGGTGATCTGGTTGTTCACTTGATGTTATTTTTGCTTAAGTAGATTGCACTAGTGCACATTTGGTCAAGAAAATGCTCAAAACCAAGTTCCTTTTTGCAAATAGTCAAAATGACCATTTGATCCTAATGTCTGTCCAACTGTTGTGGATTTAGGATCCATAGACCCTCAAATCTGTCCTAAACTAGTTTATGCAGGGTAATTTAACTTATTCTAAGCTTAATACAACTTACTTAATCAGTATAATCATCCACAAACTCAAGAAAGTCAAAGTCTCAAGTTTTAGAAAAAAAGTCAAGTGTGCATTTTCAGGTTTTTCCCATAATTCAAAGAATTGTTTTGATTTTTGTGTGATAACTCAGATTATGAAACTTGTTTAGACTTATACTCTACCAGCTCTAGTTTAATTTCCCATAGTTGTTATAATTTTACTAATTTCCTGGTGGGCCCCACTTGTGCCTAAAAACAACTGCAGGGCTGAAACCTGCCCTGCACACCAGCAGACACTACCCAAACACCACCATTGGTGGTGGTTTTCTGGCCACCATGGTGGTCCACCACCTTCACAAATTGATTCCCTCAACCCCCCTCCTGGTAGACTTGAATTTTTGACCCAAGCTTTGACCTCAAAGCCTGTGGACCCCACCTAAATCAAAGCTTCTAATCTGTCCCATTTTTCAGTACCAAACAAAGTGCTAAGTGCTTAATTTTAGCTTTTTGGCTTATTCAGTGGTCATCCTTAGTTTTTTTTAGCTTATTCATGTTATATTAACTAGTTTGAACCAGATTTAACCATTGTGGGTCCCACTCAAAGCAATTTTAGCTTATTTTCTCTTTGGGTCAACAAAAGTCAACTGTCTTGACTTATTTGCTTATTCTGGCTTATTTTAAGTTTCTAAAAAAGTTGTTTTTACAAAAAGTGTTTGTTTTCAGTAGTATAATAAGTTTGTAAAAGAAAATCCAAGAAAAACAAATTTAAAATTAAGTGATAGTTTCTATTTAATGTAATTTAATTTTAATTTTCATTTTTAAATTTTAATTAAGTACTTAGTTTTTTTTTATATTTTTATTAAATTCCTATTATATCAAAGTATTTATAATAATTTTTTCAGATTTTTATTTTGTTATTTAGTATTTATTAGAATTAATTTTAGTGTTATTAATTATTAATTAATATTAAGTTTGAATTAGCATAATTAGTTTTTATTAATCAAAACCTTGTTTTTATATTTTTTATAGCTTTTATATATTATAAAGTAATTTTAGAAATTTTATTAGAATTTTTACTGTTCATTTAGTAATTTTCTTAATTTAAAATAGTTTAATTAGTAATTAGTAATTATTTAGTAATTAATTAATAGAAAATTCACAAAAAGACAAAAATACTTATTTTTAATTTTAAAACTTATTTTTAGTTATTTTATAATTTTAGAAATTTTATTTTCACCTTTTTAGTATTTAATTAATAATGTATTATATTTAAGTATTTTAAATATTAATAATAAGTAATACATAGTATTTAATTAATATTAAATTATTAAATAGTGTAAAAATAGTTTTTCTTTTTCTAAAAATTTTCTTTTACTTTTTACTTTGTAAAAAAGTTATTTTCACCCCCTGGGTGTTTTCAGATTTCCATTTTTACGTTTTATCTCGTACGTTTACGTTTTATTTAAACGTAACGTACGCGTTTTTAAGTTTTAAACGTTTCTAGTTTTTGTAACTTTCCCGTCTTATTCATATAGCTTATTTAAGCTATTTCTTCGTATATTCCTTAGTTTAATCTCACTCAAACCCTTATCCATCCAGATTCACCCGATCAAATAACCGTTTGATTGCCATTCACACCTCGTCGGGACTTAAACGACCCGGGAAAACACTGTATTCCTCGGAGCATTGACTCTAGGCAGTCTGACCTTGTTGACCATCACCTGGTCAATTTAGGTTGACGGTTCAGGCTCAATCAACTTTTGGCGCCGCTGCCGGGGAGGTTGTGCGCGTTTATCTAAACGGTTTTTCTGATTAGTGTCTTTGGAATTCATTCCATTGTACATTTATTCATCCTTGTTCATATTTTCATAAAAACAAAAACACAAAAAGATTTTTCTTATCATTTGTACAAAATGTATTTTCAAAAATCCAAAAACATTCTCCTTTACCCTTTCACATCTTTGATTCTTCATCCCTACCCCTCCCTAGACTTTTGATTCTTTCTATGTCTCATCCACACTTTCTGGTTTGCCAGTGGTGTGGTAATCCTCATAATGGTGGCAATTGCCCCAGCTGTGGCATGGTAGAGTCGGGAAACGGGTCTGTCTATAACCAGAATCCCTATTCCTACCATGACACGACTGATTCATTCCATCAGTTACCACACCATGAGACTCAACAGTTTTACTGTTGTGAGTACTGTGGTGGTTCACATTACAGTTCCGATTGTCAATCGGGAAACACGCTTGTCTATGACCAGTTTCCTGGTAACGATTATAACTCTATCACACACCACCCACAACCACATCAGTTTCACTATTGTGAGTATTGTGGAGATCCACACTCTAGCTCGGATTGTCAAACAAGGAATCCATTTCCTTGTAACAATTACGACTCTTCGTTTTCAGACCCACCTCCACAGTACGATATGATTCACACAACTCCTCAAGAAACCGAGCAAGACCTTTTACTAAAGGCTCTTGATATTTTAAAAGAACTTAAGCAGGAGTTGGTTACTACACCGTTTCGAGACTCTCGTGAGAAATCTATGGCAGAATTACTTGCTGAAGAACGAGAGGCTAAAAACGAATTGAGCATGGAAGAATTACTTGTCTTAGAACAAGCAGCTATAACACGTGCCAAATTTCGTCAAGCTGCTCTTCTAGACTGTGATGATGATAGTGATATTGAAGATACCCTTGATATCCTTCAATTTTATAAGGGTTCCTCAGATTCATCAATTGTGATTCCTCCTATTGAGAATCAGGGAGAAAATAATGAGACGAGGAAATTACTAGCCGTTGGACAAATGGAACTTGAAAATTCCATGAATGTTAGCTCCTCTCATCTCCCTCAGTCTGTTGTTATCACACCCGAAGTTCACACTCACTCTCTGAACATGGGGGATGAGCATCTTAGCACTGTTCCTAATAAGGAATCGGACGAATTAATAAAGTCTAGTGTTGAGATCCTTGTCCCAATCCCGAGAGAGTCACAGGGGACTTTTTATCTTATGTGTGATATTCCTTCCACTCCTAATAATCCAAATGATCAAATTGAGACTGTCTCTGATTCCAGTGATGATTGTTTATCTTATGGAGACATTGAATTTATTGATGCATCACTTCTCCACTCTGATGTTGACTTTCTTCTTGAAGAGTTCGCTGATGAACTCTCTCATATGGATCCCATCCCACCAAGGGATGAAAATGAAGTCTTTGACTTTGATGCGGATTTGAGAGAGTTAGAATTCTTACTTACTCGTGATCCTTCGATTGAACTTACTCAGATCAATCCACTTCCTCCGGATAGTGAAAATGATCTGGACGAATTCGAGGCTTTTCTTACTGAAGATAGTTCAACTTCATATGAAGTTGATGATAATTATCTTGATCCTGAGGGGGACATTCTTTTTCTAGAAAGTTTGTTAAATGAAGATTCATTCCCCCCTCTCCCACCCAAACAACTTCATAATGAGGAAATCCAATCAGTTGAGGAAACTGATAAATTTCCTGAGATCAAGCTTAAGGACTTGCCTCCTCCACTTGAATATATATTTCTTGAGGAGGAAGTTCTTATCTTAATTGCTATTCAGATCTCTCTTCTTTCCTTCACCTACCAGGTGATTTCTCCTCTTCTTCACTCCTTCGGGAGTGAGGATACTATATTTGATCCCGGCATTTTCATGTATCATTATCTTGAGCCGGATACATATCTCATCGGTGTGGAACTTTCGCGTGCTTCATATGTTTGTCCAAACATCTTGAATGAAAGTCCGATTGAGATTGTTTCTTCCACATCATGCTTCCCCAAGGACGAATGAATTCGGGGTCGAGTCAAGCTAGCGACTCGGTAAACAAAAACAGTAGCATTCATATAGGGTTTTCACCCTAAGTGTGGGGGAGTCCCCCATGCTATGGTTACATATAGAGTGAAAAAAACAAAATGGTGTTTTCCACGCTTAGCTTGTAATGTTGCCCTTTTACGTTCAAAATGTCGGCCTCATATCCGGGATTTTGAATATTGAGGACAATATTCATGCTTAGTGTGGGGGGGTATTCGCTATTCTAGCGAATTTTATCACATTTTACTATATAATACCCCCGTTTTTAGCCAAAATTTCAAAAAATTTTCAAAAATTTTTTCACTGGTGCTTCAAAATTTTCGTGGTAATCAGTCCGCCTTGTCTAAGCGACAAAAGGGATTGGCTAGTCCAGGAGCAAACGGCTCTTGGTAAAGACATATCAAATCTGTTGACGGCTGGCAATTTGCCCAAAATTGTATGGTTCCTCAACTCCCCGAAAACAAATGAGTTGGCTAGCCCGCAAGATTATGGCTTGTGGTAAAGGCCGTGGAAAATCCATAATTGGTAATCAGCTCACCAAGATGTTGACTATTCCATCAAGAGCTGGCTAGTCCAGAAGCAAACGGCTTTTGGTAAAGACTACTCAAATCCGTTGACAGTTGGTGGTTTGCTCAAAATCACACGGTTATCAGGTGTGCCACAGTTCTTACACCTGGCTACTCCAGAAGTGATGGCTTTTGGTAAAGAGTTTAAAATCCATCAAGTTTTTCTCAAAATATTGCTAGGGACTAGCAATAGTTTAGTGTGGGGGATTGATGAGTGTGTAAATACTCATCATTTTTGTCTTATATGAACTGCCAAAACATCCAAAAACACCCAATAATGCATCAAAATACTGAAATTATCTCAAAAGTGTGTTTTATATGTTTTAGATGCAAAACGTTTAAAAACAAATGAAAAACGAACAAAGTTTGCACAATTGGCAGTTTCAGTCCCTCAAGTTTCAAATATTGACAAAACTAGTCCCTGACGTTTTAAAACGAAAGAAAAGTCAACCCAAAGTTTTTAAAAGTCAAAAACTATCAAATTTAGACTTTGGGTAGAGAAAATTACACTTTCACCCCTCAAAATCCAAAATTGGCATAAATGGTCCCTGGAATTTCAGAAAATGGCAGAATTGGTCCCTGGTGGGATAAAATTGAAAGAAAAAATCATTTTTGTCCTTGGAAGGTAAAAATATGTTAAAAATGGTCTATGGGTAAAATGTTTGTGGAAATTACAATATTAGTCCCTCGAGTTTGGAAACTTGTCAGTTTTGATCCCCGGGATATTCAAATTTGGAAGTTATTCAATTATGGTCCTTGGGATATTTTAATATGGCAAACTTGGTCCTTATCACATCTATGGGATAAATTCATTTTCAGTCCCTCAGTTTTTGGTTAATTACAAAAGTGGTCCTTGAGGTTTTACAAAATAAATAAACAAACAAACACCCCAACAACCATGGTCTGATCCAGTAACCCAATACCCCAGCCCACTAAACCTTAGCCCACCTCCCAAAAATTAAACACAAACCGTTTAATAATAAAAACGGTCAACCCACGGTCAAACAAACTCACCCCCTCCACCTCACACCCCTCGTGACCTGCTATACCTCTGCCAATACTCCATCCCCCATCCTTCCACCTCACCTTCCCCACATCTTGTTCCCCCTCCAAACACTACCCTCCAAGCTCATTTAATGCCCACAAATCCCTCACAAGTAACCACATCTGCCTTTGTCCTATTTTCGCGCCAAAATTATTTTGAACGGCTCAGATTGATTGGAGGGATCTAACAGCTCAAACTATTGGTGGGAATGAGAGAGAAAGAGCCAAGGACCTATTTAAGTGAAAGAAATAAAAAGAAGAAGCAGCAGTTAGTAGTGTAGTAGTAGTATAGTGTAGTTTTTTGTGTCTATGTAAAAACTTAAATGTAATCTTACAATTCAGTCAAGAAGTTAGTTGTAACTTGTTTTTCATCAATTAATATAAGTCTCAGTTCTTCATTTTAAGTTTGTCATAGTTTCAGTTTTTGTGCTAATAATTAAATTTTTATATAATCATGGTGCAAGCTAATTATATGTTAAAAGTTGCTTTCTAAGGATTCATTAAGCTCAATTTAGTAAGTTAATAAGCTGTCTTAAGTTTATTAACCATTAAATCTTAGTTAACTACAAAATCAGAAAATACAAAAAAAAATCTTAGTTAAGGAAATAAAATAAGAAGGCAAAGGTGTTGAAGCAGAGAAAAGGGTGGATTGCTATGGTATAGTGCCTCAGGGAGGCTACAGGATTAGTTTGGTAAACTTACTCTTGGTTTGGAACTCACCTGAGCTCACTGTACGCCCATCTCAGTTTCATCTCATTGGATTGTACATGTATTAAGTTCTAGTTGTACTATTCTTGTTAGTTAATTTATGATTATTCATGTTTAATACATGTCAGTAGATTATAAATGTTGCATATTATGGTTTGAAATTGTATGTTGCTTCAAAAGATCCCACTTTCAGTTGTATAAGGGACTGTTTGGATTAGTAATTTGTGGGGTGATCTGGTTGTTCAATTGATGTTATTTTTGCTTAAGTAGATTGCACTAGTGCACATTTGGTCAAGAAAATACTCAAAACCAAGTTCCTTTTTGCAAATAGTCAAAATGACCATTTGATCCTAATGTCTGTCCAACTGTTGTGGATTTAGGATCCATAGACCCTCAAATCTGTCCTAAACTAGTTTATGCAGGGTAATTTAACTTATTCTAAGCTTAATACAACTTACTTAATCAGTATAATCATCCACAAACTCAAGAAAGTCAAAGTCTCAAGTTTTAGAAAAAAAGTCAAGTGTGCATTTTCAGGTTTTTCCCATAATTCAAAGAATTGTTTTGATTTTTGTGTGATAACTCAGATTATGAAACTTGTTTAGACTTATACTCTACCAGCTCTAGTTTAATTTCCCATAGTTGTTATAATTTTACTAATTTCCTGGTGGGCCCCACTTGTGCCTAAACACAACTGCAGGGCTGAGACCTGCCCTGCACACCAGCAGACACTACCCAAACACCACCATTGGTGGTGGTTTTCTGGCCACCATGGTGGTCCACCACCTTCACAAATTGATTCCCTCAACCCCCCTCCTGGTAGACTTGAAGTTTTGACCCAAGCTTTGACCTCAAAGCCTGTGGACCCCACCTAAATCAAAGCTTCTAATCTGTCCCATTTTTCAGTACCAAACAAAGTGCTAAGTGCTTAATTTTAGCTTTTTGGCTTATTCAGTGGTCATCCTTAGTTTTTTTTTTAGCTTATTCATGTTATATTAACTAGTTTGAACCAGATTTAACCATTGTGGGTCCCACTCAAAGCAATTTTAGCTTATTTTCTCTTTGGGTCAACAAAAGTCAACTGTCTTGACTTATTTGCTTATTCTGGCTTATTTTAAGTTTCTAAAAAAGTTGTTTTTACAAAAAGTGTTTGTTTTCAGTAGTATAATAAGTTTGTAAAAGAAAATCCAAGAAAAACAAATTTAAAATTAAGTGATAGTTTCTATTTAATGTAATTTAATTTTAATTTTCATTTCTAAATTTTAATTAAGTACTTAGTTTTTTTTTTATATTTTTATTAAATTCCTATTATATCAAAGTATTTATAATAATTTTTTCAGATTTTTATTTTGTTATTTAGTATTTATTAGAATTAATTTAATTTTATTAATTATTAATTAATATTAAGTTTGAATTAGCATAATTAGTTTTTATTAATCAAAACCTTGTTTTTATATTTTTTATAGCTTTCATATATTATAAAGTAATTTTAGAAATTTTATTAGAATTTTTACTGTTCATTTAGTAATTTTCTTAATTTAAAATAGTTTAATTAGTAATTAGTAATTATTTAGTAATTAATTAATAGAAAATTCACAAAAAGACAAAAATACTTATTTTTAATTTTAAAACTTATTTTTAGTTATTTTATAATTTTAGAAATTTTATTTTCACCTTTTTAGTATTTAATTAATAATGTATTATATTTAAGTATTTTAAATATTAATAATAAGTAATACATAGTATTTAATTAATATTAAATTATTAAATAGTGTAAAAATAGTTTTTCTTTTTCTAAAAATTTTCTTTTACTTTTTACTTTGTAAAAAAGTTATTTTCACCCCCTGGGTGTTTTCAGATTTCCATTTTTACGTTTTATCTCGTACGTTTACGTTTTATTTAAACGTAACGTACGCGTTTTTAAGTTTTAAACGTTTCTAGTTTTTGTAACTTTCCCATCTTATTCATATAGCTTATTTAAGCTATTTCTTCGTATATTCCTTAGTTTAATCTCACTCAAACCCTTATCCATCCAGATTCACCCGATCAAATAACCGTTTGATTGCCATTCACACCTCGTCGGGACTTAAACGACCCGGGAAAACACTGTATGCCTCGGAGCATTGACTCTAGGCAGTCTGACCTTGTTGACCATCACCTGGTCAATTTAGGTTGACGGTTTAGGCTCAATCAGTATGCCGGTGGTTTTGTTAATTCTAGAACTTGTACTTGTTATGCATTACGGTTAAAATCATTTTCGAATGATAAGGATATATTCATATGATAAGAGGCAAACTTAGGAATAAAACCAAATGGCCATCCGTTTACAAAATAATTTTTGCTAACTACATCGGTTAGTTACCCTCGTATTTGGAACCCATTTGTTAGCGTTCATCTTTAACGCTAGATACCCCTAGTTTCACCCTTTAAGCCATCCTTTTCATTTTGTTACATCCAGAAAAATACAAAAATATTTTACACTTTAAACCTTAACCTAACCCTTGTCAAAGTCTAAACGGTGGGTTGCTAGTTGCTTGGTTGTTGGATTGTTTTTGATGATTATTAGTTAGCCACACTTTACAATTCATGTGTGTGCTATTTTAACAAAGATGAAGAGTGCACATTCTTATTTGTATTTTTTGTGGTGTATGCTTATGCGAAGTGTGGGGGAGTTAAAAAAAATGAGAATAAGTCATCGCAACTATAAGGTGACAAATATAGCCAATATGCTATATTCTTATGAATAAAGAAAGTTATGTGATATGTTGTTAGCCAATGTGCTAAGTTTGAAAAATATTTTTATGGTGAATCGATGTATCAATATGTAAAAGATCGAAGAGGAGAAAGATTGTAACTATTGTCATTTTTGGGTTTGTGGTTTATTTGAGATTAGCAACTATGGGACTTAGACTTTGATTTTATTTTTCTTTAAAACCAATTTCATAAATATTCCCATGCCTTATCCTTACCTTTTTGACTTAGTGTAATTATTTTGCATGAAAGTTTATAAAACCCTTAGCCTAAACGTTACAACCCGAATAAAAGACCTCTTTGATGAATTATTCTATTGTTTTGATACTGGTACAAGCCTATGGTAAGAAACATAAATCATGACTGTACAATGAGTGATCTATTAATCATTACACATATTAAGTGATGAGTGAATTTCAAATTATCTTCGTGAGGTGCTTAGAATTGTAATGAAGCTCTTTATTCACTTGATTGAGTTCAAATAAGATATTTGCACTATTGCCATTGAATTCAATTTTCTTTTTGATTAAGACTTGCTCGAGGGCGTGCAAAGCTCAAGTGTGGGGGATTTGATAACTCTCAAATTTAACATGTTTTTAGTCGCGTTATTGTTTGATTTATGAGTGGAAATTGGTCATATTTGTATATATTTGTTACTTAATCGTGGAAAAGTGTTTATGCATGCAAATATAGCCAAAAGAAGGTAAAAATGATTAAAAGATGAAGAAATGAAGTGGACATGCATTTTTGGAGAGTTTCAAGAAGATCCAGGAAGAAAGAAACGTTGCATGGACAAAAGGATTTGATAAAGACAAGTTTTCTACACGAAATTATCAAGGAAATATTAAGTTCTAATGGACAAAGTCATGCCACGAAGAAAAATAATGCATGCAACGTAAAACGACATGGAAAAGACATAGAAATATGGTTCAGACAGATTCCAACCGATCGGTTGCAACTCGCAACCGATTCGGCTGGAAACATGCCAAAAGATTGACCATCCGATCGGATGGCGAGAAACCGATCGGATGGGGTTGACTGAAGTTACAAGTTTTGCATTTATTGGCGAATTTACTCCCCATAATCATGTGTGGCTGATCATTTCTGCTTATTAACTAAGGATGGACGTTTTTACTTGAAAGATAAGTGTCATTATGCTATATAATGAGTACTTAGGGTCTAGAGTTACTTGTACCACCAATATCTAACTTAGTGTTACACCAAATCTTGTTAGTTTATCTTATATTGCCTGAAAGTTTACTAAGTGTTGTAAAAACATCCAGAACGTGTTGAGTTAGAGTCTCAAGCATTGGTTCGAGTGTGGAGTTGTTTACTTATGTTAGTGAGCAATTGGAGGAGTGTGGTTGCTAAAGTTCCACAAGTTTATTCATTGTAATTCTCAAGACTAGGTACACCTTGATTCTTATAATGAACAATTGTTACTTTAAGTTTTATGAAATTTTTCTTATTTACTTGTGTTTTTAATATGATTGCTATGGAGTAATTTGTGATATACTTGTGTATATGATGTGATTGGTTAATGGAGTATTCTTTTATGAAAAAGGTGATGCATGAAAACATATCTATTTTATGAGTTTGTTGAAATAACATCTTTTCTTGCTTAATTTGTCGGTAAAAACAATTTCTTGAAAAATAGGTCCGAAAGGAATTTCAACTTGTTTTTGTTCCAAAATATTAATACAACAAATTAGTATGGAATAGGATGCTTGACAACTATCTTATTTACTTGTTAAAATAGATTTGAGACGATTTCATCACGAAAAAGGACCGAAAGGATTCGTAGGAATTCATAAGAAAAGAATTCATTTTCTAAACAACCATGTGTTTATAGGATTGTCATACTAATTTGATATGTCCGAAAGGAGTCATTTAGGTGATAGAATTCTTAGTGGTAGTGAAAACATGACATACATCATAGATTGTATAACTACTCATTTTTAGTTGCGCATCATAACAAGTTTTACACCAAACTTCGTACTCAAATTGTTACAATACTCCTAATTACCAATCAAAGAATTATGCACAAGTATATGTTAGTTTTTATTGAGTTTCTTTTAAAGCTTTATTTTACATAAATTTGGATTGACAACCCTTATTTAACAAACGTTTATCTTATTACTAAAACAACCAAATCCCTTGGGACGATCTCGACTTACCCACTTTTATTACACCGGATGAGTATACTTGCTCGTATGTGCTAGATAATAATCGGATAATTCGTGTTTATAAATTTTAAAACTTGTACTAATAAAAGGCACGTCACAGATATGTCACAAAACTCACACAGATATGTCAGTATCTCATGATGTGGTGGCTGGTAGGATGAATCAGATGTGTCATGGTAAGGATAGGGAGCTTGGTTATAGACATACCCATCTCCTGACTCTACCGTGCTACAGCTGGGACAATTCCCGCCATTATGAGGACCACCACACCATTGGCAACCGCAATGGTGTTGATACGACATATGAAAGAATCAATGGTTTACAGAGGGTAAGGAATGAAGAATCAAAGATGTGAGAGGGCAAAGGTGAATATTTTTGGGTTTTTGGATAAACATTTTGTACAAATAAGAAAGAAAATATTTTTGTGTTTTTGTGTTCGTTGAAAACTGATTTTAAAATGTTTTCGTGAACTGTTTTGTTTTTATATGAAAATAAAAAGATAATATGAACAAGGGTGGTAAATATACAATGGATGTATATCCAGGTTCACCAATACGCAAAACCGTTTAAAATAACGCGCACAACCTCCCCGGCAGCGGCACCAAATTTTGATTGAGGCAAAAGCAGTCAACTAAAGTCAACCACGGATGTGGTCAAGATAGTCAAACTCCTTAGGCTCAATGCTCCGCGGAATATAGGGTTTCCCCGGGTCGTTATGTCCCGACGAGGTGTGAATTGTTATCAAACGGGCTTGTGATCGGGTGAATTTGGACAAGAAAGGGGTTTGTGATGGATTAAACTAAGGAATCTACAAGGAAATAACTTAAACAACCTATATAGATGATTACGTGAAAGTTAAAAAATGTTTAATAACTAAAAACGTGTACGTTCAGTTTTAAATTTACGCGAACATATGTTGGGTCTATTAGATTTAACGATACAAAACAGGAAAGAATGAAACAATAGGGACTTATTATGACAAGAAAGAATTCTACAAAAGATGGAGAAGGACTTGCTTGCAAAAGAAGATTTATAGTTTAGTCCTTCGTAGTATTCTTGTAACCCTAATTCTGTGTTATATAAACAGAATACAGGGATTAGGTTTTTATGTGTCTTCTACAATGTAAATATCAGAAAGGTGTGTGTGTATGTTCTAGGGCGTGTAAACTATAAACGTCTAGAACTAGTTAGTGTCAGTTCGAATCCTCTAAGGTCTGAGATGTCTTAGATCCCTGTTACAGTTAGGTAACATGTTATTATTCTGATCAAATAATAATTGGAGGTGATTGGGAAAAACCTTGTTGTCAATAACTTTGATTTGTTCTTATTCCGCTGCATGTTATTATCAATGTTATTGTTTAACCCTAGTGCTCAAAATGATCTATGGAGTCTAATAAACTTCAGAGCTAGGTGAGCTTGTGATCTAGGGTTTCTACAAAGTTTTATTGACGACTGAAAGCAGTTTTGGATATTAAAGGTTTCGTATTTACGTTGCTGCTGCAATTGGTTTTCTATAAGGAATAACAATTAAAGTTGCTTGTCGTCTTTCATATGGTTGAGGTATTCACATATTACTTTTAATTTTTACCTCGTACCTATTAAAATCACGGTCATATTAATTGGTTAGCTGCTTTGTTGTTTATGATTAATGATATAGTACTAGATGCTTAACTCAATTTTGATTGGAAGCACATGGGTCAGAATTAAATTAGTTTTGTCGTGTTTCATTGGAACGTAAGACAGTTAAGGATTCAACCTTGTACTATAATAATTATTAAGAAATCGGAGGAGAATATGGATTTGTGTTAATGGATCGATGTTAGGATAGTGTAGCCACGTTATTAATTATGGGCCAGATATATGAAAGCAAACCTCATACTGAATTCAGATCATGGGACGGTGTATTTATCATGATTGGATATTATTTTATGCATCGGTGGAGAATGTGGCTGATGTAATCAAGGTTTGTAAATTGTTAATCACGTGGGTCAGAGCATGGAATTAGTAAATTGTATTGCAAAGGTAATTGGTCAGTGTACTTAATTGATATATCATGGGATGGTAGAACTTATGGAATCTCGTACTGAATTTAATGTTATGGGGTTTTGGTACTACTGCTGAATTAATTTTTATTTTGCTACTACATTCCTGAATCTGCTGCTACGCTTATTGTACACTCTGCTGCTACGAAGTTCACTCTACTGCTACGATATTAACTCTGCTGCTCGAAAATTTTACTCTGCTGCTCAACACTGCTGCTCAGTATTACACTCTACTGCTGTGTTATTTATTCTACTGCTGCGTTTTGATGATTTATGAGCAGTAAGGGGAAGTACATATGTTTGATTGGTTTACACACACAAATGGAGTTTAGTTTAGTTATTGTTCTTAAACGTTTTTTAAACGCTCGAATTAATTTTCTTATTGGAGAAGAGGAGTATTTGTTGCTTCTTTGATGATGCAGTGGAATTTTTCAAGGTTGTGTCTTATTATATCTTAAACGGTCTCACAACGTTTAAAGATAACTTGTTTGTTTATACGGTGGTGACAACAATTTGACGAATCTAGTAATGTGTGATTTTTCTTATGATGCTCTATGCACACATTTGCTATCACTTAAAGGAGTTACATTGTAGTGCTCAGTGTCTCACAGAGGATGAGGATTTTGTCAAAGGATTGCGGTCTACTTATATTTCCAGTTCATATAAGTTTGAAGTCATGTGGTTAGTACAAGACATAAGACACAAGGTTGGTTTCTTCTACTTCAACATCAAATTGGTAATGATTAGTTTTCTTCAACAATATATAAAGCCTACAGATTTGAAGAATCATTTTATGTACATGCATCACTCGAGGGGAAGTTTCTATGGTTTATTCATTCTCTATTTGTTGATAACAAAAAGGGGAAGAAATATTGTGGTGGCATGGCATGGCTTAAGGGGAAGACATAATTGTTTCATTCATGACGAGATTTAATTATCTCAATTTCTCTACTTCATCTGGGGAAGTTCGTACAAGATTTGTGTTTGTTTTGTCATCATCAAATAGGGGAAGATTGTTGGGTCTATTAGATTTAATGATACAAAACAAGAAAGAATGAAACAATAGGGACTTATTATGACAAGAAAGAATTCTACAAAAGATGGAGAAGGACTTGCTTGCAAAAGAAGATTTATAGTTTAGTCCTTCGTAGTATTCTTGTAACCCTAATTCTGTGTTATATAAACAGAATATAGGGAATAGGTTTTTATGTGTCTTCTACAATGTAAATATCAGAAAGGTGTGTGTGTATGTTCTAGGGCGTGTAAACTATAAACGTCTAGAACTAGTTAGTGTTAGTTCGAATCCTCTAAGGTCTAAGATGTCTTAGATCCCTGTTACAGTTAGGTAACATGTTATTATTCTGATCAAATAATAATTGGAGGTGATTGAGAAAAACCTTGTTGTCAATAACTTTGATTTGTTCTTATTCCGCTGCATGTTATTATCAATGTTATTGTTTAACCCTAGTGCTCAAAACGATCTATGGAGTTTAATAAACTCCACAACGTACAAAATAAAAAGTGAAAACTGAAATCTGAAAACCTACAGGGGGTGAAAATGACTTTTTTTTTACAAACCTAAGGATAAAAGAAAAGTTTTAGAAAATTAAAATTAATTTTTACACTAATTACTTATTTAGTATTAATTAAATACTATTTAATACTAATTATTAATATTTAAAATACTTAAATACAATATAATATTAATTTAATACTAGAAAAATGAAAATTAAATTTCTAAAAGTATAAAATAACTAAAAACAAATTTTAAAATTAAAGATAAGTCTTTTTGTATTTTTGTGAATTTTTTATTAATTAATTACTAATTATGTTTAATTACCTAATTAAACTAAACAAAATTATTAAAAATACTAAAAAAGACTTAAAAAAAATTAATAAAAATTTTATAAAACTAATTAACCATCACAGGAATCCTAAAAAATTATAAAAAGTTTGTTTTATATGTTTTTACACTATTTTACTAATTATTATATTAAATATTAAATAATTACTTAATTAAACTATTTAAATTATAAAAACCAGAAGATGAACAGTAGAAATTATAAGAAAATTCCTAAAATTATTTTATAACTTATAAAAGCTAAGAAAAATATAAAAACTAGGGTTTACTTTTTAAAAACTAATTTTGCTATTTAATGCTTAATTATTAATAAAACTAATATTAAATCTAATTAATACTAAATGACAAAATTAAAATCTAGAAAAATTACTGAAATTACTTTAACATAAAAGGAATTTTAAAAAAAAATATAAAAATGCTAAGTGCTTAACAAAAATGTAAAAAGAAAAATTAAAAACAAACAACTTTTGTAAAAACAACTTTTTTATAACTTAAAAATAAGCCATATGGACACAAATAGCTTGGATAGTTGACTTTGGTCAACTGTCATGGCTAAATTCTGATATAAGCAGCATGGGGGGCCCACAAAGGTAAAATAAGCTGTAAATAAGTTATATGGACCAAAATAAGTCTGAAGGAACAAGATTGGACCTCTGGATAAGCCAATAAGCTGATAAGCTAACCCAAATACCAAACAACACACTCAGAATTGGGACAAGGTTTAGGACTGTCTAGGGGGGCCACAAGGTTGATTGGGGGCACAAGCTTGGGTGCAATGGTGATGCGTGGGAATCGCACCTTGCTTTACCTCTCGAGGGATCTCGAGAAGCTTACAACCCCCACCAGGCAGTGTACCTGATCGTTGTAGTATAGTATAGTGACAAGTACCGGGGGATTGATCGTTCAGCTTAGGAATAGTGTCACTAAGATTAGAAAACCTAATTAATAGTTCTAGAGGTGAGGGATGATTATTTTTGTATTTTTATATTTTTATGAAAGCAAGTAAAATCTCAGGTTTTGGAAGAGTGGGCGGAATTAGTTGCTAATCAACTAACCCAAAACTAAGATGCAATCAAAATAAAATAATAAAAATGAAATTAAACTATTTAAACTAAGGTTGTGAGCAGTATTTGGAGAAATTGTGTTTACTTAGACTTCATTACTCCCTAGATATCTTTTACATGTTAATTACTTGTTACACTTGTATGAATGACGGATTGTATTCCTTAATACCATTCGTGGGGTGGCATACATAACTCCCCAACTCTATGAGCTCTTATCTCCTCCTACACCATGACCCAGCACAACTATAGGGATTGTAAACAGTGGCTCATGCATTAAATACAACCAATAAAGACCTAGTACGCCTCGGTTCATGTTTCTTAAGACGTTCAAGCATGTTACCATTTGGAGATCTGCCAGTTTTCTTAAGCCTAACATATAAATCATTCATTCAAAACAAGAATAGACAAGTAATCAACACATAATCAACATCTAGGTTTCATTAGATCTAAGCAAACACAAGAGAGATCTAGCCTAGCATAGTAGAATTGAGACAAGAACAAAAGATAAACAACCAACACATAGACATATTGATTGAATTAAGAGTATACTTATCTCAATTACAATGCAAGGTCTCAAGGGTTTGGAACCCTTGAAAAACCTGTAAAAGAGGCACCAAAATCGTCTTTAGGGTTTCACCAAAACTTCTCTCTCTTAATGAAAAAACTAGAAAACTATATATAGGAAAAACAGTCTGACGGCGTCAAGAGTTAATTATGACGCCGTCACCTCGCCGCCATAAACTTCCTCGGACGGCCTTGATCCACCTATGACGGCCTATGTGACGCCGTCACCACCCACGGTAAATTATTCTTGGCCACTTTGACACCGTCACCTCTCCATATGACGCCGTCACCAGCTACGGTAAATTATTCTCCATGTCTGACGCCGTCAAGAAGCAAGTCTTGACGTCGTCACCTTGTATCCTCAGCTTGGATTTTTGGTACTTTGCCGTTTTCTTCACTTTACGCTCCAAAAACGTCCAAAATAGCCTCTTTTCCAGAATTCACTCTCCAAACACCTAAAATCACAAAAGGAACGATTTAGGGCAATATTTGATCAAATAAAGTCGGATTCGGGCTTAAATGACCCCTTAAAAACGGATCATTTTTCGCCTCATCATATACCCTTACACTTGAGATTTGCTTGTCCTCAAGCAAATGAGCTTTTATTCTACTCAAAAGACAAGTTAGGGGTCATTTAACACTAATATAAAAGTAATTACAACAAATAATCATTCCACTAAAGACCAATAGACAAGCACGGAGGTCATACACAAGCACCTCACAAATAGTGTTTAGATACTCACATCTCTCGGGTGTAATAAAGTAATATAACATTATGGAAATGGAAGATATCTCTCACTACCTGTCATAGCAAAATAGATTACCATAGGCTTGGGAAAGGATCAAACCTCCACCACATGGCGTAAGCACCTAGGATAAACTATCAAAGAGGTCTTTTAAAGGGTTATAACGTTAGGTGTAGGGATATGAATTACACGGTTTTGTTGGATAAAGGAAGTTTTACTGGTGGCGAGTTAACAATCTTAGTTAATTACATATACAAGATGGCGTTGCTAAGCCAAGACTAGACTCGACTTAAGCTAATAAATGAAAAATAACAAAAACATAAAATGAACATAGAATAAAAACGGGATGGTAGTCCGTATGTTTTTTCTCTTTTTTTTTTTTTTTTTTTTTTTTTCTTTTCTATTTTTTTTCTTTTTCTTAATTTTTTTCGATTTTTTTTTTTTTTTTTTTTTTTTTTTTTTTTTTTTTTTTTTTTTTTTGCATACACTCTTACCCTACCATCCAAAATAATACATCATAGGGGTTTGAGCATTCCCCTTACACTTGAATCTTTACATACTTTACATTAAACTAATCTAATGCCTCGAATTAAGAAAATCAAAACACTTGGAGCACTTTTAAGATTAACGTACATATGGGGGTAATAAGTGATGTTCTTCCCCATTACTCCATAAAATAAGTACTTACCCATAAGTCCCAATCGTCCCAAAACAATATGTACAATGATATGACTCGACTTAGCAACCATGTAATCAATTAGAAAGTTAACTTAGGGCTTAACAAATAACAATAATGCACTAAAAATGAGCGCATACACGGAAGGGTAAGGCGATTTGGGTGTACATTTAAGTGGGGTGTAACAAATTCTTCCTTTAAGTAAAATGCTTAAAGTTAGAAACGAAAAGATAGGCTCGGAGGGGTGTACTAGGGGTTTCGTGTACTAAAAATGAGTACAACGCTAAGGGTGTGGGAAAAATTAGTTGACTTAACTAGCCAAGTAATATGACTTAAATGGTCAAGTAATCATGATACGGGTTTAACACAAGGGTGATCCTAATGCCTCTTATCATGTAGTAAATCCTACTACACGAATGTAGTCTCACTAGCGGTCTTGGGATGCATCACTAACACAAGTTCTAGAATCTAAATGCTACCGGTACACTCATAAGCACCAATAATGAATGCTTTTCCTATCAAATCTAAAGGCGAACCTCACATTTTTTTTTGGGTAGAAAATTTTTCTGAATATACGGTTATGTGCTAGTCATACAACCTCCTATCCATGAGACGCTTGCTATGGCTAAAGTTTCACTCCTAAATGTTGTAAAAAATTTTAAATTTGGCGCTAAAATTACACTAACAAGTATTTCTCGTAGTTTTATTACTCATCTACTATCAAACAAAACAAACTCAAGCGAAAGTGCATATGTAAGGTATCATCTTTTTACCCTCCCCTTACACTTAAGATGAACATTGTCCCCAATGTTCAAGTAAAGAATGTAAAAGTTAAAAAGTAAAGAGAATGAAATCAAATACTCCCCTGATTCGCTCGGTATGGATTTTAGTTGGCCAGGTTAAATCTTCTTCCAAGAAAACGAACAATCAAAGCTTCCCTTCCAGAATATAAATCATCTTCTTGTCACAAATAACCTGTAAATCCTGACAAAAGTAGACAAGGCAACCTCGCGTAAAATCGGCGGCATCCTATATAAGTTACTAAATCCTAGAAAACAAAGTAAGATATAATGCTTGTGGAATGAAGTTTGCAGATTTCCTGGAGATTATAAAACTTAATAATTCACAAAAACTATAAGACTCCGTTAGAAAAACAAAACCGGTAAAATTTCCAGATTTTAACTCCTGACGCCGTCAAGAGCAAACCCTGACGCCGTCAGAATGGACCTGCAGAAATTCTTATGTTAAGTTTCCGGAAAATTTCTGGAAGAACTTTGTCCTACTTCCTGGAAAATCCTGCAAAACTTCATTATGACTCAATACAAGCATTTGACTCTAACAAATACGAATATACATGTTCATTAAATATTGTGGATAATCATGATCGGTTTGTTTCTTAAAAACATATTTGGGGTTTCCCCTTACACTTATCTTTTGCAAAAATACCTCTAGGTTGAAGTTAAGACTAGGCTAAACAACATAATAAAGTATTTCCACTTTTAAGTAGAGAAACATGATCAACCAACAATAAAAATAAAACATGCATACGGAAGCAAATAACAATCAAACAAATAAAATTCACACAAAACATGGGTTGCAATTATAAATCATCAATAAAAATTAAAAGCTAATCATGCATAATACTAGTTAAAAGAACAGAAATGAAAATTGTTCAAAGCTAACAAAGGCTGAATCCTAAACTATTACAAACCAAATGTTTCAAATCGTACAACCAAAAATAAATTGTTCAAGAATCACGGATATCAAGATGGATCACTGAGGGGGAGGACCAAAACGATAATCATAGCCTGGCGGGAGGTGTCCAGTGTACCCATAGGGAGGGTAGTCAGTCTCTCGGCCTGGGAAGGGGTCAATCTGCAGGTGAGGCTCAAGCTGATCTCGGGTGGAGAGGTGCTGCATCTGGCGGACGGTATGATCATACATCCAGTCAAAGCGCTGGTCAGTAGCAGCTCGCCACGTGTTCATCTGACCCATCCAGGCACCCTGGTGTGCCTGCCAGTCTCCCTGACTCATGTGTCGGTAGTAATCAGCCGTCCCCTCCTCATACCCGGCAAACTGATGCTGCTGGGGCACTTCTTCATCATCACCGTCATCATCCTCATTATCAGCCCCAACGTACCATATGTAGGTACCATCCCCCATCTGCATCACAATGCTCATCTGCCTAAGGGATTTCGCCCTCACTACCCTGCAGTTCCCACAGTCGCTCAAGTATCCTAGGATCTGAGGAGTAAGAAGACCATAGGAACGAGCCAACCGTGTGACGAACATCCCCCCATAAACCTTGTCGATATCCCTCTCACCCACACTAGTCCTCAAGTAACTGGCCACCCAAAACGGGATGTTGCAGTAGACATCCTCAGAAAAGATGGTGTACAAGTAGAATAAGTCCGAAGCAGTGATACGGTGAGTGGTGCCATGACGTGCAGGCAAGCTGTATGTGATGCACCTGTGAACTAGCCTAACAATGGGGTCCCTGATCGATGCAGCCCCAGTAGTTGAGGTATAAGCCCCATTCCCTATGTTTGGCCAAAAGGTAACACACCTCATCTCATTCCGCTGAGTCTCTCCATGTAGCAAATTCAACAGAAAAGCCCCATCAACCTCCTCACTAGTATATAGCCCAAGCCTCCAACCAAACTCAGCCACAGAACAAGACCTCAACTCTCCCCCTAGCCTAAAATATATCGTGGTGCCCCCCATATCTCCCCTAGCCTCAGCTTGATCAAAACGGAAGGTCGCAAAGAACTCCCGTACCAACTCACTATATACCGTCTCTCTCATCCTAAACAATCTCTCCCACTGCGGTCCCGCAAACCCATCTGTGCGGAACCTCCCTACAAATGCAGCCTCCAACCCATAGGCTCTCAGAAAATCCCAGTCAACCACCGCCCCAGTATCAATATGGTGGTTGCACAACTCCTCATACTTGGTACTAGTATCCACATCATTGAATTCCCCCCAACTGTGCACTAATTCCCTATAGTTGACCCCTTGAGATCTAGAAGAACTACCCTTTTGTTGGCGAGACCTTTTGCTCATTTTCCTGGAAAAAAGGTGGAGTGAATGGGAACGATTAGAACGCGAAATTTATACGAACTTTATGCAGTCAGACACATCTGACGCCGTCAAAAGTAATTTTTGACGCCGTCAGATGGATCAGAATTATAGCCATGCAAATGCGAGGGAAAAATCAATTTTCAAACTCTTAACCCATTACCCAAACGCTCCTTAAATCAGGAAACAGGGGGGAGGGTCAAAGAATCCGAAGCATGATGGGTTTTCCCTAAATTAATGCATGATCTGGGTGAGATAACATCATCAAATGGTAACCCCATGATTACAAATCACCAATTGGATGGCATTACGATCTGCAAATGGTGGGTCAAGAATGGGGTTTCGGGCGAAAGGGGTTTTTCAAATTGACGGGTCCTAAGGATAATTAACCGAGAAAAGATGAAGAAAACTTACTTACAAAGTGGAAATCGGAGGCGGAAGATGTCGAATTGGGGGTTTGAGAATCGGAGTAGCAGCAACACTTGGGTGAGATTTGTGGGGTATGGGTTGAAAGTGATTGGTTTTGGGTTAATATTGCTGATCCGTCGAGCTGACGGCGTCAAGGGTTAAATCTGACGCCGTCAGATGCCCGTGTGGAGTGAGGTTTGGAGTAGTTTCAAGTTTAGTCCCTGCTCTTTGTATGAATAACTAAACATAAGTAAAACCAATGAGTAGCTATTTTGTTAACGAGGTCCACCAGGGTCGAATGTCTCGTTACTGTCGCGGAAAGAGGTGAGGTAGCATCGGGGGTCGGGTAATGTTTTGGCCAAGTTGATCCTTATGCACGGGTCATTGGCGTGAGAAGAAAGATGTTGTTCACTAGGAGGTTTCAAATCAATGGTATTTATGAGGTGTGAACTCTTTACACCGGGTTTAAAACCAAAGGAACGTTTTTCGGATGAGATCGGGAATGTAGTTCGCAAGCATCCAACGAAAATGCTATTTATTTGCGAGCTTTTCTCCGTATGGGGGTGTTTATGAGAATGGGGGGTAGTTAATGGTAAAGCTTTTGAGGAGAATCTCCCGCTGTCCTCTTGGTCAAATACCAAAGAGGTTGACACCTCGAAGACTTTTTCAATTTTTTTAGGTGTAGAATTTTCTTTGATCTTTTCCTTGACCCTTGATATGAATTGGTCAGCGAAATTCATAAAGGCTTTATGAGTGCTTTCCATGCGTGCCTCTAGGTGCTGGATTTGTTTTTCCTGATTATCTATAAAGGTTACCATTATTCCTTCGAATTCCTCTTGCCGTGAGCGTTCAGGAAAATCTTGGCTGATAACCGTATTCCTATGTGGATTAAGGTTCCACACGGGTTCAGCGGTCAGTTTCTCAATACTCATCAGTTCTTTTACCTGTTTCTCGATGCTTCCCAACAACTGTTCTTGGGTGGCACGTGCGTAATCAAGCTTTGCTTTGCTTGGGAGCATCGGGTCCTCCCATCCTTCTTCTTCGTATTGTGCCAACTCCTCAAGAACTTTCCAGCATTCGTCAATGCTAAGTCTATCTAGCCTACCCTTAGCTGCGTAATCAATGGCTTTCCTTCTTTGATAGTCAACCTTACCATAAAAGATTTGGATCTGTAACCATGGTTCGATCCCATGATGAGGAACTTTTCGGAGTAGGTCTTTATATCGACTCCATGCTTCATAAAAAGATTCATTTTGACGTTGTTGGAACATCAAGATGTCATTCCTAAGTTTAGTAGTTCTCCCCGGTGGGAAAAATTGAGCAAGGAAACGAGTGGTGAGATCATCCCATGTGGTGATGGATCCCGCGGGTAAACGCTCAAGCCATTGACTAGCTTGATCCCGTAGAGAGAATTGGAATAGGCGTAAACGGGTAGTCTCTCTAGTTTCAACACCTAGGTCTATGGAATCTACGATTTTGAGGAAGTCCTTAAGGTGTTGGTTTGGATCTTCGGAACGAAGTCCATGGAATGCACATCCGCTTTGCACCAACCGGATGGTGTCGGATCGCAAGGGGGTCACATTGGCTCCGGTGAGCTCAATGGTGTTTCGGTAGCCTTGGTGGCTAGGTCGGGAATACTCTCCTAAGGTTCGGGGCCTAAGGGGTTCTAATGGTGGGTTTTGTTGTGGTGGGATGATGGGTTCAAAGATGTTACCACCTTTCATGATGTCGGATGGTAAAGAGTTACGAACAAAGGCACGAAGAAATAAGATAGACTAAAGAAGACCTAAAAATAAAAATAAAAACCTTACTAGAAAGGAATCTAGCAAGTAGACCTAATAAAAAGAAATCCTAACCTAGACAATAACTATTCCCCGGCAGCGGCGCCAAAAACTTGATGCGTGGGAATCGCACCTTGCTTTACCTCTCGAGAAGCTTACAACCCCCACCAGGCAGTGTACCTGATCGTTGTAGTATAGTATAGTGACAAGTACCGGGGGATTGATCGTTCAGCTTAGGAATAGTGTCGCTAGGATTAGAAAACCTAATTAATAGTTCTAGAGGTGAGGGATGATTATTTTTGTATTTTTATATTTTTATGAAAGCAAGTAAAATCTCGGGTTTTGGAAGAGTGGGCGGAATTAGTTGCTAATCAACTAACCCAAAACTAAGATGCAATCAAAATAAAATAATAAAAATGAAATTAAACTATTTAAACTAAGGTTGTGAGCAGTATTTGGAGAAATTGTGTTTACTTAGACTTCATTACTCCCTAGATATCTTTTACATGTTAATTACTTGTTACACTTGTATGAATGACGGATTGTATTCCTTAATACCATTCGTGGGGTGGCATACATAACTCCCCAACTCTATGAGCTCTTATCTCCTCCTACACCATGACCCAACACAACTATAGGGATTGTAAACAGTGGCTCATGCATTAAATACAACCAATAAAGACCTAGTACGCCTCGGTTCATGTTTCTTAAGACGTTCAAGCATGTTACCATTTGGAGATCTGCCAGTTTTCTTAAGCCTAACATATAAATCATTCATTCAAAACAAGAATAGACAAGTAATCAACACATAATCAACATCTAGGTTTCATTAGATCTAAGCAAACACAAGAGAGATCTAGCCTAGCATAGTAGAATTGAGACAAGAACAAAAGATAAACAACCAACACATAGACATATTGATTGAATTAAGAGTATACTTATCTCAATTACAATGCAAGGTCTCAAGGGTTTGGAACCCTTGAAAAACCTGTAAAAGAGGCACCAAAATCGTCTTTAGGGTTTCACCAAAACTTCTCTCTCTTAATGAAAAAACTAGAAAACTATATATAGGAAAAACAGTCTGACGGCGTCAAGAGTTAATTATGACGCCGTCACCTCGCCGCCATAAACTTCCTCGGACGGCCTTGATCCACCTATGACGGCCTATGTGACGCCGTCACCACCCACGGTAAATTATTCTTGGCCACTTTGACGCCGTAACCTCTCCATATGACGCCGTCACCAGCTACGGTAAATTATTCTCCATGTCTGACGCCGTCAAGAAGCAAGTCTTGACGCCGTCACCTTGTATCCTCAGCTTGGATTTTTGGTACTTTGCCGTTTTCTTCACTTTATGCTCCAAAAACGTCCAAAATAGCCTCTTTTCCAGAATTCACTCTCCAAACACCTAAAATCACAAAAGGAACGATTTAGGGCAATATTTGATCAAATAAAGTCGGATTCGGGCTTAAATGACCCCCTAAAAACGGATCATTTTTCGCCTCATCAAATGGAAAGCCACCCAGCTTGGGAGTTCAAAGAACCAAGAGTGAAGCAGTGGGTCCCACTGTGGAGGGCTGCAGCAACCACCAAAGGTGGTGGTGGTGTGATGGTTTGCTGATGCAGGGGAGAACACTCCCCCTGCAGGTGACTTTGGAGGAAGGTGGGGCCCAGTGAAAAAATCACAAAAATATAGGGAGTGTGGGATCATAAACTTTAGCTGGGAGACTACAATCCCTGAAAATTTCAATTCCTAGTTCCCAACAGAAAATTCACTAAAACTCTCACAATATTTGGAAAATTTGAGAAAGTGAAAATTTGACTTTTAAGTTTACACTAAAGTTTGACTTAATCTAGCTTTGATCTAATCTGTTTAACTGAATATGATAAGAAAAGCTATAGTAAGATGAAATTAGTCTATTATAACAACTAATTCACTGAAATATGAGAATATAGCAACTGAGCTTCACACAGTGGCATATATAGGGTATTGAAAGTTAATTTTGACATTTCACCAAAGTAGGTCTGTTTTTTTATGACCTACTTATGCTAATTTCACCTAAAACAATCTACCCCTACCAAAACAATAACAAAACAGCAACAATAACATAGTACATGACCCTGATCCAAACATCCACTTATCAGGAACTGTTTTTGCAATTCAAAGGGTTTTGTGGGTTTGAGCAAGGATTATAATGAAAAACTGTTTAATAAGCTTTACTATGATAATTCAAGTAAAAAGAAAGCAAGAATAAGCAGTTTCACTGATCCAATCCCAATAAGCAGTTACAAGCTAATGCTAACAATTAATTTGCCTCAAACTAAATCATAACTACACAAGCTACCAAATTAGCAATAATGGATCAGTGAAGGACTAATAAGCATAAACAAACAGTAATAAGCACTAATAGAAGCTATGCTACAGTACATACGCAAAGTTATATAGGAAACATTCTTACAAAAAGTCCAACTGAAAATTAAGGTACTAAGGACAATGAACTCCTCCTACACCTCCCCTGAGGCTTCTAAATCCCTGGCAATCCACAATTTAACAGGCTCCATGCTCCATTCTTCATCTCCACTGATTTCTAATTTTTATCTATTTATTTATGATTTTTGATATTTTTGCTATTTTGATTTGGAACTGGTTTAAATACCTGAAATAGCTTACAAAAACTTACTAGGGACTTAATTTAAGTTTAATGAGTCCTTAACACCATCTACAACAACGTATAATTTGAACTTGAGAATTTAAGCTTGAAAATGCAATGACTAAAATTTGAACTGAAACTTGAAATTTGATTATTGAAAAGACTTAATATTACACTAAATACACTGATTTAAAAGTTTGAAAGCTTGAAATACACTGGAAATTGAAAATTAATTATTACAAACTAAGTTACACTAAAATTACACTACCTACTCTCTCTCTTCAGGCCTTCTTTCTTGACTTTATAAACTCCTTGTGAGCTCCTGGTGCTTTCCCACTTTCTTTTTGAACCATTGGATTAGCTTATTTTGATCCTGGCCATGGAAGTGGTTTTGGCGGGAAAAAGAGGTTTGACAGGTGGGGGTTTCTTGGAGGATTTTTGGGAACATTGAATGGAGCTTTGAAGTATTTGTAAGTTAGGGGGCAAAGTATGGGAAGTGTTGCAGAGTTGGTGATGGGGTGGTTTGGATTAGCAGGGTGTTTAGTGGGAGAGAAAGGGAGGTTAGGGGTGGTGTTTGACTGAGGGTGTTGACTGGGGTGGTATTAAAACGGGGTTGGGTTTGTTTTGTGGGATTGGGCCGGTTTGGTGGTGGGCTTGAGGGATAAAAGGGTGGACTGGATTGGTGGGAGTAGGAGTGGATTTGGTTGTTTTTATTATTTTAGGGTCCATTTGGATTTTAGTTTGGATAAATACAAGGACCATTTGTGCAAATACTGAAAGTTAAGGGCTAATTCTGCCAGATTTCCAAAATATTGTTCCAAGGGTTGAAATTGCCATATTTGAATTATCCAAGGACCCATGATGTCATTTCTTCAAAATTAAATACCCAAGGACCATTTTTGCAAATTTCCAAACTACAGGGACCAAACATGCAAATTCCCCAAACTTCACACCAAGGACCTAATGACTTTCCAGGGACCAAAAGTGATTTTTCTTTCAAAAATATCCCACCAGGGACCAAATCTGCCAATATCTGAAACTCTAGGGACCAAACTGTAAATTCTTAAAACTTTTCCAATTTTTCACCAAAGGACTAAATATGACAATTTATGATTTCAAAATGACCTTTGGTGACTTTTCTTTCCAAATAAGTACTCAGGGACTATTTTTGTCAATTTTTAAAACTTTGGGGACTGAAACTGCCAATTTTGCAAACTTTGTACGTTTTTCATCTATTTTTACTCTTTTTGCATCCAAAACATATAAAACACAATTTTGAAATATTTTCAGTATTTTGATGCATTTCTGAGTGTTTTTGTATGTTTTGCAATTCAGATTTGACCAAAAATGATGAGTGTTTGAGCACTCATCAGCCAGCGTTTACTCCGACCATAGCTCAGGATGCCATCCGATAACTAGTTGCTGATAGTGTAACTTGTGGCACTAGAATTCTGAGCTGCTAACATGGCTAACACCGATAACGCAAATAGAAACCCGTGTCTAGTTAGTAGGCCCATAACTAATTCCCAAAAATCTCTAAACCCTTCCCTCAAAACATTGTAAGTTTTGCAATGTTCTCCCAAAACTTTCCCAAAAACCCTATTCTTCACAACTCTTCCTTTCGTACAATATCATCCTAGATGATATCGAAGCTTGACATAGTATGTCAATCTTATCGATTCCTTCATATGCCACTCTGAGTTAGAACATTCACTCCGCACTATATTTTTGCTATTCTGATAGCAAAAGTATTCCTAGCACCTCATTTTAGGACATCAATCTTTTCACTACCCTTTATGATTTTGAGAAAAATCATAAAAAAATTATTTTTCTACTTATCGTCACTTTCGCTCCCTACTTGGCCGGTATAACTTAAGGATGATTTATAATCATCTTCTGGAAATGAATTAGGACGCTTTTTCATTTTAATAAGGAAATTATAAACCACCGAACCATAAGTTTATAAGTTCTTACTTACAAAGGATTGGGACGTCTCTATTTGTAAGTGACAAGTTATAAATGAGTGGTCCTAAGTATATGGCATTCTTACAAACAATTCATAATCCTTTTGTACGAAACGATTCCTTTTCTTCATCATCGTTACCTTCATTTCCTTCGGATCGTAAACTTGTTCCTCTATCTCAACCATCACTCTTACTTCAACTAAATCTCGGGACGAGATTTTCTCTTAGGAGGTGAGACTGTAACAACCCGAAACTTTCACCAAGTTTATCTATGCTTATGATATCTATCTAGCTCATTTTCTAGGGTAAAATTTTTACCTTAATCATAACCACACTATGCCTTAGCACAATTCCCACTATGCCTTAACACATTTCCCCACTATCCCTTAGCACAATTCCCACTATGCCTTAACACATTTCCCCACTATTCCTTAGCACAATTTCCACTATGACTTATTACATACCCCCTACGTATCATTACACTCACCTACTATGTAAAGTAACTTACATAGCCCCCCTAGACAACTCACATAACCACTACTGCCAAATATCACCAAGGTTACACCTTATAAACCTTATAGTATGTCAAGTCTAAGTTCTAAACATCATTTCAATAAGTATTCTATCACTCTAGTATACTATAGCTATCACAAATCTTAAACAAGCCCTATGTGTTTATTGTTATCTCTAAAGCCCTAATTTCTCTTCCAAATTAATTTGTAAGTGTTCAAGGCTTTTGTATGGATTATCTTAGCTAAATTACCTCACTAAAACCCTAGTACAACTAGTCATAGCTCATAGTACAAGTCCCTTAAGCACAGAACCCTAATTAGGTCATTTAGGCCCCGAAACTAGGTCTAAACCTTCCCGATTCTTTAGTACAAGGTACCACTACCTAGTAAATGATCCCTAACCTTAATCCTAGTCGCTAATCACTCTTAGGAACCTAATCTAAGTACTAAACCTTGATCTAAAACCCTAATCCTATACTTAACCCTAAACCTAGATTAAGCTTAAAACTAAGACTAAACTAGAACCATAACCACCTTAAGCACCTCAAGCACCTCTAGCAACCTAAAAGGCAGCTTATGCAGCTCCTTTTCATTCCTAGCAACCACCCTAGCACCTCCATAATAGCTTACAAGTTGCTTATGCACCTACTTGTAAGCTACTTGTCCTAAAATATCTTCTTTGGTTCATTCTACACTACAAACACCCTACCACCGCCAACTAGCCCTCCCCTAGCCTCTCTTAGTCACCCCCTTCTGTCCATAATCACCCCATTAAGTAAACTTGGCAAAGAATGCAAATCAAGGCCTATAAATATCTCAATACACCATTCATTCTAAACCATCCCACCATCACTTCTCCACCTTCAATCGAGATTACTAGCAGTAGCATAAGGTCCCTAAGAGTCCCTAGTATGCTAAGAATTTGAGAGAATCAAGCCTAGAAGCCCTGTCGAATTCATTTCTTGTCGAGAAACCCTAAACACCCCTAAGGACCCACTTTAGGTCAGGTAAGCCTCTATACTTGTTCAATACACTCACTAACTGTCCTAGCATAGTTATAAGACGTATTAGATCCCATAGGAACCCTTGCATAATCCTTGATCCTTAAAACTTGTTAGTTTTCATTTATAAACCCTAATTTTGCACATTCATAATATTTCATGTTATAAGCTCTTGTCATAAGCTATAAGCTGGCCTAGTTTACTTAATTAAGCTTATATTAGTTATTCATAAGCTTAGAAAACTTTTTGTTTCATAAAAATATAGTTTGCATGGAAAAGGACTAGTTTTGCAAAGTTTTCCATGCATAGGGGTACATATTGTAACTTTCTGAAAATGTTAGGTCTAAGGGCTGTTTTTGCCATTTCTTGGAAGTTATAAGTATAAGGACCTATTATGTGAAGTCTTAGAGTCTATGGATAAGTATATATATTGTTATTAACATTAAGGACTAGTTTCGTAAAAGTTTATAACCTAAGTGTAAATAGTGTCAACTTATAAAACTTAAGGGTTTAAGTGAAGTATTTACCTAATAAATAAAAGTACTGTCCTTTTTATATAATGCATGACAATAGTAGGGAGCTTCATGTGAGGGGTTTCATTTGTGTAGTTGTTTTGACGAGATTGTTGGGTTTACGAATTAAAGTGCCCTGGCTCCTCAAACGTTTACTACAATATGACCTCTGAATTATGATGGCCCGAACAGTGATACGTTTTATTTAAATCTAGTACTTAATAACATAACACAATACTAGGGAGATTCATGTGAGGGGTTTCATACCTCTGAATTATGATGGCCCAAACGGTGTTATGTTATATCTAAAATCTAATAACAACGTGACACAATAGTAGGGAGCTTCATGTGAGGAGTTATACTTCAGAAATATGATGGCCCGAAAGGTATTATGTTATAAACAACATAATACAATAGTACGGAGCTTGATGTATGGAGTTATATACTTCTGAATTATGATGGCCCAAACAGTGTTATGTTATATCTAAATCAAGTAAACCCTAAGAATACTTACTTAGGAAAACAGAGTGGTGAAAACATAGACAAACCCACTCAGACTTGAGATACACACTACACTAGGTTGCGTGAATAGGCCATCTAATATCACAACACACTTCCCTAATCCCAGGTGAGTTCATAGCCTCACTTTTTAAATGTTTACAAACCCTGTGAGGGGGATATATGCTTTAAATAGAATACAAGTCTTTTTCTTTGGTTATTGCACGGGTGTTTCCTATGCCACCATTACATAACAAAATTCATACACCATAATCACTTGCGAGTGAACGCGAGTATAGTGAGTAGATCTATTTGGAGTTTGACAACTCCTGTTGGTTTGCCCCTGTCGGGTACCAATAAGCACTATATTTGAGAACTAAACGGGTTAACCTTGGCAAGTTAATCCTTATTACGTCCCGTCATGGTTTGGTTTGCAGTGCCCATGTTAACGTGGGTTGTCATGAGCTTAGTGCAATAATACTATTTCCCCGTGATAATTGTAAATGCATTGCAATTATCACAAACACTAAATCTTCCTTGATGGGTGTAACAACTAAACCCAGTGGAACTTGTATTCAACCACTACACACTAAAACCTATGAATTCACTCAACCTTTGTGTCGACCCCTTTAAGCATATATACTAGGTAAATTGAGCAACTTATGGCACAGAGTAGCACTGGACTGGAAGGACTTTCAAACATGTTATCATTCAAACTCTATGTTTCACATTGATTTTGGGACCTCATTTTATAAAACTCTGATATTTTAAATGAATGGTAACATTATTTTCCAAAACGTCTCTTTTGAGTCATTTTCTATTACTGTGACTATGTTTCCATGAGGTAGTACCCCAGATCTAGCATTCGATGCTATCTGTGAAAATGGGGGTGTTACAGTATAGCAAAACGTGTCATAATTAAACCCTACGATTAACATAAGGAGAACATCTTAACTGTTTTGCACCTCAAACTAAGTTGACTCCTGAACAAATATTTTGGTCATTAGACATGGAAAAAAGAAAGACCAAAGAACTTCATGCCAAAATTCCTCTCTTTATGAAAATAGCTACAACAACGGTGTACCCTCCCAATACACCCATGCACTTGGTGCCTTTAACTCTTCCCACAAAATGTAAAACTCTTATTAGCATCTACGTTCTTTGTCAAATGTTTGCCGATTTTGATAAAACATGTAAGAAGAGAATTACACCAACGGGAATTACTGAAGGGGAAAGGGGATTTAAAAAACCAAAAAGTGTTACTTAACTGAGGTTATTCCATTTTTTAAACTTATCAAAGAACATTTTGAGGGCATGCAAAAAACCCTTGAAAATGAATTAAAAGTGATGAAAGAAGTGTTTAAAAATGTGAAAAACGAGGGAAAACAAAATGCGATTGATCTTAAATGCTTTGAAATTGAAAAAAAAATATTCTCATCACGAATGAGAATTTGATTGCTAGGTGTATTGCAAAGGATGTATTTTATACTGCTACTAATTCTGCATTATTTGCCTGTCAATTTCGTGAGATGTTTATTGCATTGAATGTTTCACAGAATCGTGTTGTTGAGCTTGAGGGGGAGAATTTAAAGTTGCTTAACAAAATTCAAAATGATGATCATGATAACATGGTCAAGCATTTGTTTAAATTAGAGGTTGAAAATCTAAATTTGCAACTAAAATATCAACACCTAGAAGAAAGAAACAAAACGTGAAATGCCAAGACATTGTTGGATGCTCCTGAATTTGATGCATTTTTTGAATTAAGTAAACGTGATGAAAAGATTCATGCTCATATGAACACGATTCAAAAACTGAAATCACAAATCGCTCAATTAAAGTCATATAAGAGCGATGTGATTGGAACCCAAAACCCATAGTCTCTAGATTCTTAAAACTTTCAATATCAAGACATCATTAACAAACTGCAACATAAAAATGATTGTTTTCAAGCTGAAAATTGAAATGTAAAAAGGCTTTACAAATAGTTTTATGACTCAATTAAGGTCACACGTGATAAACACAATGAGAAGATAACGTATTTGAATAAAGAGATTGAGAATCTAAAGACTCAGGTGAAAGGGAAAATGCCCATTACAACTTATAATAATGTTGTTCCGAAGGTTACTGCTTGTAGTAAGAATGCAATTGATGTTGTGCCTATTCCTCATCCCTTAGAAACAATAGGGTAGATCAACAAGTATATCTTACTCCCCTTAAGTATAGCCTAGACACCCTTCGTGAGATCGCTGAAGAAGGCAGAATAGAAAAACCTCTTGATAGTACAATTAGTGATGCATGCTTTCTCACTAAACGATCTCAGGGACTCCTAGAGTTTGTCATTGGCACTTGTCCTAAAATAGGTAACCACCAAGATAGATTGTGTGCATCTTCCTTGACGATTAAGAATAAGCATGTAACCTTTGATGTACCCCTGGAAACTACAGATCCCAACACATCAAAAGATGATCAGCAACCGGAAGTGAAAAAGACTAAGGTTCCCATAAGTCATTCTATGGGAGTTAACAGTGACACTAAAGCTAGCGAGTCAAAACCTAGGAGAAATATAAAGAATTATAGGACCTCTCCAGCTAAAAGTGTTCCTAAGAAGAAAGTAGAAAATCACATGAGGACCAATAAGTCTGATTTGAGCATAAAGAACCATAATTGAAATCCTAATTCACTTTGCAAAACATGTAATGAATGTTTAATTTCGGATAATCATGATAAATGTGTTGAGAAATTTTTGAAATCATTCAACAAACCCCCATTTAAGAAAGTTTAGAGTGCTAGACAAATTAAGCAATCCTGGAAACCTACAGGGAAAATGTTTACCAATGTGGGCTTTCAGTGGAAGCCCACGGGCTGAAAATTCACACTAGGCGAACATTGCCCTTTAACGAGGATTGCCATGCCTAGAGTAGTGCCTGTTAAGGAATGGAAGCCAATTGGTAGATTTTTCCCTTTAGATGTAAAATGCCCTTTAACTACGTCCATCGTATCTACTAGTGTTGCCCCTACTGTTAAAACCAAGGCACCTATGGTTTCAGCAGCTCCTGAGATGGTTTGCACTAACCAACTGGAACCCAACTTAAATTAGGGATCTGGCACTCCAAACTCTCTTTTTTTCATCTGTTTTCAAATACAGGTCGTACATATCGTCCTTTGACATTTGGACTCAGGCTGCTCATAACATATGACCGGGGATCGCTCACAGCTCAAGAATTTCATGAATAAGGTTATCGACACAGTTAGATTCAGCAATGACCATTTTGAGGCAATTATGGGTTATGGAGATTATGTTTTTGGTGACAGTGTAATTTCCAGGGTATACTATGTGGAAGGACTTGGTCACAATTTGTTTTCTCTGGGTCAATTTTGTGATTCCAATCTCGACATTGTCTTTAGAAAACACACATGATTCTTTAGAAACCTGGATGGTGTAGATCTCCTTAATGATAGTCATGGCACTAACTTGTACACCATTTCTATTGAAGACATAATTTGGTCCTCTCTTATTTGCTTGCTATCTAAAGTCTCCAAGAACAAATAGTGGTTGTGGCACCGTAGTTTAAATCACTTGAACTTTGGTACCATCAATGAGCTTTCTCGCAAGGATCTAGTACAAGGTTTACCCAAATTAAAGTTCGACAAAGATCATCTTTGTTCGGCTTGTCAACTGGAAAAAAGCAAGAAGCATACCCACAAACTCAAATTAAAGTTCAACAAATATGTTCTTGTGATAATCAACGACTACTCTCGGTTTACATGGGTAAAGTTTTTGAGAACCAAGGACGAAACTCCAGAGATTATCATCAAACTTATCAAATAGTTGCAAGTAAGACTCAACAAAACCGTCCGAATCATCCGCACAGACAATGGAACGAAGTTTGTTAACAAAAAACTCACTCAATATTATGAAAGTATTAGCATCACTCACCAGAAAAGTGTTCCACGCACTCCTCAGCAGAACGACATTGTTGTAACATGAAATCGTACCCTGGTGGAAGCTGCACGAACCATGCTAATATTTTCTAAGGCACCGATGTTTCTTTGGGCGGAGGCTATTGCTACTGCTTGTTACACCCAAAACCGATCCTTGATACATCCTCTCTACAAAAAAACTCCATATGAACTGATCCATGAAAAGAAACTAGATCTCTCCTTCCTATGTGTGTTTGGTGTTTTATGTTCTCCTACAAATGAAAGTCAAGATCTGGGAAAGTTAAAAGCAAAAGCTGATATTGGATTCTTCGTTGGTTATGCACCTAATCGCAAGGATAATAGAATCTGCAACAAACAAACCCGATTAATCATGGAAACTATTCATGTGACATTCGATGAGCTGACTGAGCAAACGGCTCCTAAACATACAAGTTCTGGACCTGCACCTAATCTTTTGTCTCCTGGACTAATTAGTTCAGGTCTTATACAATATTCCATGCCTGCAGTACCTTATGTAAATCCTACAAGTGAGGATTTGAAGAGTTTTTTTGATCCCATATATGATGAATATTTTGAGCCACCAACTGTTGACACTCCTGTATCACCAGTTGATGTAGCTCCTACTCCAAACAATTCAAGTGGTCCATCTACTTCTGTCTCAATTGATCAAAGATGCACCATCTGCAAGTCAGTCACCTTCATCATCGAATCTTCAATCTCCTTCCGTACATCAAAGCACTGCAGTAGACAATTCTTTAGAAGTAAACTCTTTTGCTCCACATGTAAATACTCTGTTCAAAAACTTATTTGCTCTGGAATATCCTTCTGAGGCATCTTCTTCAGGAGATCTTAACACTACTACATCAGTTCCCTACCTTCAACCACATGAACATCTCTAAAAATGGACCAATTAACATCCGATTGATAACATGTTTGGGAATCCCTCTCGACCAGTGTCCACAAGAAGGCAACTTGACACCGTTTCCTTGTGGTGCTTTGATGCGTGGGAATCGCAACAGGCTTTACCTCTCGAGGGATCTCGAGAAGCTTACAACCCCCACCAGGCAGTGTACCTGATCGTTGTAGTATAGTATAGTGACAAGTACCGGGGGATTGATCGTTCAGCTTAGGAATAGTGTCGCTAGGATTAGAAAGCCTAAATTACTAGTTCTAAAGGTGAGGGATGATTATTTTTGTGTTTTTATATTTTTTAGAAAGCAATTAAAATATCGGTTTTTGGAAGAGTGGGCGGAATTAGTTGCTATTCAACTAACCCAAAACTAAGATGTAATCAAAATAAAATACAAAAAAATAAAAATAAACTAATTTATATTAAGGTTGTGAGCAGTAATTGGAGAAAATGTGTTTACTTAGATTTCACTACTCCCTAGATATCTTTTACACGTTAATTACTTGTTATAATTGCATAGATGACGGATTGTATTCCTTAATACCATTCATGGGGTGGCATACATAACTCCCCAATTCTATGAGCTCTTATCTCTTCCTACACCATGCCCAGCACAACTATAGGGATTGTAAACAGTGGCTCATGCATTAAATACAACCAATAAAGACCTAGTACGCCTCGGTTCATGTTTCTTAAGACGTTCAAGCATGTTACCATTTGGAGATCTGCCAGTTTTCTTAAGCCTAACATATAAAATCATTCATCCAAGACAAGAATAAACAAGTAATCAACACATAATCAATATCTAGGTTTCATTAGATCTAAGCAAACACAAAAGAGATCTAGCCTAGCATAATGGAATTGAGACAATAACAAGATATAGACAACCAACACATAGACATATTGATTGAATTAGAAGAACACTTATCTCAATTACAATGCAAGGTATCAAGGGTTCGGAACCCTTGAAAAACCTGTAAAAATTGCACCAAAATCGTCTTTAGGGTTTCTCCAAAACTTCTCTTTTAATGTGAAAAACTAGAAAACTATATATAGGAAAATCGGGGTGACGGCGTCAAGAACAAAGGGGTGACGCCGTCATCTCGCCGGTAAATACTTCCTCGGACGGCCTTGATCTACTTCTGACGCTCTGCGTGACGCCGTCATGAGCTACGGATTTTAATTCTTGAGGTTTGACGCCGTCATGGGTTAACTCTTGACGCCTTCATGTACTGTTCCAGCATGGAAAATTGAGACTTTGCCGTTTTCTTCACTTTTATGCTCCAAAAACGTCCAAAATGGCTTCTTTTCCAGAATTTACTCTCCAAGTACCTAAAATCACAAAAGGAACGATTTAGGGCAATATTTGATCAAATAAATTCGGATTCGGGCTTAAATGACCCCCTAAAAACGGATCATTTTTCGCCTCATCATATACCCTTACACTTGAGATTTGCTTGTCCTCAAGCAAATGCGCTTTTATTCTACTCAAAAGACAAGTTAGGGGTCATTTAACACTAATATAAAAGTAATTACAACAAATAATCGTTCCACTAAAGACCAATAGACAAGCACGGAGGTCATACACTAGCACCTCACAAATAGTGTTTAGATACTCACATCTCTCGGGTGTAATAAAGTAATATAACATTATGGAAATGGAAGATATCTCTCACTACCTGTCATAGCAAAATAGATTACCATAGGCTTGGGAAAGGATCAAACCTCCACCACATGGCGTAAGCACCTAGGATAAACTATCAAAGAGGTCTTTTAAAGGGTTGTAACGTTAGGTATAGGGATATGAATTACACGGTTTTGTTGGATAAAGGAAGTTTTACTGGTGGCGAGTTAACAATCTTAGTTAATTACATGTACAATATGGCGTTGCTAAGCCAAGACTAGACTCGACTTAAGCTAATAAATGAAAAATAACAAAAACATAAAATGAACATAGAATGAAACGGGATGGTAGTCCGTATGTTTTTTCTCTTTTTCCTTTTTTTTCTATTTTTTTTTCTTTTTCCTTTTTTTTCGATTTTTTTTTTTTTTTTTTTTTTTTTTTTTTTTTTTTTTTGCATACACTCTTACCCTACCATCCAAAATAATACATCATAGGGGATTGAGCATTCCCCTTAGACTTGAATCTTTACATACTTTACATTAAACTAAACTAATGACTCGAACTAAGATAACTAAAACACTTGGAGCACTTTTAAGATTAACGTACATATGGGGGTAATAAATGATGTTCTTTCCCATTACTCCATAAACAAGTACTTACCCATGAGTCCCAATCGTCCCAAAACAATATGTACAAGGATATGACTCGACTTAGCAACCATGTAATCAATTAGAAAGTTAACTTAGGGTTTAACAAATAACAATAATGCACTAAAAATGAGCGCATACACGGAAGGCTAAGGCGATTTGGGTGTACATTTAAGTGGGGTGTAACAAATTCTTCCTTTAAGTAAGATGCTTAAAATTAGAAACGAAAAGATAGGCTCGGAGGGGTGTACTAGGGGTATCGTGTACTAAAAATGAGTACAACGCTAAGGGTGTGGGAAAAATTAGTTGACTTAAGTAGTCAAGTAATATGACTTAAATGGTCAAGTAATCATGATACGGGTTTAACACAAGGGAGATCCTAATGCCTCTTATCATGTAGTAAATCCTACCACACGAATGTAGTCTCACTAGCGGTCTCGGGATGCATCACTAACGCAAGTTCTAGAATCTAAATGCTACCGGTACACTCATAAGCACTAATAGTAAATGCTTTTCCTATCAAATCTAAAGGCGAACCTCACAATTTTGGGTGGAAAATTTTTCTGAATACACGGTTATGTGCTAGTCATACAATCTCCTATCCATGAGACGCTTGCTATGGCTAAAGTTTCACTCCTAAATGTTGTAAAAAATTTTAAATTTGGCGCTAAAATTGCACTAACAAGTATTTCTCATAGTCTTATTACACATCTACTATCAAACAAAACAAACTCAAGCGAAAGTGCATATGTAAGGTATCATCTTTTTACCCTCCCCTTACACTTAAGATGAACATTGTCCCCAATGTTCAAGTAAAGAATGTAAAAGTGAAAAAGTAAAGAGAATGAAATCAAATACTCCCCTGATTCGCTCGGTATGGATTATAGGTTGACAGGTTAAATATTCCTCCAAGAAAATGAACAATCAAAGCTTCCCTTCCAGAATATAAATCATCTTCTTGTCATACATAACCTGTAAAACCTGACAAAAATAGACAAGACAACCTCGCATAAAATCGGCGGCATCCTATATAAGTTACTAAATCCTAGAAAACAAAGTAAGATATAATGCTTGTGGAATGAAGTTTGCAGATTTCCTGGAGATTATAAAACTTAATAATTCACAAAAACCATAAGACTCCGTTAGAAAAACAAAACCGGTAAAATTTCCAGATTTTTAACTCCTGACGCCGTCAAGAGTAAACCTCTGACGCCGTCAGAATGGACCTGCAGAAATTCTTATGTTAAGTTTCCGGAAAATTTCTGGAAAAACTTGGTTCTACTTCCTGGAAAATCCTGCAAAACTTCATTATGACTCAATACAAGCATTTGACTCTAACAAATACGAATATACATGCTCATTTAATATTGTGGAGAATCATGATCGGTTTGTTTCTTAAAAACATATTTGGGGTTTCCCCTTACACTTATCTTTTGCAAAAATACTTTTAGGTTGGAGTTAAGACTAAGCCAAAACAACATAGTAAAGTATTTCCACATTTTAATTGAGAAACATGATCAACCAGCAATAAAAAATAAAACATGCATACGGAAGCAAATAACAAACAAACAATTAAAATCACACAAAACATGGGTTGCCTCCCAAGAAGCGCTTTTCTTTATTTACGAGTCTTGTAGCTAGACTCAAGGCTACGGGTTACTACGTGATACGGGTGAGTTCCTCATTGAGGACATCTTTGGGGTCAAACTTAGGTTTCAACTTCCTATCGGTTTCCTTAGTGTGGTATGACCTTTCAAACTTTTCTCCATCCGGATCATACAAAGTCATTCTAATATGCCATGACCCATCACCTTCTTTAGGTGGCTTGTCCCACCTCCATTTACACTTATCTCCCTCTCTTTTCCATTTATTCCTTTCAATGTTAATGGGTATTACACTTAATAACTCAATCATCTTCCTAAAGACTAAGGGGTCCTCAAAGGGGTCTAGCTCTTCATCTCTAGCTATGAGTTGTTCTACCAAATGTGTCTTTTCAACAAAGTCTTTTTCTAGATAGAATGGGCATTGAGGTCCTATAAAGTTCCTTTCTATCCAAGGTCCATATCTAGACGGTCTCCTATTCATCTCTACCCAATGCGGTGTCGGTTTATCATCACAATCATAACTATGCTTCTTTACATCGTACACCGACCAAGTATCACCTTCACCTACCGCTATCTTAGACTCCTTACAATCTATCATGGCGCTAGCGGTTGCTAAAAATCCTCTTCCTACCAATGATGGGCATGTAGTGTCACTAACCATGTCTAGGACGTGAAAATCCGCTAATATAGTTAACTTTCCTATGTGAACAACTACATCCTTAATCATTCCAACCGGGTGGGCGATACTCCCATCCGCTAGCCCTATCAATACCTCCGTTTCCTCTAACTTTCCTAGCTTAAGAGCGGTGAATAAGGATAGGGGAATCAAGTTGAGGCTTGACCCTAAATCGGCTAGTGTGTCGAAAGCTTCGGATCTTCCTATCTTACAAGGCAAAACAAATATACCCGGATCATCAAGCTTTTTAGGCAACTTGTTTTGAACGAAGGCGGTCCCATTTTTACCTAGCTTACACTTCTCATATTTTTCTAGGAGGGCACTATAGTAAGGAGCACGCGCTAAGACATCAATGACGGGGCGTTCAAGGTGAAGCTCTTTGAATTCATCGTCAAGGTCTTGCGTAGGAGGTGTTTCAACCATGCTTTTGACCGGCTCTATAGTGGGTGTTTTATTTGATTGGTCCTTTTGGGGAACTTGGTTTTGTTTGAAGCACGTGCTCGTTGATTTAACCGAGTAGTATTGTGGACACGAAGTAGGTGATGAAACTGAGGATATGGAATTAACGGTTAGTTTCGGATTCTTGACCTTGTTGCTTGGGAGTGCTCCCATTTCTCGGTCATTGAGAACTTTCAACAATGCATCAATTCTAGTGGTCATCTCGCTTTGCTTTTGTTTGAAATCGGCTTCAAACTTAGATATGCGAGCTTCTTGAGATGCCATGAACTTTGACATCAATCCTTCAAGATTGTTGGTACTACCATAGTTGTTAGAAGGATTGTTGTTGAAAGTACGGTTGGATGGTGGACCGTTTGGTTGGTAACGATTAGGCGGATTAGAAGAATTGGGTTGATTTTGTTTCCACCTAAGGTTTGGGTGATTTTTCCATGAGGGGTTGTATGAATCACCGTAAGGGTTTGGCTCGGGCTTGAAAGTGTACCACTTATCTCCCGCTTCGTCGGTACGCGTGGATACGTAGTCCGCAAAAGCTGTTCCGGGGAGTTCCACACAATCACGAGTGTCATGGGGACCACTACATAATTCGCATAAAGAAGTGATTTTGTTCACTTGACTTGAAGGCTTAGGAGCATCGTAAGATTTCATGAGAAACTTGACTTGGTCCTCAAGTTCCATGATCCTACGGTCGGGAGTGCTAGAATTGTTCGAAGGCAAAGATATTGCCTTGACCGTTTTGTTCAAGTCACGGGGATCATTCCAACTTTCGTTGTCATAGAGTGCAAGATCTTCTATGAGTTCCCATGATTGTTCCGCACTAAGATCACGTAGCTTACCACCGGCTGATTGGTCAATGGCTCACCTCGTGGAGATGTCGATATGGTCATAAAAAATTTGGACTTGGAGCCAAAGATCTATGCCATGATGAGGGACTTTTTGGAGTAAGTCCTTGAAACGAGTCCATGCTTCATAAAGAGATTCATTTTGACGTTGTTGGAACATCAAGATGTCATTCCTAAGCTTAGTAGTTCTCCCCGGTGGGAAAAATTGAGCAAGGAAACGAGTGGTGAGATCATCCCATGTGGTGATGGATCCCGCGGGTAAACGCTCAAGCCATTGACTAGCTTGATCCCGTAGAGAGAATTGGAATAGGCGTAAACGGGTAGTCTCTCTAGTTTCAACACCTAGGTCTATGGAATCTACGATTTTGAGAAAGTCCTTAAGATGTTGGTTTGGATCTTCGGAACGAAGTCCATGGAATGCACATCCGCTTTGCACCAACCGGATGGTGTCGGATCGTAAGGGGGTCACATTGGCTCCGGTGAGCTCAATGGTGTTTTGGTAGCCTTGGTGGCTAGGTCGGGAATACTCTCCTAAGGTTCGGGGCCTAAGGGGTTCTAATGGTGGGTTTTGTTGTGGTGGGATAACGGGTTCAAAGATGTTACCACCTTCCATGATGTCGGATGGTAAAGAGTTACGAACAAAAGCACGAAGAAATAAGATAGACTAAAGAAGACCTAAAAATAAAAATAAGATCTTACTAGAAAGGAATCTAGCAAGTAGACCTAATAAAAAGAAATTCAAACCTAGACAATAACTATTCCCCGGGCTGCGGCGCCAAAAACTTGATGCGTGGGAATCGCAACAGGCTTTACCTCTCGAGGGATCTCGAGAAGCTTACAACCCCCACCAGGCAGTGTACCTGATCGTTGTAGTATAGTATAGTGACAAGTACCGGGGGATTGATCGTTCAGCTTAGGAATAGTGTCGCTAGGATTAGAAAGCCTAAATTACTAGTTCTAAAGGTGAGGGATGATTATTTTTGTGTTTTTATATTTTTTAGAAAGCAATTAAAATATCGGTTTTTGGAAGAGTGGGCGGAATTAGTTGCTATTCAACTAACCCAAAACTAAGATGCAATCAAAATAAAATACAAAAAAATAAAAATAAACTAATTTATATTAAGGTTGTGAGCAGTAATTGGAGAAAATGTGTTTACTTAGATTTTACTACTCCCTAGATATCTTTTACACGTTAATTACTTGTTATAATTGCATGGATGACGGATTGTATTCCTTAATACCATTCATGGGGTGGCATACATAACTCCCCAATTCTATGAGCTCTTATCTCCTCCTACACCATGCCCAGCACAACTATAGGGATTGTAAACAGTGGCTCATGCATTAAATACAATCAATAAAGACCTAGTACGCCTCGGTTCGTGTTTCTTAAGACGTTCAAGCATGTTACCATTTGAAGATCTGCCAGTTTTCTTAAGCCTAACATATAAAATCATTCATCCAAGACAAGAATAAACAAGTAATCAACACATAATCAATATCTAGGTTTCATTAGATCTAAGCAAACACAAAAGAGATCTAGCCTAGCATAATGGAATTGAGACAAGAAAAAGATATAGACAACCAACACATAGACATATTGATTGAATTAGAAGAACACTTATCTCAATTACAATGCAAGGTATCAAGGGTTCGGAACCCTTGAAAAACCTGTAAAAGTTGCACCAAAATCGTCTTTAGGGTTTCTCCAAAACTTCTCTTTTAATGTGAAAAAATAGAAAACTATATATAGGAAAATCGGGGTGACGGCGTCAAGAACAAAGGGGTGACGCCGTCATCTCGCCGGCAAATACTTCCTCGGACGGCCTTGATCTACTTCTGACGCCCTGCGTGACGCCGTCATGAGCTACGGATTTTAATTCTTGAGGTTTGACGCCGTCATGGGTTAACTCTTGACGCCTTCATGTACTGTTCCAGCATGGAAAATTGAGACTTTGCCGTTTTCTTCACTTTTATGCTCCAAAAATGTCCAAAATGGCTTCTTTTCCAGAATTCACTCTCCAAGTACCTAAAATCACAAAAGGAACGATTTAGGGCAATATTTGATCAAATAAATTCGGATTCGGGCTTAAATGACCCCCTAAAAACGGATCATTTTTCGCCTCATCATGCTTTCATAATTCCATCCAAAACCGAAGCCAAAAGATTTCAAGAATGCCATCTTTGAAGACAATAGGTTTAATGCGATGAAAGAAGAGATTCAGAATTTCGATTAACTTGATGTATGGGAATTGGTACCATGATGTGTGCTTATCCACACATCCTTTTTAGACCTAAAATCAGACCAAATACACCAAATACTAACCAAATATGCCAAGAGAATGTATGTTTTTATATTTGTGTATGTGTAGGTACGGATATGTGAAAAATGGACAAAAACAAAGCCAAAACCAACAAAAACGAGCACGAGAATGGAAAAAGGTTAAAAGCCGAGGCCGGGGATGTGTTTTATAAGCCGGAATCATATTTATATGCTTAACTATATACAAATATATTTGGAATGCGTTATTGTGTCTTGTAGGTAAAAGGGTTCGAATACGAAGAAAAATGGTGATTTTCGTTAGATTCTTGATGATGTTTTCGCGTTTTACGAGGTTCCGACGAAGTCAAAAATATTCCACGATCATACCATTGGAAAGAGCACGAAAAAACGAGTCCGACAGTATTTTCATATACTATTGACCATTCTCTAAATGACCCGGACCAAAAGTTATTTGAACCTTTTTATAAGGAAAATCTGGACTGGGCATCTTGCTATTTAAAAAGAACCAAACACACCATTAGATTGAAAGTATGCTCCAGCGCAGGTGGTAGCATGATTGGCCTGAAACAGTCAGATAATATCAACCAAGTAATGGTCAACAAGGTCAAACAGCTTAGGCCAATACTCCGTGGAGTTTAGTGTTTCCCCGGATCGTTAGATCCCAACGAGGCGTGAAATTTGAAATAAAACGACTTCGAGATCAGGTGAATTGAATAGGAAAAGGGTTTAAGTGATTGTACTACTGAAATATAAGTGTGAATAGCTTTAATAAGCTATATCAACTAATATGTAAAATCAGATAAGTACAAGTGGAAAGGGACTGAAAAACGTAAACGTTTAATAATTAAACGTAAACAAAAACAACTTTAACTATAGTAGGAGTTTGCAAGCCTTAGGGGCTTAAATGCAAATTAAATAAACTTGAAATATTTATTTTAATATTACTAATTTATTTAAAATTTAATAAAACCTAAAAAATGTAAAAAGATATAAAATATACGTTTATATTTAAGTAAATGTAAGCGTACGAAATTTAAATGTGAATTCTGTAAAATATAACTTCCACAAATATGAAAATTATATCTTTGGAATCCTAAACTTATTAGAAAATTATTAGAAAATTAAAATTATTTTTGTAACTATTTAATTAATTATTATTATTTAATAACTATTTTTAATTAGTTAATAATTCACTAATAAATAGAAAAATGTAAAATAAGTCTACAAATATAAAATTAAAATTTCTAAAAGTCTAAAATATTATAAAACTTATTTTAAAACTAAAATTATATTTTTCACACTATTTATCTATTTATTATTAATTAATTATTATTTAATTATTATTTAACTAATTATATTGATTTAAATTATTATAAATACTAAAAAGACTTAGATAATTATGAAAATTTTTATATATCTAATTAACCATCACAGGAATCCTAAAAAATTATAAAAAGTTTATATTATGTATTTTTAATCTAATTTACCAATTATTATTCTATTTATTAATTAATTATCAATTAAACTAATTATATTATTAAAAATAGAAAATGAACAGTATAAATCCTAGAAAAATTTATAAAATTGTTTTACCTTATATAAAAGCTATAAAAATTATAAATACTATGTGGTAATTTATAAAATATAATTATGCTATTTAATTCTTATTTATTAATTAATTATTAATTTAACTAATATTAATTCTAAATATTACCAAATGACAAAGGAAAATTCTGGAAAAATTTATAAAAATACTTTAACATTATAGAGATTTATTGAAAATATAAAAATACAGAAGTGCTTATAAATAAGCTAAAAAAGAAAATTAAATAGATAATTTCTATTAAATTGAAGCTATCACTATAATTAAGTTTGTCTTTTTCTAGTTTTTCTTTTATAAAACAAACAAAATACTTAAAATAAGAAACTTTTGTAAAGGAAATTAATTTATAGACTCAGAATAAGCACTAAGAGTGCTTATTACCAAAATAGTTGACCAAGTTTGACCAAAGAAGGAATTAAGAACAAATGGACTTATGTGGGGTCCACAAGGATGAAACCTGGTACAAATAAGTTGTGTGGATGATAGTAAGCAAAAATTACTCAAATAAGATGGCCAAATAAGCTAGGAATCCAAAATAAGCACTAGCTTATTTTGAATCTGAGACAGAATAGGGACAGATTTAGGAGGCCAAATTAAGTGGGTCCCAGTGATGTACAGGTCATACAAAGGGTCAATTGTTGAACCCTGGTAGGAGGGGGGTTGTAAGAACCAAAATTGGGACTAGTGGGACCACTGTGGTGGTCACAATCAACCACCAAAGTGGTGGTGATGATGGTGATGGACTGTGTGGCAGGGCATCATCTTGCCCTGCAAGTGTTTTCCAGGGGTATTTTAGTCAACAAGAAAAAATCACAAAAATATGAAAAACATGTAAATCACAAGTTCAACTGATAGACTAAATACCCTAGCAATTTCAGACCTTAGATCATAATACAAAAATCACAAATATTCACGCCATTTTGGAGATTTTCTTCACAAGTACTTTTTGACTTTTTCTAATTTTTAGCTAGGTTGACTTATATGAAGTTTGATTGATCCTAGCTGATTAAATATGATATAATAAGCCAAAGTAAAGCTGATTTAGGCTTAATCTACTGGTTATGAGCTTAAGTGAGTGCTTATGGTACTCAAATCCTTACATAGTTAACTGTGGAGGGATTTTTCATATGATTTTGACTTTTGTTGAAAGTAACCAAAAGATTTATGACTTATATGACCTATGTATACCTAATGGGACATGTAGCAAAAAGAAGTAACCCAATAATCCCACTGAGAATCAATGAAATCCACAGAACCAAACACTCCTTAAATTGACTATGGTGGGAGTTTTTCAAAGCAAATGATCAATACAATCCATGAAACTGATTCCCAGAGACATAATATGTTGTAATAAACTTATATGATCACACAAATACCAACAATTACAACTAAAACTCAGATTTCCACCCTATGCTAATATTGACTGAAATTTGCAATTCTTAACAATCCTTGATTCTTACAAACAACAATGCAATTTTAAGTGATATTACAGCTAAACAACTTTAATTAAGCATAAAAGAAACAACAATTAATCTAATAAGAACTTTATATAGTAAATGGTACAAATTAGAATTTATAACTCACAATTTTGCCCAATGCTCAAAGATGATGAACTAGAAACCACGTATCCATCCTAATTCCTCCCCTGAGGATCTAAACCAAATATTCCAAGCCTCCTTGCATCCAAATCATCTCTGAATCCAGATTTCAAAACCAAATCTACCCAGTTTGACTTTTGTTGACCACTTTGTTCTTTTGAGTATTTCTTAGTTAAACTGAATTTTAGGTTACTAGAAGCCTTTATAAAGCTTCATGGGAGCTTAAGTGACCTATTTCAGTCCTTAACATCAACTAAGAACATCAATTAAGTGTAATGAGATTTTGGAAATTTGAAACTTGCATTAAACTGAATTCATACATAAAAACAGAAATTGATTATTGAAATAGGTTCACATACACTTAAGAACATTAAACAAAGTACTTGAAAGCCAAAAATTACACTGGAAATTAGAAGATATTTAAGTCGACATACATTTTTACTAAATTAAACTAGGTACCACTCTACATTGCTTCCCTCTTCAATTATATAGATATTTCTGCTTTCCAGATGTCCACTGAGCAAATCCCACCACTCCTGAGCCATTGATTAGGTCAGAATCATCCTAGCCGTTTAAATCCATTTTGGCGCCAAAAGTTTATACGTGGCATTGGAGCAGATTGAGAGTAATTAAGGATTCTTGGTGGTATTAGGAGGTGGCAGGGAGACAATTGAGATATTATTTGAAGCAAGTTGGGGGCTTAGGTTGAAAACAGAGGTTTGTGAGGGAGGATGGAGTGTTGAGTGGTGGGGAAGCATTAATTGGGGAGTGGGTTGAAATGATGAGGGTTAGTAGCCAGCTGGGGTTGTGAGGTGGTGGTGAAGAGGTGGCAATACCACCTGGTTTTGGGGAAGAAGGGTGGAGGTGAGGACGGTGTACAGTAAGGATGGTTTGGGGAAGAAGGGTCAACGAGGGGTCAAACCCCCGTTTTATTAAAGGGGTGTGGACTGGGCTAAGTTTTGGGCCAAGGAAAAAGAAAAGGGGGTTGGGCTGGGTATAGGTTTGGACTGGATTGGATTTTGGGGTTTATAATAAAACAAAGGGTCCGGTTTGGTTAAGGTTTACACAAGGACCACTTTTGTAATTTTTACAAAAATAGAGGGACTGATTTTGTAATTTCCCAAAGTAGTTACAAGTACTATTTTTGTCATTTATGAAAAACCCAAGGACCAAAGATATATTTTTTTATTATTTTCAAATACCAGGGACCTTTTCTGCCAATTCCACAAACTCCAGGGACCAAACTTGTAATTTTCTGAAAGTTGAAGGGTTTAACTTGTAATTTCTCAAAAGTTATCATAAGGTCCATTTTTGTCATTTAATAATAGTACAAGGCTTATTTTTCATATTTTTCCATTTACAAAACCTTAAGGACTATTTTTGACATTTTTCAAACTTGAGGGACTAAAGTTGCCATTTTGCAATTTTTAACTTTAAAGGACTATATTTGACAACTTATGAATCCCTAAGGACCTTTGATGATACATTTCATGTTTTTGATTTACCAGGGACTAGTTTTGACACTTTTTCAAAGTTCAGGGACTGAAACTGTAAATTATGTGAAATGTTTTGTTTTTCATCAGTTTTCAATCCTTTTGCATAAAAACACAATCCAGGGATATTTTATGTATTTTAAGGCATTCCTGTGTGTTTTCATATGTTTTTGCAGTTTAAATGTAACAGAAATGATGAGTATTTACACACTCATCAATCCCCCACACTAAACTATTGCTAGTCCCTAGCAATCTTTTTAGAAAAATTTAATGGATTTTTACTCTTTACCAAAAGCCATCACTTCTGGAGTAGCTAGGTGTAAGAACTGTGGCACACCTGATAACCGTGTGATTTTTAGCAAACCACCAGCTGTCAACGGATTTGATTTGTCTTTACCAAAAGCCGTTTGCTTCTGGACTAGCCAACTCTTGATGGAATAGTCAACATCTTGGAGAGCTGATTACCAATTATGGTTTTTCCACTGCCTTTACCACAAGCCATAATCTTGCGGGCTAGCCAACTCATTCGCTTTTTAGGATATGGCGAGTTGAGGTACCATACAATTTTGGGCAAATTGCAAGCCATCAACGGTTTTGAGATATCTTTACCAAGAGCCGTTTGCTCCTGGATTAGCCAATCCTTATGTGGGTTAGACATGGCGGACTGATAACCATTTATTGCATTTCTAAGTGTGAAAAAACTTTAAATTTTGATCAAATGAGGGTGCTTGATGGAACATGTGTTTGAATTCGTGAGAATCCCCCCCCCCCCCCCACACACACACTTAGAAATGAATATTGCTCTCAATATTCAAAACACCGGGTGTTAAACCGATACTTAGAACGTAAGAAGGAAATATTAATAACCTTTATTTTAGGCTATTTACATCTTTTTTTTTTTTTTTTTTTTTTTTCAAGATATATACATATATACAACATGTGGGGCATCTCCCCCACACTAGGGTGGTAGAAAAGAGAAAGAAATTAGAAATATGAGTGAAAACCCATTTTGCTACTGTTTTTGATTACCGAGTCGCTAGCTTGACTCAACCTCGAATTGATTTGTCCATGGGGAAGCTACTGTTTTTGTTAACCGAGTCGCTAGCTTGACTCGATCCCGAATTTAATTGTCCTTGGGGAAAGTTTGGAGATCCGGGACAACCATGTTTGGTATGTCCTCTCCAAAGTAGTGTTTCACACGATGGCCATTTACTTTAAAACATGGACCGTCATTTTGAGATAACTCAACGGTACCATATGGATAAACCTTAGTGATAGTAAATGGACCAGTCCAACGGGTTTTTAATTTACCCGAGAAGATCTTTAATCTAGAATTAAAGAGAAGTACTCGATCACCAACGTTAAAAACGCGGTTCTTTATTTTTGAGTCATGAATTCTCTTTGTTTTTTCTTTATAGATTAAAGAGTTCTTGTAAGCCTGATCACGTAGTTCATTTAATTCATTCATTTGAACTTTTCTGTGATCACCCGCAATTTTGAGGTCAAAGTTGGCATGTTTCAATGCCCAGTAGGCTTTGTGCTCAAGTTCCATCGGTAGATGACATGTCTTTCCGTACACAAGCTTGTAAGGTGTACACCCAATAGGTGTTTTATAAGCTGTACGAAAAGCCCATAGTGCGTCATCTAATTTATCCGACCAGGCAGCACAGTTTTCACCAACAGTCCTCTCAAGTATCCTTTTGATACCACGGTTTGAAACCTCCACTTGCCCACTTGTTTGTGGGTGATACGCGGTAGAAAGACGGTGAGTTACACCATACTTTTGCATGACTTTATCAAATTTGTCATTGCAGAAATGCGTACCACGATCACTTATGATAGCACGTGGAGTTCCAAAACGGGCAAAAAGAGATTTAAGGAATTTCACTACAACTCGGGCATCATTTGTGGGTAAAGCTTTCGCTTCAACCCACTTTGATAAATAATCAACAGCCACAAGTATGTACTTGTTTCCTCTAGATGATGGAAATGGCCCCATAAAGTCAATGCCCCAGATATCAAATATCTCACATACTTGAATAGCATTTTGTGGCATCTCATTTCTTTGTGAAATGTTTCCATGACGCTGACAAGCGTCACAGGTTTTAATGAGATCCTGGGCATCTTTATAAATTGTGGGCCAAAAGAATCCGGAATTAAACACCTTTTTGGCGATGTAATTGGGACTATGATGTCCCCCAGTGGGTCCAGCATGGCAAGCCTTGAGAATTTCAGCGGCTTCCTGTCCATATACACACCGTCGGATGACTTGATCCGCACAGATTTTGAATAAGTAGGGGTCATCCCAGAAGTAATGATTTACATCCTTAAAGAATTTATTCTTCTGTTGGGTTGACATCCCTTTCACAACAAAGTTACCCGCATGATAGTTTGCGAAGTCGGCAAACCATGGGGTAGTAGAATCTCCGCGAAAAGCAACCGCATTGAGTGTTTCGAGAGGAAATGTTTCATTTATTTCCTTTTTCTCATACACATCTTGATGAGGGTTCTCTAATCGGGACAAATGATCAGCAGCCAGGTTCTCAGCTCCTTTTTTATCATGAATAATGATATCAAATTCCTGGAGGAGGAGAACCCAACGGAGCAATCTCGGCTTTGCATCTTGTTTTGCAAATAGATATTTTAGAGCCGAGTGATCCGTATACACTACGCTTTTAGTCAAGATTAAGTACGTCCGAAATTTCTCAAAAGCATACACCACAGCTAATAATTCTTTTTCTGTAGTGGTGAAATGAGTTTGAGCTTCGTTCATAGTTTTGCTTGCGTAGTGGATAGGCTGAAAGTGTTTCGTTTTGCGTTGCCCCAAGACTGCACTGATAGCAAAATCACTTGCATCGCACATAAGCTCGAAGGGTAAATCCCAGTCGGGGACAATAAGAATGGGTGCCTCAGTAAGCTTTTTCTTTAATTTTCAAAAGCTTCGATGCACTCTGGTGAGAAGATAAAAGGAGTATCCTTTTCAAGGAGATGAGTCATAGGCCGTGATATTTTAGAAAAATCTTGTATAAATCGACGATAGAAACCGGCATGACCCAAGAAACTCCTAATACCTTTGACGGTAGTAGGGTGAGGCAATTTTGTAATGACATCAACCTTAGTTCTGTCAACCTCAATCCCATTCTTGGAAATCTTATGGCCGAGGACAATGCCCTCTTTGACCATAAAGTGACTCTTTTCCCAATTTAGACATAGAGTGGTGTCTTTACACCTTTTCAACATTTTTTCTAAATTGGTGAGACATGTTTGGAATGAATCCCCAATGACCGATAAGTCATCCATAAAGACCTCCGTAGTTTTACTGATCATGTGGTAAATATAGCCATCATGCACCTCTGAAACGTACCTAGAGCATTACATAAGCCAAAAGGCATACGTTTATAAGCAAAGGTTCCATAAGGGCATGTAAAGGTAGTCTTTTCTTGATCCGATGGATCAATGGGGATTTGGAAGTATCCTGAGAAACCATCAAGGAAACAATAGTACTCGTTTCCTGCTAATCTCTCAAGCATCTGGTCCATAAAGGGTAGCGGAAAGTGGTCTTTGCGGGTGGCTTCATTTAACTTACGATAGTCAATGCAAACACGCCATCCGGTAACCAGCCGAGTTGGAATCAACTCATTTTCCTCATTAGTGACAACAATAATGCCATCCTTTTTTGGGACGCAATGAATGGGACTAACCCATGGACTGTCAGAGATAAGGTAAATCAATCCTGCATCAAGAAGTTTAAGAACCTCTTTTTTAATCACATCATGGATTTTTGGATTCACCCTTCTTTGATGTTGCACCGCGGGCTTGAAGTCATCCTCCATCAAGAATTTGTGCGTACAAAAATCTGGGTTAATACCCTTAATATCGGAGAGTTTCCAAGCAATTGCTTGCTTGTGTGACTTCAAGACCTTGATGAGAGCAATCTTCTCTTCAACACTTAAACCTTTAACAATAATGATGGGTAATTTATCATCACCCTCCAGGAATGCGTATTCAAGATGAGGAGGCAAGTCCTTGAGTTCGACCTCAGAAAAATCATCAGTTTCCTCAACATATTTGATTTCCTGATTATGAAGTTGTACGGGAGGGAGTGGAGGAGAATTGTCTTGATTTAGCAATCTCTCAAGGAGTAGAATATCTCCCTCCAGATCAATCTCAGTGTTATCAATTCCCGATGGAACTGAATCACTTTTGAGAAAAGCCTCGACCTCTTCCAAAAGGAAATCACTTCCCTCAAACGGAGTGAGAGAAGGGGAAGAGTCGGAAATGATAGGTTCAGACGATGGAGTGGCATCCCCACTCACAGAATTATGAGAATAACCAAGAAACTCTTGAGAGTACTCCTCTGAAGCAATGTCTATGATATCTATTTGATTAACTGCTTCAGAATCATAATTGGAGGAGTACCTCGAGGTTTGATCGAGGTTAAATGTAACAGCTTCATTACCCACACGCAGAGTGATTTCTTGCTCAAATACATCGATAAGAGCACGGCCCGTTCTAAGGAAACCCCTCCCAACAATGAGAGGGACCCTTTGATCAGCATCGAAATCAACCACTACAAAGTCAGCGGGGAGATGGAATTCTCCTACCTTCACAAACACGTCCTCGGCAATGCCGAGAAGACGAGATATCGATCGGTCTGCAAGCTCTAAAGTCATGCAGGTAGGAGTAAGATCAGGAAGAGAAAGTTTCTTCCAAACTGAATATGGCATTAGGTTGATACTTGCACCAAGATCGGCCAAGGCATAGCAATCAACCATTCCCGGAAATACACATGGTATTAGAAATTTTCCAGGATCTCCCAGCTTCTCGGGAAGCTTCTTTAAAAGAACTACTGAGCAGTTCTCATTCAAGGGAGTCTTTGCCATTTCAAACAGTTTCTCCTTGTTGCTTAACAAGTGTTTGATTGTCGATGCAAATTTGGGCATCAGAATAATAGCATCCGCAAAGCTAATGTCAAAATGCAAATCTTGGAAGATTTGAAAGAATTTATCCATCTGGTGACTAGCTTTTTCACGGAGCTTTTGCTCACTCAAGCGTGAAGGGTAAGGAATAGAGGAAGTAGAAGGTTTGGACTTTGGTGTTTCAACTGGAATATCATTGGGTTCAAAAACAACTCTAGGTTTTGGTTTGGGTTTCGGGACAACATGAGGTGGGACGTCTTGGGTACCTCCCTTATCAGTAGGAAGTACTTCGGCCTTATTTACCTCAGTGTTATTTTCCACTACCTTGGGAGAAGAGGAAGAAGGGGTAGTGGGAACAGTGGGTCCATCATATGAAACTCCGCTCCTGGTCGTGATCGCCTTTGCATCGCCCCTCGGGTTTGCGATCGTGTTGCTCGGAAGTTTTCCAGAGCCCGAGGGTTGTTCATTTAAAGATTTCTTAATTTTAGAAATCTGGTTGACCAACAACCTGTTTGTCTCTTCTTGAGTTTTCATGAACTGCTTCAACAACTCATCAGATGATGATTGTGGAGCTGGGAGAATGGCTTGTGTTTGGTTGGGAAAATTTTGGACACGGTTATTTTGATTATAACCTTGTTGTGGCTGAAAATTTCCCTGATTTGGATTACCATTTCCTTGAAAATGATTTCCGGGGTTGAAATTGTTTCTGTTAAAGTTTCCTTGATTGTGGAAACCTTGATTCTGTCCAGGATTGAAATTCCTTTGGTTTTGATAACCTTGGTTCATTCGAGGTTGGTTCTGGTTTCTGTTTTGCAAATTTGGGTTTTGATTAAACCCGGGTGGTCCCATATGTGTGTTAGCACGGTAACTTGGTTCCATTTGAGGACGGTATTGATTACCTCCCTGATTTGTAGTACCGGCTAAGGCATTGGCTTCAAAAGGACTACTATCGGTGGCAGTACAATTGTAGTAAGCATGTGGGCCACCACAAGTGACACAAACTTCCACCTTTTTTACTTCAGCATGTGAAGGGTTTTGTGTGAAAGTGACTTTTTTCTGGTTTGAGAGAACCAAAGCTTGAATGGCGTCCGTGAGTTTGTCTATCTTAGCATCGGTACTAGAAGTACTCACGGGTGATGAAGTAGAAGGACCAGCACTCACTTGGGAGTTATATGGCTTTGTGCGTGTAGTGCGGACCTTGGACTTATTTTCAATGATTTCTAAAGCTTCTTTAGTGGTTTTACTCAAAAAATTACCTCCCGCGGAGGTATTGAGAGAATCTTGGTCAGATTGACTCACACCATTATAAAACGTGTCAATTTGCATCAATTCAGTGAAACCATGATGAGGACATCGACGAAGCAATTCTTTGAAACGATCCCATGCGTCACCAAACGATTCATCAAACCTTTGAGTAAATTTGATGATTTCATTTTTAAGACTTGTCGTTCTGTACGGGGGAAAAAATTCGTTTACAAATTTGGTAACTAAATCTTCCCATGACGTTATTGAACAAGGAGGTTGTTTTTCCAGCCAAATCCGGGCTGCACCCTCAAGAGAAAATGGGAAAAGAAGAAGTTTAACTGCTTCGGAAGGGACGTTCTTTTATTTGATGGTAGAGGTAATTTTATTAAACCATCGAATATGAGCATGAGGATCATCCCTCTCAAAACCATACAATTGGCTTGAGGATACTAGATTTAGTAACCCGGTTTTGAGCTCAAAGTATTCAGCCACAATGGTTGGGACAACAATAGCGTCTCCGTAACCCTCAATGGGTGCTTGGAGAAGCTCATTCATCGGACGATCTTCCGCCATGATAACTTTGTTTGGGGAAACAGCACGTACCTCAGATACGGCTGTTGGGGCAGAACGTCTACGACGTCTTTGAGGAATTCTGACAAGCTCACGGAAAGGGCTTGTTGACCTAGAAGAACGAGTGCGCATGCACTAGAGACGACTCTAAGAATACTTAGAGTGACGGGAAATTAAAAATAGAAAAGAAATATAGACAAAAAGATGATATATAACAAAGTGTGATAATTCAAACTCACAGATATTTCAATAAGTCGTAATACGCAGCACACCTCCCCGGCAGCGGCGCCAAATTTTTGATTGGCCTGAAACAGTCAGATAATATCAACCAAGTAATGGTCAACAAGGTCAAACAGCTTAGGCCAATACTCCGTGGAGTTTAGTGTTTCCCCGGATCGTTAGATCCCAACGAGGCGTGAAATCTGAAATAAAACGACTTCGAGATCAGGTGAATTGAACAGGAAAAGGGTTTAAGTGATTGTACTACTGAAATATAAGTGTGAATAGCTTTAATAAGCTATATCAACTAATACGTGAAATCAGATAAGTACAAGTGAAAAGGGACTGGAAAACGTAAACGTTTAATAATTAAACGTAAACAAAAACAACTTTAACTATAGTAGAAGTTTGCAAGCCTTAGGGGCTTAAATGCAAATTAAATAAACTTGAAATATTTATTTTAATATTACTAATTTATTTAAAATTTAATAAAACCTAAAAAATGTAAAAAGATATAAAATATACGTTTATATTTAAGTAAATGTAAACGTACGAAATTTAAATGTGAATTCTGTAAAATATAACTTCCACAAATATGAAAATTATATTTTTGGAATCCTAAACTTGTTAGAAAATTATTAGAAAATTAAAATTATTTTTGTAACTATTTAATTAATTATTATTATTTAATAACTAATTTTAATTAGTTAATAATTCACTAATAAATAGAAAAATGTAAAATAAGTCTAGAAATATAAAATTAAAATTTCTAAAAGTCTAAAATATTATAAAACTTATTTTAAAACTAAAATTATATTTTTCACACTATTTATCTATTTATTATTAATTAATTATTATTTAATTATTACTACCTCCGTCCCAAAATATAAGTCCATGTTTGACTTTTTAAAGTCTTTTTCTTCTGACTTTGACCGTAATTATTTTTTTTTCGTGTTATATAATAATTGATGAAAAGTATACCAATGAACATAGATTTGAAACACAAATCCATTTACGTATTTTTCATCATGTATTATATAACACGAGAAAAAATAATCACGGTCAAAGTCTGAAGAAAAAGACTTTGACAAGTCAAACATGGACTTATATTTTGGGACGGAGGGAGTATTTAACTAATTATATTGATTTAAATTATTATAAATACTAAAAAGAGTTAGATAATTATGAAAATTTTTATATATCTAATTAACCATCACAGGAATCCTAAAAAATTATAAAAAGTTTATATTATGTATTTTTAATCTAATTTACCAATTATTATTCTATTTATTAATTAATTATCAATTAAACTAATTATATTATTAAAAATAGAAAATGAACAGTATAAATCCTAGAAAAATTTATAAAATTGTTTTACCTTATATAAAAGCTATAAAAATTATAAAAACTATGCGGTACTTTATAAAATGTAATTATGCTATGTAATTCTTATTTATTAATTAATTATTAATTTAACTAATATTAATTCTAAATATTACCAACTGACAAAGGAAAATTCTGGAAAAATTTATAAAAATAATTTAATATTATATAGATTTATTAAAAAAATAAAAATACAGAAGTGCTTATAAATAAGCTAAAAAAGAAAATTAAATAGATAATTTCTATTAAATTGAAGCTATCACTATAATTAAGTTTGTCTTTTTCTGGTTTTTCTTTTATAAAACTAACAAAATACTTAAAATAAGAAACTTTTGTAAAGGAAATTAATTTATAGACTCAGAATAAGCACTAAGAGTGCTTATTACCAAAACAGTTGACCAAGTTTGACCAAAGAAGGAATTAAGAACAAATGGACTTATGTGGGGTCCACAAGGATGAAACCTAGTACAAATAAGTTGTGTGGATGATAATAAGCAAAAATCACTCAAATAAGATGGCCAAATAAGCTTGGAATCCAAAATAAGCACTTGCTTATTTTGAATCTGAGACAGAATAGGGACAGATTTAGGAGGCCAAATTAAGTGGGTCCCAGTGATGTACAGGTCAGACAAAGGGTCAATTGTTGAACCCTGGTAGGAGGGGGGTTTTAAGAACCAAAATTGAGACTAGTGGGACCACTGTGGTGGTCACAATCAATCACCAAAGTAGTGGTGATGGTGGTGATGGACTGTGTAGCAGGGCATCATCTTGCCCTGCAAGTGTTTTCCAGGGGTATTTTAGTCAACAAGAAAAAATCACAAAAATATGAAAAACTTGTAAATCACAAGTTCAACTGATAGACTAAATACCCTAGCAATTTCAGACCTTAGATCATAACACAAAAATCACAAATATTCATGCCATTTTGGAGATTTTCTACACAAGTACTTTTTGACTTTTTCTAATTTTTAGCTAGGTTGACTTATATGAAGTTTGATTGATCCTAGCTGATTAAATATGATATAATAAGCCAAATTAAAGCTGATTTAGGCTTAATCTACTGGTTATGAGCTTAAGTGAGTGCTTATGGCACTCAAATCCTTACACAGTTAACTGTGGAGGGATTTTTCATATGATTTTGACTTTTGTTGAAAGTAACCAAAAGATTTATGACTTATATGACCTATGTATACCTAATGGGACATGTAGCAAAAAGAAGTAACCCAAGAATCCCACTGAGAATCAATGAAATCCACAGAACCAATCACTCCTTAAATTGACTGTGGTGGGAGTTTTTCAAAGCAAATGATCAATACAATCCATGAAACTGATTCCCAGAGACATAATATGTTGTAATAAACTTATATGATCACACAAATACCAACAATTACAACTAAAACTCAGATTTCCACCCTATGCTAATATTGACTGAAATTTGCAATTCTTAACAATCCTTGATTCTTACAAACAACAATGCAATTTTAAGTGATATTACAGCTAAACAACTTTAATTAAGCATAAAAGAAACAACAATTAATCTAATAAGAACTTTATATAGTAAATGGTACAAATTAGAATTTATAACTCACAATTTTGCCCAATGCTCAAAGATGATGAACTAGAAACCACGTATCCATCCTAATTCCTCCCCTGAGGATCTAAACCAAATATTCCAAGCCTCCTTACATCCAAATCACCTCTGAATCCAGATTTCAAAACCAAATCTACCCAGTTTGACTTTTGTTGACCACTTTGTTCTTTTGAGTATTTCTTAGTTAAACTGAATTTTAGGTTACTAGAAGCCTTTATAAAGCTTCATGGGAGCTTAAGTGACCTATTTCAGTCCTTAACATCAACTAAGAACATCAATTAAGTGTAATGAGATTTTGGAAATTTGAAACTTGCATTAAACTGAATTCATACATAAAAACAGAAATTAATTATTGAAATAGGTTCACATACACTTAAGAACAATAAACAAAGTACTTGAAAGCCAAAAATTACACTGGAAATTAGAAGATATTTAATTCGACATACATTTTTACTAAATTAAACTAGGTACCACTCTACATTGCTTCCCTCTTCAATTATATAGATATTTCTGCTTTCCAGATGTCCACTGAGCAAATCTTACCACTCCTGAGCCATTGATTAAGTCAGAATCATCCTAGCCGTTTAAATCCATTTTGGCGCCAAAAGTTTATACGTGGCATTGGAGCAGATTGAGACTAATTAAGGATTCTTGGTGGTATTAGGAGGTGGCAGGGAGACAATTGAGATATTATTTGAAGCAAGTTGGGGGCTTAGGTTGAAAACAGAGGTTTGTGAGGGAGGATGGAGTGTTGAGTGGTGGGGAAGCATTAATTGGGGAGTGGGTTGAAATGATGAAGGTTAGTAGCCAGCTGGGGTTATGAGGTGGTGGTGAAGAGGTGGCAATACCACCTGGTTTTGGGGAAGAAGGGTGGAGGTGAGGACGGTGTACAGTAAGGATGGTTTGGGGAAGAAGGGTCAACGAGGGGTCAAACCCCCGTTTTATTAAAGGGGTGTAGACTGGGCTAAGTTTTGGGCCAAGGAAAAAGAAAAGGGGGTTGGGCTGGGTATAGGTTTGTACTGGATTGGATTTTGGGGTTTATAATAAAACAAAGGGTCCGGTTTGGTTAAGGTTTACACAAGGACCACTTTTGTAATTTTTACAAAAATAGAGGGACTGATTTTGTAATTTCCCAAAGTAGTTACAAGTACTATTTTTGTCATTTATGAAAAACCCAAGGACCAAAGATATATATTTTTTTTATTTTCAAATACCAGGGACCTTTTTCTGCCAATTCCACAAACTCCAGGGACCAAACTTGTAATTTTCTAAAAGTTGAAGGGTTTAACTTGAAATTTCTCAAAAGTTATCATAAGGTCCATTTTTGTCATTTAATAATTGTACAAGGCTTATTTTTCATATTTTTCCATTTACAAAACCTTAAGGACTATTTTTGACATTTTTCAAACTTGAGGGACTAAAGTTGCCATTTTGCAATTTTTAACTTTAAAGGACTATACTTGACAACTTATGAATCCCTAAGGACCTTTGATGATACATTTCATGTTTTTGATTTACCAGGGACTAGTTTTGCCACTTTTTCAAAGTTCAGGGACTGAAACTGTAAATTATGTGAAATGTTTTGTTTTTCATCAGTTTTCAATCCTTTTGCATAAAAACACAATCCAGGGATATTTTATGTATTTTAAGGCATTCCTGTGTGTTTTCATATGTTTTTGCAGTTTAAATGTAACAGAAATGATGAGTATTTACACACTCATCATAGCACCTTTCACCCTCAACCGATGGGTCCCGAGTTCAAATCCGGGCTAGTACAAAATGGAGTATTTATACTCCCTGCCACGTGGCATCACCTCAGTGGTCCACGTGGCACCCGACCCGTATCCGACCCGACCTGACCCGGTCACCCGTTGACCCGTTGATCGTTGACCTAGTCAACGCATTGACCCGTTGACCAAGTCAGCGTTGACTTTCGATGACCGTTGACTGGTCAAACTTTGACCGGGCAGCTTTGACTTTGTTGACTTTGACCGTCGACCGGCGTTGACCAGCGTTGACCGGACACGTGACCGTGGGTCCCACCTGCTGACGTAGCAGTGACGTGGACCAATAAGAGGCCGCTACGTGGCGGAGGCTAATGATTGTACGAGGTTTCAATGATTGCAGGTACAGGTGGTAGGTACGAGGTTATCACTGACATGTCAGCTGACATGTCAGTACCAGGTTCAGACGTGGCAGTGCGGCTATCCAATAGGAGGGTGACACGTGTACAGTATGACGAGACAGGCAGGTGCAGGCGTGTGTCAGTCCGAGGTAGGCGCGTGTCAGAAAGAGGTCAGAGTGCACAGGCGTACGTCAGTCCGAGGAAGCTTCTAGCAGTAGATCCACCAATCAGAGGCTGACATGTGGCATGTATAGCTGTATTTGGGAAGGATCTAGACCAAGGAGCTCTGCTATATAAACCACATCCGGATCCTCATTTTCACACAATAGGAGTAGGAAATTAATACTAGTAGTAGGTGTAGTAGTAGTATTATTTAGGCTAAGAGTAGTATTAGATTATTGTAGTAGGTTAAGCTTAATATTGTAATAAATTAGCTTAGTTCAAGTGCTTTTTGTAATCAACTTTTTAGATTTAATATTAATGAAGATGAAGATTTATTTTGAAGATTTGAAGATTATTTTTTCTCTACTTCTACTCTTTCTTTTTCTTTTCTTATCTAATAAGTCATGAAAGCTTATTAGCTTTTTGTGACTTATTTAGATTTAGCTCATTTAATAAACTCTCTTTTACTACTTTGATTTTAAAAAGCTTTTATAAAGTTAGATCTAGTGTAGTTTATTTAGATCTTGTTTTTTTATAAATCATTATTTTACTATTTTGTTTTAAATATTTTTATAAACTTAGATCTACTTTTTATTTTACAAATTACTTTATAAAAAACCAAAAATATTTGATGACTATTAGTTTTTCTTTTATTAAAAATTATCCATTAGATTATAACTCTAGATCTACAATTTTTAGTTTAAAAAGTTTTCATTTCTATTAGTTGTTAGTTTATTTTTATTAAAGTTTGTAGATTTCTCAACCAATAAGCTCTTCCATAGCTTATTTGGTCATTATTATTGCTTATTCACTCTAACCTTTTATAAAGTTTTGATTTTTACTAGTTTCTCATCATTCTACATCTAAGGCCGGAGCTTAAGAGTCTCATAAGCTTACTTATTACTTAAAGTTTATAGTTTTTATAGCTTTTATAAAACTAATTAGTGAGTAAAGTCACAAGCTTTATAATCTATTTAGTAATATAAAAGTTTATAAGGAAATAAGCTTTAGTGTTTGATAAGTTTATGAGATGGGGTGGTTTAATTCGTCTCATTTTCGTGGATCGGGTTCTAGTTTCTTTCCTTTTTCAATTTTTCTTTTTAAATAATTAGTAGTGAATTATGTTTAAGTTTGTTAGAATTATTATTGATGCTAGCTTAATTAATATGAGTATTGAGTAGATTGTTTTTATGCTTGTTGAGTAAATTGTTATGTGAATTAAGTGTGGTTTTATAAAAGTTAGACAGTGTATTGATTAGTGATTGTAAGTTACTTGGATTGAAATTTTGGTTATTTGAGCGGGCAAAAGCCGTGAAAATAATTGGGTTTTAATTTAGATATTGATATCTCTTTATGAAATTGTTTTCAAAATAAACCAACGTTGTGAGAAAACGATTATTTATAAAAGATATTAATTCATCAATAGAGTACTAATTGAAATAATAAACCATACTTAAGGATCGTAACAATTTGCTTGACAAGTATATCTTTTTATCATTTATCTCTTATCGATTAGCATAGTTTAGTTGGTAATTTTTAGCTTAATTTCCCATCATATCACTTTTTTCCATTTTCACGACACGTTTCACGAACCGGAAATTTGAAATTCCATTCACACCTTCGTTGGGACACGACCCGGGGAAATACTTTCCTAAGCATTTCTTCGGTAAAATAAAAACTATACTATAAAAACGATTATATCAAAATCATACCACCTGTGCAATGATTATAGCTCTTAAGTGGATCTTCAAAGTGAAAATTGATGAGCATGGTGACATTCTGAAAAACTAGCCACGACTAGTTGCAAAGGGTTATCGTCAAGAAGAGGGCATTGACTTTGAGGAATCACCTGCACCGGTTGCTCAAATAGAGGATATCGAAATATTCCTCGCTAATGCTGCCAGCCAAAACATGATGGTCTATCTAATGGATGTGAAGACTGCATTCTTAAATGGCGAGCTGAATGATGTAGCATATGTCAATCAACCAGAAGGATTTGTAGATCCTAATCGTCCTACCCATGTCTATCGTTTAAAAAAAGGCTCTCTATGGTCTACAGCAGGCGCCTAGGATATGGTACAATACTTTGTCAAAGTTTCTTCTGGCAAAACAGATTCTCCAAAGGGTGTGGTGGAAATCTACTTCGTGATGACTGAGTATCGGATCTCCCACGTCTTGGTATGAAGAGTCTCACGCCAATCACTCAAACGTCTTCAGGAAGAGAATGAGGAGTAATGGATTTGCTTCATATATCCTATGTACATAGTTTATAATAAAAAGAAAGTAGAAAAATATAAAACCATCAAAACCCATAAAAATCAGAAAAACATAAAATTCCAAAAATATTCATCTCGCGACATGTCTCTCGTGTAATCAATATTATGTACGTTTCTAGAAATGTCATTCAATAATGATATGGAAACATACATATGCTTGAGCGAGAGTTAATCTATTGTTTTAATAATAATGTTTTCTAAAATATGCCGCTTCTCAAAATCTTTGTTAAAGACGGCTTCCTATTACTTCATATAGCTACCCATTCTTCAAAATCGGGAAAGAATGCTGCCAAAATGACGATTGTTCCTCTCACTGGGTGAAGTTCACCCGGGTATGGATTACTTTATATCTATGTTTCTTCAAATCAATGTACGTTTCAGTGTATTATTTCTTGACTAAGAAGAGAAGTCATCTTTTACCTAAACAAATATTTTTCCACCTATGATTCTTCAGAAAAAAATTATGTTTCTAAAATGGTGGTTTCAAAAACAATATTTGAAAATCAATTGCACTTAAATTTTTCATAAAATTTGCCACTCAATCTATGACAAAAAGTTTAATTTTTCACAAAATGTTAAGTATACAAATGGTCATAGATTGAGGGGGAGAGTGATTTCAAATTTTATTTTAGATCACCAAATGTTTATCTTTGTTTGGTTCAAGTAATGAATAAAAATGTGTTGTTATGTGTTAATATATGAATTTTTCATGAGTTTTTCGTTAAACTCCAAATATTTTTTAAAACTCATCATATTTGACACTAACATTCTCCCTCATAAATTGAGGGGAGCATCATCATGTTCCATTATCAGTGTATATTAGAATCAGACCACATTTTCTCCCAAATTTTCTAACTTATTTAAACCAATTAGGATCACAAATCTCAAAAGGTTTGAAATTTTTTTGACAGGGGGAGAGAATGTGATATAAATTTGAAATCTGATAAACAAATGTGATCTTTTAGACTCAAGTGTAGGCTCCTTCATATGTGCTAAACTCTTTCGTATCTCGATGCACATATTAAGGGGGAGCGAATGGAATTATGGAATGATACCAAAGACCGACCATTTTATTTAATGCAATGGAGTTATAAGGATGATAAGGTTAGGTATTTGTTCCCATGATCCATTCAGAACCAGAGGGATCTTCCTAGGGAAAATCCTCTAGTTAGAGTAGCAGTCCTTAGGAATGATTAAAAAAGGAGAGAAGTGAGATAAGGGAAGACTGCCGACTGAGATGGAGCTGGTACTTGAACAAACCCAACAAGGTTCTAGTAATGAAGTCTTGGTAAGCACTGAAGGGGTTGAAGAATGAAAAAGAAATATAATGAGAAAGGGTGGAAAGAAATAGCCCTTCATATATTCAACCTAAGGGCAGAAACTGGGTTCAATTCATATGCTACTGGTGGTTACCAAGGTAACACCGGTATTAAAGACAAGACTTCATGGACCCAGTGACGCACTGCACCAAACTTCCTAGCCACTCAAGTTCTCTTAAAATAACTTGTTTCATTTTCACGGGGAACCCTGCATAAACTATCGATCGCTCATTACGAGCCATGTTGATATTGAAACTAGAGACACCTCTCTAGTCTCCGATTACTAAATCAAAACACACTATTGAGTCTAGAGCCAATAGATGATCCATAAATCTCATTAGGACACACTTCTAATATGCTTATTGTTTCATACACCATGGAAAGTAAGAAAATAAATTAAGAGTCCAACGCACTATCCTTGTGGTATTGCCAGAACATCCGAGTGATACATAAGTACTCACAATGAAGATGGAAATCCCTCTTCAGTCAGCATCAAACAAGCTCTTGGTGGGGCGATTCACATTTTGACAACTAGAAAGAAACGATGGGGCGATTCACATTTTGAATCAAACTTGTTCCAGGAAATGAATTGATGGATACTTTTGGAAACCCTTCGATGTGCTCAACAATTGTTTTCGAGCACATCGACCATGTATAATTTTTCAGACAAAAGTATTTGTAACCAAAAAATTGATATTTCCCATAAAACCTTCGTCGTATTGCAAAAACTCTTTATCTAGAAATACGCGATTGTTTGTCAAAATCAATTTCTCATTAATCAGTGAATCCTAATTCACTAGTTTACTTACTCTGTGTTTTCTACTTTGAGATGCTCCGGCTTGAGAACGGCTAGTACAACTGTGAAACCCTATCAAGGAAATTCTTCAGAATTCTACCTGATCACAGGCAGTATTTATACTGATCAATGGGGAACTGTGGTTCTTGCAACCCTATTCAAAGAAAGAGTACAAAGACACTTTCATTTGTTTATTGCTAACTGTTGTTTGTAGGAACTTCTGAAGGTTGCAACTCATGGCAAATTAGACGTCAATTCATAACCCCATGCTCACACTTCACGTTCACAATTAAAGAAAACATGAAAAGTAAAAGATCAACAACAATGCTTCCGCAACTCTGATGCAAAGTTTCATGGTCCAGAAAAGTGTAAGCATGCCGGTCCAATGGTCACATCTACACATGAAGGCAATGATACAAAGGATGACTTGGAGATTTACTGTGGCTGATGATCTCAAAGAATCCTCAAAGATCACAGCAGTCAAAAGAACATCAATCATATGAACATTGCTTGAAGAACAAAGATTAAAGACTCTGAAGAATCAGAGACTACGAGCTAGGATATTAATTCATGTAATAAAATGCTAATGTTCAAATCATATTTTCCGGGGTGACCTCCCTTAGGGGGAGATTGTTAGGAATATAAATATTCACGAGAAAGACTCGGTCACCCTGAGTATAGATGAGCATTATGTAGCTCGTAGTCTTATTAATAGTTAGTGAATACATAGTTAGTAGTCGTAGTATTTGTGGAGTTGGGTCAGTTCTTTACCCACTGTCAGCTCACTCCACAGCCCATGTTGGGGTGTTTTATCTTGTATTATATAAAGCCCTTCCCACCCATGGGAAGGGTTGGACCTTCTGTTGGATCAGTTCCTAGATAGATCTTTGAGCCTTTGGTAATGGATAGAATACTTATGTAATCAAAAGTAAACTATATGAGAATCTCTAATAAACTTATGTTTATACGGAATGTAAACACAAGAGTTAAAGAAGATAAATAACTAAAACACTTTGATCCTCTATGGATCTATATCAATCGCTAAAGATGTTTTTTGAAGTCGTAAATAATTCATGGCCGAGTTGAGTACCATGATCAATGAGAAGTATCTTTTCTATCAACAAGTCTCTTTCTGATTAGCCTAATCCACTGCTCTACATTGGTCATATCATTCCCCACAATATCCTTAGGAATTGTCAACTTGAGTTTAAACATTTGCTCCATAACGTTTACTGAAAGTGGTTACTGCATATATGACCACATATACACAACTTTCCCAGAAAGAGTCTCCACCACATGGACATTGGAGAGAGGAAAGAACTGCCAATTAACAACCTGCCAATTATGTTGTCCTTCCCAAACACTAAAACCCTTCCCATCTTGAAAAGTAGAATCAAAGAGTACATGTAAATCACCAAGCAATAACAAACAAGGACCCTCAAGTTTATGAGTTTTAAAATAATTTGCCACCAACCCATATAACTTGTTTAGATCATGTCTATCCACTAGATGTAAAATCTCACTAAGAAATGTAAAGTGGTTGTAAGACCCATCCCTTCTATGAATAGTACTTAATTGCCCCATAACAGTGGAAGTCAATTCCCATCTATCCAGAGCATGCCAGAAAACAGGTTCCTCATCAGCAGAATCCTCATCCTCAGCAACCTTAATGAATGTGCTATCCTCAGCCGGTAGATTAAGATGTCTAGAAGCTCTCTTCTTGGCGACGCTCTTCTTCCTTTTTCCAGGAATAGAAAAAGGAGAAGATACATTAGAAGTAGTCACATCAGAAATGGGAACTTCTTGTTGGGCATTAGAAGAAACATCAGGTGATGGTGGAGAGGATGGAACATCAATAATAGGAATAGCTTGAGAAGCAGCAGCAGGAATGGGCTGTGTGGCACCAGTGGGAATGGGTCATCTACTCTCAGCAGGAATAAATTGTTCCTGTGGTGTGTCGATAGGTGTAGATTACTGAGGTGTTGTGTCTTGAAATTTGGGAAGCTCCTCAACAGGAATGGATGGCTCATGAGGTGGATCCTTATGAGAAATAAAGGTATCTTGTGGAGGAGAAGGAGGACCATCAGCAGAAACATATCCATCCATTGTTTTGACATAAATAATGCCTAAAAACATTGTTAACATATTAACAATATCCCTATGTTTTGATAAATACAAAACATAAACTCATTGAACTAAAACTTATGACGTAAACAAGTATTTAGCGTTTAATATCTTTATTTACATCCAAATCACTTAAGGTATAAACAACAAAGTGTTTATTGCAATCTATGATCAAAGGAAATTTTTCTAAATCACTAGATTTTTTATAAAATGTCATAAACATTCTATATCATTTACAAAATCATTTTTGGAATTAAAAGAATATGTTTAAATCATTATAAATATATGAATTCAAATTTTTAACCAAAAATGTCAAATATAATCCAGAAAAACCTTCCCCACAAAAGGACAAACAAACCGAACGTTCTGGAGGGGGCGGCCCCTTAAATAGGTGGCCCCCTTAATGATTAAGGGGACCGGCACGCTCCAGAACAGTATTTGTTTGCCCTATAAATATTGGTTCATTCCACAAATTTTTCTTACCTTTTGCACCTCAAAACTTTCTGATATAAATCCCCATTTCAATTTCCTATAATCCTTTGATCATATATACATTAATCTTTTTTCAAAGTGATCCAAGTCTCATCCTTTCAAGTGCAAAAGAAGAATACTTTTATTCTCCAAGACAAGAAGTATTACAACTTGTTGTGACCTCCACATCCAAGTTGTTAAAGCATCATTCATTACATATATTTCCTTGTGTTATTTGTTGTGAATATTTGGTAGAAGATAGATTAGCTTAGTGTGTAGATAGAGTGATTGTTTAGAAGATTGTTGTGAAGTAGATAGTTGGGAAGTAGATAGTTGTGAAGAAGATTGTTGGGAAGTAGATAGTTGGGAAGTAGATAGTTGTGAAGAAGATAGTTGTGAAGTAGATAGGTGTGAAGATAGATAGGCGTGAAGAAGTTGTGTATAAGGTGTGATCAAGTTGTGACGAAGTTTTGGTGTGTATATTGGTGTGTAAGGTTTTCTCCGCCATAAGAGAGCTTGTTGACATATTGAAGAAAACTCTCGAGTTAGGTGCACGGGGAGTGGAGTAGGGCAAGGAAGGTGTCCTTGTAGCCGAACCACTATAAATCTCTTGTCTCGCGGTTCGATCTTTCCATCTCTCATTTATTTCTTTACTTACATTATTATTGCTATATTATACATATCTGTTGTTGTTTATATTGTGCAAGACTTGAGTTCACATAATATCGAATCTAAATTTTTGAAAGCAAAGAAAACAAGCAAACAACCTTTTATAACAAATTAAAAAGACGTAAAACTATTCAACCCCCCTTCTAGTTTTCCATAATTGGTATCAGAGCCACATCAAGCGAGATTTTTAAAATATATTGTATTTTGAAACTTGCAACGATCTATGGAATCTGGAAAATATTTAGAAGGGCAATCTATGCAAAACCACCACTATTTGAAAGTGATGGATTTTTATATTGGAGAAATGGATTCGAAACTTATGTGAAATCTAAAGATCTTGATCTTTAGCATGTTATTACCTTTGGTGATTTTCCTCCCACTCAACAAAATCCCGAAACTAAAATGGATGAAATTGTACCTTTTGAAATACAAAATGATGATTTGAAAAATAAACTAGCTAAAAATAATGAAGCTAAAATGGTAATTTATAATGCGTTACCGAGCAAAGAATATGAAAGAATTTTTATGTGTAAAACCGCCAAAGAAATTTGGGAATCACTACTTATTACTCACCAAGGTAATAGTCAAGTCAAAGACAATAAAATAGATCTTCATGTACAACAATATGAACAATTTATGATTCCGGAAGAGGAATCAATTGATAATAGTTTTGCTAAATTTAACACTATTATCACAAGTTTAAAAGCACTTGATGAGACATTTTCTAGTAAAAATTGTGTTATGAAATTTCTTAGGGCATTGCATCCAAAATGGCGAGCTAAAGTCACGGCAATTGAAGAATCAAAGAATTTGATGACTTTATCACTTGATGAACTTATTGGCAACTTGAAGGTCCATGAAGAAATTATAAGAAGAGATTCGGAAACGGTCAAAGTCAAGAACGAACAAACTAAATCCATTGCTCTAAAAGCCAAAAAGGAACCTAGTGACGATGATGCTTCAAGTGACGAGAGTGAAGACGAAGAATATGCAATGGCCGTAAGAGAATTCAAGAAATTCTTCAAAAGACGAGGAAGATTCACTAGATTACCACGAGATAAAAGAAAGTCATTCCAAAGAAATAGAAGTGATAACTATGGGAAAAGAAAGTGTTTTAGATGTGGAAGTCCAAATCATCTCATTGGTGAATGTCTAAAGCCACCGGGTTATGAAAATCAAGGCGCCTTTGTTAGTGGAACATGGAGTGATAGTGACAAAGAAGAGGTGAAAAAACCAAGAGACGAAAAATGTTTTGTGGCCAAAGCAACCGACGAATGGATCAAGGATAACGGATGTTCGAGGCACATGACAGGGAACCGCTAGCTATTTTCTACGTATAAGGCATACAATGGAGGTAACATTATTTTCGGTAGTGACTTGCGTGCAAAAATCATTGGCAAAGGTACGATTTCACAAGACTCACTTACTATTGAAAATTTTGAGCATGTAAATAATTTAACATATAACTTGCTTAGTATAGGCCAAATACGCAATAGTAAATGTAGGGTTACCTTTACCGATAGGGATAGCGAAATAGTTAAGAATGGAAAGGTCATAGGTAGAGGAATTAGGAAAGGAGACATATATGTTATGAAACTAGGAAACAAACCGGAAGATAGGATATGCCTAGCAACCCTAGACGAAAACTCCACTTTGTGGCATAGGAGATTAGGACATGCGAACATGCAACAAATACAATCTTTGGCCTCTAAAGAACTAGCTAGAAACTTGCCTAACCTAAGATATGACAAACACTTTTGTGATGCATGTAAAATTGGAAAACAAACTCATGTTAGTCACAAAGCTAAGAATATAGTATCCACTACTAGGTGCCTAGAATTATTACATATGGATCTATTTGGTCCATCCACTGTGCGGAGCTATGGAGGAAACAATTATACCTTAGTAATAGTAGATGACTATTCACGATACACGTGGACTAGGTTCTTAAGTGACAAAACCCAAGCCTTTGGAAAATTTGAAATATTTAGTAAAATGATTCAAAATAAATTAAGATGCACAATAGTAGCCATTAGGACGGACCATGGTAGGGAATTTGATAACGAAGTACAATTCGGAATATATTGTGATTTAAATGGAATATCTCACAATTTCTCCTCTCCTCATACTCCTCAATCAAATGGCGTAGTAGAAGGAAAGAATAGGTCACAACAAGATATAAGTAGAACAATGTTAAATGAACAATCCATCCCATAAAAATTTTGGTGTCACGCTGTAGATCCATCAACATATATTATTAATAGGGTATCAATTAGGAGAATTTTAGGAAAAACTCCTTATGAGTTACTAAGAGGTAGAAAACCTAACTTAAGCTACTTTAGGGTATTCGGAAGTAAATGTTATATTTTAAACACTAAGGATTACCTTACTAAGTTTAACCCAAAATCATACAAATGAATATTTTTAGGCTACTCACAAAATAGTAAAACATATATAATACTTAACAAACACACTGTGAAAGTAGAAGAATCATTAAATGTAACATTTGATGAAACATCACCACCTCCTAAAACATTACCTTTAGAAGATGATGACTTAGTCGAAGATGAAGCTATTAAGGTTAGTAAAACAAAACCCATAGGAAATGATAATGAAAACATAGACTTAGGAAATAACGAAGTCGTAAATATTAAGGAATCTAAATCACATCCATTAGATAACATAATAGGAAGTCTTAATCAAAGAACCCTTAGGTTACAAGCCCAAGATAAAAATAACTTCTTTTGTTTCCTCTCAGCAATACAACATAAGAATATTAATGAAGCATTAAAGGATGAAAGTTGGGTTATAGCTATGCAAGAAGAATTACACTAATTTAAGGCTAATGTTGTTTGGGAATTAGTCCCAAATCCAATGAACATGACCATCATATAAACTAAGTGGGTATATACGAATAAGTTAGATGAAAATGGAGTAGTAACTAGGAACAAAGCTAGGTTAGTTGCCCAAGGTTATAATCAACAAGAAGGAATTGATTATGACAAAACTTATGCCCCCGTAGCTATACTAGAATCTATTAGAATATTATTTGCCTATGCATGCGCCTTAGACTTTAAGTTATTCCAAATGGATGTGAAAAGTACATTCCTCAACGGTTTTATCAATAAGGAGGTTTATGTAGCACAACCTCCAGGATTCATTGACTTCGCAAAACCTGATTATGTTTATAAGTTAAAGAAAGCTTTATATGGACTCAAACAAGCTCCTAAGGCTTGGTATGATCGATTAAAAGCTTTTCTTATTAAACATAATTATTCCATGGGAATGGTAGATAACACTCTTTTCACTAAAAAGAAAAACCCAAATCTCATCATTTTTCAAATATATGTTGACGACATTATTTGGATCGACTTGTCAAGAAATGTGTGATGAATTTGCCAAAATCATGCATGATGAGTTCGAGATGAGTATGATGGGTGAATTAAACTTTTTCCTAGGATTAAAAATAAAAAAAATTAGAAGATGGAATATTCTTTAACCAATCTAAGTACATTAAGGAAATGCTTAAGAAATTTGGCCTAGAAGACTCAAAACCCATGAAAACTCCCATGTCTACGGAAGTGAAACTCACAAAGGATGATGAAGGTGAGTCCGTAGATAATACTAAGCATAGAGGAATGATAGGTAGTTTACTATACTTAACGACAAGTAGACCCGATATCATGTTTAGTGTTTGCCTTTGTGCCCGCTTTCAAGAGGATCCCAAAACCTCTCACCTAGAAGCGGTTAAGTGTATCTTCCGATACATTAAAGGCACTATACATTTAGGATTATGGTATCCTAAGGGATCCGGCATAGAAACCATCGTCTATGCGGATTCGGATCATGCGGGAGACTACATAGATAGAAAGAGCACTAGCGGTATTTGCACTTTTATGGGATGTTGTCTAACATCTTGGTTTTCAAAGAAGAAAACCGCTCTTGCTATTTCTACCACCGAAGCCGAATATGTAAGCACTGGAAAGGCATGTCAACAAGCACTATGGAAGAAACAAGCTCTGATAGACTATGGCATTAGGTTAGAAAATGTTCCTATTATGTGCGATAACAAAGGTGCGATAGATTTAAGTAAAAATCCGGTTCAACACTCTAGGACTAAACATATAGAAATACGCCACCACTTCCTTGGGGATAATGTACAAAAAGGAAACATATCTATAGAAAAGGTTGCATCGGAAGATAACATTGCGGATATATTCACTAAACCCCTTAAGCGTGAATTATTCAACCACTTACGTTTAGGATTAGGAATGATGGAACAACTTGACTAAATTTTATTGCATTTACACTACTTATTACTTGCATAAAATTTATTTTTCTTCCACCACTTCATATCTGAGTCTAGGAATCTATTTCGCACAAGATTAAAGATTGGGAAACCTCATTTTAATTGCATATACATTCTTATAAAACCCAATCAAAATTTTTTTAAAACTATCCTCACATCTAGGAAACACATGAAAACCATTTTTCTTGCATTATTGAATAATGCTAAAAACATTTTCTTGAATCATGCATAAAATCTCACATGAATTATCAAAATATATAACCTAATATATACCATTCATATTCATGAATTGAGCAAAAATTGAATCCAGGAGATTTTGTATTGTTTCTTAGGAAGTTTTCTTATTTGCATTTAAGAGTCGAAACAATCACAACTCCACATTTGTTGTATATAGGCACACACTAGGACAAAGTCACAAACAATGTTGTCATTTTGTTCCATCACTAGTTTTTCACTCACTAGTTGCCTTTGCCTTTGATCTAAGATAGTTACTCTAGGAAGATTGAGTGCCCTTGCCTTTGCTTATCTCCTCTAGATTATTATTGATTGCTTGTTTGCTCTATTACTTAAGTGTTTTTGCATGCATGCTATATTATGATTAGAATAGATGCTATATTGCCTCAAAGAGTTGAACTTGCTTGAATCCAAACCCAAAAACATAATCTTTCTGCAAATTTTCTTCCAAAAACCCAATTCTGGCAATCTGGAAACCACCAGATGGGCGGCCCCCTTAAGCATTATGGGGACCGCCCCCTAATTAAGGGGATCGCCCCCTAATTAAGGGGACCGGCCATCTGATGGTCGGGTTTACATTATCTTTTCTGCTTTTTAGCCCATTTCATCCTACACTTCCCAATTTTCACCAACACATTTTGTCCTAAACTCCCAAACAAACCTTATCCATCCATAAACACACAAATCTCACACTATAAATTTCCCAATCTTCAAAATTCTCCATTCATCTCATCATGGCCTCTCCAAACAAACCAAAACCAAAAGCCTCATGGCTAGCAAGGATGACGGAAAAACCCGTTTGGTGAAGAAAAAGCCCTCTAAACAAATCTATCATAACCAATGAAGTTGGAAATCACTCAACACCTCCAACTACTTACTTCCCAAACTTTACACCAAACCCACAAGGACATTCCTTTGATCCTCTTTACAAACCTTACAACATTGGCCAAACATCCACCTTCATGCCAAACTACACATCTCAACCTCCAACCACTTATAATGATCCATACAAGTTTGATCAACCATCGAACTACACTTCCAACAATTTCAATTCCAACTACACAACCCCAATTCATCCATATCAACATAATGATTCTCTCCACATTGCCACGGAAAAGAAAAAGTTCCGTGACGAAATAAACCAAATCCATGATCTAAGTGATCTCCTTGCTATGCATCTTGCACAATGCAACAAAGGGCAACCTCCATCATCACCCTATGCAAATTGCCTACCTCACTCTTTCAACTTGGATCAAGTTACAAACCACACTCACTTTTGCCCTTGTTGCATCTTCCTTCAAAAAAATACTCTACTTGAGTGAAGATATTTCTTGGATTGAATATCTTCTCACTCGTCCTCATCCAATACCACCCTTGACAGTGTCAAACCACACTCAAGTTGACACGATACAACATCGTGAGATTCACCTCTTCCGCTCCATACCCCACTCCATATCATTCTCCATCAAACGACTAAGCTTTATGCTTATGCACCCCTCAACCAAACAAAACACTCAACCATGGGTTGCAAGCAAATCCAAGAACTCTCTTTGGCAAAGTTAGGACTATGTTGTTTCTTTTATTTTATTGTAATCAATATGCTTCTAGCATATTGAATGTTGTAATAATGTTCATTTCTATGATCATCTTAAATGATTGAATGAATCTATTTTTATTTTCTTTGCATATATATGTCTTCTATTCTTCACATTTTTCTTGTAGCCAAGCATTCCATAGCTCGTTTCCCTGGTGCTCCCAAATGAGGGGGAGCACACATCAAGGGGGAGCTTTCTACCCGTTTAACTTCTTTTATGAAGCTTAATCGGCATAACCGTTTTGATTCTACAAAAAGGGGGAGAAGATAATAATAAACTCTAAATACTTGTCTAAAAATTAATTTTTAGACCTAATGAGTTTAAGGTTTTGTAATCATCAAAAAGGGGGAGATTGTTGACATAAATAATGCCAAAAAACATTGTTAACATATTAACAATATCCCTATGTTTTGATAATTACAAAACATACACTCATTGAACTAAAACTTATGACGTAAACAAGTATTTAGCGTTTAATATCTTTATTTACATCCAAATCACTTAAGGTATGAACAAACAAAGTGTTTATTGCAATCTATGATCAAAGGAAATTTTTCTAAATCACTAGATTTTTTATAAAATGTCATAAACATTTTATATCATTTACAAAATCATTTTTAGTATTAAAAGAATATGTTTAAATCATTATAAATATTTGAATTCAAATTTTAAACCAAAAATGGCAAATATAATCCAGAAAAACATTCCCCACAAAAGGACAAACAAACCAAACGTTCTAGAGGGGGCGACCCCCTTAATTACTAGGCGGCCCCCTTAATGATTAAGGGGACCGGCCCCTAATTAAGGGGACCAGCACGCTCCAGAACAGTATTTGTTTGCCCTATAAATATTGATTCATTTCACAAATTTTTCTCACCTTTTGCACCTAAAAACTTTCTTATCTAAATCCCCATTTCCATTTCCTATAATCCTTTGATCATATATACATTAATCTTTGTTTCAAAGTGATCCAAGTCTCATTCTTTCAAGTGCAAAGAAGAATACTTCTATTCTCCAACACAAGAAGTATTACAACTTGTTGTGACCTCCACATCCAAGTTGTTAAAGCATCATTCATTACATATATTTCTTTGTGTTATTTGTTGTGAATATTTGGTAGAAGATAGATTAGCTTAGTATGTAGATAGAGTGATTGTTTAGAAGATTGTTGTAAAGTAAATAGTTCGGAAGTAGATAGTTGTGAAGAATATTGTTGGGAAGTAGATAGTTAAGAAGTAGATAGTTGTGAAGAAGATAGTTGTGAAGTAGATAGGTGTGAAGGTAGATAGGTGTGAATAAGTTTTGTATAAGGTGTGATCAAGTTGTGATGAAGTTGTGGTGTGTATATTGGTGTGTAAGGTTTTCTCCGCCATAAGGGAGCTTGTTGACATAGTGAAGAAATCTCTCGAGTTAGGTGCTCGGGGAGTTGAGTAGGGCAAGGAAGGTGTCCTTGTAGCCAAACCACTATAAATCTCTTGTCTCGCAGTTCGATCTTTCCATCTCTCATTTATTTCTTTACTTACATTATTATTGCTATATCATACATATCTGTTGTTGTTTATATTGTGCAAGACTTGAGTTCACATAATATCGAATCTAAATTTTTGAAAGCAAAGAAAACAAGCAAACAACCTTTTATAACAAATTAAAAAGACGTAAAACTATTCAACCCTCCTTCTAGTTTTACACACTTTGGGTTAGTAGAATGAGATGGTTGATTTTCAGTAGATTCCACAAAAGGGTTTGGAGCAACAACATCAGCAGCATCATTGTATGAGTTAGTAGAATCAGTAGACTTCAATCTTTTTGAGGCAGGATCTTCCAAAGCAGGTGTAGGCCTCTTTAAAGTCTCCTTAAAGTTAATCCCAGATTTGTCAAGGTTTGAATTAATCCTCTCAGACTGCTTAATGAGTTCATCATCTGGCAAGTTCTTGACATAAGCCATAGACCAACCAGTACCATACACAGCAGAACTCATATTTTAAACAAATGTTCTCGTGATGCTCCTTTGTTGTACTTGAGCCATAGACTTATCCCTCTTCTCTTGTGCCTTCCTCTCAGCATCAGCTTTCTTTCTTTGTTTGGCTAATTCAACCATCCTTTCAGTAAAGTCATCTCCATCAAAAGCATCTCCCAAAATTGTCTAAGCAAGAGATGGATTGATAGTAACTTAAGAGAGAAGTTTATCCCAATGCTCATCCGTGAATTTTCAAGATGCATCATCTAGCTCTCTCTGTCTTTGAGGAAGTAACCTGCTTGAAGATGGAATGCCATCTTTATCCAAATAATCTTGAGTTTTCTGGGCTAATTCTTCTTGAATTCTCAACTCTTCTTGTTGCCTGGCTACATTTGCTAACTCTTGAGCATGCAATTGTTGAGCATACACTTCACTAAGCCTATCTTCCTCTATCTATCTTTTTGTCATTTATTTGACAGGAGAGTCCTCTTCCATCATAATAGATTTCCCTTTGTACATAGGAACAGAGGAAACACCACTTGGAGGAGCAGGAATAGGAACAGCAGGAATGGTTGACTCAACAGTGGGAACACTAGGACCAGAAGAATCAGCAGTATAAGTAGGAACATAAGGAATCTTATGACCAGCAACAATCTCCTCATTAACTGAACCACCAGAAGGAATGATTTTTTAAGTTGGAGTAATAGGAACTACACCAGGAGAAACACCAGCAGAATCAGGAATGGGAGCACTACCAGTAGTAACATCAACAGTAGGACCAGTTGAACTCACAGCAGGAATGGTTCCCTATGACTTCCTTCTAAGCCTTTATAGACGTCTCCTTCTGGAATATGACAACTGAATATCATCAGGCTCTTGATCAGTAGCAGGTTGAACATGTGCATCCATGTCAAAATCAGCAGCATCTGCACTTGCACTAGGCAAGGAAGCACTAGCCAACAAATGAAGACCATCCAAGTCAATATGCTCCTTAGCTGCATCCTTATCTTCTTCAGAGTCAGGAGACCACACCTTTTCTCTTTGTGGTCTTTAATTTATCCTCCAATTTCTTAACTCTTTTGACCAATGTTAGAACAGCAGTTCCAAGAGTCCCTTTTGTATCTTTGAGGTTTGCATCCAACTTCTCAATCTTAAGCAAACACCTGTGGACCAAAGCAGACATGAAGGTGAGAGTAACAGGATTCTCAGCTCCATCAACAGGTTCATCTGTGGTAGGAGGAACTTCATTGGTCGTGGTTGGAGAATCATAAAAACCTGCACCTATGTTGGCATCATCATCAAAAGCATGCCTAAGAGGACTAGGTGTGGGTAGCCGTCTATACTTGGGTGAGTCAGAGGTTTTGTCATAAGAAGTACCCTCTGGTTCAACAGGTGTATTGACCTGTGCATCAGGAGACTTAACTGTCTCAACAAAACCATGAGGTTACTCATCAAGAGCAGTAAGTTGCTCATTAGAAGAAACAATCCTGGGTGATGGTGGTGTGGGAGGTCTAGGTGATGGAGGTCTAGGAGAGGGTGGTGGCTAGTCATCAGTAGCAACTGATGCACTGGCATCAGCAGCATCTGAAGGGCCAACATCAGTAGTAACTCGTGCATTGGCACCAACAGTATCAGGGGTAGCTGGAATATTACCACCACTAACATCACCTACATCAGCATCCTCATTGCCAATTAGAAACATAACAGGCAATAAGGGTTTATGAACCCCATCAAAATTGGTTTTCATTGTGCAAACAATTTGGCAGTCAATTTCCCTGTGGGTCTAGGTGTATGGTCATTAGTTTCAATGCCTAATATCATTTGTAAGAACCTAGGATACATAAGAAATTTATATTTGGTATCCTTAACATTATTAAGCATTTCCTCAAAAATATACATAGAAAAGTTATAAACTCTACCCTGAGAAAGACAAATAATACCACAGGCAAGAGAGCTTGAGAATTGATCCCACCCTCTTAACTTGGGACTAATACACTGAAGGAGAGTGTGTACCAAAAAGCTCTATTTAGGGCAAAATTTGTTCTTATACCAGACATTCTTGCCATCCGTTTGGTAGCCAAGATTTGCCAAACCCTCAAGAATTTGCTCCCTGTTAGTATTAAACACTTCACCTTCATCATCCAATTGAAGTTTAGTCCTGACAGAGGACTCTGTTATCACATACTCCTCACCATCAATAGTGCCCACAATCTCTTTGGGTTGACCCTCAAGAGATCTTTCTTCAGCTGTTGCCTAGAATTGGTTGACTAGAGATTCATAAACGATGGTAGGGCAATGTGTCAGAGCATATCTGAGTTTGGAACTTTTCAAGAAATCCACCATTGGATCAAACACCTCACTTCCTTTAGCTTTTCCCAAGAATGCAACTTTATTGTGATCACCTTTGAATTTAAGAGCCTCCATTGAAGATTTTAGTGAACAATTTGTGAAAACGAGGAGTTATGAAATGGGTTTGAGTAATTGGCGAGAGGGAATTGTTATTTTAGGCATGGGATATACACGTTAGGTTATTTAAAGTAGTTACCCAACGTAGCAACTTAATTGGAAAGTATCTCGAAAAGAATCGTTGACCAATTTTGAATTCAATTTTGTCTCAAAATAAAATACCTAATTTTGCACTACCAGCAGCAACCACAAGTCAAACAGAAGGAACACTTGGTCAATCAGCAGAATCCCAAGTTCGTTTTACCATGGTCAATAAATCAACGCTACCAGCAGGAACAATAACCCATAAGCAAGAATGACAGTCAACCTGTAGGAATGAAATTAACCTTTGACAGAACAACTCCTCTGTAAAATATCTTCTTATGGTCAACCCTCTTCAGTAAAATATCTTCAATATTTACTCTTTAACCAACTAAAATTCACTTGTATTAATTTCTTTATTGGGAACAATAGGTTTGACTAGGCCTATAAAAGGGGCCTTGAATCACAATCTAAATACACCAAACAATCTTCAAATCCACCATTAACCTTCAAACCATCAATCAGCAGTAACACAATGAACCCTAAGCCTGACATCATTGACATCTCATCCGATTCATCCTCTGAATCATCATGATGGAATAATTACTTGCCTCCAAATGCCTCAACCTCTGTGACCAGGAAATCAAAGAAGAAAATTGAAGAGCCAATTTCTTCTGATGACCTCCCAACTCCTCCACCATATGTTTTTGATACTGATGTCAATTACGAAGATGATGATGATTCACGTCGACTAGCAAAGGTGTTAACACGTGAACTTGAGAAGGCTGCATCATCGATGAGGACAATCCCAGTACCTGAGACCACTCTGCCACGTCCAGTACCACCCAAACAAGTGCTAGGACTTCCCAACAAGTATATGTGGAATGAGATCAATGAGAAGGGAGTCCACAAAAACATGGCTGACATCAAGGGTAAAGGCAAGAGGCCCATGGAGTAGTTGGTGTAAGTGTTGGTTTGTGGTCTTTTGTGATGTTTGTTGGAATAAAACCTACTTTTGTAATGCTGCGTCTGAGAATGCAACCTTTCTTAATGAATAAAATTGCAAGTTTCTTCTTTTCATTGATTTGTTACTGATTGTGTTTGTTTGACATCAATATCTGCAAAAATGTTAGTGGACAAAGAATACAGAATATACAAATTTATACAAAAATATACAACATTTAGCCTAAAATTATACAAGAATAAGCCTCCCTTTAGGCTTATTCCTCCCCTAAAACATAACAATTAGGGATTGACCATCCCTATATGGACTACTAAGTAATTAAACCTAGGACCATCATAAGCTTTGGTTAACAAATCAGCCACATTTTCATTTGTATGGATTTTAAGCACTTGTATAAGATGTTTTTCATTTGCATCTCTTATAAAATGGTGCCTAATTTCTATATGCTTTGTTCTTTGATGAAAAACTGGGTTTTTAACAATGCAAATGGTACTTTGGTTATCAATAAAGATTTTTGTGTTCATAAAATTGAACCCATAGTCTAGTAGTTGATTTTGTATCCAGAGTACCTGACCACAACAACTAGCAGCAGCAACATACTCTACTTCAGTGGAAGATGTAGCCACAATGGTCTGCTTCTTGCATTGCTAAGAGATCAATGTCCTACCCAGAAACTGACACCCACCAGTAGTAGACTTTCTATCTAGATTAGCACCATCATAATCACTATCACTTTATGCTTCTAACACAAATGGAGAATCTCTAGGGTACAAAAGACCCAACTTAGGTTGGCCCTTTAGATACTTAAAGATTTTCATGACTGCATTAAAGTGGGAAGTCAATGGTGTAACTTGATGTCTTGAAAAAGCACTGACTGTAAACATAATATCTGGTCTTGAAGCTGTCAAATACATAAGTGAACCAATTATTGATCTGTAGATATGAACATTAACAGCATCATCTGGTTTATTATTGGATTTTGGTTTTGGAGCTTCATAAGGAGTAGTTGCAGTTCTTATAGATTCCATATCAAGCTTCCTAAGTATGTCTTGCACATACTTTTCCTAGCTGATAAAAATCCCATCAGGCTTTTGCTTGACCTGTAGGCCTAAGAAGAATGTAACCTCACCCATAGCACTCATCTCAAACTCACTCGTCATCAAATCTTTAAACTCCCTACACTAAGCCTCCTTAGTAGAACCAAAGATATTATCATCCATATAAACTTCAACTAGAATGATATCTCTTGAGTTTTTCTTGATGAATAGTGTTTTGTCAATAGCACCTCTTCTGTAACCATGCTTCAGCAGAAATGAACACAACCTAGCATACCATGCTCATGGTGCTTGATGAAGACCATAGAGTGCTTTAACCACCTTGTAAACCAAATCAGGATTCTGTAGGTCCACAAAACCCTTGGGTTGAGTCACATATACTTCTTCTTCAATCTCACCATAAAGAAATGCACTTTTTACATCCATCTGATAAACCATAAATCCCATATATGAGGCAAAGGCTAAGAAGAGTCTAATTGCTTCAACTCTTGCCACTGGAGCAATAACTTCATCAAAATCAATACCTTCTTCTTGCCTGTGACCTTGTGCTACCAATCTTGCTTTATTTCTTACCACAATTCCCCTTGCATCCCTTTTGCATTTTAGGATTCATTTAGTCCCGATTGAAAACGTGCCATCAGACAATGGCACCAACTTCCATACATTCTGATTCAGAAATTGTTGCATTTCCTCTTGCATAGCAGCAACCCAATCTAAATCTGCAAGTGCTTGAGCTAGACTAGTTAGTTCAACTTGAGACAGAAAGCAAGCAAAGAGACAATGGTGATAGTATACATGATTTCTTCACCTTATTGATGTTGAATGTTCCTTTGTTGATGTTGAATGTAACTAACAAAGGCAGTTTCACCAATCTTTGATTTCTTCACCTTATTTCTTGTCTGTACAATTGAAGTAGGATCACCAATAATCAATGATTTTGGATGAATAGTGTTGATCCTTTTTGAAACATGAGGACTAACATCAACTGAGGTTGGGAGGTTATTGATTGTAGGTCCAAAGTCATCATCATATGAGGAGGAAATGAAGATGTCTATTCTTGATTGATGATGAATACCATCCAACTCAGAACTTGAAGATTGTGAATTGCCAAGATCAGATGGACTAGGATATCTTGTGAGAGATTCATTTAACCCCAATGAGTCAACAGATGGGGTGGAAGAAGGAGTAGCAGGAACAAAACCATCATCAGTAGGAACACTACCAGCAGAATGGGTAGCATCAGCAGAATCCACATCAGCAGGAACTGGAAAACTATCAGCAGAAACAGAACCACTACTAGCAGCATCCATGTTCCTGCGGGCTTCAATGGCTGCTTGTCTCAATAGTTCCTCTGTGTCTTTGGAGATTTCAAAACCAAACTTTTCAGCCGCTTCCTTTGCTTCATGTTATTATCTTTGAAGCTTAGCAAGTTCTTCTGCATAACTTGAATTAGTTTCAGTCATACCAGAAGAATCTTTTAGCTCAGTACATAAAAAGTGGTTAGTAGGAAAAGAAGGAACCACAATAACTTGTTCATCACACTCTGGGTCTGAATCATCATCTGAGGTACCTGCATTGTTAGTTTATGAATCTTATGTACTTGCAGATTGATTAGCTTTGAAACGAGTGTAACCTAAATGATCAGTTAAATAGTCAAGGTCAAACTACCACTCATGACCTGCCCCTTGAACATTAGGTTTATGTTCAAGAAACCTCAGATTAAGTGTTTCTTCTATCGATTTGGCAGATAAATTGTAGACCCTGTAAGCTTTACTATGAGTGGAATAACCAACAATATACCCCTCATCAGCTTTCCCTTCAAATTTACCCAAGTGATCACTGGTATTTAAAATAGTCACATGACATCCAAAAGGTTTAAGATAGTTAATGGTAGGAACTTTGTTGATATAAATAATGCTTAAAAACGTGATTAATATTTTTCAATAACGCTACGTTTTGATAATCACAAAATGTAAACTAGATTAAATCAAAAATTATGACGTAAACAAGTATGTTAGGTCACCATTTAGTAAACACAAGTATAATGATAAGAGAAATGAGATGAGAATGAGAGTGGGATGATTATGAGAAGTATGTGAAAGTGAAATGCAAGAGTTTCCTTAATGTTTTCAAATAACCAACCAAGTTTACAAATGGCCTAAGCTTACTATTTATAGGGAAGGAGCTAGGGCAACACACCCTCTCCTTCCACTCACTTAAATCGTATGGGCTTGAGGCCCATGGACTACATACTTAAGCCTAGTAAACTTAATACAAAAATGTAAATGAAAGTAAATAATAACTAAGCAACCTAGCATTATTACAAATGACCGAGACTTGATAAAATAGTAAAACTATGGTTCCAACAATCTCCCCCTAAGGGTCGGTCATCATGGTTGCTTGACGTCTTCGTCTTAATCTTTGACTTTCATAGCTTTAGACGTCTTCAGAAATGATTAGAATAAAGATGGATATACTTTGCTCTTTGGCTTTGTTCTTTGATGATGTTGTAGTGATTGCGTTATGAAGTAATCTGCAATTCGTCACTCCTGCGTCTGTGGTGGTTGTCCGCCATTCCAACATGCTCATACATCTTTGAGTTCTGACTTATGCATGCACGTAGTCCCTTTCTTTCACATAAGATCTTTGGTCTTTAAACTTTGTAGATTCTTCTTTTTGGCGTAGAATCTTACTTTGAACTTTGTGTTGCTTTGATCTTTGAGGGAGCTTTTGATGATAGCAAGATGCATGTATGAGCATGTGGAATCTGTCATCATGGAAGTGAGGCACCTGCGAGTAGACAGTTAGCAATAAATCACCGGTACTTACGGATAAGGAATTAGAGCTCATCAACAGCATATTGTGAAGACTCCTTCTAATCCTTATCCAGGCCGTTCCCATATCAGATACTCCCGAAGGAGCTTACGAGACCTACTAGGTAGCTCAATGACTGGGTGAGTCGCTGGGGATCACTCCACGACTGTAGACCGTAATGGAACCACCGCAAACACTAAGCGTAACCCTTGTGGGATTACCGAAGTGACCTGCTGTCAGGGCTGTTTGATGTTGACCCTGGCAGGATTTCCGTTCAATCATTGAGAAATACTTATGTAATCCTCTCATAAACGTTCTAGGCAGATTGCTAAGATCTGCGAAGGACTCGATAGTTTACAACTGATGCCCATTGATGTAGAACACCAGTTGTAGAAATACTAAGTGTTCCTAAGAGATCTTTGATGTATCTCATGGCTCTAGACTCTATAAGTGCACACCTAGGTTTCCTATGCGGAGACTGGGGATGTCCTGATTCAATATCAACCGTCTCTAAGAGATGGGTCGATAGGTAACGTGGGTTCCCCGTGAGAATGAAACAAATCCTTTTAAGAGAACTTGAGTGGTTAAGAAGGTTTAGTGCATTGCGTCACTGGGTCCATGACGACTTAATCTTCAATACCGGCGTCGCCTTAGCAACAACCAGTAGCATACGTATTGAACCCGGTGTCTGCCCTAAGGTTGAATCATCTGGAGGGCTATTTCTTTTCACCCTTTTCATTACTTTTCTTTTTCATTCTTCAACCCCTTCTTTCTCCTTTACATTCTTTACTCCTTTTTTCGTATCATACCTAAGGACTTCTAATTCTAACTATGGGAGATGTCCTTGGGTAGATCCCTCCGGCTCTGGCGGATCATAGGACGGATATTCCTATCTTAATCACCTTATAACTCCGACAGTAGCCAAGAAACCTTTGATTGAAAATCTCTCAAAGTGTTTGTGATAATCAAATATTTTGGTTAACACTTTGAGAGTTTTGCGTACTCTTTTGAAGGGCTCCCCCTGCACATGTGCTCATAAGTATTTAATAAATTTGCATATGCGGGAGGAGCAAGCACTTTTGAATTGATCCACTTTCCGTGAACAAGACCGATTCGAGACACGCTTACATCACTAGTTAGACTAGCTTGAAATTATTACCCGGCCTGATCAAGTCCACAGAAAGTTTCTCGAGACGGTACTTTTCTACTAAGACATATCCTTTTCGAGACACGCTTACGTGGTTAGTTAAAGAGATGCATTGTCAGCTTTTAGGTGACAACTAGCTCTAGTAACTAACTTGATGTTATTACCCGTCGAGGATAAGTCCTTTCGATGTTACTAACTTGTATTATCTCGTCAATTCCTGGGTCAATACTGAGTCTAACTCGCACATGATACAACTTAAAGCTTTGACTTCGTATATTTTAATCACTTTTACGTTTTCTCCCCCTCAAAAATGGCATATAAGATGGTGTTTTTGACAAACTTTTAGATTAAAATATGCCTTTTGAGTCTTATGGGGAGATACATCAAGAACTTTTGATTTTGAGCAAAGTATTTTGTTTTGACAAGTGCTCCCCCTCAACAAGTGATTAGGTCTTATTGAGGTGAAATACTTGTCCTTTTGAGCAGAATTATGAAAAATCATAAATGTTTGATTAATTCTACTCAAAAGTAAGAAGCCTTCGCTCCTTATGTGTAGGATTGAGGCACTGAAGCGTACCTCAGGGTCCTTTCTATACACGATCGGGTTGTACACTGTTATGTGTGCACAAACCATAATGGAAAAATGATTCAATCAATGAAACAATTGATGATGAACAAATATGACCAAATGTACCAAGTTATTCTTCGTCTGGAAGTGGAGCATTGAAGTTAGTGAACTGAGGTTCTGGTCTTTCGAAGTTTCTGACAGGAAACGATGGTCTGGCACCGATGTAGCTTTCCAGTCGTCTGATCTGTTCCCGTCGAAATAACCGTTCTTCAATCTTTAAGACAAAGTTACGAACTTGTCTTCTGGAGCTGGATTTCCATCTAGGTTGTTCCCCCTTAGCTATCTTATGACGATCATCATTCAACCTTTTGACAAGCCCATCACGAACAAACGTGAGTGTAACATCACAGAATTTATGTACCTCATCGAACCTCATGAAGCTTTGTAGCTTTTTGCTGTTGATGTAGGTGAAACCAAACGGTTCTTGGATGAGAGTAAACTGTGGTGTTTCATAAAGACCATCAAAGTAGAATTGTGGCTTTGTCAAATTGATCTTCTGTTGGTAACTTTCCACTCCAAGCTGAAGATCTTCCACTCTTTCTTGAACAATCAGTCGTCGGATGTAAAGAAGTAGCGATGCCATGAAGTTGTACTGAACGTCTCTATCGAATCCGCGCATTCTACTCTGAACCTTTTCAAGATACATATCTTCAATGTCATTGAGATTAAGGTTGGGAAAGTCGGCTTCGGAGAACTTGTACTTCTTTTCATCTTGTCGTTTCACAACAATTTCACGCATGAAAATGTAGTTAAACCGTTTTGACTGCTGAATCTCCAAGATAGCGATGATCTTTGATTTCTGCTTCACATTTTCCAATGATGTCTCTCCTAATCTGCTTGTATAACCGAGACGACGACGATCAGGCCAATGTTGAATTCCGTGTAGAGCATCTCTGTCGTAAGCTACGATGGAGTTGCTGAAAATACGAGTGGTTTCTTCAATGGCTGGAATTTCGTATCTAGCGGCTGGTACTGAGATTGTGAGTGAGGAAGCATATTTCTTCTTGGATATCTCTTGTATGAGCTGGATGTTACGAAGATCTTTGTTGAAGAAGAAGCTGTAAGGTATCTTCGGTTTGTCAGGAAATCCTTTCAATGGTAATGGTTTGGTCCAGTCGGTGAAGTAAGGTTTTTCATGATTCTTGGAACTTAGATCGATATTCACTTCAGGATTTAACCAGTCAAAGTCGGCAGACATTGCACTAGCTATATTCTGCATGTGATATTCGTATTCGACTTTGTTTCCAGATCTTTTCTTGAGGAATTCTTGTGCATCCCTATTGATTCTCCTAAGCTCTGCCTTTGTGAGTTTGTTGATGTGAAGATCCTTCATAATGACCTGGGTGAACTGAAGAGTGTTACCAGGAAGAGGTTCTTCTTCTTCCAGAGGAGGTTGAGCTTGGACCATTTCTGTCAGCCAATCATTCTGAGGATTGTCATCATTGTCGAGCCATGAATGACGTGTTTTCTTCTTGGATTTCTTAGACTTGGATGTAACATCTTTGTCTTTGGCTTTGGACGGTGATGATGGACCAGCATGAGAATCATGAGTTGGTGGAGCACGGTAATCGGTGTCAAGTTGATCTTGGAAGTCATCAGTTTGTTCCATGAACATTTCTTCATCTTCTGTTTGACCTTCACCAGTAGCTGAGGGTTGTTGTTGAGTTCCAGGAGGAGTGGAGTCCTTTTGTTGTTGTAGAGAGGATGAGGGACCTGTTCCAGACTTAGGTTTCTTGCCTTTGGAGTTTGGGTCAGGATCGTCATCTTTTCTTGTCCGTTTTCGGGTTCCAGCAGCATCTTTGCATGACTCCTAAGATATGTAAGCCGCCATAGCCTCATGAAGTACTTTTTCTTCAGCAGTTTGTGTGGTTTTGGAGGCAACATTGTCGAAGATTTTGGCAAGCATTTCGTTGAAGGACAGTTCAGGGACAGGTGGAGTCACAGTAGAAGGTTTAGCGGTGTGAAGCGTGAATGGTGTAGTAGACAACATTTTCTTCGTAACACTCCTGATTCTGTGATCCAAGTTGTCATTGATTGGTTTGAGAAGGTCTGCAATGGTAGGAGTGATCATCTCAACCAGATTTTCAGTGAGAAAATCATGTGTTGCAGTTCTGATAAAGCCTTCGTAATCAGATTTCAAGAACTTGTCGATCAGCTGCGTAGAATCCTGGAATTCCTCAACTTGTTTAGTAAGTTTGGTAACCATGTCGGTGAGTTTGTTCACTTGCTCCTGAAGATCAACTTGTTGTTTTGGTTCATTGATCGAATGCTGTTTAGATGCGGTTTCAGATGGTGTGGGTGATGAGTGCTCTGGTGATGATTCGGACGACGACTCGTTGTGAGAGTCTGAAGAAGAAGCAGGAGGAGTTGGATCCTTTGGCGGAGAGTCTTGAGGAGGTGGAGGTTGTGCTGAGGAAGTCTGTAACACCCCCAAAATACCGCAGCGGAAGACTGTGTCACTGAGGGTGCTACTTCATAATACAAAGTACAAGGTATAGAAAACGAACTCTAAATGAGACGTTTTGAAAAGTTACCATTCGATTAATAAATTCCGAGTTACAAACTTGAGATTCCAAAGTATGATACATAAATGTATACAAAGTTTTGAATGGTAAATGATAAAAGCGTAAGTCTTCAGAATATGCAGCTTGACTCTAAGTTCCACGCACTAGCTATCGCCTTACTAACCTGAGATAAACATGCTAAAGTGTCAACACAATGGTTGGTGAGTTCATAGAGTTTGTCTTAAAATAGTTGAAAAGCCTTAAAAGAATGTTCACACAGCAAAGGCATCGTGAATCCACTCAGTTACAAGTCCCGCCATAAGAGACTTGTAACCTGTGTGTTCACAACCCACTGCTACAATATAGTATGATAAAGACATGTATAAGTTCATCAAGACAATTTAAGCAATTAGAAGTGAGTCTCTACTTCATCTCCGAAGACCTCACTTTTATGATGTATCCAACATTCGCAAATGTTAGGATGTATCAAAGACAACTGGGAGTCAATTCCCAAAGACAACTGGGAGCCACTTCCCAAAGACAACTGGGAGTCAATTCCCAAAGACAACTACTAGTCAATAAATAGAATAACGCAATTAAGTATAACGCAGTCATGTATGTAAGCAATCAAGTATAATGCCATCAAGTATAAGACAATCAAGTATAACACAGTCACGTATAAACGTTTTGAGTATTTGTACAAGTAAGCAAGTAGTTGAGCATGTATCCCCCCCAAGAGTTTAAAACAAGTACGAAAAGAGTAGGGGCTATGACTCACCTTAAGTCTATGTAATGAGAAATGAAAGTCGAATCGCGAAAGTCTCTAAGAGCAGCCTATAATAGAACGTTGCGACTTAGGTTTGGGGAAACGTCTAAGAATACGAAGAATTGCCCATATATGTCTTGCATAATGTTCATGATGTAGTACTTAGTATATAGTGTAAGTCGTTGAATATAAGTGGTCTATGAAACATGTATAAGTTGTATATCTCTTACTACCGTTCGGGCCGACATAATTCAGAAGTCATGGAGTAAACGTTCGAGGAGCCAGGACACTTTAACTCGTAAATCCACAACTCGTCTCGACGGCTTACTCAATGAACTCCTCACATGAGGCTCCCTACTATTGTAGTATTTGATAACATATATATATAAGCTTTCTGATCTTTAATAGTTATATGGTCTTTAGCCGTAGCTTTGCCGTGACCTTGGTCATCGTTACCATGGTCTTGAGACTCAACCTTGGCTTTAGCCATGGTTGTGGTCTTGGCTTTAGGTCATTAGACCTCTTGGTCTCATCTAAATATAATCATTATATAGTAACTTTGGTCTAAAAATGGGCTGTTAAGAATTTGAAGAAATTTATCACCCAGAAAGCATTTTCAGGTCTCGAGCTTCTTTGTTCCTGAACGAAAACGTCGTTCTGGACAACTTTCGTGTTTTAACTTTTTGATGAATCGGACCAGAAGTGGGACTTTCAAAATCATAATTTGATCAGAATGCTATTTAGGCAGTTTTGCCGTTTTGGTTTCGCTAACTTCAAATGGTCATAACTTTTGACTCGTGTACTCGTTTTGGGTGATTCAAATTGCTATGTTTTCCTTGTTAAGTCCTCTTTAACAGTAAGTAAGTGTCAAATATCAAAGTTATACTATTGTGGTCGTGGTTTTCCATAAAAATCACTAGTTTGCTTGTTTACTTGTCATAAGTTAACATATGTATACCAATACTTGTTTTATCCATTTTTAAACATCATGAACACAATACAAAGACCATATATAGCATGAAAGATACATAATAAGCATGAAATGATATTGAGCAAGAAAGTGTATAAGGGTTTGCTTACAACTTTTGGCTTTCTAAAGAAAGGAAGTCAAGTATAGAACTAGGACACTAAACCTAAGCTTGTAAACCCTTCACCATAACTCTTGTAACCCTTGCTAGCCTTGATCTAACCCTTGTAAAAACCATTTAACTTCAGCCCTAGTAACCTTGTGTAGCTCTTAATTCAACCATGGAATCACCAAACAAACTTAAGAACTAGGTAGAGAATACTAAGACCTTGAACTTTGTAGTGTAACTTGTAGTTTGAAGATCAAAGGATCATGGAGCTAGGGATTGTGTTGTGGCGTTTTATTTATGAAGAAAGGATGGAATGAGCTCTCTATTTATAGCATGAAGAGGAGGTTAGGAAGCTTACTAGGAAACTTACAACACTTGGAGACCAAGTTGTAATTAAATATGATCTAATGGTTAAAAACTAAACACATCTATGCATATTTGGTTGTTTTTAGACCATATACTTTCCTAGGCTTATTATCAAGCCACCAAGGCCACCATATACACGTTCATGGACAAGGGGGAGGGACTAGGTGGATGAATCTTGGCCTTATATAAGTTACGTAGTGAGTTTTGGTCCCGTTAATCGCTAACCGTAAGTTGTTAAGTCACGAAACGTAAAACCGGGTATCCTAAAAATATGAAACTTATAAATATGGTTAAACATGTCAATATAGTCCATAATAAAATATAAAATGAGTGGTAGGTTCTATCGGGTGCGAAAACCCTGCTAAAAACTGGAAACACGGGTCTAAAACGCGCAATTCGCGTAAAACGCTGAACTGAAAAACGTAAAATTCCGAAACTTTTGGAATTGTCCTAAAATGATAGAAAATCATATTTCTATTGTTTATAATGTTTTATGGATATATCGGGATGCTGGAAGGACGTTTAAACCTAAAAGGAAATCTCGGACACGGCTTTGTGATTTTTGCAGAAATGATCCGACGAGCGTCAAACTCTCGGATTATCGTTAAAATAGTTTAACTTACGAGAATATGAAATAAAAATTTCTGAGATGAATAGTGAAAAGTGAATAGTAAAAGTGAATAGTAAAAAGTGAATAGTGAAATTTTCGGGAATAAAAGTTAACCTGAAATTGCGAATTGTTACAGTCTCTACCCCTTAAGGAGAACTTCGCCCCGAAGTTCTGTTGATGTTAACTACTTACGATGTGTCTAAGAGAATTCGGGATCTCTAATATAGTGGTGTTTACTCTGATTCGTCTAAGGTTCTGGTTAAGGAGTTGTATCGGCTACAATTAAGCCCACTTATTTATAACTCATTACTTACATAAAGAAGCGTCCAAATTTATGTAAGTAAGGGATCATAAACTCATGGTTCGGTGATTTACAATTTCTTTATTTAACTGAAGAGGCGTCCCAATCCATTTAAATAAGGAGATTCTAAAACATCCTACTTAAGAATTTCCGACACAAAATCCGCCTTCTGAGGCAGATGGTAAGATAATCCAGTCATCAAATCCCTAAAGCTAAGCAATAATATTATTTAACTCAAATCTTGTGTCTCATCAAACACAAGATTAAGTTAACTAATTAGTTATTACTGAGCTCCATGTTTTTAATGACTCGACGAATCTCTGGGGCTCCTTATAATACTAAAGTCACATTATCTAACAGCGTGTAACAAACAAACCTCTAACCAAAAAGCACATGTGTATGTATTGTGTGTAAGGCAAATAAAGAGGAAGGTCCCAACGTATATAGCAGTTATAGTCTAGGCACTAAATGCAACCTAGTTCTCTATAACCAAGGCTCTGGTACCAATCTGTAACACCCCCAAAATACCGCAGCGGAAGACTGTGTCACTGAGGGTGCTACTTCATAATACAAAGTACAAGGTATAGAAAACGAACTCTAAATGAGACGTTTTGAAAAGTTACCATTCGATTAATAAATTCCGAGTTACAAACTTGAGATTCCAAAGTATGATACATAAATGTATACAAAGTTTTGAATGGTAAATGATAAAAGCGTAAGTCTTCAGAATATGCAGCTTGACTCTAAGTTCCACGCACTAGCTATCACCTTACTAACCTGAGATAAACATGCTAAAGTGTCAACACAATGGTTGGTGAGTTCATAGAGTTTGTCTTAAAATAGTTGAAAAGCCTTAAAAGAATGTTCACACAGCAAAGGCATCGTGAATCCACTCAGTTACAAGTCCCGCCATAAGAGACTTGTAACCTGTGTGTTCACAACCCACTGCTACAATATAGTATGATAAAGACATGTATAAGTTCATCAAGACAATTTAAGCAATTAGAAGTGAGTCTCTACTTCATCTCCGAAGACCTCACTTTTATGATGTATCCAACATTCGCAAATGTTAGGATGTATCAAAGACAACTGGGAGTCAATTCCCAAAGACAACTGGGAGCCACTTCCCAAAGACAACTGGGAGTCAATTCCCAAAGACAACTACTAGTCAATAAATAGAATAACGCAATTAAGTATAACGCAGTCATGTATGTAAGCAATCAAGTATAATGCCATCAAGTATAAGACAATCAAGTATAACACAGTCACGTATAAACGTTTTGAGTATTTGTACAAGTAAGCAAGTAGTTGAGCATGTATCCCCCCCAAGAGTTTAAAACAAGTACGAAAAGAGTAGGGGCTATGACTCACCTTAAGTCTATGTAATGAGAAATGAAAGTCGAATCGCGAAAGTCTCTAAGAGCAGCCTATAATAGAACGTTGCGACTTAGGTTTGGGGTAATGTCTAAGAATACGAAGAATTGCCCATATATGTCTTGCATAATGTTCATGATGTAGTACTTAGTATATAGTGTAAGTCGTTGAATATAAGTGGTCTATGAAACATGTATAAGTTGTATATCTCTTACTACCGTTCGGGCCGACATAATTCAGAAGTCATGGAGTAAACGTTCGAGGAGCCAGGACACTTTAACTCATAAATCCACAACTCGTCTCGACGGCTTACTCAATGAACTCCTCACATGAGGCTCCCTACTATTGTAGTATTTGATAACATATATATATATATAAGCTTTTTGATCTTTAATAGTTATATGGTCTTTAGCCGTAGCTTTGCCGTGACCTTGGTCATCGTTACCATGGTCTTGAGAGTCAACCTTGGCTTTAGCCATGGTTGTGGTCTTGGCTTTAGGTCATTAGACCTCTTGGTCTCATCTAAATATAATCATTATATAGTAACTTTGGTCTAAAAATGGGCTGTTAAGAATTTGAAGAAATTTATCACTCAGAAAGCATTTTCAGGTCTCGAGCTTCTTTGTCCTAAACGAAAACGTCGTTCCGGACAACTTTCGTGTTTTAACTTTTTGATGAATCGGAGCAGAAGTGGGACTTTCAAAATCATAATTTGATCAGAATGCTATTTAGGCAGTTTTGCCGTTTTGGTTTCGCTAACTTCAAATGGTCATAACTTTTGACTCGTGTACTCGTTTTGGGTGATTCAAATTGCTATGTTTTCCTTGTTAAGTCCTCTTTAACAGTAAGTAAGTGTCAAATATCAAAGTTATACTATTGTGGTCGTGGTTTTCCATAAAAATCACTAGTTTGCTTGTTTACTTGTCATAAGTTAACATATGTATACCAATACTTGTTTTATCCATTTTTAAACATCATGAACACAATACAAAGACCATATATAGCATGAAAGATACATAATAAGCATGAAATGATATTGAGCAAGAAAGTGTATAAGGGTTTGCTTACAACTTTTGGCTTTCTAAAGAAAGGAAGTCAAGTATAGAACTAGGACACTAAACCTAAGCTTGTAAACCCTTCACCATAACTCTTGTAACCCTTGCTAGCCTTGATCTAACCCTTGTAAAAACCATTTAACTTCAGCCCTAGTAACCTTGTGTAGCTCTTAATTCAACCATGGAATCACCAAACAAACTTAAGAACTAGGTAGAGAATACTAAGACCTTGAACTTTGTAGTGTAACTTGTAGTTTGAAGATCAAAGGATCATGGAGCTAGGGATTGTGTTGTGGCGTTTTATTTATGAAGAAAGGATGGAATGAGCTCTCTATTTATAGCATGAAGAGGAGGTTAGGAAGCTTACTAGGAAACTTACAACACTTGGAGACCAAGTTGTAATTAAATATGATCTAATGGTTAAAAACTAAACACATCTATGCATATTTGGTTGTTTTTAGACCATATACTTTCCTAGGCTTATTATCAAGCCACCAAGGCCACCATATACACGTTCATGGACAAGGGGGAGGGACTAGGTGGATGAATCTTGGCCTTATATAAGTTACGTAGTGAGTTTTGGTCCCGTTAATCGCTAACCGTAAGTTGTTAAGTCACGAAACGTAAAACCGGGTATCCTAAAAATATGAAACTTATAAATATGGTTAAACATGTCAATATAGTCCATAATAAAATATAAAATGAGTGGTAGGTTCTATCGGGTGCGAAAACCCTGCTAAAAACTGGAAACACGGGTCTAAAACGCGCAATTCGCGTAAAACGCTGAACTGAAAAACGTAAAATTCCGAAACTTTTGGAATTGTCCTAAAATGATAGAAAATCATATTTCTATTGTTTATAATGTTTTATGGATATATCGGGATGCTGGAAGGACGTTTAAACCTAAAAGGAAATCTCGGACACGGCTTTGTGATTTTTGCAGAAATGATCCGACGAGCGTCAAACTCTCGGATTATCGTTAAAATAGTTTAACTTACGAGAATATGAAATAAAAATTTCTGAGATGAATAGTGAAAAGTGAATAGTAAAAGTGAATAGTAAAAAGTGAATAGTGAAATTTTCGGGAATAAAAGTTAACCTGAAATTGCGAATTGTTACAAAGTCTGCTGAGAAGATGACTTAAGAAACATGTTGGTGTCGAACGCGTTCTTCTCTTCGTTTTCCTTTCGACGACGTTCCTCTGCTTCCTCTGCTTCTCGTGCAAGAAACTCTGGAGTAATAAGATATTCATGTTCCTGATCCGTAGCTAAGTTCTCTTGACCGCCAACATTCTCCTCTAAAGTAGCAGTCTCAGTCATGTGGACATCTTCAGTCTTGTCTGTATCCTTAACGTTGTCATCAGGTTGTGGAGCTGATTCTGACGTTGTTGGAGGAACCATACTGCTTGTAGCCCCTACATGTTCTGACTGATCAATAGGTGGTGGTGTTGGAGGGTGTGATAGAAGTCGGCTTTCAAGACTTGCTTTCCTCTGTTCTTTCCTAAGCTGCTTTTCTTCAGCTCTAGTGTCGACAACTATACTCTTCAGTTTGCGTTTATCGACTACTGGTTCAACGATTGGTTCATCTTCATCATCATTTGGCTCATTGATAGTGACTCCTTTTCTTTTCCTTGTCTCTTCTTCATAAGTTACAAGACTTTGTTGAACGGCAATCTCTGTTGCAGGAAATCCTTCATCAGGTGCTCTGTATCTCAGTTCATAGTCTGGTTCTTCTTCGTCAGATTCTGTATCGAACTCAGACTCGGTGTCAGAAGGTGGAGGAGTAGGTTCATCCCGAATAACGTACTCAGGAGTTGCCTTCTTCTTTGGTTTGGTAGCAGGTTTAGGTTTGGATGTAGGTTTAGGTGTGGTAGTAGTCTTGGGTTTTGCCATTGTAGCAGACTTAGATCTTGTATGCGGTGATCCAGTGGTGCTCGTGGTACTCCCAGACTTTACACTTCCTTTGCTACGAGTCTTTATAGTTGCTTCTTCCAGTTCCCCTTTGTAAGCCAGATCATACAACTTGAAGTTTGCCCTATTCTTAATGTTGTCATTCAGAAGGTATTCGGGAATCCTCATACCTTTGATCTTGGTAGAGGAAGTGGTCGATTTGATGAATAAGGTGGTGAAGTCGTCCTCGAAGAGGTGCTTCGGCTCATTAGGATCAGCCATCCTCTTAATGAATTCTGGAGAACTGTTGCAGAGATGTTCAATGATAAGCTTGGTGAATCTGGTGAATGGTATCATAGTCTTCACACGGTCGGTCTGAATACTGTAGACGATATCATTCATGATAGGAACTGCAAAGTCAATCGGTGTCAGAGTCACCATTCCCCAGAATGTTTGCAGGTGTTCGAGCCTTGGATGTTCATGACCACTTTTCCTTCCAGATATAGATCTAACAACCAACAAACAGAATGTTCTCCAAGGCTGAGGGATATACTTGACATTGAATTTGGAAAGCTTGATTAGAGGTTCATCATCATCAACCTCATATCCTAATTCAATGAAGAAGTCAAGAAGTTCCAGGTCAGGTAGTATCGGAGCAAATTCGTTGTCAGTTTGTGGCATGAGAAGGGCTGTTCGAAGAACGTCATGATCTACAGAGTAATCTTGGCCATCTAAGGTAAGAGTGAAAGACTCATTATCCAAGTTGGTCTGAGCAGTAAGCCAGAACTGATGAAGATAGAACAGTGGAACTGAAGTAGAGCAGGTGAGAAGTGGTTTGCATGGATGTGCCAGTAGGATATCTTTCACAATCTTGCATGATTTCTCTGTGATATTCAACTTGTTGAAATCGACTCTGGGATTGTTGTTGCCAATTGTGACATTGTAGTTCTCGGGAGTGATGTCATCCAAGGTGAGTAATGGAAGAGTTTGTACAGCAACGTTCTCATTGTGTTCAGCCATGTTTATCTGAAAAGTATCTCCATAAACCAAACATCCAAATTTGTTATGAGTAAGCACAGTTTAGAGTTTGGATACAGATATCTACTTGAAACAATTAAGCACAAATGCGTCATTTAGTTATGAGTCAAATAATGCATATGGCAAATAAGCACAACATGACATGCACAGTTCACAACTACATTACATTACACAACAATAATGAATCACACCAATGAAACTTTATTGAGAAAGTGACTTTCTCGAAAAATTCCACATAACTGCCATTTATCGAGATTTCTTACTTTTCGAAAAAATTGATGTTATCGAAAAAATGCTTTTAACAACTTATCGGGAAACTGGTGAACCATTATCGAGAAAGTTTAATAAATTGAATGATTTCGATAAATGACACATTATCGAGAAAGTGTCATCTCGTGAAACATTATCGAGAAAACATTAATATTAATCGAAAAATCATTATCGAGAAATTTTATCGAGAAAAAATTAATATTTATCGAAAAACTTTATCGAGAAATTTTATCGAGAAAAATTAATATTTATCGAAAAACATTATCGAGAAATTGAAGATTTCAATAAGTGAAAATTTATCGAGAACTTGAGTTTCTCGATAATAATTTTCCGAAAGATTTCGATATTACATAGATTTTTCGAAAAACATTCTTATACAAGAATATAATCGAATTATCATGAGATTACACGTCCATATCTTTCACAAATAATGTTTCCACAGATATTGGCCTGTCACAGATATTCTTATACAAGAGACACGTATTGCACGATGTTTTTCACGAACGAGGCAAGTAAGTACATCGAGAAACATGTAGGAATAGTGAGAAACATCCAAGCAAGATTGATAAGGCACATAAGAGACTAAATAAGCAAATCCCACCACTAACATCAACCAAATAATCACAGAAGCTAAAATATCCACTTCGACCCATTCTTTTTGAAATCGAGAACCAAGCAAACATGATAGAATGAGATAAAAACTGATGATAAAGTATTAGAAACAAGTAAAGTGACTAAACCCCATCAAGAATTAACCATCACAACAGGTTACTCGCATTTTCGAAATCCTAACCCTAGTTCTCGATATCACGAATACAAGAGATCTAACCATTGAAAAATCAATTTACCAAGATCCTATGTTTGAAATACCCTAGTGAATCCATAGGAACTTACAATTAAAAGATCAAAGTCGTGGTTTGCTCGATTGATTATGAACCGTGGGTTTTAGAAGAGGGTTTTGGTGGTTTTGAAATTTGTAGGGTTTAAGTGGTACGGTTTGTATGTTTAAGTAATTTTAAAACTTTGATTTTTGTCACTTTTAGTCCTTGGACTTTAATAACAAACAAACTAGTGTTCAAAAGTTTTAGAATCTTAAAAAATTTGACAACAAGGGTCCCTTAACTAAGAAGTACTTTAACTAGAACCCTAAAGTAACTAGCAAGTCTATTGACATTTGAGATGTGACTTCGTTAAGTTAACTTATGAAGACTTAAGCCAAATGAGACAGAGTGTAGTGAAATAAAACCACCCGCACACACTCCGAACCGTAACACACGAGAAATATGCAAGTATACCAATTGATGGTAAAAGATTTAAGCGTGACTCCCCCTCAACACTTGTAAAGTAAGAACAAGGTGTTGAATGGAAGCGATATACTTGCATTTTTTTTTTTTTTTTTTTTTTTTTTTTTGAGAAATAATTTGTAGTAAAGAAAGAAAAAACAAAATATTATACAAAGATAGTTGTGATGTTTGACGATCAGTGGTATTTTAAAAACTTTTCCAGATTCTCTGGTGTCAAACATCTCATACCGATTTGGTGGACTAGACTAGCAAACCTGGATGGTGCCAGAGATTTGGTAAGTAAGTCTGCCAATTGGTACTCAGTTCCAACAAAATAAAGTTCAACTGTACCCCTTTCCACATGCTCTTTGATGAAATGATAACGGAGATCGATGTGTTTGGATTTGCAATGATGCACAGTGTTGCAGGAGATAGCAATCGCACTCTTTGAATCACAGTAGATAGGAATCTTGTTGAATAGGTAGCCATAGTCTTTGAGTTGTGATCTCATCCAGATGACTTGAGCACAGCAAGCCGACATGGCTACGTATTCAGATTCTGTAGATGACAAAGACGTGCAGTCCTGCTTCTTAGATTGCCAGGACACAAGTTTGTCTCCAAGAAACTGTAATCCACCAGATGTACTTTTGCGTGTATCTAAGCATCCTGCATGATCAGCATCTGAAAAAGCAATTAGTTCAAAGCCAGAATCCTTCGGATACCAGATCCCCAAGTTAATGGTTCCCTTTATGTATCGAAGGATTCTCTTGACCTCACTGAGGTGTTTTTCAGTTGGTCTGGACTGATAGCGAGAGCACATGTAGACAGCAAAAACTATATCAGGTCTACTAGCTGTGAGATACATGAGGGACCCAATCATACTTCGGTATTTGGTAGGGTCAACGGGAGTCCCATGTAAATCAGCATCTAGTTTTGTGGTATAGCCCATTGGCGTATTATAAGTATCACAAGTTATCATTCCATGTTTCTTTAAGATTTCAAGAGCATATTTGGACTGATTTATAAAAATTCCACGGGGTGATTGATGAACTTGTAGTCCTAAAAAGAACGAAAGTTCAACCATCATGGACATTTCAAAATTATCTTTCATTAATTTTGCAAAATCATTAGAATAACTTCTTTTTGTTGAGGCAAAAATGATGTCGTCGACATATATTTGAACAACAAGTAAGTCCTCCCCGTAGGTTTTTGTAAACAGTGTTGGATCCACCGATCCTTTAAAAAATTTATTGGCCAGTAAGAAAGTGGATAGTTTGTCATACCACGCCCGTGGGGCTTGCTTGAGTCCGTAGAGAGCCTTTTTGAGTCGGTAGACGTGATTAGGACGCTCAGGATCAACGAAGCCTTCAGGTTGACTGACATAAACTTCTTCCCGGAGTTCTCCATTCAGAAATGCTGTTTTCACATCCATCTGGTAAACCACCATATTCCTATGAGCAGCATAAGCCAAAAAGATCCGAACAGCTTCATGTCGTGCCACTGGAGCAAAGGATTCAGCAAAGTCTAGACCTTCAAGTTGAGAGTATCCTTTCGCTACCAGGCGTGATTTGTTGCGGATGACTGTCCCTTCTGCGTCAAGCTTATTCTTCCATATCCATTTTAACCCGATGACAAAGACTCCGTCAGGTCTTTCAACTAATTCCCAGACTTCTAGTCTTATGAATTGTTGAAATTCCTCTTGCATAGATTCAATCCAGTTGTCATAAGTCAGTGCATCTTTAATGTTCTTGGGTTCTTCATGACAAACTGTGAGTGCGTAGATGCAAGTTTCTCCATCAGTATGAAGTCGTTGTCTAGTCATAACAGGTGCATCTGGATGGCCAATAATGTGAACAAGTGGATGGTCACGAGTCCATTTATGTGTTGACGGGTGTAGTTGATACGTATCTCGCATGTTGGCAGGATCCAAGTTGCGTGTTGACGACTCAGCTATATCAGGAACTGTAGTAGCTGGTGCAAACGGATTAATGAACGCATCAGGATCATGCTCTGCGGATTGTGAAACTGATTGAGGTGTTGGATCTGCAGCTGGATGGCAGGGAGTAGAACCAGTTTGTTCTGCTGTAGATGGTGATTCAATTGAAGGACCGTCTCTCTCAACATTTGTTGAAGTTTGTTGAGGTGAGTCTGGTACTGGAATGTGTTCAGATTGAGCAGCGGAATTTGGTGAGACCTCAGTAGGACGGTATTCAATCGTGTCATCAAATAGTGGAGCAAACAAGGTTTCTAATTCTTTGCGGTTAAGTGGTAAAGGTTCAGCTGAAGATGCCGGAGAGTTAAGACGGTTAAATTCGGGTCCTAAGCTGTGTTGCTCAGAAGCCATTTGGGTGAGTTCATCGAAATTAGCGTGAATGGTTTCTTGAATTTCTCTTGTACGACGATTCCATATCCGAAAACCTTTGGAATTTTCACAATATCCAACGAACACTCCGATGTCAGCCTTAGCTTTGAGTTTACCTAAATCCTCACGATCATTTTTCGGATAGCAAAGTGCTCCAAATACATGAAAGTAATCGATGTTCGGTTTCCTTTTGTGAACAATTTGATATGGTGTTTTGCGATGGCGTTTTGTGATCATGCAACGGTTTTGAGTATAACATGCGGTTGAAACAGCTTCTGCCCATAAGTAATCTGGTAATTGAGCATTAATCAACATAGTTCTAGCAGCTTCCACTAACGTCCTGTTGCGTCTTTCAACCACACCATTCTGTTCTGGGCTTCTAGGTATAGACGTTTGATGTTCAATTCCCACTTTCTCATAGTAAGACCGAAGTGTCTGATTCTTGAATTCAGTTCCATTGTCAGTTCTGACGATTCGTACTGTGTTTCGAAGCTGAACTTGAATTTTGGTGAGAAAGGTGATGATCATCGAAGGAGCTTGATCTTTATTTCGTAGAAAATAAACCCAAGTCCATCTGGAGAAGGCATCCACAATTACGAGTATGTACCGTTTACCGTTGATACTTTGAACACGCATCGGTCCACACAAATCCATATGAAGCAGTTGTAAAACATGATTCGTACTTTGCTCAGGTTTAGACGGAAAATGAGCACGAGTACTTTTCCCTTGTTCACAGGCTGGACATAAGTGATCTTTGGTGAAACGGAATCTTGGAAATCCATCGACAAGTTTATAACGAGCAAGGTCAGTCATGGTTCTGAAATTCAAGTGCGAAAGACGTTTGTGCCATAACCAAGATTTAGTTGACTCTGCTTTGGAGAGAAGACATATCGGAGATGTTGCAATCATATCTGACATTGATATTGTATAAAGATTGGAGCCGCGTGAGCCAGACATTAGATCGTTTCCTTGTAAGTCGCGAACAAAGCAAGTTTTCTCACGAAATGCAACTTCTAGATCCCCATCACAGAATTGACCAACAGAGAAAAGGTTGTGTCCAAGGCCTTCCACATAGTAAACACGACTAATTTCAAAGTTACCGCTGATGTAGTCACCATATCCCATTATAAGAGCGTAATGATCATTCCCGAATCTGACAGTTCCTATAAACTTTGAGACAAAGTTGTGTAGCAGTTTGAGATTGCCTGTCATATGTCGGGTGCATCCGCTATCAACAATCCAGAGAACAATCTGTACCACCTGCATCACCAGAAGAAGACACGGGTGGAACAGAAGTAAGGGTGGAACCCAAAGATAATGCGGGTTCCTGTTGGTTAGTAACACATATATTCAACAATTTAGGAATCCATTTAAAGTCTGGTTTGTGTTGTAACCAACGTTGCCAATTCCAACTAGTTTTTGCTTTCTTAATGTTAAATGCACTAGTAGTTGACTCAGTCCTAGATTTGTTCTCGGCACCTATGGGGGTAACTGAGACATCATTAGAAACCGTAGAGGACGGCTTTCCTAAGTTAGACTTAGAGGCATTAGTGGGCCTAAAAGGAATGCGTGTCCTACGTTTCTTATGACGATTGAGAAGAGAATTAGCTAAACATTTTGTATGATCACCAGATGATACGCTTTTATGTCACACCCCCAAAATCGGGTCCAGCGGAAGCATACATGTAGCTGGGGTGTAACTCAATTGGTATCTCGACACAAGTTCAAAAACGGTTTGCACTTGAATCATTTTGAATAAAATAGTTAAATCAAAATGTTGAATTTACATTGTTAAAAGTAATGCGGAAGTAGGCCATTAAAATAGTTAAAAACGGTCCCCATATGAATAATCAGAGTCTTCTATGACCATGCCATGCCCTGCCAAAACCTCCAGTAGCGTGCCAATGCTAAATACCTGAAAATACATGCTAAAGTGTCAACACAATGGTTGGTGAGTTCATAGAGTCTTGTGAAAAAGAATGTAATGCATTGAAATGAAGATTTCCCAGCAAAGGCATCGTAAATCCACTCAGTTCCAAGTCCCGCCATAAGAGACTTGTAACCTGTGTGTTTACAACCCACTGCCAAATGTAATATGTTTGTAATAAATCAGTCATAAGATTGTTGCAAAGACATCGTAATTCTGTAGTAATAGTGGTGGAAAAGTATCATAATTCCATAAGAAATTTTCGTATGTACAATAGCCACAAGTATAAAGTGAACCGACATAAATGTCAAAAATGCTACATTGTCTCTTAAGCTCATGACCCCGAAGCTAGACTTTGTAATGCCCCAACAGAGTGTCTACCAGGCACTCACTTGATAAGACATGAAATGCATTCGTCCCGTTGGAGCAACCCAAACACGAATGGAGGCGTCACCCTCAATAGATCTATTCACTCACTCTCGCTTAGTACTTGAAATTAACGGTCCATGATATTGAAAGGGGACTTGTTATGAAGTGGTAGTAAGGCAACTTAAGCAATGTATGGAATTTGTAATACTTGGGCATGTACAAAAAAAATAGTGGTTGCAATGTATTCTCCCCCATGGGATTTGAAATCGTATAAAAGTATAACACGAGTATTTAAGCATGTATCTCCCCCAAAGAGTTTGTAAAATAATTAAACCAGTAAAAGTGGGGCTATGACTCACCTTAACTGATGAAACTGTGATGAAATGAAATGAACACCAATGAACAATTAGCTGCCGCAACCCAATATGATGGTACCATGAACATGTAATGAGCTGAAAAACAAGGCGCGCACACTAGCCGCAACCTAATATGAATGATGAACGATCTACTTTAGATCATGAAATGATGTTATGAATGTCCATGCACATGTTTCTATACCACTCTACTCTTTGGAAAAACACTTGTGTTATCAAAAATATATAATCCAAGAATTTGGAAAATATTGCTATTAGAAAATATAAATAGCTAGTTATAATATATATATACTTATATATATATAACGTAAGTTTCCATGTTAGCGTTGAAATACTCGGGTTGTAATCCTTGAAATGATGAAAACATACTCATAATAACTAATACTACGTTAGTTATAAAGCTCGGTACTTGATATTACTTCTAGCTCAAAAATGTACTTCGTAGTTTTTGCGCCAAATTTAATAAAAGCTGTCAATTATAAAATGGTTTTAGCCGATATTCAAACGTGATTATCTTTGTCGTTACTTGTCCGTTTTACTTGTTCTTTATGTCCACGGTTACGTCTTAGTATGTAGTAATATATTTTGGAAAGCTCGGCTCCTCCGGGTTACGTCTAAAGTCTCTTTTTGTCCATTGAAAAACGTCCAACAGCAAACAAATTTCCAGAAAATACTTTTCGTCTACAATCTTGCAAAAATCATAACTTCTTCGTTATAAACTCTTTTTAATCCGTTCTTTCGCCTACGGATTCGTTTTTGAAAGTATTTTCTAAAAATTTTGCCAAAGTCTCCTTGGTGTTTACTGATTTTCCAGATTTTTACAAAACGGGACAGCATGTCTAAAATAGGTTCCAAATCAAGTTTTCAAGGTTTAAAACTAATTTCTACCATCACCAAACCTCTTGTAATCACCACATAGCTAATCTAATCCTACCATACACCTTCTTAGGGTGCCATGGACTCCTAACCAAGTTATTAGAGCAAGGGGATTCATAACTAAAAAGTTAGGGTTTGTATGTCTCTTTTTAGACAAAATAAAGTGTGGTATAGCTACTTGTACATGGTTTTTAGCATGATACTTATGTAATACATGTAAAAATAGGATGATCCATGAAAAAATAAAGATGAAAACTTACTTGATAAAATGAGATGATTATAGGATGATTATGCTTGATGTTCTTGTGTTTTTGTTGCTTGATTCTTGATTAGGCATGTAAAATGAACAAGTTTAGTGTTTTACTTTATGAAAAATGATCACTTGATCATGGAGATCAATTATGGGTCGTGGGTTTGCTAGGGAAATGGAAGAGATGAGCAAGTTTTGATCTTAGCCAAAATTGTGAATTATGATTTTGTGATTTTAGTAAAGTTATGTAATAAGAGGTTTATTAGTATTAAAACTTAGGAGTTAATGCCAAGGGTTAAAAAGGGTGTCTCATGGCCGGTTTTTCAAAGGGTGAAGGGGGGGGGGGGGGGGGTTAGGGTGCTTGTGATTTAATTAGAAAACCATGTAAGAATTTGCACTAGTTTGTGTTTTTAGTCACGATCGGGTACCGGTTTTATTAGAAATAAATGTCCACGAAGTTAACCGGGATGAAATAAAGTTATAAAAATGTTAAAAACATATTAAAAATATGTTGGGTACATTTACTGAGTGATCCAGTGATTATTGTTTAGTTTTAACGAAAACCGTCGTTATATTCATACGCGTACGTTATAAATAAAATAAATTTCCAAAATACTGGGTAACTGAATGTTATAACTTTTATGATGTTAAAATGGATATAAAAATATGTCGGGACCATTGTGGGAATATTTAGATATATTCGTCGTGTATAAACCGGGTGTTAACGTTTATTATAATTACGTATACGTAAAAACGTTAAATGTACTGAATGTAATAATTTGAAAATCCTGAGAGTGGTATAACATGAAAATGCTGTTATGATGATATGCAGACTATCCCCAGTCCGTATGCAGTGTTCTTAACACTAATGAAATGAATTCGCACCTAAACCAATCCGGTTACGCGAATTTGAATACCCGTAAACTAAATTTACGATGAAATGAGTAATGCAAGTGAATGATGAAAACTTTTCCGGAAATGAATAGTGTTCGGTGAATAGTAAATTTCCCAAAAGTTTCTCAAAATATCAAACTGACCTCGAAAATGATGAATAGTAAAACAATGAATAGTGTTTTGATGAATAGTGATTTATGAATAGTAAAAAGTTGAAGTTTCGGAAAATGACCTGAAATGGTAAATGACGTGAAATGGTGAGTTGTGACATCCGCCCACCCAAATAGGAATTCAGTCCCTGAATTCAGCTAGTGTTGGTCTCGGTAATAGGTTTGGTGAAAAGGTGATGATATTCGAGAATTCCAGCGAACTCTAACGATAGGAATTTGACTCTGCTTCAACTGTTTGACCTAACTGTCCATGATTTGTACTTGTTCTCCTGCAAGGTTTATGTTTGACTTTGGGTTGGATTCCTTTCCAAATGGAATTATGAGTGACAATTCTGAAAAGCTGATAATACGTGGTTGTGTAATCCTGTTGCTGTTGTTCTCTAACAAGGCTCAAGTCTGACGGCCAGTAGGCCTACTCTGTTTGAAATATTACATGGTCCAGTGATAGTGGTTCGAATAGTTTGGTGATATCCTGAGAATTCTATTGAGTTTTGAAATGGTCTTAATGTACCGAGAGATTCTCCTTATAGATGGTATGGAAAGTCTTTCCTAGGGAGGTCATTGATAATATCCACTTATCAATATAGGGAGTAGTGAGTGATAAGTGGCATAGGAATCCATAAAGTGTCAGCTAATTCCTTATATATATATAGGGATGGGGAAAGGTAATGATTGTGATGGTGAGAAGGGAAGAGACTGTGACAACTGCGACAAAATGATATTGTGATAAAAGAAAATACCGTGATGTAAATGTATCGTGCATAGACGTGAATGTTCATGAAATGAAATGATCAGTTGACATACTTCCAAGCGGCGGTTCATGAGGTGATGAAAAGTATGAATGTTTTGACAACGAGGGTATACACACACATGCATGAAACATTTGGAAAATGAGTAAAGGATTCAATCCAGACAGAATTTTATTATAACTATTCTCAGTGTTGCAAAATTCATCTCTGAGTCAGACATAGGTAGTCAGCCTATGTCCCACTATCCCGGGTTGAATATAGGTGACTAGTCTATATTCCACCGAGGTTCCATGAATTTTGAAATACTCAGCTCAGTTATACTAATACTATGTCCTTCACAAATACCAAGACGTTCAGAAAGACTAAGGCAGGTGACCAAACTCGAGGTCAAATGATGAAACTATGCAAGGAAAAACATAATGCGGTGACATATATGATACGTGAACATGCTTATATGAAAGACAATTATAGTAATCAACTATAATAAATGAATATAATATATCAGATAATGAGACACAAGTCACATCACCTATGTCAGCAACTAACCACAAATGAGGCTTCAGCTTGGCAGGCAGGCACGTGACGGTCATAGGATTAAGTTTTCGTAAAAGTAGCTATAGTTTAGGTTTTAAAAACACTTAGTTCGCTATAGCCAAAGCTCTGATGCCAATCTGTCACACCCCCAAAATCGGGTCCAGCGGAAGCATACATGTAGCTGGGGTGTAACTCAATTGGTATCTCGACACAAGTTCAAAAACGGTTTGCACTTGAATCATTTTGAATAAAATAGTTAAATCAAAATGTTGAATTTACATTGTTAAAAGTAATGCGGAAGTAGGCCATTAAAATAGTTAAAAACGGTCCCCATATGAATAATCAGAGTCTTCTATGACCATGCCATGCCCTGCCAAAACCTCCAGTAGCGTGCCAATGCTAAATACCTGAAAATACATGCTAAAGTGTCAACACAATGGTTGGTGAGTTCATAGAGTCTTGTGAAAAAGAATGTAATGCATTGAAATGAAGATTTCCCAGCAAAGGCATCGTAAATCCACTCAGTTCCAAGTCCCGCCATAAGAGACTTGTAACCTGTGTGTTTACAACCCACTGCCAAATGTAATATGTTTGTAATAAATCAGTCATAAGATTGTTGCAAAGACATCGTAATTCTGTAGTAATAGTGGTGGAAAAGTATCATAATTCCATAAGAAATTTTCGTATGTACAATAGCCACAAGTATAAAGTGAACCGACATAAATGTCAAAAATGCTACATTGTCTCTTAAGCTCATGACCCCGAAGCTAGACTTTGTAATGCCCCAACAGAGTGTCTACCAGGCACTCACTTGATAAGACATGAAATGCATTCGTCCCGTTGGAGCAACCCAAACACGAATGGAGGCGTCACCCTCAATAGATCTATTCACTCACTCTCGCTTAGTACTTGAAATTAACGGTCCATGATATTGAAAGGGGACTTGTTATGAAGTGGTAGTAAGGCAACTTAAGCAATGTATGGAATTTGTAATACTTGGGCATGTACAAAAAAAATAGTGGTTGCAATGTATTCTCCCCCATGGGATTTGAAATCGTATAAAAGTATAACACGAGTATTTAAGCATGTATCTCCCCCAAAGAGTTTGTAAAATAATTAAACCAGTAAAAGTGGGGCTATGACTCACCTTAACTGATGAAACTGTGATGAAATGAAATGAACACCAATGAACAATTAGCTGCCGCAACCCAATATGATGGTACCATGAACATGTAATGAGCTGAAAAACAAGGCGCGCACACTAGCCGCAACCTAATATGAATGATGAACGATCTACTTTAGATCATGAAATGATGTTATGAATGTCCATGCACATGTTTCTATACCACTCTACTCTTTGGAAAAACACTTGTGTTATCAAAAATATATAATCCAAGAATTTGGAAAATATTGCTATTAGAAAATATAAATAGCTAGTTATAATATATATATACTTATATATATATAACGTAAGTTTCCATGTTAGCGTTGAAATACTCGGGTTGTAATCCTTGAAATGATGAAAACATACTCATAATAACTAATACTACGTTAGTTATAAAGCTCGGTACTTGATATTACTTCTAGCTCAAAAATGTACTTCATAGTTTTTGCGCCAAATTTAATAAAAGCTGTCAATTATAAAATGGTTTTAGCCGATATTCAAACGTGATTATCTTTGTCGTTACTTGTCCGTTTTACTTGTTCTTTATGTCCACGGTTACGTCTTAGTATGTAGTAATATATTTTGGAAAGCTCGGCTCCTCCGGGTTACGTCTAAAGTCTCTTTTTGTCCATTGAAAAACGTCCAACAGCAAACAAATTTCCAGAAAATACTTTTCGTCTACAATCTTGCAAAAATCATAACTTCTTCGTTATAAACTCTTTTTAATCCGTTCTTTCGCCTACGGATTCGTTTTTGAAAGTATTTTCTAAAAATTTTGCCAAAGTCTCCTTGGTGTTTACTGATTTTCCAGATTTTTACAAAACGGGACAGCATGTCTAAAATAGGTTCCAAATCAAGTTTTCAAGGTTTAAAACTAATTTCTACCATCACCAAACCTCTTGTAATCACCACATAGCTAATCTAATCCTACCATACACCTTCTTAGGGTGCCATGGACTCCTAACCAAGTTATTAGAGCAAGGGGATTCATAACTAAAAAGTTAGGGTTTGTATGTCTCTTTTTAGACAAAATAAAGTGTGGTATAGCTACTTGTACATGGTTTTTAGCATGATACTTATGTAATACATGTAAAAATAGGATGATCCATGAAAAAATAAAGATGAAAACTTACTTGATAAAATGAGATGATTATAGGATGATTATGCTTGATGTTCTTGTGTTTTTGTTGCTTGATTCTTGATTAGGCATGTAAAATGAACAAGTTTAGTGTTTTACTTTATGAAAAATGATCACTTGATCATGGAGATCAATTATGGGTCGTGGGTTTGCTAGGGAAATGGAAGAGATGAGCAAGTTTTGATCTTAGCCAAAATTGTGAATTATGATTTTGTGATTTTAGTAAAGTTATGTAATAAGAGGTTTATTAGTATTAAAACTTAGGAGTTAATGCCAAGGGTTAAAAAGGGTGTCTCATGGCCGGTTTTTCAAAGGGTGAAGGGGGGGGGGGGGGGTTAGGGTGCTTGTGATTTAATTAGAAAACCATGTAAGAATTTGCACTAGTTTGTGTTTTTAGTCACGATCGGGTACCGGTTTTATTAGAAATAAATGTCCACGAAGTTAACCGGGATGAAATAAAGTTATAAAAATGTTAAAAACATATTAAAAATATGTTGGGTACATTTACTGAGTGATCCGGTGATTATTGTTTAGTTTTAACGAAAACCGTCGTTATATTCATACGCGTACGTTATAAATAAAATAAATTTCCAAAATACTGGGTAACTGAATGTTATAACTTTTATGATGTTAAAATGGATATAAAAATATGTCGGGACCATTGTGGGAATATTTAGATATATTCGTCGTGTATAAACCGGGTGTTAACGTTTATTATAATTACGTATACGTAAAAACGTTAAATGTACTGAATGTAATAATTTGAAAATCCTGAGAGTGGTATAACATGAAAATGCTGTTATGATGATATGCAGACTATCCCCAGTCCGTATGCAGTGTTCTTAACACTAATGAAATGAATTCGCACCTAAACCAATCCGGTTACGCGAATTTGAATACCCGTAAACTAAATTTACGATGAAATGAGTAATGCAAGTGAATGATGAAAACTTTTCCGGAAATGAATAGTGTTCGGTGAATAGTAAATTTCCCAAAAGTTTCTCAAAATATCAAACTGACCTCGAAAATGATGAATAGTAAAATGATGAATAGTGTTTTGATGAATAGTGATTTATGAATAGTAAAAAGTCGAAGTTTCGGAAAATGACCTGAAATGGTAAATGACGTGAAATGGTGAGTTGTGACATTTTACGACAAAATACACAAGATGCATTAATATTCAAAACATTCAAAGGTTCATCATTCGTTACATTTAGATTTTGATTACAATTTGCCAGATTAGAATCTAAATCTGATGCAACATGAGTTTTATTCAAAGTCCTAAGTTGGTCTTCTACTTCCTGAGCTTCTAGGTGTCCTCTCTTACGTTGCAAGATCCTATTCTTCTTTTTACTTTTTCGCTTGGGTCTGCTAACGCTAGAAGTAGAGACTAGTCCTGTAGAAGTGGAGTTATCCTATTCTTCTTTTTACATTCTTTGTTCAATTGAGTGCCTTCCATGAGGAGATGAACGTGTTCCCACATAGCTTTGGCTGTTTTCTGAGCATCGACACTGCGATAGATCGGATTAGGTATACCTTGAAGTATATAAGCCATTGCATATTGATCAGCTTCACGATGTAGTTTCTGTTCTTCAGAGAGTGAAGATTCTGGAAGGGGTCTATCACCAGGAGGACGTGGAGGATCTGCATTTGGATCACCAGCTTCAAATCGTGTTGGCCACTCAAATGGTCCTTCAAGTATCACTTGCTTCTAGAATGGCCCATGAGGTTTCTTGAGTTCAAGAAATCGTAGGAATCGACTTGACCATTGCACATAATTACCAGGTGTAAGCATTGGAGGTGTTTCAAGTGATCCTGCCTCATGTCGGGATTGTTGAGTTGTAATAACTTCACACATTCTGTCAAACCAGTGAGGTTGTTTGGAGGAAAACTGAGTGTTTTGTTGTGGCACTTGATATGGTTGCTGTTGAGGAATGAGTTGTTGTTGCATCATAAGGTAATGTTGTTGTGGATTGTATTTAGGAGGTTGTAGATTCATTATGTGCGGAAGGTATTGTTGTTGCTGATACTGCTGATGCTGAGGTTGCTGAGACTGCTGATGTTGAGGTTGCTGAATATGAGGGAAGTAGTGATTCGGTGGCTGAGACATCTTAAAACACTTGTGTAGAAATGGATCTTGTAGAAAGTGTAGATTTAACCAATTATCGAGAAACTTAGCACAACTGCAAAGAAGATTTCGATAATATGTTTTTCGAAAAAATTTGGCAGAGTTTCGAGAAACTTGGCAAAATTATCGAGAAACTTGGCAAAATTTATCGAGAAAAGATTTCGAAATTTGTCAGTTTTATCGAGAAGTAAGATTTCGATATTTAAACAGATTTCGATAACTTAAGATTTTTTCTCGATAATTTTTGAAAAATTGCGAAACTTAGTTTTCGAAATTATACAATTCCAAAAACTTTCCCAAAAGTCGAAGTACTTAACTTTCTTATACAAGAAAGAAAATACCGAGTCCACACAAACGAAGACGAGGTAGTGCACTTTGAGAAGATCTCGAAATAGGCAATTAGGAAGATCTCGATAACATGTAGGGTTTGTTTTTCAAAGAAAGCAATCCTTAAATTCGTTTTTCTTTCAAGATACTTGTACTTTTGTGTATAAAATGTGTAAATCTTAAGGAAAGTAGAAAACTTTATGAAAAATTTCACACTTGTAAAGATCTCGAAAAAAGTACAAATATCTAAAAAATCGAATATTTAGTAAAAGTTTGGAACTTTTTGGTTTGTTTTGATTTTAAACACAAGTTTGTAAGCAAAGATGTGAGAAAAACCAAGAAACTAACAAAAAAATAAACTTTTATAAACAATTCGATAATAAAAAACGATTTTAAAAGAAAGAAATCAATGAAAAAACAATAACTACACCTTCCTCTAGCTCTGATACCACTTGTTAGGTCACCATTTAGTAAACACAAGTATAATGATAAGAGAAATGAGATGAGAATGAGAGTGGGATGATTATGAGAAGTATGTGAAAGTGAAATGCAAGAGTTTCCTTAATGTTTTCAAATAACCAACCAAGTTTACAAATGGCCTAAGCTTACTATTTATAGGGAAGGAGCTAGGGCAACACACCCTCTCCTTCCACTCACTTAAATCGTATGGGCTTGAGGCCCATGGACTACATACTTAAGCCTAGTAAACTTAATACAAAAATGTAAATGAAAGTAAATAATAACTAAGCAACCTAGCATTATTACAAATGACCGAGACTTGATAAAATAGTAAAACTATGGTTCCAACAAAGTATTTAGTAGTAAATATTCACTTTTACCATCTAATCACTTAAGGTATGTATAAACAAAGTGACTAATGCATTACATTATCAAAGAAGCATTTTCTTAAACACAAGACATTTTATAAAATGACATCAAACATTTTATAACTTTTATAAAAACATTTTTGGAATTAAAAGAATATGTTTAATTCATTATAAATATATGAATTCAAATTTTCAACAAAAAATGGCAAATATAATCCAGGAAAACCTTCCCCGCAAAAGAACAATTAGGTCCAACATTCTGGAGGAGGCGGCCCCCTTAATTTCTTAGGCGGCCCCCTTAATAATTAAGGGGACCGGCACGCTCCAGAACAGTATTTTATAACCTTTAAATACTGGTTCATTCCACAGATTTTTCTCACCTTTTTGCACTAAAAAATTTCTGATCTCATCTCTATTTCTATTCTAAAAACCTTTGATCATACAATTCATAAGTCTTTGTTTCCAAGTGATTCAAAGCTTCATCCACACAAGTGCAAAAAGAATAACACTCCTTCAACATCTATACAAAGTAGTAGTGTTGTGATTAGTTAATATCATCTTGTAGTAGTGCTAGATTATTTGCAAAGTGTTGTGTGCTCAAGTAGATTGTAGATATTAGTTGTGTTGAAAAGTATAGTAGAATTTGTAATTTAGTTGTGCATAGAAGAAGGTGTGAAGTTGATGTGAAGAAGAAGTCGTGAAGCTATCATGAAGAAGTTGTGAAGTTGTGAAGAAGTCGTGAGATTAGTTCTAGCTAGGATTAGAACTCGACATTTAGCTTAGCGTCGTTAATCGGTGTAAGCCAAGGTGTAACACCCCCAAAATACCGCAGCGGAAGACTGTGTCACTGAGGATGCTACTTCATAATACAAAGTACAAGTTATAGAAAACGAACTCTAAATGAGATGTTTTGAAAAGTTACCATTCGATTAATGAATTCAAAGTTACAAACATGAGATTCCAAAGTATGATACATAAATGTATACAAAATGTTGAATGGTAAATGATAAAAGCGTAAGTCTTCAGAATATGCAGCTTGACTCTAAGTTCCACGCACTAGCTATCGCCTTACTAACCTGAGATAAACATGCTAAAGTGTCAACACAATGGTTGGTGAGTTCATAGAGTTTGTCTTAAAACAGTTGAAAAGCCTTAAAAGAATGTTCGCACAGCAAAGGCATCGTGAATCCACTCAGTTACAAGTCCCGCCATAAGAGACTTGTAACCTGTGTGTTCACAACCCACTGCTAACATATAGTATAATAAAGACATGTATAAGTTCATCAAAACAATTAAGCAATTAGTAGTGAGTCTCTACTTCATCTCCGAAGACCTCACTTGGGTATGCTGCTCACAAGGAAGGTAATAGCATTGGTTCTACTTCATCTCCAAAACCCAATGCATGTGTTATCCAAGGAGACTTACAAGTACTGGGAGCCTCTTCCAAAGATAACTGGGAGCCACTTCCCAAAGAAAACTGGGAGCCACTTCCCAAAGATAAAAGACAGTCATGTATGTATGAAATCAAGTATAATGCCATCAAGTATAAGACAATCAAGTATAAAACAATCAAGTATAAATGTTTTGAGTATTTGTACAAGTAAGCAAATAGTTGAGCATGTATCCCCCCCAAGAGTTAAAACAAGTATGAAAAGAGTAGGGGCTATGACTCACCTTAAGCTTAAGTGATGTGAAATGAAAGTGGTAGTCGAATCGCGAAAGTCTCTAAGAGCAGCCTATAATAGAACGTTGCGACTTAGGTTTGGAGTAACGTCTAAGAATACAAAGAATTGCCAATATATGTCTTGCATAATGTTCATGATGTGGTACTTAGTATATAGTGTAAGTCTTTGAGTATAAATGGTTTATGAAACATGTATAGGTTGTAAATCTCTTACTACCGTTCGGGCCGACATAATTCAGAAGTCATGGAGTAAACGTTCGAGGAGCCAGGACACTTTAATTCGTAAATCCACAACTCGTCTCAACGGCTTACTTAATGAACTCCTCACATGAGGCTCCCTACTATTGTAGTATTTGATAACATATATATAAGTTTTTGATCTTTAAAAGTTATATGGTCTTTAGCTGTGGCTTTGCCGTGACCTTGGTCATTGTTACCATGGTCTTGAGACTCAACCTTGGCTTTAGCCATGGTTGTGGTCCTGGCTTTAGGTCATTAGACCTCTTGGTCTCATCTAATTATAACCATTATATAGTAACTTTGGTCTAAAAAATGGGCTGTTAAGAATTTGAAGAAATTATCACTCGGAAAGCGTTTTCAGGGCTCGAGCTTCTTTGTTCCTGAACGAAAACGTCGTTCTGGACAACTTTCGTGTTTTAACTTTTTGATGAATTAGACCAGAAGGGTGACTTTCAAATTGGCAGAATGCAAACAGTAAGGTATTTGGCAGTTTCGGCGTTTTGGTGTCGCTAACTTCTTATGGCCGTATCTTTTGACTCGTGTACTCGTTTTGGGTGATTCAAATTGCTATGTTTTCCTTGTTAAGTCCTCTTTAACAGTAAGTAAGTGTCAAATATCATAGTTGTACTATTTTGGTCGTGGTTCTCCATAAAAATCACTAGTTTGCTTGTTTACTTGTCATAAGTTAACATATGTATACCAATACTCGTTTTATCCATTTTTAAACATCATGAACACAATAACAAGAACATATATAGCATAAAAGAACCATAATAAGCATGAAAATGATATTGAGCAAGAAAGTGTATAAGGGTTTGCTTACAACTTTTGGCTTTCTAAAGAAAGGAAGTCAAGTATAGAACTAGGACACTAAACCTAAGCTTGTAAACCCTTCACCATAACTCTTGTAACCCTTGCTAGCCTTGATATAGACTTTGTGAAAACCATTAACTTCAGCCCCTAATCACCTTGTGTAGCTCCTAATTCAACCATGGAATCACCAAACAAACTTAAGAACTAGGTAGAGAATACTAAGACATTGAACTTTGTAGTGTAACTTGTAGTTTGAAGATCAAAGGATCATGGTGCTAGGGATTGATGTTGTGGCATTTTTGGTGATGAAGAAAGGAAGGGATTAGCTTGCTATTTATACTATGAATGAGGAGGTTAGGAAGCTTACTAGGAAATTACATAAACTTGGTGACAAAGTTGTAATTAAGTAATGATCTAAAGAATCAATGGTCAAGATTTAACCACAAGTGTGAATGCCCCCTCCTAGTGGCGGTTCATGAACTTGGAGAACAATGTGTGGACTTTTGATGATATTATCCTAAGTATGTAGCTAGTTTTGACTCCGTAAGTTGCTAACCGTAAGTTTTTAAGTCACGAAACGTAAAACCGGGTATCCTAAAAATATGAAACTTATAAATATGCTAGAACTTATCAATATACTCCATAATAAAATATAAAATGAGTGGTAGGATCTATCGGGTGCTAAAACCCTGCTAAAAACTGGAAACACGGGTCTAAAACGCGTAATTCGCGTAAAACGCTGAACTAAAAAACGTAAAATTCCAAAAGTTTTGGAATTGTCCTAAAATGAAAGAAAATCATATTTCTATTGTTTATAATGTTTTATGGACATATCGGGATGCTGGAATGACGTTTAAACCTAAAAGTAAATCTCGGACACGGCTTTGTGATTTTTGCAGAAATGATCCGACGAGCGTCAAACTCTCGGATTATCGTTAAAATAGTTTAACTTACGAGAATATGAAATAAAAATTTCTGAGATGAATAGTGAAAAGTGAATAGTAAAAAGTGAATAGTGAAAAGTGAATAGTAAAAATGAATAGTAAAATTTTCGGAAATAAAAGTTAACCTGAAATTGCGAATTGTTACACAAGGTGTGTAATGTTTCTCCGCCATAAGGAGTTTGTTGACATAGTGAAGAAAACTCTCAAGTGTGGTACTCGGGGAGTGGAGTAGGGCAAGGAAGGTGTCCTTGTAGCCGAACCACTATAAATTCGCGTGTTGTGGTTTGATCTCTCCATCTCTATCTTTTATTTCATTTCATTATTTCACTTACATTATTAGATTATATCTACTTAGATTTGTTCATACTTGTTAACAATTGAATTCACATAACATCGAATCAAAGTTTTAATAAGCAACTAAAGTTTTTTGAAAGTAAACTCAAAAAGAACGTAAAACTATTCAACCCCCCCCCCCCTTCTAGTTTTCCACAATTGTTATCAAGAGCCAAGTCTAGCAAGATCTTTAAAATATATTGTATTTTAAAACTTGTAACGATCTATGGAATCTGAAAAATATTTAGAAGGGCAATCTATGCAAAGACCACCACTATTTGAAAGTAATGGATTTTCATATTGGAAAAATCGATTCGAAACTTATGTGAAATCAAAAGATCTAGATCTTTGGCATGTTATTACTAATGGTGATTTTTTACCTATTCAAAATAACCCTGAAACAAAGAAAAATGAAATCGTACCCTTTGAAAAACAAAACAATGATTTAAAAAGAAAACTTGCTAAAAATGATGAAGCAAAAATGGTTATTTACAATGCACTACCACGTAAAGAATACGAAAGGATCTTTATGTGTAAAACCGCAAAAGAAATTTGGAACTCTTTAATAATAACTCACCAAGGCAATAGTCAAGTCAAAGATAACAAAATAGATCTACTTGTTCAACAATATGAGCAATTCACGATTCCGGAAGAGGAATCAATTGATAATGCTTCTGCTAGGTTTAACACTATCATCACAAGTTTAAAAGCACTTGATGATAATTTTTCTAGTAAGAATTTTGTTAGGAAGTTTCTTAGGGCTCTTCAACCAAAATGGCGAGCTAAAGTGACGGCTATTGAAGAATCAAAGAATTTGTCAACTTTACAACTTGATTAATTAATTGGGAACTTCAAAGTCTACGAAGTAATAATAAAGAAGGACTCCGAAATGGTCAAAGGAAAACGAGAGCAAAGCAAGTCAATCGCCTTGAAAGCTAGAAAGGAATCTAGTAACGTAGATAGCTCATCTTCCGAAAGTGATGACGAAGAATATGCCATGGCCGTAAGAGATTTCAAGAAATTCTTCAAAAGGCGAGGATGATTCATTAGATAACCACATGATGAAAGGAAAACATCTAAAAAGAATAAAGATGACAAGAATAGCAAGAATGAAAGGAAGTGCTTCAAATGTAGTGATCCAAATAATCTCATTGGAAAATGTCCAATGATGTCAATAGATCAAAATCAAAGAGCATTTGTTGGAGGAGCTTGGAGTGATAGCGATGAAGATGAGAAAGAAACGACAAAGGAGGAAAAGTGTCTTATGGCAAAAACATAAAGTGAGGTACGTTCCGAAACCGAATACTTTAGTGATGAGAGTATATCATTATACGAAAATGATTTAGATAAAGAGTATAATAGACTATGCAAATTAGGACAACAAGTAATGACTAAAAACAAATCACTAAAACGTATAAACAACCAATTAGAAAATGAAATACTAGAACTAAACATTAAAATACATAAATTAGAAAAAGGTAAAGAAATTGTTGAAGAATGTAAATTATGTCAAGCGCTTAAAAGTGAAAATGAAATACTTAGAGAAGAAATTTGTAAACTTGACAAATTTGAAAATAGTAGTAACTCACTTAAGAAAATAATAAGCATTCAAAGAATATCCAGAGACAAAACCGGCTTAGGTTTTAACCCAATAGAAGCTTCAACTAGTGAAACAAAAAATGTTAAGTTTGAAAGCAAACCTAGTAAACTAACATCTTTATAATCATATCCCAAATACATACTCATAAATGATAAGAAAATACCACTTGCTAGTGATGAAGAAATAAAAAAAATTTAAAAACCATCTTTAAAAACCGAAGTAGGATCCTCTGAACCTCAAACAAGATCTAAAACTCCACCACCTAGGAAGCCAAATAACTCTTATCCTAGATCTAAAACTACAATAACACTAGTAATCAAATGTGGAACTATTAACCAAGTTACAACCTATGGGGAATACTACCACCTTTCATGCATCCTAGCCAAATGTTAAACATGTTTGGACCAAACAACTTTGGACCAAAGAGGCAATGGGGACCGAATAGCTAGATCAACATTCCATATGACTACCTTGAAGCTTTCTCACCATAGACTTTTGCAAAGTCTATATATCATCTTGAAGATTTAGAAGATTGTTATTGAAGACCGCCAGGTACGCCATTCTTTCACAACTCATTGCCATGCCTAGATCACTCTTTCTTGATTTGTTGCTTTGTTTGCGTAGATATAGTTTATTGTCTCCTTTCTTGTATATATATATATATATATATATATATATATATATATATATATATATATATATATATATATATATATATATATATATATATATGTATATATACGTGCACATAACCTAGATACGTCATTAGTTGACTTTCTAGAACTCAAGTAAATTGTTCGTTCTCGAACCTTTTCCTTCCCCCCTGTTGGCCCTATTGAACTTTAACGTTCAACTCGAAAATCTTTTATGTCTACTATTAGAAAACTCATGATGATGAAGAGATGTGAGTTAAGTGGATCAACATAAAAGTAGAATGCCTTAGCACAAGAAAGCTATTGATGAAATAAAGTCCCTTCGCCGACTAACACTCATCTCCGTCATTTCCTTATCATTTCTCAATTCCGTTTAATAACCCACCATTTCCTCACTCTTACACATAACTTATATATATATATATATATATATATATATATATATATATATATATATATATATATATATATATATATATATATATATATATATATATACAAATATTCCCGAACATCTCTCAAACCCTAAATTAACTTGACGTCTTGATCATTTTATCCCAAATTATCAAGATAAATTTTAATTGACGAAACGTTAATTAAAAATTGTCAAGTATCTCATCATCGCGCCAAATATATTCCTACCTATTTTTTATATATTATAAATCTAATTATACACATATAAATATGTTAATGTCAGAAACAAAACCGCGAAAAATCCAAAAATTGGCAGGCGGCTCCCTTAATGTTTAAGGGGACCGGCTTGTTATCGAGGGCGGTCCCCTTAATGATTAAGGGGACCGGCCATCTGGTACTTCCAATTCGTTTTTCCTCTTAAAATCTTTGCCAAATACTCCATTTGTTCATACTCTCCCTTTCTCTTGCTACTGTGAACGTGACTCAACACCCTAAAACACCAAAATCCTTCACTAAATCACGAATCCGGGCTTGTTGCACAAGGGGCAAACGCTAACCAAACATATAACAACATCTCTTGTAAGTTTTCCAACATGCATTTCATCTAATTTCATTCAATTTAGTGTCTAATCAAAATTAGGTATTTTATTAAAATTTATCTGAATCCAAATTTTAGTAAAATTAAGTCTAGAAATTCCATAACTAAATGCTCCCCATATGATTAGGATGTAGAATTGCTACTCAAACTAAGTATAACACATTATGTTGTTAAAAATCTAATCACCCATAAACTCTTACTAAGATTGTTTTTCAAAAAGCACATTGTTGATATAATTCTTAAAAACTAGTTAAAACTTACTACATTGTAGTGATGTAATGTTTTAAACAACCAAAACATACTTTTCGAATCATTGTAAAAAGTTTCATGAGAACAACATGGGCGTTTGGTTCATGAACAAAGTGTGCTTAAATGAATGAATTTAAATCTTGAAACCATTTTGTTAAAGTTATTAGCACATTACTAGTCTATAGAAGTCATCAAGATATATAATCAATATATATATATATATATATATATATATATATATATATATATATATATATATATATATATATATATATATATATATATATATATATATATAGATATATATTGATGTTTTGGTCAATACTTATCTAGTTAAGGGAGCGTTTGGTTTAACTAAGAAAAAGATATTTTGAAAACCAAAATTCACATTTTCACTTTCTAAACAAGTTTAGTGTTAGTCAAATTTGTAAGAGATAGCAAGATATATAACCTAATATATATCTAGCCAAATTTCGAAATGACTTACGATGTCTAAAGAGATGTTTGGATAGTCTTTGTAATATATCAAACTAATTCCACAACTACATTTTGACATCATATGATACATTTTAAGCGAGTTAAAAAAAAATTAAATCAAGGAACATTGTGAAACTACTTCCTAGGATATTTTTTTAGGTGAAAGTAGGCTTCTGTTCCACATGTATTGCATATATTTATATATAACATATGCATGTTAATTGTTTTTGTCTTATTTTTATTTTGTTGTTATATTGTTTAGGTGAAAATGTCTAAAACCACGGTTGGTGATGTCTCAAAAACAAAGCAATACATTCCTAAAGTTTCTGCCACTCCTAGCATGTCTCCCTCCGTTGCATGTTTTTATCGTCCCATTGAAAATAGAAACATTCACAAGGGTAGAATTGTCGATCCATCCTTTTATGAATCTGATCAAATCGAACGAATGTTCACCAATATTTGTCTCGACTGTCTTTTCAAAATCAATGAACCAATCATTCCTTGCTTTGTCCTCGACTTCTATAGCCAAGTGACGGTGCAAACCGATCCCTATGGCCATATCCTTATTTCTTTCATGATCCAAAATCAATTCTTTACTCTTACTCTTTCTCAGTTTTGACAAATCCTTAGAATCCCATACAACGGCCAAGCCGTATACTCAAATGAATGAGATCTTTCATCACTTGAACGAAATCGACCTCAGGATGGTCCATACTATTCTAAGATTCCAAGTCCTGAAGACATTTGCCAACTACTTGAACTAGAACGTTGTATGACTAGTCGTAAAATCAAGTCGAAAAATCTCGATATTCATGCAAATCAAATCATTCACAAAGAGCTAAGCCCCGACATGAAAAATTGGGAAGAACTCATTCGCAAGAATGCATTTGGTACCGGCGGTCAGGTACCGTGATCATCTCATGGCCAGCATCGCCCACATGTTGTATTGTGTAGTTGATGAAGAAAACTACAATCTGGCTTATCTCTTTGTCCATCGAATCATGACTGCCAAAAAAACTCCAAATGCCAATCTTCCTTATGGTATGTTCCTCACTCAACTTTATCGTTATGTCATGGAACATTACCCAGATCTTTGGAGTGATTTCTATGAGCACATTCATCCCACTTTGAATCAACTTACTCTCGTTCGTACTCGTCGATCTCGAAGTGACAAAGGAAAATCTCATGGTCCTTTATTTTCTATGCCTCGTGGTTCGACATCTCATTGAGGCAATGAAGATGATGAGGAGGAAGACACCTCGCATGTTAGTACCCCATCTCCCATGACCTTTGTTGATGATCTTCCCGATCTTGATTATACCGACTATCAAATTCCTCTTCCTCATGAACGTACCAATGAACTCCTCTTCGAACGTCAAACATCCCTAATGAACAGGACTTACAAATGCATGAAGAAGTTAGAGGAGGATTCAAGTCCGTAGGAAAGATGTTCAGGAAGACTTTGGGGAAAAAGAAGAAATAGAATCGTCGATGTGGAACTACTTGATATTATTATTGAACTATTAGACATTTGTGTGTTTTATTATTTGTCCGATTTATTCAGAAATACTTGTGTTTCTTCTTGTTTGTTGCTTGAATGATGTTTAATTACCAACTATTATTGTGCTAGGATCTTGATTATTACTTAATGTTATTAGTATGCCTCTTTATATTTAGTTTACAATATATTAGTTTGCATGCATGTTTTATTATTCTATGCTTACATTTCATTATTCCAAGAGTATATGTTCCAAATAGAGCTTGTTGAAAACACACACTTGAAAACCAACCCGTTTCTGCAAATTTTGGATTTCTGGTCGCCTGGGAAAACACCAGATGGGCGGCCCCCTTAATTTTCCTAGGCGGTCCTTTTAATTATTAAGGGGGCCGGCCTACAATTAAGGGGACCGGCCATCTGGAATTGAGTTTACTGTTTTCTTTTGCATCTTGTGACCTCTTTCTCTAGTATGAGCTACCATTTCTCCTTATAACCCAACTGATTTTAGAATCTCCTTAAACCACTCTAGAACTTACCTAAACCAACAATTTTCATATTATAAATTCCCTCCAAATGAACATTCTTCACCTCATTATTCTTCATCCCCATCAACCTAATCCATCATGTCTTCCACCAAGCACCTCTATCTCTAAGGCCTCAAAGAAACAAAAGATTGTCATTATTCCTCTAAAACAACTCTTCATTGATTTAACTAATGAAGACAACACAACTCCATCACCTCCACCTAATTGCTCATCCCCAAGTGCACCAAATGCACCATCTAAAACACCTTCCACTCATGGAACATCATCCTCTTCCATACCTTCAACCTCATCAATCAATGACTACATAAACTCACACTTATCATCACCACAAGCATCATCACCACTTCCTACACAAGAACCCCTCTCCACCGAACTTACCATTTCACTTTTAACACCACTTTATGCTCATGTCCCATCTACACCAATCACACCACCATTCTTTGTCAATCCTGTACCTTGGAGCTTACTTGAAGCTCATGGTGATACTTGCCTTTGTTGCATACACAACCGAACCATAATCTTTGGTCTTAGAGATGAAATTTAATATATGTTTTCATATATTGAACACTTGCTAACCAACCCACCACCACCACCACCTCCACCATCCTCACCTATTGTTCCACCTCCACAATCTTCACCTATCTCTCCACCATCACCTTCCTACTCTCAAAATCTATTTTATCTAATAAGTGATGGTTTTGGACAACCCTTCTAAGCGACCCGCATTAAAAATCCGTTTAATTCTCTGACGTGTTCTTCCTTATTTAGATCAGATGTACAATCGTTTGATGCAATGGTTTTTGTGAATCAAAATGAGAAAGTCAGCCGAATTTGTTAACCTATTTTTGCAAAGTAGTAAAGGCGATATAGATAGTTTCATGGTCCATTATTGATTCAGTTACATCCGATCCTTCATCCATACGTTTCATTGTGGAGTATTTTTGTAAAGTCATTGATATCGATTTGGAGATGCCAGCCCATTTTGATTTGGTTATTGTAAGCTTTCAATTTTGTTTCGGTTTCCTTTAAATTTTGTTTCAATTTTGACAAGAATTCCTTTGTGTTTATTAAATTGTTTTGTTGCATATTTTCCTTTGTGTTGATTAATTATAATATGTGAATAAATTATTAAAACCCTTATGGATTTGATTTAAATTGATTTTTTTATGAAATCCTAATAATGTAAGTATTTGGGGAAAATATGATTTTTTTGGCATAAATGAATATAGCTGAACTTTCTTGATGATGTCACAGGTATTCTTGCCCTGTGTGCTTAAGTCAATGTGAGATACTTATCCAAGAACATTTCTTGAAAAAAGCTCTTTTTCAACTCTATTCCCTGTGTATACAAAGGTAATTCAAGTGGTTTGCTTTTTAGTTTTGAGCCTAAAGATAAACCAAGTGGTTTTTTTTTTTTTTTTTTTTTTTTTTTTTTTTTTTTTTTTTTTTTTTGGAACCACCGTTGCTTGAATCTTATCAATTTTCTGTGTATAGTGAGTTTTACTCGGTGGGGTTGTTTGGATCTGCCTAATTAGCCTGCTTATGTGCTTATTTTTTATAAAAAAAAAAAAAAAAAAAAAAAAAAAAAAAAAAAAAAAAACCCCGATAAACTCATTTTTTTTAGAAAGCTCAGCTCATCGGTAAACTTAAAGCTGATGAGCTCATAATGTCTACATAGTGATGTTATCGACTTTCTCATAATTAATTAAGCCACTTGGCCAAACAAATACGCTAATCCAAACACCCCTTATTGTTGCTATGCCATCCCATTAATATCGTGCCATCTCATTTGTGTAAATAGCTGAGGTAACTACAGATAATTTTTTAGGATATTTAGATGACGAAAATTGTTTATTTTAGAATGCTTATATGCTTAAAATAAGTGGTTTTCGTGTATATATAACCAAACATGTTTTAGAAGTAGGTTAGTTTAGTGTAAAGTAAACTGACAAGCCATTTTACACATAGACTCAATTATGCTCATATGCAGATAATTATTGAAAGGGGGATTTGGATTAGCATTCCAAAGAGACTATCTATATATGTTAAGTAATATATTAAATACCATTGTCATACATTTGATTCAATCACAATAAAATTTGCTTTTTTGGATGGAAATGGAACGCCTTTTTGATGGGAATTACATACCCTAAGTGTTTGATGAAATGGAACGCCTTTGTCAAATAGAGTATTTAGTTTCTTATCCGACTCCGTAATGAATTAAGATAAGATCATCATTTGACATGACTTTAGAACAGGTGTTCTTTAATCAATGGTTCAAACCTCATATCTCTTAATTTTAGTCGTGTGTAAATAAAGAGTTCGTTTCTTTCGCTCTTTAACAACATGATTCATGAATAGAAAAACACATATATAAAGTGAAGGTTTATTATGATCAACTTGAACATCAGAGATGTAATATCATCAAGTAACTATATCAGCAAATGATGTTTTATTCTGAGAAGTTATATTGAATGACATGTTAATGTCGATTTCTGCAGCTCTTTACGGGAAAAATAGTTAGCCTTAAATGGATGTTTACATGGTTATATACAGTCACAAGGTGGGATGAATCAGGAAATGAGCACCATGAGCAGCTTGACTCCCAGTAATAGCACAACCACATTGAAGATATCAGGTTACTTAATGTTTCACTTATAACGTAAAAAAAATAATCTAAACTTACACACTTTTTTGTTGATCTTTCTCACACTTAAAAACATATCCTTATGAAGTGTGGATAAGTATCTTATGTGTTACAGGTCATGTGTTGTACGTTGCACCTATATATAACAATCTTTCGGGCTGTCTCTCCACGGGTGGGTGATACTTGAATACTTTAAGGTTTTTGACATATAATGTGAGTTCAACATATCTTTTTCAGATAATCATATGTGGGTAATGTTAACCATTAGTAGTCGATGTGTTAATTATCAAAAGAAATTCGAAACTACTCAAAATATCATGCAATGAATTAGAAAGATTACTAAATACATACCAAAGGGGTTGTTTAGATGTGCTTATAAAGGGTCTGTTTGTAATTGCGTATAAAAAGGATGTTTGGAAGCGCATATCTAAACCGAATATAAAGGATTCAATGCAAAATCGAAAACACCCAATGTAGTAAATTGTTCTAATAAGAAAATCCCAAAGAAGCCCTTTTAAGTGATATAATCAACTGATTGTTAAGATTACATTTGATCCCAAACAACCTTTTTAAATGTTTTATAATTAGTTTGTTTGGTTTACTTATTATAGATTGTTATTATTAGTTTTGACAATTTAAGTTTAAGATTAAGTTTGGCTTCTCTCTTTATTATTATCAGCTTATTATTAATAATGTAAATAGCTTGGGATATTACAAATGGTTTGAAATGCACATATTATTAGGTTTATTATTACCTTTTTACTTCCCACTTTATTATACAACCACCTGACCTGACCAACTCCTACATGATGAAACACGTGGAGGTCGAGGATCATCAAAAACTGGTAATACCTCAGGAAAAACAACATATATTTTACTATTCATTCTGCTATATTTGCATGTGCAAAAGAGGTATTATAGAGAAATTAACATAGCCCAATCCGTGTTAACCTGTACTATATAATACCAATTTCGACCAGTTACCAGACTTGCCCATTTCTATCGATCATGTCGACCCATTAGCCACAGCTTTTCTTAGTTTTTGAATTGTTTATGCTATTTTTGTATCTGAATCCCCTGTTCCAACTGGTAGGCACCTAATTGTTGTTTGATATAGCACAACCTGTTGGTGTTACTGGAGCTGGTCATATTGGGTCTGCTTACGCTAGAATGATAGTAAGTTTCTATGTCATCTAATAACCTACAGGCACTACACTAAAATACAATTGTTTTGAAATTCATTTGTAGTCATAATGTGGTTAAAGTTGAAAAATATTTGGTGATCAGATTGAAGGCTTGAATATGAATCTAATCTATTATTATCTCTACTAAGCCAAATGTCTAGAACCATAACATTTCACTTTTTAATTTCCTATATTAACTAAAAGTGTGTGTTATTTGCAGTTGTTGACCAATTCTTGAAAGCCAACGGCGAAAAACGTATTACCAGAAAACGGGCATCATCAATGGACGAGGTTCTAAGTTGAAGAAGGTAAGTTCACATTTAAAATGTTAAAAACTATTCAAGTGAATGGAGGCAGGGCCTGAACATGCAACATATCGATTTTGCTACATTTGTTGTTTAGTCTAATATGAACATATATGAAACGATCCTTCGTAGTCGAGGGCCTGTTTAGTTTATAATATGTCTAATTAACTTAATTAGCACAAAAAATATCTTACATCATGCAACTTTGTTTACTTGACGTATACAAGTCCAAAAGGTAAAGGCTAATGTAATCACAAACTATTCTACTTCACCATTTGGCTAAGGATTTATATGATAAAATCAAAGAAATGTTTATGAAGATGTGATGAACCAAAATACTCACTACACATTGATCTCAGACAATAGTAGTTGTAAGAAATAAAAAATTATAAGTTCGGAATGATTTAATGAGTGACATATTTTGATGCTAAATGTTCTTTTTCTTATAGTCACACATAAAAGGTGGTTGCAAATCGTTTATAAACTTAGCTTCACATTAACTGTTGGAATTATGATATCATGACAATCATATAAAATAAACCAAACACATTAAGAGAGCATAGCGGAAGCAATTATAACAAGATCATATAATATGTAATTAATTAATTAAATATAAATAGTAAACATACCGTAGTGATTCTAGCCCTAACAAGAATCAAATGCAATCTTCAATTCAAGAACCCTAATTAGGGATTATGTAAACAAATCGAAGAAACAAACAATGATGTGTTTGATTCACGATCTTGTACACACATACTACTTCAAGTAAACGTTTATGCAAGTAAAGCGAGCACAAACACTAGAAGAATAACAAAGTATTCGACTCTCTTAAACTTTAATGGGGTGTCGAAATCTTTGCTAGGAGAAGAGAAGAGAAAACACACAAGATTAGGTGTTCAAGTTATATGAAAACAATGAATCCTTGTGTGTTTATATAGGATAGAAAACTTGGAACAAAAGCTTCACCAAGCGATGTGGGATACCCTTAGCCAATCGACCCTAACCAACACACAAGGGTTCTAGAGCCTTCTTGACATTCCAATTTTCATCTATAGTCCTTTTCCTTTTATTCGTCTAATGGTCGTTAGCCTTTTCCATTAAATGTTAACGATCATTACGTGTTTACGTTCTAGTAATTAATATAACATTTATATATAATTATTATTCATTTACTCTTCATACGTAAAGTGAGAAATCCCGTGATCTCGAGTTCGATCCTAACATACAACTACTAAAATAATGTCCATAATCTAACAACTCCCACTTGGACATATTTTAATAGTGTAATCACATCGGTTAGCGTCTTGCAACACGCCGATGCCTCTAGTACGATCTCTAGTAAGGTGTAACAATTCACATTTTCGGGTTAACTTCTATTCTCGAAAATTTCACTATTCATTTTTACTATTCACTTTTACTATTTATTTTTCCCGAAATTTTTCCGAAATTTGATTTTTGTTTCTTGGCCTCGAGTGATAAATCATTCCCATAGCAAATTAAAAGTTTGACACTCATCAGATCATTTTCGTGAAAGTTATTAAGGAATTACACATTTTAGGGTAAAACGTCATTCAAAAATTCTACGCACAACGAAACTCGACCGCGTTAAGTGACCCCTCATGAGAAAAATGTTTGATACACTCATGATTTATTTGAGAATAAATCATGACTGTGAAAAATATGACCAAATAAACCTCGGCCGTGAAAAACTGGAATTTTCACTTTTAAGCGTTTTTACTCAGCCGTAACCTTAGCCTATACCTGCACCGCGTTTCTAAGACAATTTGAGTTTTCACATTTTTGGAATAAGTCAACATATTTTTCCCTCCACCTTTGACCAAAAATCATTCCTTGATTTTATAAATCATTCCTTGATTTTTAGGCTTACGGTTTTAAGTTTAAAGACATTAAATACCAACCGACACTAGACAGAGCCCAGCCTAGACATTATAAGCCATTTTAAGTCATTAGTATCCTATTAGAAAAGTTACATTTTACTTTTTTCAATTTTACGTAACTTTCGTACGTTTTACGTATTACGCGTTTTAGACCCGTGTTTCCAGTTTTAGCAGGGTTTTAGCACCCAAATAGAACCTACCACTCATTTTATATTTTATTATGGAGTATATTGATAAGTTCTAGCATATTCATAAGTTTCATATTTTTAAGATACCCGGTTTTACGTTTCGTGACTTAACAACTTACGGTTAGCATTTTACGGGTCCAAAACTAGTCACATAAGTAGGATAATATCATCCAAGACTAAGTCATCCATCCTATCCAAAGTGAAACCGCCTCTAGGGGGGGGGATTCACTTGTGTGGCTTGATCTTGACCATTGATTCACTAGATCATCACATGTGTACTACTTATGCTCCAAGTTAAACTTGGTCTCCAAGTGTAGTAACTTACTAGTTACCTTCCTAACCTCCTCATTCATGCTATAAAAGCAAGCCCATTTCTTTCTTTCTTCATAATCAAAATTCCACACCATTAGTCCCTAGCACCATGATCCTTTGATCTTCAATATACAAGTTACACTACAAAGTTCAAGGTCTTAGTATTCTCTACCTAGTTCTTAAGTTTGTTTGGTGATTCCATGGTTGAATTAGGAGCTACACAAGGTTATTATGGACTGAGTTAATAAGGTTTTCACAAGGTCCATATCAAGGCTAGCAAGGGTTTCAAGAGTTATGGTGAAGGGTTTACAAGCATAGGTTTAGTGTCCTAGTTTCATACTTGACTTCTTTTCTTTAGAAAGCCAAAAGTTGTAAACAAACCCTATTACAATTTCTTGCTCAATATCATTTTCATGCTTATTATGTTTCTTTCATGCTATATATGGTCTTTGTATTGTGTTCATGATGTATAAAAACTAGTAAAACAAGTTATGGTATATATATGCTAACTTATGTTATTTAAACAAGTAAACTAGTGACTTTTATGGAGAACCACGACCAAAATAGTATAACTATGATATGAAACACTTACATACTGTTAAAGAGGGTTTTGAAAGGAAAACATAGCAATTTGAATCACCTAAAACGAGTACACGAGTCAAAAGTTATGGCCATAAGAAGTTAGCGAAACCAAAACGGCAAAACTGCCTATACCCTGCTGTTTTGCATTCTGACATATTTGAAAGTGGCCCTTCTGGTCCGATTCATCAAAGAGTTAAAACACGAAAGTTTTCCGGAACGACGTTTTCGTTCAGGATTAAAGAAGATCGAGCCCTGAAAACGCTTTCCGAGTGATATTTTCTTCAAATTCTTAACAACCCATTTTTAGACAAAAGTCACTATATAATAGTTATGATTTACTAAGACCAAGAGGTCTAATGACCTAAAGCCAAGACCACAACCATGGCTAAAGCCAAGGTTGAGTCTCAAGACCATGGTAACAATGACCAAGGTCACGGCAAAGCCATGGCTAAAGACCATATAACTTTTAAAGATCAAAACTTATATATATGTTATTAAATACTACAATAGTAGGGAGCCTCATGTGAGGAGCTCATTAAGTAAGCCGTCGAGATGAGTTGTGGATTTACAAATTAAAGTGTCCTGGCTCCTCGAACGTTTACTCCATGACTTCTGAATTATGTCGGCCCGAACGGTAGTAAGAGATATACAACCTATACATGTTTCATAAACCATTTATATTCAAAGACTTACACTATATACTAAGTACTACATCATGAACATTATGCAAGACATATATTGGCAATTCTTCGTATTCTTAGACGTTACTCCAAACCTAAGTCGCAACGTTCCATTATAGGCTGCTCTTAGAGACTTTCGCGATTCGACTACCACTTTCATTTCTCATTACATAGACTTAAGGTGAGTCATAGCCCCTACTTTTTCATACTTGTTTTAACTCTTTGGGGGAGATACATGCTCAACTACTTGCTTACTTGTACAAATACTCAAAACATTTATACTTGATTGTTTTATACTTGATTGTCTTATATTTGATTGCATTATACTTGATTTCATACATACATGATTGTGTTATACTTAACTGCGTTATACTTGATTGTGAGACTTCCAGTGGCTCCAGATTAAGTTGCTGGATGACCATTGAGACTGCCAGTGGCTCCAGATTAAGTTGCTGGATGACCATTGAGACTGCTAGTGGCTCAAGATTAAGTTGCTGGATGACCATTGAGACATACAACAAACGTGAGGTCTTCGGAGATGAAGTGTAGACTCACGACTAATTGCTTAATTGTTTTGATGAACTTATACATGTCTTAATCATACTATATTGTAGCAGTGGGTTGTGAACACACAGGTTACAAGTGTCTAATGGCGGGACTTGCAACTGAGTGGATTTACGATTCCTTTGCTGTGTGATCATTTTCTATAGGCTTATTTGTTAGACAAACTCTATGAACTCACCAACCATTGTGTTGACACTTTAGCAGGTTTATCTCAGGTTAGTAAGGCGATAGCTAGTGCATGGAACTTAGAGTCAAGCTGCATATTCTGAAGACTTACGCTTTTTATCATTTACCATTCAAAACATTTTGTATACATTTATGTATCATACTTTGGAATCTCATGTTTGTAACTTTGAATTCATTAATCGAATGGTAACTTTTCAAAACGTCTCATTTAGAGTTCGTTTTCTATAACTTGTACTTTGTATTATGAAGTAGCACCCTCAGTGACACAGTCTTCCGCTGCGGTATTTTGGGGGTGTTATAGATTGGTACCAGAGCCTTGGTTATAGAGAATTAGGTTGCATTTATTGCCTAGACTATAACTACTATATACGTTAAGACCCTCCTGTTTATTTGTCTTACACACACTACATGCGCATATGCTTTTTGTTAGTTGTTGTTTTAGTTCCACTCTGTTAGATGATGTGACTTTAGTATTATAAGGAACCCCAGAGATTAGTCGGGTCATTAAAAATATGGAGCTCAGTAATAACTAATTATTTAACTTGATCTTGTAACAGTTCTTGTTTGATAAGACACAAGATTTGAGTTAAATAATATTATTGCTTAGCTTTAGGGATTTGATGACTTGATTATCTTACTATCTGCCTCAGAAGGCGGATTTTGTGTCGGAAATTCTTAAGTAGGATGATTTAGAATCTCCTTATTTAAATGGATTGGGACGCCTCTTCATTTAAATAAAGAAATTGTAAATCACCGAACCATAAGTTTATGATCCCTTACTTACATAAATTTGGACGCTTCTTTATGTAAGTAATGAGTTACAAATAAGTGGGCTTAATTGTATCCGATACGACTCCTTAACCAGAACCTTAGACGAATCAGAGTAAACACCACTATATTAGAGATCCCGAATTCTCTTAGACACACCGTAAGTAGTTAACATCAACAGAACTTCGGGACGAAGTTCTCCTTAAGGGGTAGAGACTGTAACAATTCACATTTTCAGGTTAACTTCTATTCCCGAAAATTTCACTATTCATTTTTACTATTCACTTTTACTATTCATTTTTCCCGAAATTTTCCCGAAATTTGATTTTTGTTTCTTGGCCTCGAGTGATAAATCATTCCCATAGCAAATTAAAAGTTTGACACTCATCAGATCATTTTCGTGAAAGTTATTAAGGAATTACACGTTTTAGGGTAAAACGTCATTCAAAAATTCTACGCACAACGAAACTCGATCGCGTTAAGTGACCCCGCATCAGAAAAATGTTTGATACACTCATGATTTATTTGAGAATAAATCATGACTGTGAAAAATATGACCAAATAAACCTCGGCCGTGAAAAACTGGAATTTTCACTTTTAAGCGTTTTTACTCAGCCGTTACCTTAGCCTATACCTGCACCGCGTTTCTAAGACAATTTGAGTTTTCACATTTTTGGAATAAGTCAACATATTTTTTCCTCCTCCTTTGACCAAAAATCATTCCGTGATTTTATAAATCATTCCTTGATTTTTAGGCTTACGGTTTTAAGTTTAAAGACATTAAATACCAACCGACACTAGACAGAGCCCAGCCTAGACATTATAAGACATTTTAAGTCATTAGTATCCTATTTGAAAAGTTACATTTTACTTTTCTCAATTTTACGCAACTTTCGTACATTTTACATATTACGCGTTTTAGACCCGTGTTTCCAGTTTTAGCAGGGTTTTAGCACCCCAATAGAACCTACCACTTATTTTATATTTTATTATGAAGTATATTGATAAGTTCTAGCATATTTATAAGTTTCATATTTTTAGGATACCCGGTTTTACGTTTCGTGACTTAACAACTTACGGTTAGCATTTTACGGGTCCAAAACTAGTCACATAAGTAGGATAATATCATCCAAGACTAAGTCATCCATCCTATCCTAAGTGAAACCGCCTCTAGGGGGGGGATTCACTTTTGTGGCATGATCTTGACCATTGATTCACTAGATCATCAAATGTGTACTACTTAGGCTCCAAGTTAAACTTGGTCTCCAAGTGTAGTAACTTACTAGTTACCTTCCTAACCTCCTCATTCATGCTATAAAAGCAAGCCCATTTCTTCCTTTCTTCATAATCAAAATGCCACACCATTAGTCCCTAGCACCATGATCCTTTGATCTTCAATATACAAGTTACACTACAAAGTTCAAGGTCTTAGTATTCTCTACCTAGATCTTAAGTTTGTTTGGTGATTCCATGGTTGAATTAGGAGCTACACAAGGTGATTAGGGGCTGAGTTAATAAGGTTTTCACAAGGTCCATATCAAGGCTAGCAAGGGTTTCAAGAGTTATGGTGAAGGGTTTACAAGCATAGGTTTAGTGTCCTAGTTTCATACTTGGCTTCTTTTCTTTAGAAAGCCAAAAGTTGTAAGCAAACCCTATTACACTTTCTTGCTCAATATCATTTTCATGCTTATTATGTTTCTTTCATGCTATATATGGTTTTTGTATTGTGTTCATGATGTATAAGAACTAGTAAAATAAGTTATGGTATATATATGTTAACTTATGTTATTTAAACAAGTAAACTAGTGACTTTTATGGAGAACCATGACCAAAATAGTATAACTATGATATGAAACACTTACATACTGTTAAATAGGGTTTTTAAAGGAAAACATAGCAATTTGAATCACCTAAAACGAGTACACGAGTCAAAAGTTATGGACATAAGAAGTTAGCGAAACCAAAACGGCAAAACTGCCTATACCCCACTGTTTTGCATTCTGACCTATTTGAAAGTGGCCCTTCTAGTCCGATTCCTCAAAGAGTTAAAACATGAAAGTTGTCCGGAACGACGTTTTCGTTCAGGAACAAAGAAGCTCGAGCCCTGAAAACGCTTTCCGAGTGATATTTTCTTCAAATTCTTAACAACCAATTTTTAGACCAAAGTCACTCTATAATAGTTATGATTTATTAAGACCAAGAGGTCTAATGACCTAAAGCCAAGACCACAACCATGGCTAAAGCCAAGGTTGAGTCTCAAGACCATGGTAACAATGACCAAGGTCACGGCAAAGCCACGGTTAAAGACCATATAACATTTAAAGATCAAAACTTATATATATGTTATCAAATACTACAATAGTAGGGAGCCTCATGTGAGGAGTTCATTAAGTAAGCCGTCGAGATGAGTTGTGGATTTATGAATTAAAGTGTCCTGGCTCCTAGAACGTTTACTCCATGACTTTTGAATTATGTCGGCCCGAACGGTAGTAAGAGATATACAACCTATACATGTTTCATAAACCATTTATATTCAAAGACTTACACTATATACTAAGTACTACATCATGAACATTATGCAAGACATATATTGGCAATTCTTCGTATTCTTAGACGTTACTCCAAACCTAAGTCGCAACGTTCCATTATAGGCTGCTCTTAAAGACTTTCGCGATTCGACTACCACTTTCATTTCTCATTACATAGACTTAAGGTGATTCATAGCCCCTACTTTTTCATACTTGTTTTAACTCTTTGGGGGAGATACATGCTCAACTACTTGCTTACTTGTACAAATACTCAAAACATTTATACTTGATTGTTTTATACTTGATTGTCTTATACTTGATTGCATTATACTTGATTTCATACATACATGATTGTGTTATACTTAACTGCGTTATACTTGATTGTGAGACTTCCAGTGGCTCCAGTTTAAGTTGCTGGATGACTATTTAGACTGCCAGTGGCTCCAAATTAAGTTGCTGGATGACCATTGAGACTGCCAGTGGCTCCAGATTAAGTTGCTGGATGACCATTGAGACATACAACAAACGTGAGGTCTTCGGAGATGAAGTGTAGACTCACGACTAATTGCTTAATTATTTTGATGAACTTATACATGTCTTAATCATACTATATTGTAGCAGTGGGTTGTGAACACACAGGTTACAAGTCTCTTATGGCGGGACTTGCAACTGAGTGGATTTACGATTCCTTTGCTGTGTGATCATTTTCTATAGGCTTATTTGTTAGACAAACTCTATGAACTCACCAACCATTGTGTTGACACTTTAGCATGTTTATCTCAGGTTAGTAAGGCGATAGCTAGTGCATGGAACTTAGAGTCAAGATGCATATTCTGAAGACTTACGCTTTTTATCATTTACCATTGAAAACATTTTGTATACATTTATGTATCATACTTTGGAATCTCATGTTTGTAACTTTGAATTCATTAATCGAATGGTAACTTTTCAAAACGTCTCATTTAGAGTTCGTTTTCTATAACTTGTACTTTGTATTATGAAGTAGCACCATCAGTGACACAGTCTTCCGCTGCGGTATTTTGGGGGTGTTACATAAGGCTCCTGGAAAAACCTTTTAATGATTTCTCATTATTATTATCCTTTTTTTCTAATACCACGTTAATAAGGATACGGATTAAAGTCATTCCTTAATTAACCATTCTGTTTCTTGTTGTTTATGATTGATCAAGATTACCAAATCTTCTGAACATATTCAAGGGAGATCTTGGGTGCGGCCGCACATGCATCTTACCAACCCTACGAGGGGCCCAACAGTATTAAACTCCAAAATAAATTTGAAGGAACAAATTCTATCTTGACTACAAGCAAAACCCACAAACTTTGTAACACTTCCGAAAACAGCCCTTATGACTACCTGTTACGTATAGCGTTAAGTTGTTCCACAAAAATGTACTACATTCATGACACTTATCTTGCATCTCAAGTCTGAGGATAACTTCTCATGATTTGCTTAATGACAAGATCCATAAAGTAACATCATGTAGTTGGGATAAGTCCTATATTCAGTATCATTGAATATCATCTGAAATGGCATGACTACGCATCAATATACTTAAGTACATTATACCAACCTTCAGATTTGTCTTGATTTAATAATATTCCCATATTATTAACTGACAACGGACAATTTAGAGTAACATTTATTCATAGATTAAACATACAAATATAGGATACAATATATTTTAAATTAAAGATACCATGTATTTCAATTTATAATAATTGTTTAACATCCCTTATCCAAATACTAAATAGATCAATGCATGATAACTCTTGTTGATGAATTATGTCTCAAGTAATGACATTCATACTTGTTGACAAGGCATATTTCGTCCAACTTTGATCTATCGGAATTTTGAGAATACTTATTCCAAGAATTCAACTATTGAAGTTCTTGTATATGCATACTCAACTATTTGATAATGTCATATTATCTTTCATAAAATGTGTGACATCCTTAACCACCAATTTATGATAATCAAACTTCTAAACATTTTAAAGTTTAAAGTATTCTTATTCTCTTAATGTATAATGCAACTATGCTCTTATTAAGCATAACTAGTAATTGCCAATGATGAAATCCTTACCATAACTAGTATTGAGTGTCGTCTCAATTTCATTATCATCATTGTATACAAACAACAATATGCTATTAAAACTTCCCGTAAACCTTAATATCTATTGTGTAATGTTTGATGCCCTTCAAACTTTCAAGTTTGTTGGCTATGACAATTTTCACAACAATTGAAAAATTGTTCATCTATAGAATTTGGAAGTTGTTCCAGATTTAGGATGTCATTCTATAATCAAACATATTCATTTAGAATATTACACAAGTTATCTAATAACCTTTTAATTAGATATTAATATTGCTAAATCATCTTGTAATCAAGCATGATACAACAAAACATGATGTGCATGAAAAATCTTTGAGTCATACTTAGATTTTATTCATGTTATGCATATACATTTAGACTTTCTAAATGATATATCATGTTATATTAGATTCATTTACCGCATATGTTTCAACAATAAACATTCATTCCAAGGTTGTATGTCTTATTTCCTAAATCTTACAAGTAAAGTTTCATTCCAAACTAATAGTTAACTTTTAACTTATATGAAATGTTACTTTTATATGTTCCACAACATATATGATTTAAGAATTTAAACATAATACTCCCACTAGCTTTTAGGAATACTTAAAAATTATCTTATTTGAATTATAAATCAAAACATGGATTTAATAATTAAACATAAGAGTAATCTTCTAGATGCATGCATTTTGTAACACCCCCAATTTCGTGATAGGCAGCGGAATTCAAACTGGGTGTTACTCGACGGCACAACAGTCATAATAATAGAAAACGAACTGTAATTGAGTCATTTTAAAAGATTTATCATTCGAATTATATAAATATCAGAGATTACAAAATGAGGTCCCAGATGGTTCCATGTTTACAAATTACATTAAATGAGTTTTCGAATGATAATAAAATTTATAGCCCTCTTGAATATCCGTGCTCCTCCGTGCCAGCCTTGTTCATTATGAACCTGAAAATACATGCTAAAGTGTCAACACGAGGTTGGTGAGTTCATAGAGTTTAGTGACAAAAATGTAATGTAAAACATTTGAATGAAGATTTCCCAGCACAAGCATCGTAAATCCACTCAGTTCCAAGTCCCGCCCCTACAAGACTTGCAACCTGTGTGTTTACAACCCACTGCCAAATATGATCTAGTTTATGTGAACAAAAGTAATACTTGTATCTAAATTCAAAGATAAATGTGGCAATACCGCTATATAAACAATTTTGACAATTATGCCATATAAATAATGATAATAATGAAGTGGAAGTCATAATAATACGTTTTTGAATACTAGTGCAATGGGAAGATAATGAAGTATGTAACATGTAAACACATAAAGCATTTGAGTAAACCACAAACATTGAGTAAGGCAATTGGTGTTTAAGTAAACAAGTAGCATGTTCGAGTAAAACAAGTATTGCATTTATGTAAAAATGAGCAAGTATTCTCCCCCAAAGAGTTGACAAAACAATTAAAAGAGTAGGGGCTATGACTCCCCTTAAGTTATGTAGTAAGTAGTGAAAATGATGGTCGAATCGCGAAGGTTTCTACAAGCAACCTATAATAGAATGTTGCGACTTAGGATTGGAGTAAAGAATATGAAGAATTTCCTATATATGTCTTGCATTTAGTCCATGATGTAGTACTTATTATAGTGTAAGTCTTTGAATAAAAATAGTTTATGAAACATGTATAGTTTGTATATCGCTTACTACCGTTTGGGCCGACATAATTCAGAGGCCATGTAGTAAACGTTCGAGGAGCCAGGACACTTTAATTCATAAATCCACTACTCATCTTGATGGTTTACTTTAATGAACCCCTCACATGAGGCTCCCTACTATTGTAGTATTTGATAGAAATATATATAAGTTTTTGATCTGAAAAGTTACATGTCCAAATAATTGAATAAACTTAGGAAAGTTTACTTTTAAATGAAGATTGTTATTACAATGAGTTTCTTCGGACTAGTATGAATATTACTTGTAAAGTCTCATGGTTATTTTGATGGAGTAGATCCAAATTGGATGTTTATGTTGCCATTAACTCTTTAGTTCATGTTTTCGTCTTGGTAAATTTATATGGTCTTTAGCCGTGGCTTTGCTGTGACTTTGGTCATTGTTACCATTGTCTTGAGACTCATCCTTGGCCTTAGCCATTGTTGTGGTCTTGGATTTAGGTCGTTAGACCTCTTGGTTTCATTTAACCATAACCATTACATGGTCATTTGGTATTAAAAAGGGGCTGTTAAGAATTTGAAGAAAAATATCACTCGTTATGCGTTTTCAGGGTTCGAGCTTCTTTACTCCTGAACGAAAACGTTGTTCCGGACAACTTTAGTGTTTTAACTTTTTGATGAATCGGAACAGAAGGGCCTCTTTCAAAAAGGTCAGCTGCTTAACAACTTATTTTGGCAGTTTCGGCGTTTTGGTTTTGCTAACTTTTTTTTGCCGTATCTTTTGACTCGTGTACTCGTTTTAGGTGATTGAAATTTTTATTGTTTCCTTGTCAAGTCCTCTACTACAATATGTAATTGTCCAATATCATGATTATACCATTTTGGTCGAGTTTCACCATGGAAGTCACTAGTTTTTCTTGTTTAATTAACATAAGTTAACATTTATTTTCCATAACTTGTTTTACCAATTTTTATACATCATGAACATAATAACAAGATCATATATAGAATAAATGAAACATAATAAGCATGAAAGTGATATTGAGCAAGAAAGTGTATTAGGGTTTCTTACAACTTTTGGCTTTCTAAAGAAAGGAAGTCAAGTATGAAACTAGGACACTAAACCTAAGCTTGCAAACCCTTCACCACAACTCTTGCAAACCCTTGTTAACCTTTACATAAACCTTGTGAAAACCATTTAACCTCATCCCCTAACACCTTGTGTAGCTCCTAATTCAACCATGGAATCACCAAACAAACTCTTGATTCATGTAGAGACTAACTATGTCTTCAACTTTGATTTGTAACTTGGATATTGAAAATCAAAGATGATGAATGTGTATGATTTATGTTGGTTCGGTTTTGGATGAGAAAGGATGAAGATAAATGTGTTTTTCTAAGTCATTGAATGATCATATATAATATAGAATGAGGAGGTTAAGAGTTGTAAGGTTTTAGAAGTCTTTTAGGTTAAGTAAAGTTACACTTGTGATAAATCTAAGCATGTTCTATCCTATGAGACATACAAAACATGTAATAGGCTGGTTATGAGGAGGTTTAGTTGTTTTGGATAAGTCTTGCATGACTTGGATACTTATCTTGACTTATGGAGTGAGTTTTGGTCCCGTTAATCGCTAATTGTAAGTCGTAAAGTCACGAAACATAAAACCGGGTATCCTAAAAATATGAAACTTATAAGAATGACTAAACTTGTCAATATACTCCATAATAAAATATAAAATGAGTGGTAGGTTCCATTAGGGTGCTCAAACCCTGCTAAAACTGGAAAAGCGGGTCTAAAACGCGTAATACGTAAAACGTACGAATATTGTGTAAAATTGAGAAAAGTAAAATGTTACTTTTCTAATAGGATAATAATGATTTAAAATGACTTATCATGTCTAGAATGGGCTCAGTCTAGTGTCAGTTGGTATTTAATGTCTTTTAGACATAAAATCGTAAGCCTAAAAATCAAGGAATGATTTATAAAATCAAGGAATGATGTTTGGTCAAAGGAGGAGGGAAAAATATGTTGACTTTTTCCTAAAATGGGAAAACTCAAATCGTATGAGAAACGCGGTGCAGGTATAGGCTAAGGTTACGGCTAAGTAAAAGCGCTTAAAAACGTAAATTTCTGTTTCTCACGGTCCAGGGTCTATTTGGTAACATTTTTCTTAGTCATGATAAATTCTCTAATTAATCTGAGTGTATCAAACATTTATCCGATGCGGGGAAAATTGACGCGGTTGAGTTTCATTGTGCGTAGGATTTTTAAACGACGTTTTAACTTAAACGTGTAGTTCCTTAATAACTTTCACGCAAATGATCTGATGAGTGTCAAACTTTTATTTTGCCATAGAAATGATTTATCACACGAGAATATGAAATAAAAATTAAATTTCGGAAAATGAATAGTGAAAGTAAATAGTAAAAATGAATAGTGAAATTTTCGGGAATAGAAATTAACTTGAAAATGCGAATTGTTACACATTTATCCATCCATGGATTATTGCACTTTGTACACTTCTATAGATTTATTTGAATTCATAAATTTCTTTTGATTACTTATCGTCCTCACTGAAGTAATCACTCAAGAAAGAGTTTTGATATTCCATTGTCAATTTCATAAATGTGACAATCATAATCTTTATATATTGATGTGCTTAGAAAAGAATATTCAATCACAGTTAATTGCTTAAGTATGATTAATAATCTTGTTATAAGACATGCTTTAAATACGTGCACAATTATTGTCCATATGATTTCTATACAAAGATTTAAACCACAAGGGTTACCTAATCTTTGAAGAAACTCATCTTCATTTTATAGTCTAACTATTAAGATAAACCACATTTCTAAAATTGATTATCTTTATGGACAACATCTTAATTATTCATATCATGTATACTTTACCCAATTTCATATTTGGTAATGTATCATAATGATTATCAGTTTTACAATAATCCTGTAAATCATAGCTCTCAGCATATTAATCAAATATCTGAGATATATTGCTATTCTATGAATGATAATTTCATCATCTTGAGATTTAACATTTAAATGTCAAACTTTATTATCATGTTGAGATTTAACATTCAAATGTCAAACTTCATCATGTTATTTACTAGTGTATTTTAGAAGATTATGTATCTTGTAATTTTATCTTTTAAAGATCAAAACTCTCACTTGCTTTTAGTAATTTAAAGACTATCTTTAAATACTTAGCAAATAAAGAAACAATACAATATTCTCTTTCGTGATATTACAAATACATATTGATAGTTCCTAATTTTACTTTGTTAATAACCTCTTCATAAGCAGTAAAACAAATTTAGAACTTCAATTTAAGGCTTAATGTAATTTATCACATTCATCACATTCCATCATATGATGATGTCTTATTAATCTTCTAGATTGGAGTTTTATTAAATATGTCCAAGCCATACTCAACATTTTAACCTTGATAACTTTTGGAAAAAAAATAAATCATAGTTATCTTTAATCAAACAATATAACAAGAGTTTGATTTTCCTAATTGAACATACCATAAACATTTGGTATTTCATTAGTATTAATATTGTAAGAAAATCTAACAATATTTAAGATAACCATATTTGTTTTGACTTGTTTATTTACCAACTAATTCATTTTAATGGTATAATAATTTTCAAGCCAACTACATGCTTTATATCACAAGTACTTTTTATAATGTCTTTACAAGAAAACATAAACTGTTATAATCCTACTATACGTTATAAGTCATTTAACAATTTAATGACTTCATGTATATGTCTTAATTAAAACACATAACAAGATAACGTCTTACTTTATTATAAGTCTTGTAACAATTAAAAGACTTTATGTTTATATCTTTACAATGAAACTTAAACATGTTAAACTAAAGTAATTATGAACACCATCTTATGGTTTCAATAGTAATTTCAAGTTAATTTATTACTTCACAATAATGTAAATAACATTATTTCTTCATTTATTTAAGTCATTCCAAGAACACATAAATATTCAGATTGAAGTAGCGTTAGATTACTTAATTAATTTATGTCATTCCATGAATTCATAAATATACTAATTAAAGTAGTCTTGATATCATATTGACACATGTTCTAATAAGTATCTAATTTAGAAACTGTAAATTCTCATAGTTCAATTACATCAGTTGATCTGCTAGTAAGGAAAATATGAAATTCACATTGTTGTTGCAATCTAGCTAAGCTCTCACATAACATAAATTGTAACACCAAGTGTTTCTTGAATTAGATTAGTATAATTCATATTAGAACTTTATTCTCTTATTTGCAGTCAAGAGAATCCATTATGTGGAAAATTAGAAGGGGGGGGGGGGGGTTGAATAGTTTTACGTAAATTTTATTTTTATAAAAAGTTTGTTTACAAAATAATCGAATCTAGTTTTATGTGAGATTAATAAACAACACTTGTATAAACTAATATCTACGAAATGAAATGACAACAATATAAATAAATCAGTAAAGAGATAGAGATGGAAAGATCGCACCACAAGACAAAGGATTTATAGTGGTTCGGCTACGAAGCACCTCTTCGCCCTACTCCACTCCCCGAGCACCTAACTCGAGAGTTTTCTTCACTACGTCAACAAGCTCCCTTATGGCGGAGAAAACCTTACACAATTTTTGCTTACACCAATTAACGAAACTAAGCTAAATGTCGAGTCCTAATAGTAGCTAGAACCAATCTCACACCACTACACACCTTCTTCACAACTTATGCACACCACTACTACTACACACCTTCACTACTTCTCTTTCACAACACTACGTCTACTTCTACCCAACACAACTACTTCTATTCACAACTACCAACACACCTAGATCTATCTATTACACAACTTCTACACCTTTACAATATACACAAGCCTACAATACTTCTAAACAAGATGTTGGAGGAGTATTCTTCTCTTGCACTTTAAATGATGAAGGATTAGATCACTTGAAACAAGAACTAATATGTTTATGATCAAAGGACTTAGGAAGATGATTTGAGAGAATTAGAACATAAAGTTTCAGTGCAAAAGGTGAGAAAAAAATTCAGATTTAAACCAGTGTTTATAGGCAAAGAAATCTGACACAGGAGCGTATGCCGGCCCCCTTAATTGTGTGTCGGCCCCCTTAAAATTAAGGGGGCGCCCCTTATAATTAAGGGGGCCGCCCATTGAAGCGACCAGATTTTTTGTTTTTTCTGGGGAAAGTTTATTTGGTAAAAATTTAACTGAATTTTGTTAAAAATTTGAATTCAATTAATTATTTTGAAATAAACATTTTCCTTTAATTACCAAAAATATTTTTCTTAAATATATAAAATGTTTATACCATTTTATATAATTTGTAATTAGTAAATAAACCTTCCTTTGATCATAAAATGTATTAGGCACTTGTTTATTCATACCTTAAGTGAATTAGTTGGATATAATGATATTTTGTCACTAAATACTTATTTACGTAATGATTTTACGTTTAATGAGTTTATATTTTGTGATCATCAAAACATAGGGATATCGAAAAATATTAATAACGTTTTTACGCATTATTTATATCAACAATCTCCCCCTTTTTGATGATTACAAAATCTAAACTCATTAAATCAAAATTATTATATATGCAAGTGTTTAGTGAGTTTTATATCATTTCCCCCCCTTTTTGTCAACATCAAAACGATTGTCCCGAAGTTGGATGAGCTCCCCCTTGATGTGTACTCCCCCTCATTTTAAGGTTAATTAACAAATCGAGATATGGAATGCTTGCAAAAATATTTAGAGCATACAATATATAATGCAATAAACTAAACATATAACAAGAAAATATGTAAAAAACAAACGATAAGTCTCAACAAGCATTCATTATTCATAAAAATAGATTATGTTGGAAAACATAATCATTGTTGCATAAGCATACATATATGCTTTTCTTAGCAAACTACATTAGATAATACTAAGTTGCCATCTTGAGGTCTCTAGGACTTGCTTGGAGATGTGAAGCATGGAGCATGGATTTAATGGAGGTAGACATTGGTGGGAATTTTGTTTGGAGAGTTTGGAGTGGTTGATGGAGGTGAGCTTGGAGCGGAAGTGTTGGATTGTTGTGTTTGTGATGGCGGAGAAGACCTTGTGGGGAGATACTCAATCCAAGTAAAGTGCTCATTGAGAGCAATGGTTTGTTTTTGGAGAAAAATGCAACAAGGACAATTGTTGACATGATTCTCAAGTGGGACAATGTTGTTGGATGGTGAGGATGGAGTAGTAGAGGGTTGTTGAACCAAATTGCGTTGAGCAAGATGTAGGGCAAGGAGAGCACTAAGCTCATGAGCTTCTTTGAGCTCCTCAACGAACTTTTTATGTTCGAAGGAAGGTGATGATGGAGGAGTTGGGTTATTGTTGGGGATTGAGGTTTGGACATTAGACATAGGATTCATGTCTTGATGAGAAGAATGGATGTGGTTTTGGGATTGAGTATGTTCCTCAAAAGGATCATTTGGAAGATTTGTGGTGAGTGAGACAGTAAGGTTGTCATGTGGAGATAAAGAGAAGGTATCATTTTGGTGAAGTGAATGTTTAGTTGTTGGTTGGTTGGAGACAACATCATTAATGGATGAGAATTTTTGACATGTGTCAAGTTTTCTTCTCCACACGGGTTTGACGGTGATTCTTGCACCTCTTGTGGGTTTGGTTCTTGGATGATTGGGGGAAGACAAGATGGATTGAGTGATGACTAATGATGAATGAGGGTATTTATAGTGTGATGATTTGGTGTTTGTGGAAGGATAATATGTGGTAGATTTGATAGACAAAGTGTGTTTGTGAATTTAGGGAAGTGGGGAATCAAAATAGGGTGAAATGGGATAAAAAGCAGAAAGCAAACAGGGAACCTCGACCATCAGGTGGCTGGCCCCCTTAATTAATGGCCGGCCCCCTTAATTTTAAGGGAATCGCCCGTTATAATTATGGGGGCCGCCCAGTGTTTGGTTCCCAGATTGCCAGAAATGGTTTTTGGCACAGGTTTTTCCAGAAAGATGTTTGTTGTAACAATTCGCAATTTCAGGTTAACTTTTATTCCCGAAAATTTCACTATTCACTTTTTACTATTCACTATTCACTTTTCACTATTCATCTCAGAAATTTTTATTTCATATTCTCGTAAGTTAAACTATTTTAACGATAATCCGAGAGTTTGACGCTCGTCGGATCATTTCTGCAAAAATCACAAAGCCGTGTCCGAGATTTACTTTTAGGTTTAAACGTCCTTCTAGCATCCCGATATGTCCATAAAACATTATAAACAATAGAAATATGATTTTCTCTCATTTTAGGACAATTCCAAAAGTTTCGGAATTTTACGTTTTTCAGTTCAGCGTTTTACGCGAATTGCGCGTTTTAGACCCGTGTTTCCAGTTTTTAGCAGGGTTTTCGCACCCGATAGAACCTACCACTCATTTTATATTTTATTATGGACTATATTGACATGTTTAACCATATTTATAAGTTTCATATTTTTAGGATACCCGGTTTTACGTTTCGTGACTTAAAAACTTACGGTTAGCGATTTACGGAGTCAAAACTAGCTACATACTTAGGATATTATCATCCAAAGACCATGACTACTCATCTAGTCACCCTTATCCTTGGAAAAACGACTTAGGAGGGGGGGGAGTCACCATGTGTGGTTACATCTTGACTTTAGCCATTAGATCTTACTTAATTACAACTTTGTCACCAAGTTATAGCACTTTCCTAGCAAGCTTCCTAACCTCCTCATTCATAGTATAAATACAAGCTCATTTGCTTCCTTTCTTCATCACCAAAAACGCCACAACATATGTACCTAGCACCATGATCCTTTGATCTTCAAACTACAAGTTACACTACAAAGTTCAAGGCCTTAGTATTCTCTACCTAGTTCTTAAGTTTGTTTGGTGATTCCATGGTTGAATTAGGAGCTACACAAGGTGATTAGGGGCTGAAGTTAATGGGTTTTCACAAGGTCTATATCAAGTCTATCAATGGTTACAAGAGTTATGGTGAAGGGTTTACAAGCTTAGGTTTAGTGTCCTAGTTCTATACTTGACTTCCTTTCTTTAGAAAGCCAAAAGTTGTAAGCAAACCTTTATACACTTTCTTGCTCAATATCATTTTCATGCTTATTATGTTTCTTTCATGCTATATATGGTCTTTGTATTGTGTTCATGATGTTTAAAAATGGATAAAACAAGTATTGGTATACATATGTTAACTTATGACAAGTAAACAAGCAAACTAGTGATTTTTATGGAAAACCACGACCACAATAGTATAACTTTGATATTTGACACTTACTTATTGTTAAATAGGACTTAACAAGGAAAACATAGCAATTTTAATCACCCAAAACGAGTATACGAGTCAAAAGTTATGACCGTTTGAAGTTAGCGAAACCAAAACGGCAAAACTGCCTAAATAGCATTCTGATTAAATTATGATTTTGAAAGTCCCACTTCTGCTCCGATTCATCAAAAAGTTAAAACACGAAAGTTGTCCGGAACGACGTTTTCGTTCAGGAACAAAGAAGCTCGAGCCCTGAAAACGCTTTCTGAGTGATAATTTTCTTCAAATTCTTAACAGCCCATTTTTAGACCAAAGTAACTATATAATGGTTATAATTAGATGAGACCAAGAGGTCTAATGACCTAAAGCCAAGACCACAACCATGGCTAAAGCCAAGGTTGAGTCTCAAGATCATGGTAACAATGACCAAGGTCACGGCAAAGCCACGGCTAAAGACCATATAACTATTAAAGATCAAAAAGCTTATATATATGTTATCGAATACTACAATAGTAGGGAGCCTCGTGTGAGGAGTTCATTAAGTAAGCCGTCGAGACAAGTTGTGGATTTACGAGTTAAAGTGTCTTGGCTCCTCGAACGTTTACTTCATGACTTCTGAATTATGTCGGCCCGAACGGTAGTAAGAGATATACAACCTATACATGATTCATAAACGACTTATATTCAACGACTTACACTATAAACTAAGTACTACATCATAAACATTATGCAAGACATATATAGGCAATTCGTCGTATTCTTAGACGTTACTCCAAACCTAAGTCGCAACGTTCTATTATAGGCTGCTCTTAGAGACTTTCGCGATTCGACTACCACTATCATTTCTCATTACATAAACTTAAGGTGAGTCGTAGCCCCTACTCTTTTCGTACTTGTTTTAACTCTTGGGGGGGGGGATACATGCTCAACTACTTGCTTACTTGTACAAATACTCAAAACATTTATACTTGATTGTTTATTACTTGATTGTCTTATAGTTGATGGCATTATACTTGATTTCATACATACATGACTGTCTTTTATCTTTGAGAAGTGGCTCCCAGTAAACTTATATCTTTGGGAAGTGGCTCCCAGTTTTCTTTGGGAAGTGGCTCCCAGTTGTCCTTGGGAATTGGCTCCCAAAGTGAGGTCTTCGGAGATGAAGTAGAGACTCACTACTAATTGCTTAATTGTTTTGACGAACTTATACATGTCTTTATTATACTATATTGTAGCAGTGGGTTGTGAACACACAGGTTACAAGTCTCTTATGGCGGGACTTGCAACTGAGTGGATTCTCAATGCCTTTGCTGTGTGAACATTCTTTTAAGGCTTTTCAACTATTTTAAGACAAACTCTATGAACTCACCAACCATTGTGTTGACACTTTAGCATGTTTATCTCAGGTTAGTAAGGCGATAGCTAGTGCGTGGAACTTAGAGTCAAGCTGCATATTCTGAAGACTTACGCTTTTATCATTTACCATTCAAAACATTTTGTATACATTTTTGTATCGTACTTTGGAATTTCATGTTTGTAACTTTGAATTCATTAATCGAATGGTAACTTTTCAAAACGTCTCATTTAGAGTTCGTTTTCTATAACTTGTACTTTGTATTATGAAGTAGCACCCCTATGACACAGTCTTCCGCTGCAGTATTTTGGGGGTGTTACATTTGTTTTGAGGTTTGGTTTTGGGCAAGTCCATCTCTTTAGCCAACTAAACAAATATTATCTTGATGAAGTATGCATAGAAATTATATATATATATATATATATATATATATATATGTAGGCAACTAAGCATATATTATAGTTTTCATGCAAAGGCATTAATGATAAAGAACAAACAAGCAAGTTATATATCCTAAGGCAACAAATAAGGTATAAGGCAACTTAGTGAGGGAGAAACTAATAATGGAACAAATTAGGACCAAGTGATACTTGACATTTTTCTGGTGTGTGCCTATATGTAACAAATGTGGAGATGCGATTGCTTCGACTCCTAATGCAAAGAAATACATGTATCCTAAGAAGCAATCCAAAAACTCTTTGATTTAATTTGCTTAGTCCATGATTACCAAAGATATATATTGGATTATATATTTTGACACTTCATGTCAACTCTTATGCATGATTTTAGAAAAACGTTTTTACCATTATTCAACAGTGAGTTTTCCTAATCGTGAGAATTATTTCAAAATGAATTGAGGTTTTCTTTTAAGAAATATATATGCAAAAACAAAATATCTCAATTCCTGATTTTTGTGCAAAACAGAATCCTAGACTCAGACATGAGAAGACAAAAAAGAAAATTTCAATGTTTTTAATGCTCAGATGGCCGGCCTCCTTAAAGTGAGGCCGGTCCCCTTAATTTTAAGGGGGACGCCCTTATAGACTTAAGGGGTCCGCCCATCTGACAGTCAGAAAAAAAAATTCAGAATCATGAAATTTCAGAAATAAAATTTTAATTTATTTGTTCCATCATTCCTAATCCTAAACGCAAGTGGTTAAATAATTCACGTTTAAGGGGCTTAGTAAATATATCCGCAATGTTATCTTCCGAGGCTACCTTTTCTATTGTTATGTTTCCCTTTTGTATGTTATCCCTAAGAAAGTGATGACGTATTTCTATATGTTTAGTCCTAGAGTGTTGAACAGGATTCTTACTTAAATCTATTGCTCCTTTATTATCACACATTATAGGAATGTTTTCTAGCCTAATGCCATAGTCTACGAGAGCTTGTTTCATCCATAGTGCTTGTTGACATGCCTTTCCAGTGCTTACATATTCAGCTTCGGTGGTCAAAATAGCAACAGCGGTTTGCTTCTTGGAAAACCAAGACGTTAGGCAACATCCCATAAACGTGCATATACCACTAGTGCTTTTTCGATCCACGTAGTCTCCCGCATGATCCGAATCCGCATAGACAATGGTTTCTATGTCGGATCCCTTAGGATACCATAATCCTAAGTGTATAGTGCCTTTAATGTATCGAAAGATACGCTTAACCGCTTCTAGGTGAGAGGTTTTGGGATCCTCTTGAAAACGGGCACAAAGGCAAACACTAAACATGATATCGGGTCTACTTGCCGTTAAGTATAGTAAACTACCTATCATTCCTCTATACTTAGTGTTATCTACGGACTCACCTTCTTCATCTCTAGTGAGTTTCACTTCTGTAGACATAGGTGTCTTAAGGGGTTTTGAGTCTTCTAGACCAAATTTCTTAAGCATTTCCTTAGTGTATTTTGATTGGTTAAAAAATATTCCATCTTTTAGTTGCTTTATTTGTAATCCTAGGAAGAAGTTTAGTTCACCCATCATACTCATCTCAAACTTATCATGCATGATTTTGGCAAATTCATCACACATATCCTGACAAGTCGATCCAAATACAATGTCATCGACATATATTTTAACAATGATGATATTTGGGTCACTTCTTTTAGTGAAGAGAGTGTTATCTACCATTCCCATGGAATAATTATGCTCAACTAGGAAAGCTTTAAGTCTATCATACCAAGCCTTTGGAGCTTGCTTAAGACCATATAAAGCTTTCTTTAGTTTGTAAACATAATCAAGTTTTGCGAAGTCAATGAATCCCAGAGGTTGTGCCACATAAACCTCTTCATTGATAAAACCGTTGAGGAATGCACTCTTCACATCCATTTGGTATAACTTAAAGTCTAGGGCGTAGGCATAAGCTAAAAGGATTCTAATGGATTCTAATCTAGCTACAGGATCATAGGTTTCGTCATAATCAATTCCCTCTTGTTGATTATAACCTTGGGCGACTAACCTAGCTTTTTCCTAGTTACTATTCCATTTTCATCTAATTTATTCCTAAATACCCACTTAGTTCCTATTACGGTTGCATTCCTAGGATTTGGGACTAGTTCCCAAATATCATTTGTTTTAAATTGATTTAATTCTTCTTGCATAGCCATAATCCAACTTTCATCCTTTAAGGCTTCATTTATATTCTTAGGTTCTCTTGTTGACACAAAACAAAAGAAGTTATTTTTATCTTGAGCTTGTGATCTAAGTGTTCTTTGATTTAGGTGACCTATTATGTTATCTAATGGATGTGACTTTGATTCTTTAACATTTACAACTTCATTTTCTTCTAAAGTTTCTACTTCAAGATCATTACCTAAGGGTTTAGTTTTACTAACCTCAATAGCTTCTTCTTCTATAACATCATCATCTTCTAAGGGTAATGTTTTAGGTAGTGGAGGAGTTTCATCAAAGGTTACATTTAGGGATTCTTCTACTTTCATGGTATGTTTATTAAGAATTATATATGACTTACTATTTTGAGAATATCCTAGAAAAACTCCTTCGTAAGCCTTAGGGTCGAACTTAGTGAGATAGTCTTTTGTATTAAGAATGAAGCATTTACTTCCGAATACTCTAAAGTAGCCTATATTAGGTTTTCTACCTCTTAATAATTCATATGTTGTTTTCCTAAGATTCGTCTAATGGAAACCCTATTAAGTATATATGTTGATGTATCTACGGCGTGACACCAAAATTTTTGTGGGATAGATTTTTCATTTAACATCGTTCTACTCATTTCTTGTAAAGACCTATTTTTTCTTTCTACTACCCCATTTGATTGCGGAGTACGTGGAGCGGAAAAGTTGTGAGATATTCCATTCTTATCACAAAATTTTCCGAATTGTACTTCGTTATCAAATTCCCTACCATGGTCCGTCCTAATTGATACTATAACTAAGGTGTAACGATTGCCACCGTAGCTCCGCACAGCGGATGGACCAAAGAGGTCCATATGAAGTAATTCTAAGCATCTAGTTGTGGATAACATATTTTTAGCTTTGTGACTAGCATGTGCTTGTTTTCCAATTTTACAAGCATCACAAAAGTGTTGATCATATCATAGACTAGGTAAGTTTCTAACTAGTTCCTTAGAGGCTAAAGATTGTATATGTTGCATGTTTGCATGACCTAATCTCCTATGCCACAAAGTAGAGTTTTCATCTATAGTAGCTAGGCATATCTTATCTTCCGGTTTGTCTCTTAATTTCATAACATATATACCTCCTTTCCTAATTCCTCTACCTATAACTTTCTTATCCTTAATTATTTCACTATCTTTTTCAGTAAAGGTAACCCTACACTTATTATCACATATTCGGCCTATACTAAGCAAGCTATAAGTTAGATTATCTACATGCTTGACATTTTCAATAGTTAGAGAGTCTTGAGAGATCGTACCTTTGCCTATGATTTTTCCACGACGATCACTACCAAAAACAACATTACCACGTTGTATGCCTTATATGTAAAAAATAGCATGCGATTCCCCGTCATGTGTCTTGAGCATCCACTATCCTTTATCCACTCATTTGGCTCCAAATCTATTCCTAGACATATTTCATCAGGTGCATGAGCCACGAAACATTTGTGCTTCATTGTTTCGTCTTCGTCACTAGAAATTCTTCTTCGGGTGGTTTTCCTTTTATCTTGTGCTTTTAGTCGCTTCTTAATAATATTCTTGAATTCTTTAACGACCTTTGCATATTCTTCATCTTCACTTTCAGAACTATAATCGTCATCATTATTATGTTCGATCGTTGACTTTGTACACCCTTCTTGTTTGCTCTTGGAATGACTCATGGGGTTTTCGTCATTATTACCTACACATGCAAAATATGAACTAGTAGCACTTGTACTCATTTCAACTAAATACTTATCTACTATACTTTCATTTTCAACAATTTTATATATAAAATTTTCTTTGGCTTGACAGTTCTTTTGATGAAAATTTAAGAGACTTTTCCACATATCGTTTGCTGTTTGATAAAAAAATATTCTTTCATATTCAATATTTGGTAAAGTTTTGTATATAATCATTTTAGCAATATCATTTTTATCAAGCACTATTTTGAAATAATTATCTTTTTTTTCAAAAGTGGTTTTTGTTGATTGAAAATTACCAATTGAAATGACATGCCAAAGATCATGATCTATTAATTTCACATAACTTTCGAATCGATTTTTCCATTCAAGAAAACTTGTATTTTCAAAATATGGTGGTTTAAACGTCATGTTCCCTTCTAAATATTTTTCCGATTCCATAGATCGATTTCAAGTTTTAATATACAGTTTATTTTAAAGATCTTGTTTAACGTAGCTCTGATGCCAATTGTGGAAAACTAGAAAGGGGGGGGGGGGTTGAATAGTTTTACGTCAATTTTTTTTTATAAAAACTTTTTTTACAAAATAATCGATTTTAGTTTTATGTGAGATTAATAAACAACACTTGTATAAACTAATATCTATGAAATGAAATGACATCAATATAAATAAATAAGTAAAGAGATAGAGATGGAAAGATCGCACCACAAGACAAATGATTTATAGTGGTTCGGCTATGAAGCACCTCTTCGCCCTACTCCACTCCCCGAGCACCTAACTCGAGAGTTTTCTTCACTACGTCAACAAGCTCCCTTATGGCGGAGAAAACCATACACAACTTTTGCTTGCACCAATTAACGACACTAAGCTAAATGTCGAGTCCTAATAGTAGCTAGAACCAATCTCACACCACTACACACCTTCTTCACAACTTATGCACACCACTACTACTACACACCTTCACTACTCCTCTTTCACAACACTACTTCTACTTCTACCCAACACAACTACTTCTATTCACAACTACTAACACACCTAGATCTACCTATTACACAACTTCTACACCTTTACAATATACACAAGCCTACAATACTTCTTAACAAGATGTTGGAGGAGTATTCTTCTCTTTCACTTTGAATGATGACGGATTGGATCACTTGAAACAAGAACTAATATGTTTATGATCAAAGGAATTAGGAAGATGATTTGAGAGAATTAGAACAGAAAGTTTTAGTGCAAAAGTTGAGGAAAAAATTCATATTTGAACCAGTATTTATAGGCAAAGAAATCTGACACAGGAGCGTATGCCGGCCCCCTTAATTGTGTGCCGGCCCCTTTAAAATTAAGGGAGCCGCCGCTTATAATTAAGGGGGCCGCTCATTGAAACGACCAGATTTTTTGTCTTTTCTGGGGAAAGTTTATTTGGTGAAAATTTAACTGAATTTGGTTAAAAATTTGAATTCAATTAATTATTATGAAATAAACATTTTCCTTTAATTACCAAAAATGTTTTTCTTAAATATATAAAACGTTTATACCATTTTATATAATTTGTAATTAGTAAATAAACATTTCTTTGATCATAAAATGTATTAGGCACTTATTTATTCATACCTTAAGTGAATTAGTTGGATATAATGATATTTTGTCACTAAATACTTATTTACGTAATGATTTTACATTTAATGAGTTTATATTTTGTGATCGTCAAAATATAGGGATATCGAAAAATATTAATAAAGTTTTTACGCATTATTTATATCAACTCATTAAATCATATCTTTATGAGTTGTTTCTTGCACACATTAAAGATAACATTTCTCTCACTTGTGCATCGAACAACCTCATATAGTTGATAAACAACATGCCATGCATTTGTTTATGTGTTCAATATGATTGTGTCATAGATTTTAGCATAAAAAGTAGATGTAGGACAACAATGTCTAATAAGGAAACGTACAAGACTATCCTTAAAAGTATGAGTGTCTACACTTGGAAAGTAATTATCTTTAGCTACCAAGATGTCAAAGCTTGTAACTCCCACTGAATTAAAGATCATTACAATAATTCCTTATTCAGTAATAAGTACACAATACTCCCACTGAATTTGACAACATTGTAAATGTTTCATATCCAGTGAAAGAAAATAGTATGCTTTTAACTTTCCTACACCTTTGAATGTCCATACGTAACAATTACTTATGCATTAAAGAGTGTATTCTACTACATCAATGATGGACTATCCACCAAATGCTTTTAACTTGAAAAATTGGGCATGCAATTTCTTCCTTAACAGGTCTACCATCCTACAATGTATGTAGTACCTTTAAAATAGTCAAAACAACTAGTTTGTCTTTAAACATTTTGCGGTAGTTAGTCTAGCTTCTAATAATAATAACTTATAAAATGCCATTCCATAATTTTCTGTTAACCAAATATCATATTTGTTACTAAGAATTTAATCACCGAATGAGGATGATAAAATCTCAATGGAAAATATTCTCAATTTTCTTAACTATTAAAAATTTGCTATGAGTTATATATTAGAATTTAGACATATCTAATATTCCTATTATCCTTTTCATTCATGAAAAGAAATAGGATTGTATTTCACTCTTCTTTCATAGAAAGGAGACTTCTTTTGTCTTTTAAGTAAATATTTCTTAATCAAACATATGTTTGAAAACAGAACTTGATCAATTTACCAAAGTCCAAAGTACGTTTACGGTTTGAACATTGCATTAATACATTAAAACGAATTACAAAATTCAATTTCAGTATTTTCGATAATTAGGACTTTAAGAAAATAAAATACCCATAGGTAAATATATTCATATAAACCATAGTATTTTCTTAAAGCTAGGATCCAAATTGACATAGTACTATTACATCAGTTGATCTGCTAGTAATGATAGTATTCAACAATGTAATTGTCGAACAATAATTGGCATAACATTTGTCCAATTCCTAGATTTATGGGATTTACAATCACAAAACATTTGTATTGTAAGCATGTTTGATCCCCATCTTAATGCCTTGAGTCCAAGATCTCACTTCCTACTCAATTTAAGTCGTCTAACTTAAAAACTGCAAACTCATAAATCCATTACATCAGTTGATCTGCTAGCAATGAAATTATAAAATTTACCTCTCCATTGCAATCTAGCCAAGATCTCACATGACGTAAACTACAACTTCAAGTGTTCTTAATTAGATGGCATTCGACTTAATTTTATAAGGGTATTAATTTTGATGTGCATAATCAAAATAATGTATGAAGAAGCATGCATAAAACTTCATAACATTGGTTTTATATAACATTTTTATTACCAAGTTACTAAGAGTAAAATAGCAAAGTTTTGATTGAGGTATCGAGCTCACCAATTAAAGAATTACCAATAAGTATCGTCCACTTATATCGTACTTTTGCATAAGCCCTAAAGCTTAGTGTTTCGGATAATCATTGTGGAATTGTGGTCAATTCACCCTTAAGATGACAGTGTACATGTAATGGTTGTTCGGTAAGTCTAATTTACACACAAACGAGCGTTAAGACAGAATGTTGTCTATCTAAGGCCACAATTTAATGCGAAGCCAACCATATACCCATCTTGTAGTGTGTAAACTTCGGTCGGGCCTAGTTAACCATTACGTACAAAAACATCAATCAACCAATCCTTTGAAATTTAAACTCTTAAAACCAAAACAATTTCGCCATTTATTTAGTCCATATTATTTTTCTATTCAAAATTACCCTTTTCGTTTATAAACATGTCTAACATAATAATAAACAAAAAAAGTAATATATAATAAGAAATAAACAACCAAATAAACATATACATAACATAACAATTAAATATGCATAAAACATGTAGCCGCATGCAAATTTATTCAATAGTCCTATTAATAATCAAGTCTAGGTGTATTATGTATTTATTCAATTAAGGTTTTCTTCTTTAAAGGAAAAAGAGCCACATATATCGATAAATTGATTGCGTAGCCAAAACTAAACAAATACCACATAGCACATAATTGATTACTTAATATTGGAGTCTTCCCCAATTCGTCATCTATTAATAAATTTACATGTTTCGATATAACTTAACAATTAATTCATATATCCAATTTAAACCATTTAAATTATCACAAAATAAAATCCATGCAAACATGCACTTTTCATGGATTATGCTTAACAAGTAACATATTGCACCAAGATCGTTTATTAAAACGCATAACCAATTACATGACATCCTAGGGTTTCTAATCATATTAAAAAAAACAAAACCAAAACGCTAAAACACTAATAGGTCAATCGACCCAATTAACAAAAATTAGGGTTAGGAATCGAAAAACCCTAAAAACATGTAATTAAACGAATAAAGATTCAATTTTTATGCGTTTCGATAATTAATTACACATTATAACGGCTCTAGATGCCACTGTTGGAATTATGATATCATGAAAATAATATAAAATAAACCAAACACATCAAGAGAGCATAGCGGAAGCAATTATAACAAGACCATATAATATGTAATTAATTATACAAATATAAATAGTAAACATATTGTAGTGATTCTAGCCCGAACAAGAATCAAATGCAATCTTCAATTCAAGAACCCTAATTAGGGATTATGTGAACAAATCCAAGAAACAAACAATGACGTGTTTGATTCATGATCTTGTACACACGTACTATTTCAAGTAAACGTTTATGCAAGTAAAGCGAGCACAAACACTAGAAGAATAACAAAGTATTCGACTCCCTTAAACTTTAATGGGGTGTCGAAATCTTTGCTAGGAGAAGAGAAGAGAAAACACACAAGATTAGGTGTTCAAGTTATATGAAAACAATGAATCCTTGTGTGTTTATTTAGGATAGAAAACTTGGAACAAAAGCTTCACCAAGCGATGTGGGATACCCTTAGCCAATCGACCCTAACCAACCCAAAAGGGTTCTAGAGCCTTCTTGACATTCCAATTTTCATCTATAGTCCCTTTCCTTTTATTCGTCTAATGGTCGTTAGCCTTTTCCATTAAATGTTAACGATCATTATGTGTTTACGTTCTAATAATTAATATAACATTTATATATAATTATTATTCATTTACTTTTCATACGTAAAGTGTGCAATCCCGTGATCTCGATTTTGATCCTAACATACAACAACTAAAATAATGTCCATAATCTAACATTAACATGTTCTGAATGCTTGGTTTAATACTTAATCGGTTTGTTTGTTCATACTGAAACTAAACAAAAACTGCTTAATTAAATTAACGAGGTTTATTTGTAAAATTTGGTTAAGATAGTGTTTCTCTTATAACATTTGGTTAGAATATGGGAATGGGATTGGGATTGCTTAGTAAGATATGTTAGTTTTTTTATGATCATAATTTAGGTATTAAAGAAAGTCTTCAAAACATCTATTCATAATTCTTATCAAATCTTTAATACGTTTAAAACAATTGTGAAGTTCTTGATGTGCATCGGTTACTATTAGCGACTTTGGTTTTAGCATCGGCTGTTGGAAAGATCCATGTGGCGTGAGTGATAGGGGCACAAGAGTAGTTGGCACCAAATAATTTGTAACAACCTGTAAGCTCAGCGGTTTATTCGACATCTTCCGCATGTGGCAATATTGTAACATTATGCAACAAATTTAGAGGAATTAAATGTTATATGTCTTATACTTCAATTTTTATAGATGTCATTTGTTATTTTGTCTTCAATATCTTATGCTCTAAATTATGGTCATAAACTTTTGTGACGTTTATCTTTGAGTTATGCTTTTGTGAAGTCTGTACTTTATATCTTTGAGTTATGGTGTAACTAAGAACAACGAACGTAAACATGTTTCATTATTTTTTGAATGAGATAATAAGTAACAAGTCAATAATATGATAAACAATTCGGTTAGTGACTATTAAAATAATTACAGTTATAATGAACGTGCATGTATCATCTTCTCAAATTGGTAATCATTCTTGAAGAGCAAATATATGCAATCAATGTCAAACACTTAAGTAGTTCATGTTTATTCCGTGAATTCCTTCAAATATAAGTATTCAATAACCACCAATATATTTCATACTGATGAGTGTGTAAATACTCATCATTTTTATCGTATTTTAACTGCCAAAACACGTGAAAATTCTCAAGAATGCATCAAAATAATGAAAATATCCCAAAGATCGTGTTTTATATGTTTCAAATGCAAAATGATTGAAAACAAACGAAAAACGAACAAAGTTTGCGTAATTGGCAGTTTCAGTCCCCCAACTTTTAAAGTTGTCAAAACTAGTTCCTGAGCATTTATTTTGAAAGAAAAGTCAAACCATGTCTTTAAAAAATCAAAATTTACCAAATAATGATCTTTGGGTAAAAAGCTTTCAAAAATGAACAAGTTTAGTCCCTGAAGTGAAAAGTTTGGAGATTGTACAAGTTTGGTCCCTGAGGTTTGGAAAGTTGGCAGAAAAGGTCCCCGAGTGTTTATGTTTGGAAATTAATCATCTAAAGGCCCTCGGGAAATCAAAGGTTGACAAAATTGGTCCTTTGGTAAACTTTGGATACTTGGCAGATTTGGTCCCGGGAATTTCAACAACTACACTTTTGGTCCTTGTGATAAACCTCTAAACCAAACGGACCTAAATTATTGCTAAATCCCAAAACCAAATTTAACCCAACAAAAAGCCCAACACCATAAAATCCCTTAACCAGGCCCTACAAAGCCCATCTCCCAACCCCGTTAGTATTAGCCGGTCAACAAAGTCAAAAGCAGTCAAACCAGGGTCAAACTAATACCCCATCCCCTTCCTCCCCATTTTACCCATCAAATACACCACCATCTTCACCCCTGCAACACTCCACCTTCCTCAAAAGTTCCCCCAAACCCATTCCCCAATCCCACTATCACCAATTCCCACCTCCAATTCCCTACCTAACCCCAATATACACCCTGGCAGTCTTAATTTACAAAACACCATTTTGGTGCCAAATCTTATTTGAAGGCTAGGATGAGTTTTACAACGATTCAAGGGCTGGGATTTCATCATGAGGTTCAAGAGGGTATTTTGAAATCCTAATCTCAGAAGAAGAATCACAAGGAAGCATTTCCTACCTACCACATCTCCTAGTATAAATAGGACCTCATTGTAGCCCTAAGAGGCATTTTTCTTTGTATTTTGTATCTGTTTTAGAAGTGATTTCAGTTGTACTTTCCAAATTTTCAAGTTAATTTAAGTAATCTTTTAGTTTTAGTAATTTCAAATTTTTACTTTAAATTTTAAGTTTCTTGTTTTCTGCTCAAATTGCACTTTGGTTATTCCCAATAGCTCTTATAAACTGTTTAAAGGTTGTTTGAAGTTTAAAGCAAGTAGAAATTAAGAAATGAAAAGAAACAGAAAAAAATACAAAGAAAAAAATAAAAAATACAAAAAAATTGAAGAAAGAAGAAGAAGCAGAAGCAGAGATGGATGTGGATTTTGGTCTAGAGCTCCATGGGGAGCATTAGGGTATGTGTTGGATACTAATTCTCAGTTGTCACTAGCTTGGATGTCAAGTAAGGTTTTAGGCCCAGTTTTCCTATAATATATGTGTTAAGTGATATTTGCTTTCATTTATTATTCATTCCTGCTAATTTAGGTTTAATTTAGATTAGTATAGCTTAGGCAGTTGAGTTTGTATTGTTAATTGGTCTTTTGCTTTGAAAATCTTCATTTTCAGTTTATTTAAGGGGTGTTTGGATCACATTGAATCCCTGTTGTTTCAGTTATTGTACTTAGTTTAGTTATAACTCATTAGGTTCATATAGGTTATATAAGTCATAAAAATTGTAGGTCATTTGGTTAAAAAGTCAAATACTAGTTCCGTCCTCCCTAATTTGTCACTGTTAAGGTTTTCTAGTTAAGCACTCATAGCAACAGTTGCATAAGTAGCTTAGATAACTTAAATTAGCCTCAAATCAGTTTGTAACATCATATTAAATAGGTCAGGATCACTCAAACTTAGCAAAAGTCAACCTTGATCAAATTTTGGAAAAAGTCAATTTTGTACCATTGACAGAATACTTGAAATTGCAAGATTTTTAGTGATTTTTGTGGATGGATTGAAGTTTTGAAATTTTCACATCTCAAAGTATACCAGCTAAACTCTTGAATCCCATAAGCACCTTATTTTTGTGATTTTTTGTGTGAGACCTACCTTTGCTCAAAGTGAGCTGCAGGGGGACTGCCTCCCCTGCACCAGTCACCCATTCCATCTACCCAAGTTCCAAGGGTCCCACAGGCTTCATTAGTGGGCCCCACAAGATCAAATTTGGCTCTCTGGATAGCTCTCCTAGCTGTCTAGTGGAATCCAAGCTTGTTCTGGGCTTAAGCCCTTGTGCCCCTAGCTTAATCAAGGCCTGTAGTTTGCTCATTAGGACTGTTGGTTTTGAGAATAATTGAATTTGCTTATTTGAGCTTTTCAGCTTATTCTCTTGGATTTTCTCTTTTCTTTGGCTTACTTTAAGTTTATCTCATATGTGTTTAGCTTATTTTATCCTTGGTATTCACTATTTAGCTTATTTCGAGCTTATTCTAGCTCTTAAAACCTCTTTAGCTTATTTGACTGCACTGTTGAACGAAAAAGCTCCCACAGAGCTTATTTGGCCATTTCAAAAAGTTTTTCTTTATTAAAGTTGATTATAATTGTTGTTAAAAAGTTTTTGCAAAAGAAAATTTCAAAAAAGAAAAATAAAAGAAAAAAATGGGGTGTATGGGAATCGAACCTGGAACCTCAGCCTCACAACAGACACAACACAACACCCCCTTCCACTAGCTCCGGAGCACCAGTTCTGTTATATCTTTCCCTTTGTGTTTATTTAAGGCCATTTTTCCATTTAACTTATTAAAACTGAATAAGCTCTTAACAGCTTATTTACAAAACCTTTTTCCAACTTAACATTTTTCCTTAGTTTATAATAGGATAAAATAATTTTCAAAAAAAGTTTCAGATTTTTAGGATCATTAAACTAATTATTAGGATTTAATTTGTAATTTATAGTAATTAATTCATAATAAATAGGATTTTTATTGAAAAATTAATTTTTTTTTCTAAAATTTTCTTTTGTCATTTAGTGCGTAACAAAATTAGTTGGAAACCCGTAGGACTTTTGTAGCTCAAATTTCACATTTTATTTTGTACGTTGACGTTTATTTTTAATAAACGTCGCGTTTTTAATTTAGATTACGTTTTAGGATTCCCCGTTTTCCCGAACATGTTTCCGTAGTTTTTTAGGTCATTTTAAATATTTCTTAGCATTCCTTAGTTTATTTTCCCATTTAGGTTACGTTTATCCCGTTTTCGTTCGTTAATTTGTAATTTTCGTTAATTTAACGTATCACAAAACCAAACAATCTTTCACAACCAAACATACAAGGTTTTTGTCACAACTCATCATTTCAGGTCATTTCCCAAACTTTGGAAAAACACTATTCATCAAAACACTAATTATCAGTTTACTATTCATCATTTTTTGTGTCAGTTTGCCATTCCGAGAAGCATTCAGAAATTTTACTATTCACTGAACACTATTCATTGCCGGAAAAGTTTTCACTATTCATTTGCATTACTCATTTCATCGTAAATTTAGTTTACGGGTATTAAAATTCGCGTAACCGTATTGGTTTTGGTGCGAATTCATTTCATTATCAGTAAGGACATTGCATACGGACTAGAGACAGTCTGCATATCATCATAATAGCATTTTCATGTTGTACCACTCTTAGGATTTTCAAATTTATATAGTTGATATATTTAACGTTTACGTATAATTATTTATAAATAAACGTTAACACACGGTTAATGAACACGACGAATATATCTAAATATTCCCACAATGGTCCCGACATATTTTTATATCCATTATATCATCATAAAAGTTATAATATTCATTTATCCAGTATTTAACATTTTTATGACTTTATTAAGTCCCGGTTAACTTCGTTAATATTTATTTCTAGCAAACCCGGTACCCGATTATAACTAATACTTACACTAAACTACAACTAATATTACACTACATTTCCTAAGTTACCAAAACCGACTTTGCTACTCTTTTGCACATTGAAAACCGGCCATACAAACACCCCTAGACCACATGACTTTTATTTTTAACCTCATGCTTATATGTACAAGTATAATACAATATAACTTTCATAAATATCTACAAAAACACCTAAAACATAACACTTATCAAATTTGAGAATCAAAGTTCATTTTCTCATCTCTTTCACCCAAAACCCACGACCAAATCCAAAATCCATGATCAAGTGATTATTTTTCAAGATTTAAAGCTACAAAGTTGTTCCTTTTGTCATTCTAATCAAGTTTCTTGCAACAAAAACTCAAGTAACACAAGATTTCTCATCATCTAATCACCTATTTTATGATTGTTTTCAAATCCCACGGGGGAGAATACATTTGCATCATTTTAGTACGAGCCCAAGTATTCAAACTTATGTACATTGCTTAAGTAGCTTGTCTGCCTTGTGATTAGTCCCCTATTATCATCATGAATCGTTAATTTGCCTATTAAGCGAGAGTGTGTGGATAGATCTATCGAGGGTGACGCCTCCATCCGTGGTAGTTGTTACCAACAGTAAGCGGATGCATTTCATTTCTGATATTTTGGGAGTGTTCTGGTAAAACATTCAGGAGGGGCATATAATTTCAACAGTCTAGCTTCGGGGTCATTAGTTTAAGGTCTATTGTACTATTTTACTTGACTTTTATCTTGCACTTATACTTGTGGTGGCCGTACAACATTACATTTTGTAAACCTATGGAATTCACCAACATTCGTGTTGACATTTTAGCAATGTATTTCAGGTTATTAAGGTGGCTCATGTGACATGCATTTGGACCTTTATGGAGTCGCGGAGTCAACGCGTCTCTCCATTATTTCATGCACTTATGTAAACGTTTGATCTAGTAGGACTTGTTTTCATAAACATGCAACACCTTTTGGGGACCTCATTTTGTAAACTCTGAATAATTTCAATGATCAAACGAAGTATTTTCCAAACGACACTTTAGGTCTTTCAATGTAACCGTAATTGTGATGCTATGACAGACACCCCCAGGTATTCCATTCCGCTGCAAGTCAGGTAAATTGGGGGTGTGACAGATTGGTATCAGAGCTAAGGTTATAGCGAACTAGGTTGTATCTTGGACCCTAGACTATAACCACATCATCATAGCATCTCATCATTTCATCATAAGTGCATAATCATGATACATGTTGTTTCATGCATACCCTGTGCGAGTTATTTATACTCATATTCGTATATATATATATATATCATTTTATTGACCTGGTTCACAAGTGACATGTCTTCAGATACTCACCCTGACATCCTTTTATCGAATTCCGACATTGAAGATGCCTTGTCATCTTCCACTACCATTATACCCCCAGTTGCACTTACACCACCATTAGCACTATTGATTTGCCATAGGAACAGGGTTTTCCTATCATTCAGCCCATACATAGAATGCCTTTTGGTAGAGTATTCTGACTTAATCTTAATGGACCTATTAGATTGTTTACTTCAAGGGAGATAGTATATTTTCTTTCCTTCACTAGTAGGGCGCTTACTACTCAGGTACTACCACCACCATCAGTTACTTATTACACTATTGGTCGTCCCATAGTGCGTACTTCAGTTTTACGTCTTAGATGTCGCGAGGTAGCGCGAAAGAGGGTAGTACTCCATTCACTAGTACCATCATTGTCATTTTCCTTTTTCCATTCCTACTTGCCATGAACTAGATAACACCTAGTAGATAATACCAAGATCACGGACTCAACAGGAACATCCGCAGATTCTTCAGGAATGGTTCAGAACCTACATTATCTAAGATTTGATAGATGCACAACTTCAGACACCACTTCAGGACTATCTCGACCTTATGATGCCACGAACCTGACTTCACACAGAGGGACACCAGGAAGTCCCTAGATCAGACTTATATCCTCACTAGCTTTTACTATTATCCTAGCCACAGAAGGTGTGGGACATAGTCTAAAGAACTTGTTGTCTTTTGATTGTTGTACAAACAAATATATCAAGTCTGACTCTACTATGTAAGAAATGGTTGTGCTATTTGTGATATCGGTTCACGTAGACCGAAATTTTCATGTATTATATTCATGTGTTGTGAATATGATGACTTTTATTAACTATATCCTCATGGTCTCTTATGATTTGATGAAGAATGATTTAAGCAAACCACTCCAAGCATGACGCAAGCTGCTGTTGGACAAGTCATTGCCAAGAACATAGCCACCGCCCTCACTAAGGAACTTACTCACGTGGAATTTATGGGGTGCAATCCTCCCTCCTTTAGCGGAACTAGAGACACAAAGGAATTTCTCAAATGGTTCGAAGAAATAGAAACAATATTTCGATGTAGCGACTATCATAAGGAAGACAAGGTTAAGTTCGCCACATGCACTTTTCAGGATCATGCCCAGGAATGGTGGACCAAACATATTAATATGGTGGGAGTTGATGCTGCCTACTCACACTCTTGGGAGAAACTAAGAAGGATGATGAGTATAACATTTTGTGTAGGAAATGAATTACGAGCAAAAGAACAGGAAACACTAAACTTTACCATGGTAGGAAATGATGTTGACGAGTACACTACTCATTTTTATGAATTAACACGACTAGGTTCTGCAATGGATGAACCGGAAAGCAAGAAACTTGAAAGGTACATCGGGGGACTCTCCCATGAAATTCGTATGTTGGGCATCGCATGGGAACCCGATACCATGTCTGAAGCTATCAAAATGGCGATCGAAGCAAAGGAACTCATAGTTCACGCCGAGACATCAGGAAACAATAGTGACAATAAAAGGAAGTGGAACAACAATCTAGGTTGCAATGCTGCTCAACAATCACCCAAGGGACAAGAAGTGAATAGAGCCTTTGCTGCAGAACCGCACACAAAGAGAAGGTATATTGGAAAGTTACCTTACTGCAACCTGTGTAATCAACATCACCGAGATCATTGCAGTAAAACATGTGGAGTGTGCAAGAAGCAGGGTCATCGGACTGAAGATTGTAGGAAACTCACAAATCACAAGATCCCAGGGAGTTGCTTCAAATTTGGAAACTTAGGGCATTTCAAGAATGATTGCCCGGAGCTAAGGAACAAGGAAAATCAGGAACTTGGAATCAAGACTGAATCGCTCGAGGAATAGCGTGAGCTGTTGAAAGAGAACCGTCAGGATATTAGCAACATCAAGGATAACAACAATGCTTCAGCAGGAGGAGCTTTGTTTCAATATATAAACCGTAGTTCGAGCCCTTTAGGGTTGTATCTTTCCTTTTGTACTTATCGTTGGTACGATGACATAACCTAGTTGTATTAAGCACTTTCCTATCCAATGTAATATCTATCTTTGTTACCTCTGTGATAATCATAACCTTCGTTTACTCCATTTTCTATCCCAATTGCTCAAACTTCAATCGTTTTGCAACATTTTATCATTGTCTTATTAGGGATTAGGTTGATTTCATTTTTGACGAATTAGTAGACTATTACCATTCGACAAGATTCACCCACGTATCCAATACACCATTCAAGCTATTTTACTATCATATGGGGAAATTGTTTTACAGAAAAATTTCTGAAGTAAGCTATTTTATTACCATCCTATAAATTGATTTTCTGTCATTACACCAAGTATTTACTATTATTACGCGAGGCAATTTTCATGTTATTTGAAAGAAAACATCAGGATACCATTTTTAATAAAAATGCGTTGAACACCATCTAAAACTTTTGAGAAAAGTTATGATATTTTGACAAAATCTAACATCGCATCATTAGTCCTCAATTGTACATAGCCTGATCACCTATGTAAAATTCAGGAAGGATTATGCCATGAAGGAAATAATTACCTTTTAAAAGGATTGTTAATAACAATCTTCATTTAAAAGTTTTGTAAACAAAGGAACTCTTCCATAAACATCCCTTTTGCCCAACTATCCCTGGATACTTACCCTACCTGTCACTCACTTAGCCATTAAGTTAGATTTTCCCATTGACTTCCCTAGGAGAGACTTTCCATATCAATTACAAGTAGGATTCCTCGATACAAGAAAAGCAACGAAAGGATTACAGAACTAGAAGTATATAGTGAGAGAATTTATAACTCAACAACAAATCCTAAGATACTGCGAGACCATCCGAATCACCATCTCTGACTTAGTTGTCAAATTCTATCATTTAAAGGTACTAGTTAGACTGAGCTACAGGATTGAACTCAATATAAATGTCCGCAGGACAACACAATAGAAATAAACCAAGCTTCTAATTGAGACTGTAGAGCATTTCATTTAAACATGGCCTCATCCATACATAAACTTTCCTGCAGTAAGTTTTCACAAAGGACAATTGTTTGAATCAAGAATATTGATGTAGATTCCCCTAAGGCATTATGTCTTTAGAAATTTCAGATAACCTCACCTTCATACCAAGCAAGGGATCAAACCGGAACATATCTCCTCATCTACATGGGAAAACAGAATAGACATTCATCGACAGAACATCAAGTGATACCTTCGTCTTGTAAATTACAACGATAAAATATTTCATGACTTAAGTTAGTCTAAATACCTATGCTTGTAGTTATACCTGATAACCACCAATAGGCATTATTCAACCTCAGGAACTAAATGTTAGACATCTATGCATTTAAGCGAACATTTTCTATCCTACCATTGTATCCTTGTTAGTGTTTTCACTTTTAAATAAAGTTGATGCGTTTACATAAATCACATACCTTGTGGAAAAATGATTTCTGAAATTCCTATTTTGAACAAGTACGATCCTTTTTGGTCAATCTTTAGCAACACTATTGTACAATGAGAAATATACATAGACATCAAACTTTGGTAAGCAGTCTTAATCACAACATGTTTGAAAACATTTTTCTATTTCATAACTACTGAAATTTTGAATCATAAGGAAAAATAGTACTTAGTAAATTATTTGCTCCATTTTTTAAATTCGTTTATTCAGAAAAAGATTTCAACCAAAACTCACAATCGCGAGACAAATTTCCAGAACCAATTTCCCTACAACATCGCTTATGCATTTAGGATTTGTGACTTGACAATAAAGAATATTTGGAATATGTGATGAAGGAATTAGGAAGGACATCACAAATTAATCATGAACTTCAGTAGTGGAGACCAAACCCACTAGGCAAAGAAAGACATATGTCTTATCATCCGTTGGAACAAAACACAAGGAATCAAATTGTTACCTATATTCTATCCCTTTCAGATAACGCCAAGTTCGAAGGACCGAACGTTGTGGAATTAGTCACAAAGGTTTATTGTACCCATTTCAGTTATTCCTGTTAAGGAAACCGATTCACCTTGGACTTCAAGCAATCATTTCAGGATTTCCTTCAGAAACCCACTTAGATGTGAACATCACCTATCATCCTCAGACCGATGGTCAAAGCGAGAGAACAATTCAAACATAGGAAAGTATGCTCAGAGCATGAGTGTTTGACCCTAGAAATGGTTAGACTAACCAGTTATCATAAACCAAATTCAGTTGCAATCATAGTTATCGTGCGAGCATAGAGACTACACCATTTGAGGCACTCTATGGTCGAAGTGCCAATATCCATTGACGGATCGAAATTTGGAAAAGCCCAACATACTAGTCTAGTAGGCATTCATGAGATAACCAGAAATTTCCTACAAGTCAAGAATCAGTTACAAGTTCAATAAGTTGTAAACCATTAAAACTTCAAGTTGGTAGGCAGAGTTATGTTGAAAGTTCTGCCTAGGAAAGGCATGATATCATTCAGAAAACTTGGAAAGTTAAACCCGATATACACTGGACCATGTAATATTTCAGACAGAGTAGGCCTAGTGGCCGTCAGACTTGAGCCTTGTTAAGAGAACAACAGGATTACACAACCATGTATTATCATCTTTTCAGATAAGTCACTCATAATCCCATTTGAAAAGGAATCCAACCCAAAGTCAAACATAAACCTTGTAGGAGAACAAATAGAAATCATGGACCGAGAGGTGGAACAGTTGAAGCAGAGTCGAATTCCTATCGTGAAAGTTCGCTGGAATTCCCGAATATCATCACCTTTTCACCAATACGTTTTCAGAGACCAACATAAACTGAACTTCGGGACGAAGTTCCCTTTTAGAGGGGAAGACTGTCACAACTCACCATTTCAGGTCATTTCCCAAACTTTGGAAAAACACTATTCATCAAAACACTATTCATCAGTTTACTATTCATCATTTTTGGTGTCAGTTTGACATTCCGAGAAGCATTCAGAAATTTTACTATTCACTAAACACTATTCATTGCCGGAAAAGTTTTCACTATTCACTTGCATTACTCATTTCATCGTAAATTTAGTTTACGGGTATTAAAATTCGCGTAACCGTATTGGTTTAGGTGCGAATTCATTTCATTATCAGTAAGGACATTGCATACGGACTAGAGACAGTCTGCATATCATCATAATAGCATTTTCATATTGTACCACTCTTAGGATTTTCAAATTTATATATTTGATATATTTAACGTTTACGTATAATTATTTATAAATAAACGTTAACACACGGTTAATGAACACGACGAATATATCTAATTATTCCCACAATGGTCCCGACATATTTTTATATCCATTATATCATCATAAAAGTTATAATATTCATTTACCCAGTATTTTGGAAATTTATTTTAATTATAACGTAAATTTATAAATATTACGACGGTTTTCGTGAAAACTAAACAATAATCACCCGAACACTCAGTACTTGTACCCAACATATTTTTAACATTTTTATGACTTTATTAAGTCCCGGTTAACTTCGTTAATATTTATTTCTAGCAAACCCGGTACCCGATTATAACTAATACTTACACTAAACTACAACTAATATTACACTACATTTCCTAAGTTACCAAAACCGACTTTGCTACTCTTTTGCACATTGAAAACCGGCCATACAAACACCCCAAGACCACATGACTTTTATTTTTAACCTCATGCTTATATGTACAAGTATAATACAATATAACTTTAATAAATATCTACAAAAACACCTAAAACGTAACACTTAACAAATTTGAGAATCAAAGTTCATTTTCTCATCTCTTTCACCCAAAACCCATGACCAAATCCAAAATCCATGATCAAGTGATTAGTTTTCAAGATTTAAAGCTACAAATTTGTTCCTTTTGTCATTCTAATCAAGATTCTTGCAACAAAAACTCAAGAACACAAGATTTCTCATCATCTAATCACCTATTATTTCAAAGTGAGTTTTCATAGCCCCGTATACATTTTATGATTGTTTTCAAATCCCACGGGGGAGAATACATTTGCACCATTTTAGTACGAGCCCAAGTATTCAAACTTATGTACATTGCTTAAGTAGCTTGTCTGCCTTGTGATTAGTCCCCTATTATCATCATGAACCGTTAATTTGCCTATTAAGCGAGAGTGTGTGGATAGATCTATCGAGGGTGACGCCTCCATCCGTGGTAGTTATTACCAACAGTAAGCGGATGCATTTCATTTCTGATATTTTGGGAGTGTTATGGTAAAACATTCAGGAAGGGCATATAATTTCAACAGCCTAGCTTCGGGGTCATGAGCTTAAGGTCTATTGTACTATTTTACTTGACTTTTATCTTGCACTTATACTTGTGGTGGCCGTACAACATTACATTTTATAAACCTATGGAATTCACCAACATTCGTGTTGACGTTTTAGCAATGTATTTCAGGTTATTAAGGTAGCTCATGTGATATGGATTTGGACCTTTATGGAGTCGCGGAGTCGACGCGTCTCACCATTATTTCATGCACTTATGTAAATGTTTGATCTAGTAGGACTTGTTTTCATAAACATGCAACACCTTTTGGGGACCTCATTTTGTAAACTCTGAATAATTTCAATGATCAAACGAAGTATTTTCCAAACGACACTTTAGGTCGTTCAATGTAACCGTAAAGGTGATGCTATGACAGACACCCCCAGGTATTCCATTCTGCTGCAAGTCAGGTAAATTGGGGGTGTGACAGTTTTAATCTCGATCTTTTCACGAAACTTTCCATTCACACCTCGTTGGGGTACGACCCGGGAAATCACTTCCCGGTCTCACAATTTTAATATCACTTTCACGAGTCTTGCGAGGTAATCTTTTTCCTAAAAGGTTTACTCGTATTTCTCTACGTCTAGTTGTCTCACGATAACTTAGACCTCACGTTTGTTGATATATTGATAAATTGTTTTTTGCACGCTAAAACACAATAAATCACATACCTTATACATGGGTAAACTGTGCGTGAACTTTATGCGCAAATTTAGTTCAGTTTGCCGCTATTGTATGCCTATAAGTGATGATTACCATCACATATTACATATCTTATCTATGGGTTGTCTTTTGTGCAAGTGACTTCGAACATAATCACAACCTTGAATCATTTCTTTAAATGTTCATTCAAATGCTATACAAGAATACCCATATCCTGTATTTTTTGAACCACGATTTTTGCTTAAAATGGGTAACTTCTTATCCTTGATTATGTGTTTTATGTAGTTGCCACCTCTCTATATAAAGAGCATGCCAGCTTTTTTTTGTTAGTGGTTCAAACTTATTTACTAATGTAAACTTATAGGTGTCGAATATTTGTGGTTACTTTTGTAAATTGACCGTTATAGGCAGTTGCGAAATTGTTGTGAAATCATTTATGTACTTTTTCACAGGTAAAGAAACAACTCAAATTTACTTTACATACAATATATGAAAAGTTAGTATATTATCAACAGTTTACTTTAAGTTTGACTTTTGTTTTTGTTTTTGTTTTTTATTTTATTTTTATGCATTAATGGAATTAACATGAACTACTCAAGTGTTTGACATTAATTTCATACATTTGCTCTTCAAGACTGACTCCCAGTTTAAGAAGACGATATGATAGACTTACGTTTATTTTTTTAATAGCTAAAACCAATGTTAGAAATGAAGCTGAGCGATATTTACGTGAATTGGAGTAGACAACTAATATGCATATAATGCAGGGACTACTAATGTTATATTGTAATAGTTGTCTTATGTTTGCCCTATATAAACCCCTCAAGTCTTCACTTGAGAGGTGTGAGTGTGTAACCATCTTTCATAATAAAATCTTATCTTTGTTCACCTCTCCCTCTCTCTACTTTCTCTCTCTAAAACTAGTCATGGAGTTCATTTACTTTGATCAACCTAGACCTCCCGAACCACATAAATATTTAGTATTTTCGGTCCTACAATTGGTATCGGAGCTCACGGTATTTGTTTTGATGATTTTTTGTGGTTCGAATAGTTTTGTGAAGCTGTTTTTTACACGTTTTTTTTTATCTGGAATTTTTTTTTCCTTATCTTTATTTATAACAGTATTCTTCACAAGTTTTAATGTATCAAATGGTCAAAAAGTTCCAAACTTTAATCCATCAGTTTCACGAATCTGTTTTTTTGTGTCCTTTATATCAAAATAATGGATTCTTGTTAACTATTATGTCATCTTTAGTGACTTTTGATACATCCGTGAAATGTGGTCATAAAAAAGGTCGGAAACACATCAGAAAAGTCATCGGAATCTGCTAAATGGGTCGCCGGAATCTGGTCGGAATTTCTTGTATAAGAAATTCTCGATATGTACTTGTTTTCGAGAATACATGTAGTTTTCGAGAACACAATACGCTAAGTTATCGAAATCACATTCTCGATAACTATGTTCTCGATAAGCCACGTTCTCGATAATTCATGTTCTCGATAAGTTGAAAATTTTTGAGAAGTTAATAATTTTCGAAATGTGTACTTGCTAGTAAACTTTCGAAACGAAAAGGTGAAAACTTTCGAAAAGGGACCAGAATATAAGAGAAAGATGAAGCAGATGAAGACTATGACCACAACCTTAATACCAAAACTCATACGAGACCTCAGTCCTTCAACATCATCGGCCAAGAATAAAAAAAAAAAAAAAAAAAAAACGAAAACAACATAAATCCAAAATCCATCACTACCTAAACCTCACCTTCACTCCCCAACACTCATTCTAACATGACACTACAACAGATACAAGATCTCAGCCTCATTTCTTTCGCAATATTCACAGTAATATCAAGACTTTTTGAAGGTCCAGCGCACGAAAGAATGAATCATGATCGATCTATAAGAAGTACACCTTCTTTTATATATCCGACTCAAAAAGAATAAGTGTAATAACAATCATGTTATTCCCTTTTTCTTGGTTCGTTTAGACCATTACAAGAAAAAACAATTGACTTTAAAGCCTACCTGAGACCTCGTTTAAGAGATCTTGAAGCAAAAAACGTCAGATTAAATAGGTTCATGGTGCTCGGATTGAAAGTGATGAAGGAGATTATGGTTTGCTCGACTATGATTGATGGAAACTGAGATATAAATGAGTCTTTTAATCGATTTGGTGGTTGGATGTGAGAAGAAATAAGATAGGAGATGGGAGGGTAACTGTGAATGTGAGTTAAGAGAGGATGGGGGCGGATTGTATGAGTAAGTGTGAGAGATTAGGTTAAAGGTAATATGAGACAATCTAGGGTTCACATTATCAGTTATATGACAAAAGGAATCAGGTTTTATCATATCTCTTGAACCAAATATCTATTGGACTGGATCGACTATTTCACTTGGTTTGGGCTTGATCCGAAATTTTGATACTCTTGGGCGGAAATGATATCACACAATTTGGATCAGAATTTTATTTCAAAAATTGAGCTAAACGCATTTATCATCCAATGTATTTTTTGACTAAATGCATTGTGTTAATTTTTGGCATGATTTTTTTTGAAAAAAAGAGTGGTATTTTGGTATTATGAATTTTCACGGGGATACTAATTTCATGGCTAAATTTTGAGCGTTATCGAAATGTGACTATGGAGATTATTTGTTTATTACTTATTTGAGCTTGAAGTGACGTTTCACGGGTGCGTGTACTTAGTATCTCAAGGTCTAGGGGTTGGTTGGATGCAAGACTTTTGAAGATCCTTGTTTGAGCATTTATGGAATAGTGATTAAGACTTGGACATCTAGCTATGCGTGAGATCTATAAACGCATAAGTTGGTTCTTAATGCTCACAATAGCTATCACTTTAAGGAGTTGCGTTGTAGTGCTCAGTGTCACAAAAGGTTGTGGATTGTTCAAGAGGCGGATATACAATAAAGGATGGATGGTTGGGTATATGCCACTACCTATATTGTAAGGAGTGACGTTGTTGTGCTCAATAGGTTCTTAATCACACATTAGTACAAGCGTAAGTCACAAGTCTGGGAATTCTACTTCATTCTCAAGTTTGTCATATCGGGTTGTCTCCATACGTGGTCACTTACTATTAGCCAGTGGAAGTGAAAAGAGGTTTGATAAGAGGTTGATCTGAGGAGAATTGTAGAAAGAGTAGTTGTCGACATCAACTCATGGGGTATTGATTTGTATGTTGCTTACGATTGATATTTCTATGTACACATATTTATGATGATTCCGAAAGATCGTCATCATCCTGGAGGGAGAAATGTGTACATCGGCGCTTTTATTGAAGATCTGGAAGCATTCTAAGTGAGTTGAAGATGTCGATATGATGCTCCCCAAACAAACCTGTGAAGAAGTTACAATTTATCAGTCTATTATCCATTTTCCGCTGTGCATGACAAGATAAGAGACTGAAGATAATTTGGGCATAATTCAGAGACACTTCTTCTACAAGCATAAAGGTTATATCAAACGGGTTGTCTATTTGGGAGGGGGCATGTAAAAGAAAAAGGGCTTACTAATTGGGAGGGAGTAATAACCCAATTAGATTAGTACGTGATTCGTCTGCAAGTAAAGAAAGATTGCTGGGGATATTTATTAAGATAAAGAGCTATGAAGTCTTCCTCAGCATTGTTGCGCTTACTTTGATTGTTTTATTTTACTTGTAGGGATCATTGTAACCATTCACGTGTGACGCCATCTTGGAGGGAGATTGTTAGGTTTGCTATTTTGTAAATCTGGCGTCTTACACGTGAAATGGACTAGAAACGTAGCTAGCTAGACACGTAGGGACTATAGTTGTAAACGTGTAATAGTTATGTTATGTTTGCCCTATATATACCCCTCAAGTCTTCACTTGAGAGGTGTGAGTGTGTAACCATATTATCCTTAATAATATTATCTTTGTTCACCTCTCCCTCTCTCTACTTTCTCTCTCTAAAACTAGTCATGGAGTTCATATTCTTTGATCAACCTCGACCTCCCGAACCACATGAATCATCTATATTTTCGGTCCTACAACCAAATTGTTTATCGTATTATTGACTTATTACTTATCATAATTTTCAAAAATAATAGAACATTGTTAATTGTGTGAGTTGTAGACAGTTTGACTTTTGGTTTAACTTAAGAACATTTTATTCATCCGAATACAAAACTAACTAAACATATTATTAATCCTAATAGTTATTATAGAAAAATGAAGGAAATGATAAAAGTGATTTCATTCCATTGAACAGTGGCGGTGATTAGCATGTGCAAGTAGTGAAATTGCACAGCGCTTTTCATTGCAAGAGGCCTCGAATTTAGTATTCATGCATTAATATTTATAGTTTTATACATATCTAAGCATATTGTGTTTTGAATTTTTAGTGTTTTTGTTAAACATTATCGAAGTTGAATTTTTAGTGTCTTTTCGTAATTTCAAAGAACTTTTTACTGACTTTACTTATCCAAACATGTTGGATAATATACATGATCTGGCGTACTTCCAACAAAATGCGATTCTTTCTCCCATCAATGAAATCGTCGACACTATAAATGATAAATGTTGGCCAAATTTCCAGGTGAAGAAATAGTATACTTAAGTTGCGACAACGTGGATAAAAGTGAACGTGGTGCCGTCATAGATCAGTCCGTTTTCTCCCCTGAATTTATCAATGGATTGAAGTTCTCAAATGTTCCGAACCACAGGCTTGCTTTAAAAGTAAGAGTACCGATTATGTTGTTAAGAAATATAGACCAAGCAAACGGTTTATATAATGGGACAAGATTGCAAGTACTTAAATTAACAAGAACCTCTATTCAGGCGAAGAACATTAACGGAACCAACTTTGGAAAAAAGATGATTAAACCAAGGTTGAGGATTACTCCATCAAATAAGCGTTTGCCTCTTAAGATTGTCAGGAAATAATATCTTATCTCAGTATCTTTTGCCATGACAATCAACAAAAGCCAAGGGAAATCGCTTTCTAAAGTTGGTTTGTACTTGTCGCGTCCTGTTTTCACACATGGACAACTATACGTTGTTGTTTCAAGAGTAAAAAGCAAGCAAGGTTTGAAGGTTGTCGTCTGTGATCAGGATGGTAATATCTCCAAAACTATAACAAATGTCGTATATAGAGAAGTACTTGAAGGCCTATGATCAAAACTTCAAAAGGTATGTAAAATACACACGTCCTTTTTTTTCTTATATTCTCAATTATAATATATTATCAGTAACAACATGCATTTACTCACATCAGATATGGACTATTAGGTGTGCACGGCATGGACATTGGAATGTACGTAAATCGATAGGCGCTCACACACATCTTTTTCTACTCAAGACAATCAATTTTGGAGACCCCAAGCTTGGACGTTTGTCAGTGTAATTGTAACAGAAGTAATTTCTTATCTGATAATGTATGCATTGTCTCATTCTTTATTTCATATTTTAAATGAAATATTCTTACATTATTACTTTTCTTATCATCTCATTTTCTATATCTCTTTAAAAAATAACCCGGTGTCAATGGGTCTATAAGCTAGTTAAGCATATACTATGCTTAATAAATAAAGAATTCACAACCCTTTTGCTTGCAAGCTCTATGAAGCTCATGTACTCTTTGCATGATGAAGTACTTTTCTAGCTGTTGTATTCTCTAGTTGTTATTCTAGTTGTAATCTCTCTTGATGTTACATATATTGTTGTGTTTTTACACAACTTTTGCTTTCAAATGAATGCTTTTAGTTTTGTCACTTTATATAGTTGTATATATACTTGTGCTTCTAATATTTTTTTGGCAAGCATTCCATAGCTCTGTTCCTTGGTGCCCCCGAACGAGGGGGAGCACACATCTAGGGGGAGTTCTCATCCCGTCAATATTTCATAATTGAAACTTGTCGGCATAACCTTTTTGATTCTACAAAAAGGGGGAGAAGTAAATATAAACTCACTAAATTACTTGTCTAAAAACTAATTTTTGGTTTAATGAGTTTAAGTTTTGTAATCATCAAAAAGGGGGAGATTGTTGATATAAATAATGCTTAAAAACGTTATTAATATTTTTCAATAACTCTACGTTTTGATAATCATAAAATGTAAACTAGATTAAATCAAAAATTATGACATAAACAAGTATTTAGTAGTAAATATTCACTTTTACCATCTAATCACTTAAGGTATGTATAAACAAAGTGACTAATGCATTATATCATCAAAGAAGCATTTTCTTAAACACAAGACATTTTATAAAATGACATCAAACATTTTATAACTTTTTTAAAAACATTTTTGGAATTAAAAAAATATGTTTAATTCATTATAAATATATGAATTCAAATTTTCAACCAAAAATAGCAAATATAATCCAGAAAAACCTTCCCCACAAAAGGACAATTAAGTCCAACGTTCTGGAGGGGGCCCCCCTTAATTCCTTAGGCGGACCCCTTAATAATTAAGGGGACCGTCCCATAATTAAGGGGACGGACACGCTCCAGAACAGTATTTTTGTGCCTTTTAAATACTGGTTCATTCCACAAATTTTTCTCACCTTTTTGCACTAAAGTTTCTGATCTCATCTCTATTTCTATTCTAGAAACCTTTGATCATATAATTCATAAGTCTTTGTTTCCAAGTGATCCAAAGCTTCATCCACACAATTGCAAAAAGAAGAACACCCCTTCAACATTTACACAAAGTAGTAGTGTTGTGATTAGTTAATATCATCTTGTGGTAGTGCTAGATTATTTGCAAAGTGTTGTGTGCTCTAGTAGATTGTAGATATTAGTTGTGTTGAAAAGTAGAGTAGAATTTGTAATTTAGTTATGCATAGAAGAAGGTGTGAAGTTGATGTGAAGAAGAAGTCGTGAAGCTATCATCAAGAAGTTGTGAAGTTGTGAAGAAGTCGTAAGATTAGTTCTAGCTAGGATTAGAACTCGACATTTAGCTTAGCGTCGTTAATCGGTGTAAGCCAAGGTGTGTAAGGTTTCTCCGCCATAAGGAGTTTGTTGACATAGTGAAAAAAACTCTCAAGTGTGGTACTCGGGGAGTGGAGTATGGAAAGGAAGGTGTCCTTGTAGCCGAACCACTATAAATTCGCGTGTTGTAGTTTGATCTCTCCATCTCTATCTTTTATTTCATTTCATTATTTCACTTACATTATTAGATTATATCTACTTAGATTTGTTTATACTTGTTAACAAATGAATTTACATAAGATCGAATCAAAGTTTTAATAGGCAACTAAAGTTTTTTGAAAGTAAACTAAAAAAAAATGTAAAACTATTCAACCCACCCTTCTAGTTTTCCACAAACTTTCCCAGACAAAAGTTAAAACATAGTAAGCAGCGCTGACTACTTTAGTCAAAAACATGGTGGGTAGCTTAGAGTCAGCAAGCATAGATCTTGTTGCTTCTATTAAGGTTCTATTCTTTCTTTCAGCAACCCTATTTTGTTGTGGGGTCCTGGCATTGCTATAGTCCCTTTTAATTCCCTTTGACCCACAGAGTTCAATTAATTTAGCATTTTTAAACTCTGTCCCATTGTCACACCTTATAGCTTTAACCTTTTTGTTTAGCTGGTTTTCAATAAGGGCAATAAAGTCTTTAAGAGTCTGAAAGGTTTCATCCTTAGTTCCCAAAAAGAATACCCAACAAAACCTTCTATAGTCATCAGTAACCACCAGGCAGAAGTACTTGTGATCAATACTTCTGATAGAAGTAGGACAAAAAAGATCCATATGTAGTAACTGGAGAGGTTCTGAAATTGTGCTCACAGCTGTAATGGCCTTGTAAGAAGCTTTGTGTTGCTTTATTTTGTTGCAGGCAACACAATTATGCTTATTAGTGAAGAGTTTGGAAGGAAGCCCTTGGACCAATCAATGTTTTGCCAGCTTGTTGATGGTTTTGAAATTTACATGTGCCATCCTTCTATGCCACTTAGTAGACTCATCCAAGAATGCTTTTGCCACCAAGCAAGCTAGATCACCTACAGGATGGACAGCATTCAAATTGAATGAGTAGAGATGGCATAACCTGACTATCATTAGGTAACTTGAAGTCTTTAGAAAGCATAAGACAGTCTTTCTCAGTGAAGAGAACATTGTTCTTCTTGTCACAAATTTGTGAAACAGAGAACAGGTTAAAGTTTTGAAGCTCTTTCACATAATAGACATTTTCAAAGTCCAGCTTGGAAGTCCTAATGGTTCCTTTCCCGGTTATCCTGACATCTCCTCCTCTAAAAGTCACAATGCCTCCATGAATGGCTTCAAAATCATGCAACCTTTCTTTGTTCCTTGTCATACTTCTTGAACAACTACTATCAATAATACCTACATCTTTATTCTTATAAGGATGATCCTACAATAACAGAAATATACAACAACATTAGTATCTATAGGAGACCTAATACGTGGGAATCGCACCAGGCTTTACCTCTCGAGGGATCTCGAGAAGCTTATAACCCCCACCAGGCAGTGTACCTGATCGTTGTAGTATAGTATAGTGACAAGTACCGGGGGATTGATCGTTCAACTCAGGAATAGTGTTGCTAGGATAAGAAAGCCTAAAAACTAGGTTTAGAGGTGAGGTATGATTCTTTTTGTATTTTTATATTTTATAAAAGCAATTAAAATCTTGGGTTTTTTGAAGAGTGGGCGGAATTAGTTGCTAGCCAACTAACCCAATAACTAAAAATGCTATTAAAATTAAATAACAGAAATGAAAATAAATATAATTACTATTGTGGTGTAAACAATGACAGGGAAAGTTGTGTTTACTTAGGTTTCATTACTCCCTAGATATCTTTTACAGGTTGATAGCTTGTTACAATTGCATGGATGACGGGTCGTATTCCTTAATACTAGTCGTAGGGTCGTGTACAATATTCCCTAACTCTATAGAATCCTACTTCACTCTGATGTTGAGCCGTTAGAAGCTCCTAACATGGGATCATTAGAATTCTCCTACGCATTAAATATAACCAAAAATCATAGTACACCTCTGATCATGTTTCTTAAGACGTTCAAGCATGTCACCAATGGAAGTCTGCCAGTTTTCTTAAGCCTAACATTGAATACAATCATCCGTAACAACTATAAATAAACAATCAACCCATAATTAACATCCAGGTTTCACTACATCTAAGCAAACACAAAAGAGATCTAGCCGAGCATGTTAAATTGAAGACAAGTGTAAGATATATTTAAGCAACACATAGACATATTGATTGAATTGAAAGAGTACTTATCTCAAATTGACATGAAAAGTTCAAAGGGTTGAAACCCTTTAAAAAAGCTGTAAAAATTCGGACCTAGGGGTTTTCCCTCAAAGTTGCACACTAATGAATGAAAATTGGAAAACTACATATAGATAATACAGGGTGACGACGTCAAGAAGAAATTTGTGACGCCGTCAACTCGCAACCCATAATGAAATCGGATTGCCTAGATCCAGTTTTGACGCTGTCATGTGTAATTATGCTCTGGGCCGTCACTAATATTGGGACCATGACGGCCTTAGGTGACGCCGTCATGTCCTTAGTACAAAACTCTCTGGACCGTCACGGACTTTATCCACATCCACCTCTTGTATTACTCTTGACGCCGTCATTAAGAAACCTGTGACACCGTCAGGTACTGTTCCCAGCAAGGAAAATTAAGACTTTGCCGTTTTCTTCACTTTTATGCTCCAAAAACGTCCAAAATGCTTCCTTTTCCAGAATTCACTCTAAAAGTACCTAAAATGACAAAAGGAACGATTTAGGGCAATATTTGATCAAATAAATTCGAATCCGGCTAAAATGACCCCCTAAAAACGGTTCATTTTTCGCCTCATCAAATAACCTTACACTTGAGATTTGCTTGTCCTCAAGCAAATGCGCTTTTATTCTAATCAAAATACAAGTTAGAGGTCATTTAACACTAATATAAAAGTAATTACAACAAATAATTGTTCCACTAAAGACCAAAGACAAGCACAGAGGTCATACACTAGCACCTCACAAATAGTGTTTAGATACTCACATCTCTCGGGTGTAATAAAGTATATATCATAATATGGAAATGGAAAACATCTCTCACTACCTGTCATAGCAAAATAGATTACCATAGGCTTGGGAAAATATCAAACCTCCACCACTTGGCGTAAGCATCTAGGATAAACTATCAAAGAGGTCTTTCAAAGGGTTATAATGTTAGGTGTAGGGATATGGAATACACGGTTTTGTTAGATAAAGGCAATATTTAATGGTGACGAGTTAATCATCTTGGTTTATTACATGTACAATATGGTGTTGCTAAGCCAAGACTAGACTCGACTTAATCTAATAAATGAAAAATAACAAAAACTTAAAACAAACATAAAATGAAACAGGATGGTAGTCCGTATGTTTTTTCTCTTTTCTCTTTTTTCTATTTTTTATTTTTTTTTTCTATTTTTTTCTTAATTTTTTCGATTTTTTTTTCATACACTCTTACCCTACCATCCAAAATAATACATCATAGGGAATGAACATTCCCCTTACACTTGAGTTTTTACATACTTTACAATAAACTAATCTAATGACTCGAATTAAGATAATCAAAACACTTGGAGTACTTTTAAGATTAACGCACATATGGGGGTAATAAATGATGTTCTTCCCCATTACTCCATAACACAAGTACTTTACCCATGAGTCCCAATCGTCCCAAAACAATATGTACAAGATATGACTCGACTTAGCAACCATGTAATCAATTAGATAATTAACTAAGGGTTTAACATGTAACAATAATGCACTAAAGATGAGTGCATACACGGAAGGCTAAGGCGATTTGGTTGTACATTTAAGTGGGTTGTAACAAATTCTTCCTTTAAGTAAGATGCTTAAAGTTAGAAATGAAAAGATAGGCTCGGAGGGGTGTACTAGGGGTTTCGTGTACTAAAAATGAGTACAACGCTAAGGTGTGGGAAAAATTAATTGACTTTACCAGCCAAGTAATATGACTTAAATAGTCAAGTAATTATGATACGGGTTTAAACATAAGGGTGATCCTAATGCCTCCTATCATGTAGTAAATCCTACTACACGAATGTAGTCTCACTAGCGGTCTCGGGATGCATCACTAACGCAAGTTCTAGAATCTAAATGCTACCGGTACACTCATAAGCACTAATAGTGAATGCTTTTTCTATCAAATCTAAAGGCGAACCTCACATATTTGGGTGGAAAATTTTTCTGAATGGTACGGTTTTGCGCTTGTCATACGACTCCTATCCATGAGACGCTTGCTAAGGCTACAGTTTCACTCCTAAATGTTGTAAAAAAATTTAAATTTGGCGCGCACTAACAAGTATTTCTCTTAGTTTTATTACACACCTACCATCAAACAAACAAACTCAAGTGCAATAGTATCCTATAAGGTATCATCATTTACCCTCCCTTTACACTTAGATTGAACATTGTCCCCAATGTTCAATTAAAGAATGTAAAAGTGAAATAGGTAAAAGAATGAAAGAAAATACTCCCCTGATTCGTTCGGTATGGATAGTGTGGTAACAAAGTTAGATCTTCCTCCCAGAAAATGAACATTCAAAGCTTGCCTTCCAGAAAAATAAATCCTCTTCTTGTCATATATAACCTGTTAAACCTGAGAAAACAAACAAGGCAACCTCGCGTAAAATCGGCGGCAATCTATATATACTAAAAAGTCCTAGAAAACAAATTAAGATATAATGCTTGTGGAATGAATGTTTGCAGATTTCCTGGAGTTTATAAAACTAAAGAATTAACAAAAACTTTAAGACTCCGTTAGAAAAACAAAACTCGCAAAATTTCCAGAATTTTACACATGACGCCATCATGAATTAATTCCTGACGCCGTCAGAAGTGACCTGCAGAAATCTTTACGTTAAGTTTCCGGAAAATTTCTGGAAAAACTTATGTCCTACTTCCTAGAAAATCCTACCAAACATCATTATGACTCGATACAAGCATTTGACTCTAACAAGTACTAATACACATGTCCATTTAATATTGTGTAGAATCATGATCAGTTTTGTTCATAGAAACATATTTGGAGTTTCTCCTTACACTTATCTTTTGCAAAATACCTTTATATGAAGTTAAGATGAAGTTAAATGACACGATAAAGCATTTTCACAATTTTAGTTTTGAAACATAATCTACCAACAATAAAAATAAAGCATGCACACGGTAACAAATAACAATCAAACAATTAAAAATCACACAAAACATGGGTTGCCTCCCAAGAAGCCCTTTTCTTTATTTTACGAGTCTTGTAGCTAGACTCAAGGTCATGGGTAATCCTATATGGGTGAGCTCCTCGTTGAAGACATCTTTGGGATCAAACTTGGGTTTCAACTTCCTATCGGTTTTCTTGGTACAGTATGACCTTTCGAACTTCTCTCCATCCGGATCATATAAAATCATCCTCATATGCCATGATCCGTCACCTTCCTTAGGTGGCTTGTCCCATTTCCATTTACACTTATCCCCTTCTCTCTTCCACTTTTTCATCTCTATGTTAATAGGCACTACGCATAAGAACTCAATCATTTTCCTAAAGACTAGGGGATCCTCAAAAGGGTCTAGTTCCTCATATCTAGCTATGAGTTGTTCCACCGAATGTGTTTTATCAATGAAGTCTTTTTCTAGATAGAATGGGCGTTGTGGTCCTATAAAGTTTCTTTCTATCCAAGGTCCATATCTTGATGGTCTCCTATTCATTTCTACCCAATGCGGTGTCAGTTCGTCCTCACAATCGTAGCTATGCTTCCTAACATCATAAACCGACCATGTATCACCTTCTCCTACCGCTATCTTAGACTCCTTACAATCTATCATGGCACTAGCGGTTGCTAAAAATCCTCTTCCTACTAACAACGGGCATGTAGTATCACTAACCATATCTAGGAAGTGAAAATCCGCTAAAATAGTTAACTTCCCTACGTGAACCACTACATCCTTGATCATTCTGACCGGATGGGCGACACTTCCATCCGCTAGACCAATTAGTACTTTTGTCTCCTCTAACTTTCCTAACCTAAGAGTGGTGAAAAGAGATAAGGGAATCAAGTTGAGGCTTGATCCTAAGTCGGCTAGTGTGTCGAAAGCTTCGGATTTTCCTATCTTACAAGGCAAAACAAATATACACGGATCATCAAGCTTCTTAGGCAACTTGTTTTGAACGAAGGCTGTCCCATTCTTACCCAATTTAAATTTCTCATATTTTTCTAGTAGGGCGCTATAGTAGGGAGCACGGGCTTAGACATCAATGACGGGGCGTTCAAGGTGGAGCTCCTTGAATTCATCGTCAAGGTCTTGTGTAGGAGGTGTTTCAACTATGTTATTGACCGGTTTGATATCGGATGTTTCACTCAATTGGTCCTTTTAAAGAATTTGGGTTTGCTTGAAACACGTGCTCATTGCTTTGACCGAATAGTATTACGGACAAGAAGTAGGTGATGAAACCGATGATACGGAATTAACATTTAGTTTCGAGTTCTTGACCGTGTCGCTTGGGAGTGCTCCCATTTCTCGGTCATTGAGAACTTTCAACAATGTGTCAATTTTGGTGGTCATCCAGCTTTGCTTTTGTTTGAAATCGGCTTCAAACTTAGATATGCGAGCTTCTTGAGATACCATAAACTTGGACATCAACCCTTCAAGATTGTTGGTACTACCATAGTTATTAGAAGGGTTGTTGTTGAAAGTACGGTTTGAGGGTGAACCGTTTGGTTGGTAACGATTAGGCGGATTAGAAGAATTGTTTTGGTTTTGTTTCCACCTAAGGTTCGGCTGATTTTTCCAAGAGGGGTTGTAGGAATCACCATAAGGGTTTGGCTAGGGTTTGAAAGTGTACCACTTATCTCCCACTTCGTCGGTCCGCGAGGATGCGTAGTCCGCAAAAGCTTGTCCGGGGAGTTCCACGCAATCACGAGTGTCTTGGGGACCACTACATAATTCGCATGAAGAAGTGATTTTGTTCACTTGGCTTGAATGCTTAGAAGCTTCGTAAGATTTCATGAGAAACTTAACTTGGTCCTCAAGTTCCATTATCCTACAGTCGGGAGTGCTAGAATTGTACGAAGGCAAGGATATTGCCTTGACCGTTTTGTTCAAATCACGGGGATCATTCCAACTTACTTTGTCATAGAGAGCAAGATCTTCTATGAGTTCCCATGATTCTTCTGCACTTAGATAACGTAGCTTGCCACCGGCCGATTGGTCAATGGTTCGCCTTGTGGAGAGATCGATATGGTCATAGAAGATTTAGACTTAGAGCCAAAGATCTATGCCATGATGAGGGACTTTTTGGAGTAAGTCCTTGAAACGAGTCCATGCTTCATATAGAGTTTCACCTTGACGTTGTTGGAACATCAAGATATCAGTTCTAAGCTTGGTAGTTCTCCCCGGTGGGAAAAATTAAGCAAGGAAACGAGTGGTGAGATCATCCCATGAGGTGATGGATCCCGCGGGTAGACGTTCAAGCCATTGACTAGCTTGATCACGTAGAGAGAATTGGAATAGGCGTAATCGGGTTGACTCTCTAGTTGTAACATCAAGGTCTATAGAATCTAGGATTTTAAGGAAATCCTTGAGACGTTGGTTAGGATCTTCGGAACGAAGTTCATGGAATGCACATCCGCTTTGCACCAACCGGATGGTGTCGGATCGCAAGGGGGACACATTGGCTCCTTGAGTGAGCTCAATAGTGTTTCGATAGCCTTAGTGGATAGGACGGGAATACTCTCCTAAGGTTCGGGGACTAAGAGGTTGGTTTTCTAGTGGTGGGTTTTGTGGGTGGTTTTGTTGTGGTGGGTTGATGGGGTCAAAGATGTTACCACCTTCCATGATGTCGAATGGTAAAGGTTACGAACAAAGACATGAAGAAATAAGATAGACGAAAGAAAACCTAAAAATAAAAATAAAATCTTATAAGAAAGGAATCTAGCAAGTAGACTTAATAAAAAGAAATCCTAACCTAGACAATAACTATTCCCCGGGTTGCGGCGCCAAAAACTTGATACGTGAGAATCACACCAGGCTTTACCTCTCGAGGGATCTCGAGAAGCTTACAACCCCCACCAGGCAATGTACCTAATCATTGTAGCATAGTATAGTGACAAGTACCGGGGCATTGATTGTTTAACTCAGGAATAGTGTCCCTAGGATTAGAAAGCCTAAAATCTAGGTCTAAAGGTGAGGGATGATTCTTTTTGTATTTTTATATTTTATAAAAGCAATTAAAATCTCAGGTTTTTTGAAGAGTGGACGGAATTAGTTGCTAGCCAACTAACCTAATAACTAAAAGTGCAATTAAAATTAAATAATAGAAATGAAAATGAATCTAATTACTAATGTGGTGTAAACAATGATAGGGAAAGTTGTGTCAACTTAGGTTTCATTACTCCCTAGATATCTTTTACAGGTTGATAGCTTGTTACAATTGCATGGATGACGGGTCGTATTCCTTAATACTAGTCGTAGGGCCGTGTACAATATTCCCTAATTCTATAGGATCCTACTTCACTCCTATGTCGATCCGTTAGAAGCTCCTAACATGGGATCATTAGAATTCTCCTACGCATTAAATACAACCAAAAATCATAGTACACCTCTGATCATGTTTCTTAAGACGTTCAAGCATGTCACCAATGGAAGTCTGCCAGTTTTCTTAAGCCTAACATCGAATACAATCATCCGCAACAACTATAAACAAACAATCAACCCATAATTAACATCTAGGTTTCACTACATCTAAGCAAACACAAAAGAGATCTAGCCGAGCATGTTAAATTGAAGATAAGTGTAAGATATATTCAAGCAACAGATAGACATATTGATTGAATTGAAAGATTACTTATCTCAAATTAACATGAAAAGTTCAAAGGGTTGAAACCTTTAAAAAAATGTAAAAATTCGGACCTAGGGTTTTTCCCTCAAAGTTGCACACTAATGAATGAAAATTGGAAAACTATATATAGATAATACAGGGTGACGGCGTAAAGAAAAAATTTGTGACGTCGTCAACTCGCTGCCCATAATGAAATCGGATTGCCTAGATCCAGTTTTGATGCCGTCGTGTGTAATTATGTTTTGGGCCGTCACTAATATTGGGACCATGACGGCCTTGGGTGACGCCGGCATGTCCTTAGTACAAAACTCTCTGGACCGTCACGGACTTTATCCACATCCACCTCTTGTATTACTCTTGACGCCGTCATTATGAAACCTGTGACGCCGTCAGGTACTGTTCCCAGCAAGGAAAATTAAGACTTTGCCATTTTCTTCACTTTTATGCTCCAAAAACGTCTAAAATGCTTCCTTTTCCAGAATTCACTCCAAAAGTACCTAAAATGACAAAAGGAATGATTTAGGGAAATATTTGATCAAATAAAATCGAATCCGGGCTAAAATGACCCCCTAAAAACGGTTCATTTTTCATCAAGACCCAAGTCATAACTGAATTGTGCCTGCCTTGTGGATCAAAAAGAGTTAAACCATGTAGATTGATGAGATCCACTATTGTTCTTGGATCCCCTCTTCAAATATGGTCTATATTGTTTACAAGAACAACCTGCCGAGAACTTAACAGCAGTATCCCATCTTGCCCCCTCCATATACATTGGGTCATAATAAATAGGCCTAAAATCATTCTAAAAGTAAGTGCTTGTAGGTCTGATTAACGGTCTAGCAACATTTCTCTTGCAACCAACTGGAAAAGGTCTACCAGCAGAATCTAGCTTACCAGCAGGAACTGGCTTACCAATAGAAACTGGCTTACCAACTGTATTAGTTCTACCAGTTTTCAAATAATTTGCTTGTGGAACAATTAGGGGAATATTATTAACATTATTCCACATTGGCCTAGATCTCTGTTGGTCAGTACACACACCATTCTTTTCTCAAGAAATCATAATCCTTAATAAGATGATAAGAACTACCACAAACAAAACAAGTTTTCTTTCTAAAAGATTTGTTCATAGTATGAGATGTCTTATTACACACAAACTTATCAAAACCAAAACCAAAACCAACCTGAATTGTTTTTCATAGAATTAAAAGATATGTCTTCAAAAGAAGATGTCTTTGAAATAGATTTATCAGTAGCTACTCTTGGGGAGAAGTCAACAGACTTGGGTGAAGACTTGGGTGAGACAGACTTGTCACTTGAATCACAACTGGCAAAGTCATTGATATGGGTCTCTGAGGTCTTGTCACTGAAAGAACAAGATACAAACTTAATAGATTCACTGCCAGAGTCAGGTAAGTCATTAGACTTTTTGCCATATGTCATGTGTGATTCATCAAAGTCTATGTGTGGGGAGGGTGGCTTAAATGTTCCTGTAATTGGTGGAGAAACAAAACGCATTTCTCCTTCTTTAACATACTTAACAGGAATTTGATAATCTTCCTCAGGGGTAGGGTAAAAAATGCTTGGCTCAGTAGTGTCATAAACTTCATCTGGCCCTATATAGTCTCTATACCCCAACCCTCTCCTTAACCTAACAGACTAACAACTGTTATTTAACTTGGCTAGATGCTTAGCTGATTCTTGCCATTGCATATGTATAGCCAGTTCACTATCTAATTTAGCCTTTAAGTCCTGTTTTTCTAAGTTCACCTTAGCATTTTCATTCTCAGAATATTTTAACAAATTAGTAGTGTTTTCTAAATCTCTTTCTAAAACCCTATGATTTGATCGTTTTAGTATAGTGTTTGTTTCCGAAGAAATGCTTAGGAAAGTATTTCCCCGGGTCGTGTCCCAACGAAGGTGTGAATGGAATTTCGAATTCCCGAATCGTGAAACGTGTCGTGAAAGTGGTAAAAAGTAATTTTGATGAGATTACACTAATGAAATAGCAAATGAAACACAAATAATCACTTAAGTACGTAATTCAAGTAAACAAACTAAAAACGTAACGTAAAATCGAAAACGCAAGCTTAAACGTAAACGTACGAAATAAAACGTAAATTTTAAGCTACACTACTCCTACGGACTTGAAAATAATTTTGAAAAGTTAAAAATGATAAAATAAAATTTTAAGAAAAAGAAAAAATATTTTTTTGACTTTTTATTTATTTTTTATGAATTAAAAACTAATTAACCTAATTAAAAATTAAAAGAAAATGCAAATATGGTGAGAAAAATGAAAATTAAATTTTGAAAATTATAAAATAACTAAAAGTAATTTTAAAACTAAAAACTAATTTTTTTGCCTTTTTTTGTAATTTTTGGGAATTAAAAACTATTAAATCTAATTAAAAATTCAAATTAAATTCAAAATAAATGGGAAAAATGCAAATTCAATTTCTAAAATTCTAAAATAAATGAAAATAAATTTTAAAAATATTTTTTGATTTTTCTAGGCTTTTTCTGATTTTTTTTGGAATTTTTATTAATTAAAAAGCATTTAAAATTGAATAAAAACGAAAATAAAATAAGAAAAATAGCAAATCAACTTGGAAAAATATGAAAATTTCAGGGAAATTCTAAAATATTATGGTTTGCTTTGGAAAAAGCTTATAACTATGGTTTGCTTTGGAAAAAGCTTATAACAAAGTGCTTATTAATAAGCACTGTTGACCAGGGTTGACCAAACTTAAACCAAGTGTATTTTTGACTTATATAAGCTCAAATAAACAAATTTGAATCCAAGAAGTACTCAGAAACACAGGTTAAGGATCAAATAGGTGAAATAAGCACAAGTAATATAAGCCAATAAGTAAACAGTTGTCTACAAGCAAAGATTCAATTGGAAAAAGCAACTAGGGGAACAAATGCACTTAAAATAGCAACAATACTCAGAATATGATCAACAAAACTAAGTTGCAGCCCCAAAACATAAGTCAGACTCTATGTGGAATCACTCAACTAGAATAAGGAATTAAGGTGTGCTAAAAAGCTGAAACAGATAAGTTATGGGGGCAATTGATTCACAAACCTACTGAGTTCCTAGAAAACCAAATAGCACTAAAACTAACACCTAAATGAACCTCTGAATTAATCCTAGAATAAACTACCGTAGCAACTGCACTAATTAAGAACAGAGTTGGGACATATTTGGTGGATCAAATTTACCTAGTAATTGTTGTTGGATATGCTCAGAAATGATTAAGTGTAAACTTTGCTAGGTAAACTATCCTCAGAAACAAATTCAAGCCCTAATCTAAACCTAATGATGCTCTAAATATCCCTAAGAACAGGTCCTGTTCAAGCAAATTTCACCTAAGTGTTGACTTTATGAATTAACAACTATGTTGACTAATCTTAATTTCAGCTGATCAAAACTAAATCTAGGTGATATATTAAGCTGCTTAAGCACTAGATTTACCTACATGAACTCTAAATCTATACTTATGCAATAATCAGATATGCTCAGAACACAATATTAAGCACAGGCTTGGATTTTCATTAACTTTGACTTATGATGTTTAAATGACCAATATTATGACTAGGATTACTAATATAAAACTACTGTAGTCTAACAAGGCAGAAATCACAGCAAGAAAATAACAAGAATATTGTAAAACTAAGTTAACCCAAACACTCCTGTAACTATTAATCTGTTAAGCTAAAATGATGCAACTACTGAATATAAGCTATCAGTTATAAAAAAAGGGATTAATATAAAACTATAATGCAACTAACTAAGCAAACAGAACTACAAATAAGCACTGAGACAAGCTAGATAAGCAGATATTAAGCTATAAAGGGAATAGGAGATTTACTTGAACTTATGGCAATATTGGAAGAAGGTGAAATATAAACACTCAAACAAGCCAACAGTTAGCTCATAAGAGCTTATATGAGCTTATGCAACAGTATTTGAAATGATGTAAAATTTTAGAACAAGCTTAAAGGAAAATTTGAGACAGAATTATAAGAGTAAAACTGAAATTTATTTAAACTAAAATTTTGAGTTACAAATATTTGAAAATTAAGAAACATTAATAAACTGAATATAAGCTAAATTAAGCTGCTCTATGAAGCTATACCTAAACTACACTAAATTAATCCCTACTCCTAATCATAGAACTAATAATTCTCAATTGATGGTGAGGAGGGCTTTTATATGCAAGCAAGGGTGAGGGATAAAGCTTCTAGTTTTTCCAGCTCATCAATCCTTGTGATACTTGTGCTTTTTTTGATTCTTCTAAGCCGTTTGATCTAATCCAGATGTTTCCCATCATTTTGGACCCTTGGATTGCATGTGATGATATTGTGAATCCTCCGTGTCTTCCCTGATTGGACCACGTGTCCTGACATCCTCCTGACACCAGCTGTTATCTTCTAGAAGACCCAATCATTGGGTAATAATTAATTACGAGGGGTAAATGAGAGATGGAGAGTTAGGGTTTATATCCACAGTAATTTTCTGGGTGAAAAAGGAAGTGGGAAGGAATTGGGTATTTTGGGGTGATTTAATAATTTTGATCGGGTATGGATAATGGTTTGACTTGTGGATCGGGTAAGAATAAAAAATGGATTGGACTGGGTAAAAGGTGCAAGTGTGGTATGGGCTGATGGTAATGTTTGGGCTTTGGTATATATTTTTCTTGGACCAGGCTATGTTGGGTTGGATATTAAGTGCACCTGGTTTAAGAAGTAGTAGTATTTATGAAAAGGACCAAAGTTGTATTATCCAAAACTGTAGGGACCAATTCTATCTTTTTTCAAAAGTATTTTCCAAGGACTATTTTTGTAATTCTCTGATTCATAAGGGTTGACTTTGATTTTTCTTCGAATATTATCTTCAAAGGACCAATTTTGACAATTGTTGAAAGATGAGGGACCTGAAATTACCATTCTCTCAAACTTTGATCAGGGACCATTTATGCAACTTTATAATTCTTCAAGGACTTCTTATGACATTTTGTGCTCTCTTTTATCATTTTGCTTCCCCGACTCTGGCTTTTGACCTTTTTCCAATCTCGTGCTCATTTTTGTCGGTTTTGGCTCTGTTTTTGTTCATTTTTCACATATCCGTAAATACAAAAACACACATTCTCTTGGCATATTTGGTTAGTATTTGGTGTATTTGGTTTGATTTTGGTCTAAAAAGGATGTGTGAAAAAGCACACATCACCCTAATCTTTTCTTTATATGCCAACTAATTATTTTGGCACCAAACCTTTTGTTTTTCCAATGTTTTAACTGCACTTTTATAGGCTTGTACCTGAACATAATAATCTTTATATTGAGCTTCTATATCATCAATCTCCTTTTTATGTTCAGCATATTTACTATCACAACCAAATATACAAGTATGTACTTGTGATGAGATACCCATCAAAGTAAATTCCTCAGTCTCATCTCCTGTCTCACATCTAGCAAGTATTCAATACACTTATGAAGCACCACTTTCCACATCTGCAGACTCATGGTCATTCCAATCGATCATTGAATCCACAGATACCAAGGCTTTAGATTCCCCTGATTCCAGTTCTTTGAGCTAGAATGCAGAGTATCTTGTTTTGTCATCTGCTTTCTTTTTAGTGTCTTTGATGACCTATACAAGGCTCTTAAGAACTTGGTATTACAATCCTCATTCTCAGGCTTTGCTTGCAACTGATTGAGCTGACTTAAAATCTTTTGAAACTTGTCGTAACCTTTAAGCAAGCATTCTTCTTCTGAGATCTTGAACTCTTGGAATTCCTGCTTTAGCAAGGACTTCCTCATCTTTTTGGACTCATCATTACCTCCAAATCTTGCTTTAATAGTCGTCCAGATCTCCTTAGCATCACCAAGATGATGAAATCACCCATATGATCATCTGGGAGAGACTGAAGCAAGATAGTTCATGCCTTAGTCTCTCTTTGGACAGCAATAGCAGGAGGAAGAATTATGATGTTTCCTTTAGGGTCTCTTCCAGTTTTCTTTACGCTGTTGGCATTCTGAACCACATGCCAGAGGTTGTAATCACTATTTATTATCCAGTTTTCCATCTTCATCACCCAGATCTCATACTCATCCTTCTTGAGGTAAGGGAATTTGGCATTATTGCTTGACACAATGGTTGTGACCACTTGTTGAAGTGGCTGTGTTTGAGTATTTGCTTGAGTAACACCAGAAACTTCTGCTTCTGACATTGTTGTAGTGTTTGAGGGTTTTTAAGAGATAAAAAGTGTTTTTCTTTGACAGAGACTCTCTCCAGGCTCTGATATCACTTGTTGGATCAGCTCCTAGATAGATCTTTGAGCCTTTGGTAATGGATAGAATACTTATGTAATCAAAATTAAACTATTTGAGAATCTCTAATAAACATATGTTTATGCGGAATGTAAACACAATAGTTCATGAGGCGAAAAATGAACCACTTTTAGGGGGTCATTTAAGCCCGGAATTGAATTTATTTGATCAAATATTGCCCTAAGTCGTTCCTTTTGTGATTTTAGGTACTTTGGGAGTGAAATCTGGAGAAGAAGGCATTTTGGACGTTTTTGGAGCATAAAAGTGAAGAAAACGGCAAAGTCTCAATTTTCCAAGCTGGGAACAGTAGGTGACGGTGTCAAGAGTAACTTTTTGACTGCGTCAAGAGTATTTTTCATGACGACCCAGTACAGAATTGATGGCGTCACAAGGAAGGGCGTCAAGAGTAAAATGCATGACGGCCTGGAAACACATAACACTTGACGGCGTCAGAAGTAGATCAAGGCAGTCCGAGAAGTATTTTGGCGGCGAGATGACGGCGTCACCAATTTGGTCTTGACGCCGTCAGCCCCTATTTCCTATATATAGCTTTCTAATTTTTACACATTAAGAGAGGAAGTTTTGGAGAAACCCTAAGGCCGAACTTAGTGCGAATTTTACAGGTTTTTCAAGGGTTCTCAGCCCTTGAACCCTTTCATGTGTAATTGAGATAAGTGTTCTTTTAATTCAATCAATATGTCTATGTGTTGGTTGTCTATATCTTGTTCTTGTCTTAATTCCATCATGCTAGGCTAGATCTGTCTTGTGTTTGCTTAGATCTAATGAAACCTAGATGTTAATTATGTGTTGATTACTTGTTTATGGTTGTATTGGATGAATGATTTCGATGTTAGGCTTAAGAAAACTGGCAGATCTCCAAATGGTAACATGCTTGAACGTCTTAGGAAACATGAACCGATGTGCACTAGGTTTTATTGGTTGTATTTAATGCATGAGTAAATTCTAATGATCCCATGTTAAGAGTTTCTTAGCCGGCTCGACATAGGAGTGAAGTAGGCACTCATAGGATTGGGGAAGTAAGTGCGCCACCCCATGAATGGTATTAAGGAATACAATCTGTCATCCACGCAACTATAACAAGTAATTAACGTGTAAAAGATGTCTAGGGAGTAGTGAAATCTAAGTAAACACATTTTTTCCACTTATTGCTCACAACCTTAGTATAATTTAGTTTTATTTTCATTTCTAATATTTTATTTTGATTGCGTCTTTAGTATTGGGTTAGTTGACTAGCAACTTATTCCGCCCATACCCTTCAAACCCGAGATTTTAATTTGTTTTCTAAAAAATATAAAAACACAAAAATAATCATCTTTCATCTTTAGCACTAGTAATTAGGTTTTCTAATCCTAGCGACACTATTCCTAGCTGAACGATCAATCCCCCGGTATTTGTCACTATACTATACTACAACGATCAGGTACACTGCCTGGTGGGGGTTGTAAGCTTCTCAAGATCCCTTGAGAGGTAAAGCCTGGTGCGATTCCCACGTATCAAGTTTTTGGCGCCATTGCCGGGGAATAGTTATTGTCTAGGTTAGAATTTCTATTTATTAGGTCTACTTGCTAGATTCCTTTCTAGTAAGATTTAATTTTTATTTTTTAGGTTTCTTTAGTCTATCTTAATTCTTTGTGTCTTTGTTCGTAACTCTTCACCACCCAACATCATGGACAACGGGAACATCTTTGAACCCGTCATCCAACCACAACAAAACCCACCACTAGAACCCCTTAGGCCCCGAACCTTAGGAGAATATTCCCGACCTAGCCACCAAGGCTACCGAAACACCATTGAGCTCACCGGAGCCAATGTGACCCCCTTGCGATCCGACACCATCCGGTTGGTGCAAAGCGGATGTGCATTCCATGGACTTCATTCCGAAGACCCAAATCAACATCTTAAGGACTTCCTCAAAATCGTAGATTCCATAGACCTAGATGTTGCAACTAGAGAGACAACCCGATTACGCCTATTCCAATTCTCTCTACGGGATCAAGCTAGTCAATGGCTTGAGCGTTTACCCGCGGGATCCATCACCACATGGGATAATCTTGCCAATCGCTTCCTTACCCAATTCTTCCCACTGGAAAAGACTGCAATGCTTAGAAGGGACATTTTGATGTTTGAACAACATCGGGGTGAAACTTTCTATGAAGCACGGGCTCAGTTTAAGGGTCTACTCCATAAGGTCCGTCATCATGGTATAAACCTTTGGCTATTAGTTCAGATTTTCTACGACCATGTTGACTATCACACTAAACGTACAATTGATAGGGCCGCAGGAGGGAAACTACGTGATAAGAACGCCGAGGAGTCCTGAGCAATTATTGAGGAGCTCGCCGCCAATAATCAAGAGATATGGGAATTTAAGCATGCAATAAACGCGGCCATCAATGCAGTCTCAACACCTGGAGGAACCACCGAGCTACCCGATGAAATCCTATGCAAACTCGAGGCAAAGGTTGATTATTTTGAGGAAAGGCAACTGAAACCTTTTAGTCCTAGACGAGCTACTGTCAATTCTGTCTCGAAACCGACTTCAAGACCATTATCAGAATCACCCTCTAGAGAAAACATCAAAACTTTTCAAAACTATGCCCCACTTTATTCCACACCCGAGGAGCTTAGCTCGGAGTTTGAAGCTAGGATGAGAGAATACATGGTAGCTCATTCTAATCGGCTTGCTAGATTCGAGGAAGCAGTTTATAAGCAAAAAGAGGAGATTCAAGAGAAGATGAATGAGATGATGAGCCTATTGGAGGAGTATGCCAACCAGAGAACCCCTGAAAGAATGCTACTATGGAAAGAAAGCCTCACCCCCACTACCCAATGTGTCAATTCCATCACAATTGTCCACAAGGATGACGAGAAGGTAGAAGCCTCTACTAAACAGACATTAGAAAAGCCACCAAAATCCCAACCCTTGAGTCACTACCTAAAACATGATATAAACAAAAACACCATAACAAATTGGATAAAGGGTGACGGGCGTAACCAACCTTCCAAACAGGGTTCGGAGAAAGAGGAAGGGGAAAAGATGAGTATGATACGTTACCTGGGGGGCCAATATTCGAGAAACTATTGGTACAAAAGGTGGCTACTAAGCAGGTGGCGTGTGGGAACTTTGAGATACCAGCTAGCATCGGGGATTTGAAATACCTTAATGCTTTCGCCGACCAAGGATTGGAAGTAAATCTTATGCCCCTCACTATTTATATCTAACTCACATCAAAAATGTCGGACCCCACTCGTGTTAGGTTGTCCCTCGCTGGACACTCATATGTATACCCCCTAGGAATCGCAGAAGATGTATTAGTTAATGTCGCAGGGTTTATGTACCCTGTTGATATTATGATCATCGATGATAAGGGAGATGGATGCATGCCAATAATCCTCGGGGCACCATTCCTTGCCACCGCTAGAGCTGTCATTAAGTATGAAGGGAGGAAAATTGAGCTTAAATCTGGGAAAAGAAAGATTAGCTTCCCCATGACCCCACGAAATGGGCATGAGAATGTGAGTTGGAGAAAGCTCAAAAACAACATTGACACGACACCCATTCGCGTTCAGAATAAAATTCTTGCATGGGAGGCAAGAATCAAAAGCTACAAGGAGGCTAAGTATGAAAGAAGCAAAAGCGATAAGGTTCAGGTCGAATTCGAACATACTCAACCAGCAGAAAATCATGTACCATTTGAGGAAGGTAACTTGGTACTCCTAAGACACTCGGAAATAACAATGCCACCCGATAAACCAAGTCCTTGGTGGTATGGGCCTTTCACGATTGAAGGCGTGAGCCAAGATGGGATGGCTAACCTAAGAAGTAAAGTAGGTGGAGAGGTGATTGCAAGTGTCGACAGGTTAAGGCACTACCACCACAATAGTAATGATCACAACTATATGGGGTACATCATCTCACGGGATGAAATCACGTAGTAACACATGACCTTGAGTCTAGCTACAAGACTCGTAAATAAAGAAAAGCGCTTCTTGGGAGGCAACCCATGTTTTGTGTGTTTTTATTCATTTGTTTGTTTGTTTGTTATTTGCTTCCGTATGCATGCTTTATTTTTATTGTTGGTGGATCATGTTTCTAAACTAAAAAGTGGAAATACTTTACTTTGTTGTTTTGGCCTAGTCTTAACTCCACCTAAAGGTATTTTTGCAAAAGATAAGTGTAAGGGGAAACCCCAAATATGTTTTTAAGAAACAACCCGATCATGATTCTCCACAATATTAAATGGACATGTATATTCGTATTTGTTAGAGTCAAATGCTTGTATTGAGTCATAATGAAGTTTTGCAGGATTTTCCAGGAAGTAGGACCAAGTTTTTCCAGAAATTTTCCGGAAACTTAACATAAGAATTTCTGCAGGTCAATCGTGACGGCGTCACGAGTTTACTCTTGACGGCGTCACGGGTAAAAATCTGGAAATTTTACCGGTTTTGTTTTTCTAACGGAGTCTTAAAGTTTTTGTGAATTATTAAATTTTATAATCTCCAGGAAGTCTGCAAACTTCATTCCACAAGCATTATATCTTACTTTGTTTTCTAGGATATAGTAACTTATATAGGATGCCGCCGATTTTATGCGAGGTTGTCTTGTTTGTTTTCTCAGGATTTACAGGTTATGTATGACAAGAAGATGATTTATATTCTGGAAGGGAAACTTTGATTGTTCATTTTCTTGGAGGAAGATTTAACCTGGCCACCTATTATCCATACCGAGCGAATCAGGGGAGTATTTGATTTCATTCTTTTTACTTATTTAACTTTTACATTCTTTACTTGAACATTGGGGACAATGTTCATCTTAAGTGTAAGGGGAGGGTAAAATGATGATACCTTACAAATACACTTTCGCTTGAGTTTGCTTTGTTTAATGGTAGATGTGTAATAAAACTATGAGAAACACTTGTTAGTGCAATTTTAGCGCCAAATTTAAATTTTTTTACAACATTTAGGAGTGAAACTTTAGCCATAGCAAGCGTCTCATGGATAGGAGATTGTATAACTAGCACATAACCGTATATTCAGAAAAATTTTCCACCCAAATATGTGAGGTTCGCCTTTAGATTTGATAGGAAAAGCATTTACTATTAGTGCTTATGAGTGTACCGGTAGCATTTAGATTCTAGAACTTGCGTTAGTGATGCATCCCGAGACCGCTAGTGAGACTACATTCGTGTAGTAGGATTTACTACATGATAAGAGGCAGTAGGATCACCCTTGTGTTAAACCCGTATCATAATTATTTGACCATTTAAGTCATATTACTTGGCTACTTAAGTCAACTAATTTTTCCCACACCCTTAGTGTTGTACTCATTTTTAGTACACGAAACCCCTAGTACACCCCTCCGAGCCTATCCTTTCGTTTTTAACTTTAAGCATCTTACTTAAAGGAAGAATTTGTTACACCCCACTTAAATGTACACCCAAATCGCCTTAGCCTTCCGTGTATGCGCTCATTTTTAGTGCATTATTGTTATTTGTTAAACCCTAAGTTAACTATCTAATTGATTACATGGTTGCAAAGTCGAGTCATATCCTTGTACATATTGTTTTGGGACGATTGGGACTCATGGGTAAAGTACTTATATTATGGAGCAATGGGAAAGAATATCATTTATTACCCCCATATGTACGTTAATCTTAAAAGTACTCCAAGTGTTTTGATTTTCTTAATTCGAGTCATTAGTTTAGTTAATTGTAAAGTATGTAAAAATTCAAGTGTAAGGGGAATGTTCATCCCCTATGATGTATTATTTGGGATGGTAGGGTAAGAGTGTATGCAAAAATAAAATAAAAAAAAATTAAAAAAAATAAATAAAAAATAAGAAAAAGAAAAAAAAAATTGAAAAAGAGAAAAGAGAAAAAAACATACGGACTACCATCCCTTTTTATTCTATGTTCATTTTATGTTTTAGTTATTTTTCATTTATTAGCTTAAGTCGAGTCTAGTCTTGGCTTAGCAACGCCATGTTGTACATGTAATTAACCAAGATTGTTAACTCGCCACCAGTAAAGACTGCCTATATCCAACAAAACCGTGTATTTCATATCCCTACACCTAACGTTACAACCCTTTAAAATACCTCTTTGATAGTTTATCCTAGGTGCTTACGCCATGTGGTGGAGGTTTGATCCTTTCCCAAGCCTATGGTAATCTATTTTGCTATGACAGGTAGTGAGAGATATCTTCCGTTTCCATAATGTAATTTATACTTTATTACACCCGAGAGATGTGAGTATCTAAACACTATTTGTGAGGTGCTTGTGTATGACCTCCGTGCTTGTCTATTGGTCTTTATTGGAACGATTATTTGTTGTAATTACTTTTATATTAGTGTTAAATGACCCCTAACTTGTATTTCGAGTAGAATAAAAGCGTATTTGCTTGAGGATAAGCAAATCTCAAGTGTAAGGGTATATGATGAGGCGAAAAATGAACCACTTTTAGGGGGTCATTTAAGCCCGGAATTGAATTTATTTGATCAAATATTGCCCTAAATCGTTCCTTTTGTGATTTTAGGTACTTTGGGAGTGAAATCTGGAAAAGAAGGCATTTTGAACGTTTTTAGAGCATAAAAGTGAAGAAAACGGCAAAGTCTCAATTTTCCAAGCTGGAAACAGTAGGTGACGGCGTCAAGAGTAACTTTTTGACGGCATCAAGAGTATTTTTCATGACGATCCAGTACAGAATTGACGGCGTCACAAGGAAGGGCGTCAAGAGTAAAATGCATGACGGCCTGGAAACACATAACACTTGACGGCGTCAGAAGTAGATCAAGGCAGTCCGAGAAGTATTTTGGCGGCGAGATGACGGCGTCACCAATTTGGTCTTGACGCCGTCAGCCCCTATTTCCTATATATAGTTTTCTAATTTTTACACATTAAGAGAGGAAGTTTTGGAGAAACCCTAAGGCCGAACTTAGTGCGAATTTTACAGGTTTTTCAAGGGTTCTCAGCCCTTGAACCCTTTCATGTGTAATTGAGATAAGTGTTCTTTTAATTCAATCAATATGTCTATGTGTTGGTTGTCTATATCTTGTTCTTGTCTTAATTCCATCATGCTAGGCTAGATCTATCTTGTGTTTGCTTAGATCTAATGAAACCTAGATGTTAATTATGTGTTGATTACTTGTTTATGGTTGTATTGGATGAATGATTTCGATGTTAGGCTTAAGAAAACTGGCAGATCTCCAAATGGTAACATGCTTGAACGTCTTAGGAAACATGAACCGATGTGCACTAGGTTTTATTGGTTGTATTTAATGCATGAGTAAATTCTAATGATCCCATGTTAGGAGCTTCTTAGCCGGCTCGACATAGGAGTGAAGTAGGCACTCATAGGATTGGGGAAGTAAGTGCGCCACCCCATGAATGGTATTAAGGAATACAATCCGTCATCCACGCAACTATAACAAGTAATTAACGTGTAAAAGATGTCTAGGGAGTAGTGAAATCTAAGTAAACACATTTTCTCCACTTATTGCTCACAACCTTAGTATAATTTTGTTTGATTTTCATTTCTAGTATTTTATTTTGATTGCATCTTTAGTATTGGGTTAGTTTACTAGCAACTAATTCCGCCCATACCCTTCAAACCCGAGATTTTAATTTGTTTTCTAAAAAATATAAAAACACAAAAATAATCATCTTTCATCTTTAGCACTAGTAATTAGGTTTTCTAATCCTAGCGACACTATTCCTAGCTGAACGATCAATCCCCCGGTACTTGTCACTATACTATACTACAACGATCAGGTACACTGCCTGGTGGGGGTTGTAAGCTTCTCAAGATCCCTTGAGAGGTAAAGCCTGGTTCGATTCCCACGTATCAATAGTTAAAGACGACAAATAACTAAAATACTTTGATCCTCTATGGATCTATATTAATCACTAAAGATTGCATTGTTTTTGAAGTCGTACATAATTCACGGCTGCGAGTTTCTTTTATACTACAAGAAACCCTAATAAGCCCATTACAAGAAACGTATAAAGAAAATATGCATTTTCTTTTCCTAAAATAACTTGTTAATACAAATAATGTCAAAAACGTTATTAGTATTATTCGGTCTTCTCGTGTTTTGATAATCACAAAATATAAAGGCATGTTACGTAAAGTTACCGTTTATAAGTTTTTAAACGAGGAAGCTCGTTTCTTCTACGTAGCTGCTACAACATCACTTCAGGAATGAACAAATATTATACCGTCATTAGTTAAGTGATCAAAGAGTTTTAGTTTCTCCTAAACTTACATTTTTAAGTTTGACAAAACATTTTCACAAAAGTATTTTTGTGTTTTTAAAGAAATGTTTTATTAAGAAAATAAGTTCAAATTCAAACCTTATAACAGCTAATTTTCCCCCCAAATCAGTTCAGTCTGCACCCGATAGGTTTTCACCACGCCAGGACAAAAATGGGAGCGTTTTGTCGGGACTGTCCCTTAAAGTGGTCGGCGGTCCCTTAGTGATAAAGGGATGTCACCTATTTACGGGACCGTGAGTCTCACTCTTGTCGTCTATAAATACTGAACTGTTACACTTCTGAAAACAAGGTTTTTCACATACAAAACTTTCTATTTTTATTTTCTCTTTAGTCTTTGATCATTATAATATGTCGGTATATGTTTATAAGTGATTTCCACTTCTGTCAAGTGCAAGAGAAGAACTCTCGACATAGATGAAGACTCGAGATGTTATAGGTGTCCACACACAAACGTAACAAGTGTTATAGTGATAGGTTCTATAGATAATGTCATTGTTTTCTGATTTATGTGTGAGTCGAGGATGGGGATATTTGTGTAAACTTGGATGGTGATGTAGATCCAAAAAGTCTTGTAACTATATTAGTTCATATATTTGATGTGATGATAGTGATGTCTTAGTGTGTAGGTTAGGACTTAGTCTAGTCATTGTGTAAAGACTTGGATCGGATGATGATCAAAGTGAGTCTTGTGTGAAGTCTTGGTTCGGGTAAAGAACCAAGTAAGTCAAGTATGTGAAGGCTTGGTCCGGGTGAAAAACCAAGTGTGTCAATTGTGTGAAGGCATGGTTCAGGTGAAGAACCAAGTGTGTCAATTATGTGAAGGCTTGCATCGGGTGAAGATTCAAGTTGGACAAGAGTGCTCGTTCGTGTGGCCACGTGGGCCTTGGAGTCGATTGGTTCTAGCTACGATTAGAACTCGATATTATGCTTAGTGTCGTTAAGCCTTGTGTAAGCATGTGTACGGATTGCTCCGCCTGAAGGAGTGTGTTGATATAGTGATTGATAACTCTCAAGTGTGGTACTCGAGGAGTGGAGTAGGACAGAGAGTGAGCTTCATGCTGAACCACTATAAATCGCCGCGTCTCTTGGTTGTGTTCTTTCCTTACTCTTTACTTCACTTGTTTTATTTGTGTATGTTAGTAATTAATTTGATATCACATAACAAGTAGAATTTGACAAGTTTGCAAAAGAATATTAACCGGACCAAAAAACGGCGACATGCTTTAGAAAACTAAATGGAAACGGTGAAACTATTCAACGCCCCCTTCTAGTTTCTACAATTGGTATCAGAGCTTCGTTTATCAAGATCTTTAGAGTATACTGTACTGTAAAACTTGAATCGATCTATGGAGTCAAAAAGATATCTAGAAGGGCGTTCTTTGAATGAGCCACCATTTTTTGAAAATGAAAATTTTGTCATTTGGAAAAATGAATTTGAAAGTTATGTGAAATCAATAGATCATAATCTTTGGCATGTGATTTCAATTGATGATTTACAACTAATGAAAGGAAGTTTCGCTAGTCAATTTTTCATGAGAAACTTTTGTGAAATAATTGAAGCAAAAATTTTGATTTATGAATCTTTGCCAAAAATTAATTTTAACAAAAAAAATTTATGTCAAGTGTGTAACACCCCCATTTTCACAGTTCGCAGCGGATTTAGGGTTGGGGTATTACTTCTTGGTATAACAGTCACAGTAATAGAAAACGACTCGAAAGGAGATTTTATTATAAATAAGTTATCATTCATTAAAATATCAGAGTTTTATTTAGATGAGGTCCCGTGAATCCAAGTGTGAAATAGTGTTTGAATGATAACAAAATTGAAAGTCCTCCAAGTTCAGTGCCACTATCTGCCATTTCTTTAAAATATATAAGTATACGGACTAGTTGTGTAAAAGATAGAAAGTTATACGTCTAAATGTTATAAGTTTATAAGTTTAGGGTAGAAAATGTAAATGTGTAAACTTAAAAGGTATAAACGGACTATTTTCATAATAAGTATAAAAACCTATTTTTCAGTTAGAAACATAACACAATACTAGGGAACTTCGTGTGAGGAGTACCATGTGGATATTTCGTTTTGACGAGTTTGTTGGGTTTACGAATTAAATTGCCCTGGCTCCTCAAACGATTATTGCATGTAATTCTGGATTATGATGGCCCGAACGGTGTTATGCTATAGCTAAAACTTAATAACAACATAACTCAATAATAGGGAGCATCATGTGAGGAGTATTAACTTCTGAATTATGATGGCCCGAACGGTATTATGTTAATAACATAATACAATAGTAGGGAGCTTCATTTGAGGAGTCATATAATTCTGAATTGTGATGGCCCAAACGGTGTTATGTTATATCTATAAACCTTAAGAGTAATTTCTTAAAAACCTAGACTAAGACTTGACATACACACACACACACACACCAAACCCTACTCCCAGGATACGTGAGTCAGCAGTCTAATCCCTGAGTCACTTTTCACATCAATCACATCATCCTTAAGCTCAGGTGAGTTTTCATAGCCTCACACTTTTAAATACTTTACAAACCCTGTGAGGGGGATACATGCTACATGTTTTTCTTTAAACCGAATACAAGTCTTTTTCTCCCGTTATTGCAGAGTTAACTATCTGCCACCCCTACACAACAAAATTCATGAATCTAATCGCTTGTAATATTTTACACAAGTGAACGCGAATATAATAGATAGATCTATTGGAGTTTGACAACTCCCGTTGGTACTATCTCTAACTGGAAAGTACCAATAAGTATTATATTTGAACTCTCTAAAAAGTTAACTTTGGCAAGTTACTCTTCCCATCCCCTCATGGTTGGGTCTGCAACCTCCATGACTTGGATTGTTAACGTGTGGTTCATGAGCTTAGTGTAATAACCCCCTGTCTTCAGTATTGTATTGATCATACAATACTGACAGATACAAACTATTTAAATACGGCTTCTACCACTTTACATGGGTGTATAACAACGTAGCCCATGCTTTACTAAACTTGTATTCACACTACTACCACTACTACTACTTAAACCTATGACTCTCACTCAAAACCTAGTGTTGACTCTTAAAACATGTATCCTAGGTATATAGAGGTTACGGAGCTATGATAGGAAGCGACACTGAACTCGGAGCACTTTCAATCTTGTTATCATTCAAACACTATTTCACAATTAGATTCACGGGACCTTGTTTTAATAAAACTATGATATTTTAAATGAATGATAACTTATTTATAAAAACATCTCTTTTCAAGTCATTTTCTATTATTACGACTATGATTCTATGAAGTAATACCCCAACCCTAAATCCTCTGCGATCAGTGAAAATGGGGGTGTTACAGTTTGGTATCAGAGCCTCAGTTGTAGAGAACAAGGTCAAAACCTAAACTACAACTACTTTTCTTAAACTCAAGAAAGTCCTCAGTGCCACTGCCATCCTCCGCAACAACATAGGCTACAGGTTAGTATAGTACTTAACCACTTAACTACTAAATGTTGTATATCATCCCTATTATTATTTAGCTATGTCTACACCCTACCACTCTACCCCCATCTCATCTAGTTTACATCCGGAGACTGCTCTTTCCTCTCCGAATGTACTAGATTATCCCTCAAAACACTATTTCCCCAACTCTTTAGAAAACTCTAGGAATAATATAGTTACATCATCACTTTTAGGTTTTACACCTTTTCTAGACAACCCACACTTAAAACATTTTAGGTAATTTTATGCAAATACTCCACCTATACCTTCACCAACCCCTATTCCTTTTCACTCTACTTTATGCCCACCAACATTTGATCCTTAAGGATTTTTCATTTTAGGAGGATCAATGTTACCTAGGAGACGCACTTATCCTTTATCGCACTTACCTAGCAGTAAACCTAGCTTATTTAGGAAACTACCCTATACCTTACTACCTACCTATATCCCCACAAAGCTTCCCACCTCATCTTGGATACTTGAGGTTGAAAGAGATTCCCATAGGACACACTTAGAACACTAGGTTAAGAACATCCTGAATAGTTTAGGTGAACTCTTTACTAACCTTTTATTGAAGATAGAAAAAGGTAATAGCGATGGCTAGGTAGTAATCCAATAGGATTTATGCCCTAGAATAGATAATAGATGATAACCAGTTACTTAACCACTTAGATATAGGAAGTCCTTGTAACTTTAGGTATTAGGTAATCTTAGGAGAAAACATCAACTAGTACACTTTAGTTGCCTGATAAGCTTTAGGTTAGAATTCCATCTTAGGATATGTACTATATATAATGGTACTAATTAGGATGCCTATAAGATAAGTTATGATACTTTGCCCTAGTTATAAACCCCTTTAGTACTTTCGAGGTTAGAAACCCTACTTCTCGACCATTCCTTATTAGAATACTTTAGGATACCTTGAACCCTAGGAAATTATCCATCCCTAGGAAATATAACAAGTTGGGTACTTGTTATGATCTACTCGAGGTTTTAGTATACCCTATGAGTAATACTATCGGATATGTATTACTCACAACCTCTAAGAATTTAGATTAGGTAGCTTCGACACCTTAGAACCCAACACCTCATAAGATAGAAGAGTATTCCTTAGGAATATTGTTATTGAACTTTAGGCATTATAAGGTTAAACTTAGGACATTACCCTTTAGATAGTTAGTAAGTGCTGATAAAGTGGGATCCGACAAACAAATCCACTCCCTATAATCACCCTTTTCCACAAAAACTTCCTTCCCTTCTCATGCCCGGAAATTTGCCCAAAACCTCCATCTTTCCTAATCACATATGGCATAAATAGTGATACTTGTTAAAATTCTAGTTATGACAAGTTATTTATGACTTTATGCGATTGTGATTTCATTCCTTAATTCATGACATTGTATGTCATGAGTTACAACTCCTCCCGTACACTATCTTTTTACACTTAAACCCTTAAATCCCTTAAATCACTTTTCCCCTATCATTTCTTATGATACTAATGATGAGAATCTTTGTTCTATATCATAACGATCTGAATTCATTCTGAATTCAGTAAACTACTCTTCCTCTGTCTCTAATCCCCATTCCTCCGAAACTTCTTAGTTTCCCCTAGTTAGAGAGCCTTCCCCTAACTACTCCTATATGCAAGTTTATAATGGTATTATATACGAGCGTACTACTATCCTTCCCTCTTTACTTCCTACTCCCTTAGATCACTATGATTCCCAAAGTAGTTTCCCCTCTTAGAAAACCCGCAGTACACATTCTAGGATTCCCATAATTGAGGTTAGAAATAACTTTAGGATGCTCTTAGGAAACATAAGGATACCTTGAATCAACAAAATAGGCTATCTCTAAGAAACCCTTGAGGAAATAGAAAATAAGATTAGGAATCTTTAAGGTTTTTATAGGTTAGAAACCAAACTAGAGAAAAATCCCTAATCCCGATAGTTAGAAACTAGGAAAACATCTCTATAAGATAGGATTTAGCCTAAGATAAGAATTATACATGGTATCGAGGATATTAGAATTAGTCACAGATTAGACTTGATGAATCTTTTAGATACAACTTAGGAAACTTAAGAATAACAAAGGATTAGACTAGTACACTACCGACCTAGAAATTTAAGCCTTTAGTACCTAGTCTAGTAACAGGGTTGACCCTTATTAGGATTTCCCATAAGACTTTGAGGATCTAGAAACCCCTAGGAATATTACAGCTTTAGGATATCCCGAGCCTACCGTATGTTTTATAAACCCCGACTTAGAATTCGAGGTTACTAGTTATAACTCGGAATAATATATTCGAGGATTTTAGTCTACCTATGCTTAGTTTCTTAGGAATTGATACTCCTTAGGTTACACATTAGAATCCCACTCAGAAGACACTATGGATATTACCCTACCTGGTCTTAAGTACTTAGATATAAGATAGACAACATAGGTCAAAAGACTAAGCATGAAACCCTACCTAAGCATAATAATACTCCTAGGAAACCCCTATATAAGAAATCACCTAGCCCTTCTCCCAACATAGGATCTTCCTTACCAGTTAAGATTAGTACACCACCTTTAGAACCATAGGACTAGTTATGAAAACTAGAGGAACCTTAGGGGGAAAACAAACTTTGAAGGAATCTAGTAAATTTAATCCTCATTAGGATACCATCCTTCCAGGTATCCTACTCCTCCATCTTTCCTCACTCTACCGTTTAATCCTATACTCCCGTCTTTTCCCACTCTACCTATTCCTACTCTTCCATTTTAATCCAACTATTTCGTTATCCCCTACTCCTCTGTATTTTCCTATTTCATCCCTCGCCTTCCTTCCTTCCTCTTCACTCCTTCCTATAAAATCCATCTTTCTACTTCCTCCTATCCTTTCGTTTCAGTCCTCTGTCATTTTTCACTCTATTTTTCCTACTCTATACTCTTTCCCTACCTCATCCTACAATGTTCTAAGAGTTAGAACGTGTACTTCTCGTCATTTCACAAGTTTCTATTGGTTAGAACTTGTGAAAATATCTAAGCCGGAGATTTCATAATCCTCATTATGACCGACTTATGATGTTATCCTTCCAATCCTGTGTTATCTTGCAAAGTCATAACTCAGGGTGCCATCCGGAAACTAGTTGCTAACAGTAGTACTGCAGCACTAGAAACCCGAGCTACTAACATGGCTAATGCTGACAACCCATGTTTAGCCAGTAGGCCCATAACCCACAGGTTCCCACGATCTCTAAATCTTTCCTCAAGAAATTGTATATCTCACAATGTTTTTCTCAACTTCATGGGTCAATCCCATCAAGTTTTCAAATTCCGTGTCAAAACACTTGTCCACTCTCTCAAAAAATTCCCGTACCAGATTCCCTTAAGTGTGGTTGACCCTCTCCTTTTTCCGCCGATACTACTAAAGGATGATTTATTATCATCTTATTAAGATGAATCAGTGCACTTTTTCATATTAATATGAAATTATAAATTAGTGGACCATGAATTTATAAACTATTGCTTACAAGAATTGGGACGCCTCTACTTGTAAGTAATGGAATATACATAAATGAGTCTAAGTATTTGGTACACGTACAAACACTTCCTTATTCGTTTGTACGAAACAATTCCTTTCTTCCGTCAATATCGTCCTTTCCTTCGAATCATACACTCGTTCTTCTCTCTCCACCTCTACTCTTACCAAATACCGGGACAAGATTTTCTCTTAGGGGGTACGACTATAACAACCCATAAAATTTCATCAATATCATTTCCACCACAAGGTAATTTCACAGGTAAATTTTTACTTTTCATTACATGCATGACTCTTTAGACCTGCTCACGTATCCACCTATGCCCAACACCACTATGTTTTCCTCCTGTAAACATCCTGGTATGTCAATTCTAGGTTCTAAACATCATTACACTAAGTAAACTATCACTCTAGTACACTATACTCATTAGAAAACCCTAATTGCACCTATGTGTTCCCGGTTAGTTTTAAAAGCCTAATTGCTTTTCTGAACTAGCTTGAAAGTGTTCAAGGCTTAGGTATGAGTTAAATTAGAAACTTTAGGATATATTAGACTTCCTTGATCATATTACAACCCTCTAGAACCTAGGTACAAGTCCCTTAAACACAAAACCCTAACTAGGTCATAACTTCCCGAAATTAGGTCTAAACTATCCCAAAACTTCACCATAAGCTACCACCTCTTAGTATAAGCTTCTTAAGAACTAGGATTAGTCATTAGACACTCATAGGACCCTAACCTAGGCACTAAACCCTAAGATAGAGCCTAACCTCTCACTAACCAAAATTAGGTCATTTAGGTCCTGAAACTAGGTCAAAACGTTTCCGGATCTTTAGTATAAGCTACCACCACCTAGGAAATTATACCTAAACCTTAATACTAGTCACTAATAACTCTTAGGACCCTAATATAGTCACTAAACCCTAGGATAAACTCAAATCCCTAACTAGACAAAACTAGGATAAAACTAAACCTAACACTTAAACTAAGCTACCATAGCACCTCAAACTACCCAACCAAGAACCCTAGCAGCTTAATCACCTCAATTAGGCACCCTATATCCTACCAAGCTAGCACACAAGTAGGTGCATCACCTACTTGTCACCTACTTAATGTTTCAGTTTTTTTACACCATAAACGACCTACCACAGCCCCCTACCTAGTTTTAGCTCGTCCTTTTCATTCCCTAGACTCACCAGCTCGACCCCTAGCTGCCATGAGTCAACCCCCCCTCCTTGACACCTAGCACCTTCTTATGATACCTAATACCCTCGTTAACCCTATAAATACCCCCTCCCTTCACCATTTCACTTCACACCTTCTCTCTCTTCTCTACCTCACCTATTCAGTAGTAATAAGGCCCTAAGACCAGTTGGAGTCGAATACAATAGCCCTAGTACTAGTCGAGTTGTAGTTTAGACCTAGAAAACCCTAATCTTCAAATTACACCTCATACGACCTAGGTAAGCCTCAACCTTGACTCTAATAGCCTTAGTACTGATATAGGACTCCTAGGATATGCCTTAGAACCTTTAGATAAGCCTTAATCATTTTCATTTAGAAGTTTTCATTTTAAAACCCTAATTTTAGATAAATACATGTTTATGTGCTAAATTACCTTATTATGTGCTATAATCTTATTTAGGAGACTTAGTTAAGTATATATTAGCTTAACATAAGCTAGGAAACTTATTTGTTTCATAAAAATATAGTTTACTTGAATTTAGGACTAGTTTTGCAATTGTTTTCATGCATAGGGGTATGTATGGTAAATTTCTAAAAATATAAAGTTTAGGGATGGTTTTTGACACTTCTTAGAAGTTATAAGTATAAGGACTCTATTTGCAAATTTCTATAACCATAGGATAGAAAGTAAAATAAGTTATAAACTTAAAAGGACTAGTTTTGCAAATATAGTTAAGTTAAGGGTATAAAGGGTAAATATTGAAAGTTAGTATAGTTTAAGGACCAGTTCTGCCATTTCTTTCAAATATATATAAGTATAGGGACTAGTTGTGTAAAAGATAGAAAGATATATGTCTAAATGTTATAAGTTTATAAGTTTAGGGTAGATAATGTAAATGTGTAAACTTAAAGGGTATAAACGGATTATTTTCATAATAAGTATAAAAACCTATTTTTGAGTTAGAAACATAACACAATACTAGAGAGCTTCACGTGAGGAGTACCATGTGAATATTTTGTTTTGACGAGTTTGTTGGGTTTACGAATTAAAGTGCCCTGGCTCCTCAAACAATTATTGCATGTACTTCTGGATTATAATGGCCTGAACGGTGTTATGCTATAACTAAAACTTAATAACAACATAACTTAATAATAGGGAGCTCCATGTGAGGAGTATTAACTTCTGAATTATGATGGCCTGAACGGTATTATGTTAATAACATAATACAATAGTAGGGAGCTTCATGTGAGGAGTCATATACTTCTGAATTGTGATGGTCCGAACGGTGTTATGTTATATCTGTAAACCTTAATAGTAGTTACTTAAAAACCTAGACTAAGACTTGACATACATACACACACACACACATACCAAACCCTACTCCCAGGATACGTGAGTCAGCAGTCTAATCCCTGAGTCACTTTTCACATCAATCACATCATCCTTAAGCCTAGGTGAGTTTTCATAGCCTCACTCATTTAAATGCTTTACAAACCCTGTGAGGGGGATACATGCTACTTGCTTTTCTTTAAACCGAATACAAGTCTTTTTCTCCCGTTACTGCACGAGTTAACTATATGCCACCATTACACAACAAAACTCGTGATTCTAATCGCTTGTGATATTTTACACAAGTGAACGTGAATATAATAGATAGATCTATTGGAGTTTGACAACTCCCGTTGGTACTATCTCTCACTGGAGAGTACCAATAAGTATTATAGTTGAACCCTCTGAAGAGTTAACTTTGGCAAGTTACTCTTTCCATCCCCTCATGGTTGGGTCTGCAGCCCCCATGACCCGGATTGTTAATGTGTGGTTCATGAGCTTAGTGCATTAACCCCTATCTTCAGTATTGTACTGATCATACAATACTGAGAGATACAAACTGTTTAAATACAGTTTCTACCACTTTACATGGGTGTATAACAACGTAGCTCATGCTTTACTAAACTTGTATTCACACTACTACCACTACTACTACTTAAACATATGACTCTCACTCAACACCTAGTGTTGACTCTTTAAGCATGTATCCTAGGTATACAGCCGTTACGGAGCTATAACAGGAAGCGACACTAAACTCGGAGGACATTCAATCTTGTTATCATTCAAACACTATTTCACAATTAGATTCACGGGACCTCATTTTAATAAAACTTTGATATTTAAATAAATGATAACTTATTTATAAAAACGTCTCTTTTTTAGTCGTTTTCTATTATTGCGACGATGATTCCATGAACTAATACCCCAACCCTAAATCCACTGCGATCAGTGATAATGGGGGTGTTACAAAGTGGCAAATGACATGTGGTTAAATGGTTTAAACTTGTATCAAGGAAATGTTTAAGCCAAAGATGATGAAAATGTTTTATTAGAAAAACACTTAATTTTAGTAGAGTCGTGTACTACTAGTTGAATGTCTTTATTGTAGGTAAAGTTACCGACAAGGATTTCTTAGGTAACCTAGTTGGTGTACCAATCTAGGTGTTTCGAAGTAATGATAATAAAGAAGACAATGTGCGGTTAAAATGTGTAATGTGGATAGCTAGCGAAGAAGACAATACGGGCCTTAAGTATGAAGCTAATCAAATGGTTGATTCACCAAGTGTAAGGAATTATTGAAGTCAGAATAAATACTGCTGACAGATACTGCTGACACGTTCCTGCGGAAGCTTAGAGTTGTTTATGCTGATGACTGGTTCCTGCTGACGCATAGTGATCCTGCAGATATAGTTAATCCGTGGATAGAAATTGTTTATTTTAGGACAAGATATGTAGAATATCTTTTATTAGTTTAATGTTATTTGTTTCTCGTAAGAAAGGTTAGGGTTTCCACTAGTATATAAGGAACCCTAGGTCATTGTATTATATATGAGTTTTATAATACTTTTAGTAAAAGAATATTGATCTATAGAAGATCAAAGTTTAGTATATAGTTTGTTTTTATATTCCGCAATAACTACAAGCTCACAGAGATTATCTATTTAGTCTTACTGGTGATTACATTAGTAGGCTAACGATCTATTGGCTCGAGATCTATCAAGGTTTAGATCCTACAAGTGGTATCAGAGCCACGAGATACTCTCTGTAACCTAAAGACAATCAAATAACTTTTCACTTAGAACTAATAGGAGACAAACCATCTTCATCTACTGATGTCACTCTCATAGAAATCAGCTCTTTTACTCAGCAACTACAACAGGTTGCATTCTCTAACAGCAATGCCAAGCTTCCCTTTCTCAGGAAGGACGAGTATGAGATCTGGGCTATGAAGATGCAAAACTGGATTGCAAGTGTTGACTATAACCTCTGGAATGTGATTCTCAATGGCTGCCGTCCTAAAAAGCAAACAAAAGATGCTGATGGCAACATTAAGATTGTGGAACCTGTTTCTGCTGAAGAAATCCTTGCTGTACAAAGGGAGAACAAAGCAAGAACTATTTTGCTTCAAGCAATCCCTGATGACCACATGGGAGATTTTCATTCCATGACTGATCCTAGAGAAATCTGGTGGGCTATAAAAACTAGATTTGGGGGCAATGAAGAATCTAAAAGGATGAGAAAGAGTATGTTGAAACAAGAATTCCAAGAATTCAGAATAACTGAAGAAGAGGGTCTCCACAAAGGCTATGATAGGTTTCAGAAGATACTGAGTCAGTTGAATCAGCTTCTAGCCAGACCTGACAATGAGGAGGTGAATTCCAGGTTTCTAAGAGCCTTACCTCCCTCATGGTCTCAGGTTAGTATATCCTTGAAAACCAAAGGTGGCCTGGACTACCTCATTTTTGATGACTTGTACAACAAACTCAGAGCTTTGGAAGGCGATATCAAAGGACACTCTCTATATGCAACAACTCCTCCACAATCTGCATTTATTAGCTCTAACTCAAACTACATGCCACATACCTACTCAAGTCCATCCACTCCCAGTCAAAGTCTTCCCATTACCACATTTTCTTTTTCAAATGCTAATCCTATAACTCATCCAAAGATTAGTAATGTGATGGAAGATGTACTTCATTCGTTTGTTGCTGAAGTTGATAAACAGCAACAATTAGCTTATGAAGATTTTGAGCAGATTGATGAACTTGCTTTAGAAGAGTTGGACTTAAAGTGGCAAATGGCTATGCTCTCACTCAAGGTCAGAAGATTTGAGCAAAAGGTTGGTAAAAAGCTCAATGTTAACGGTAGAGATGCAGCTCGTTTTGATAGGAGAAAAGTGAAGTGTTATGCTTGTGGAGAAATTGGCCATTTTACAAGAGAGTGCACAACCAAGAAGGGTGAAGCTAATACCAGATATTCAGCATACAAGAAGAAAGAGGTGGAGGCTGGAGAATCAAAAGCATTGATAACTGCTATAGATGCTGGTGTTGACTGGAATGAGCATGAATCTGAAGATGCTACAAGCAGTTCTCCTCAAGTCTCCTGCATGGCTAGTTGTGATTCTGACTTTGCTCTCATGGGAATATCTCCTCAGGTATCTACTTGTGTTTGTGATTGTGATTCTAAATATAAAACTCTTAAAGAAGCTTATGATGAGATGAAACCAAAATATAATACTTGTTTTGTTGAAGCTCAAACATACAAAGACGCTCTTAAAACTTTAGAACAACAGAAAGTGTGGTTTCAACAAAATCAATTGGCCTATGAGGAAAAGATAAGAGTTTTAAATAGAGATTTAGAGAATACTAGCAATGAATTAAAGTTTTCTGAAAAAGAAAAAGCTAGAATTGGGTCTGAGAAAGATGTTTTGCAAGAGAAATTGGATAAAGAAGTTGCTAGGCATAAAGAGTGGCTAGTTTCAGGTGATAAATTATCTAGTTTGCTCTATGGAAGTAAGTCTGTAACATCTGAGATAGGTCTAGGTTTTAAGAAATATGTTGGTCCTGAAGCAAACCACTATTCAGATAAGAAAAGTAATAATTACTCTGTTCCTGTAAAATATTTAAAGGAAGGTGAGATGCATGCTGTACCAGGACCTATTAGAGGTGTATTTATGCCTACCACCAAAACCTCTGACTTTGATGGTTCACACCATCTGTTTGGCAAAAAGTCTGAAGACTTGCCAAACCTTTCTTGTAAATCTACCTCTGACTCACCCACAACCATAGGAACCCCTAAGCCTACATCTCATAAGTTGGACTTACCAGAATCAAAGGAAAACACTGGCATTAGGATCAATGACTCCTCTGACTCTAGAAGGAAATCTAGTAATGATTCTAATACATATGTATCTTGTTCTTTCAGGGACAAGGCCTCAGAGACCTCTAGTTATGCCAGCTGTGATTCAAAGACCAAGTCAGACTCACCCAAGTCCTCAATAAAGCCTTCTGACAAGTCATATTACAAGTCTGTGGACTCTGAAGTTGCTGCTGATGAAGTTCTTTCTAAGATAGCCTCTTCTGAAGACTTGTTATTTACTTCTTTTGAAAACAATTCCTTTCAGTATTTGCAAAACAATTCTATTTCTGGTGTTTCTTTGAATAATTCTGTGTTTAATAAGACATCTTTTGGATTTAATAAATCTTCTAAGAAGAAGAACTGTTTTGTTTGTGGTAGCAAAGTGCATTTGATTAAGGATTGTGATTTTCATGATAAGAGGATGGGTGTTTCTGTTGTCAACAATAGACCTAGACAAAAGTGGACCAATACTTGTTCCAAACCCTCATTAGTTCCACAGGCACATTACACCATCAGCAGAATGAATTCCATTCCTGCTAATTGGTCTGTTCCTTCTGATAGGTCTGTTTCTGCTGATAGATATATGAATACCAATAGAAATAGATATGTGTCAAGACCATTTTATGGATTTAATCATTGGTATGGATATAATGACCCAATGTTTTTGGGAAGGGCTAATTGGGATTCTGCTGAAATGTCCTCAGCAGATTGTTCTTGGACATATAAAAGGCCATATAACTACAGGGATTCCAGGAACAATTGTGGATCTAACTCATCTTCTTGGCTACATAAAAATGATCCACAGGGCAGGCTCAAGTCTTTCATGACTTAAGTCTTTCCATACATTAATGTTGTTGTATATTAACTTTTTTTGTTGTAGGAACATCCTCTTCTTAATAAAGACTTAGGTATTATTGATAGTGGTTGTTCAAGAAGCATGTCTGGGAATCAGGAGAAGCTACATGATTTTGTGCCTTTTAATGGAGGAATAGTGAGATTTGGAAGTGGGGTAGGAAGGATCACTTGTAAAGGAACCATTAGAACTCCAAAGGTGGATTTTGAGAATGTCTACTATGTGAAGGAACTTCAAGGATTCAATTTGTTCTCAGTTTCCCAAATCTGTGACAAAAAGCTTCCTGTGCTTTTCACTGAAGAGGGTTGTCTCATTCTTTCACCTGACTTCAAAATACCTGATGACAGTCATGTTTTGCTAAAGGTTCCAAGAAATCATAATATTTATACATTCGACTTAAATGTTGTCAAGCCAGAAGGTGATCTAGCATGCTTGGTGGCTAAAGCTTCCTTGGATGAATCTACTAAATGGCACAGAAGGATGGCACGTGTTAATTTCAAAGTTATCAACAAGCTTGCTAAAGATGGACTTGTTCATGGACTTCCTTCGAAGATATTCACTAATGAACACAATTGTGTTGCATGTAACAAGGGTAAGCAACACAAAGCTTCCTATAAGGCCATTACTGCTGTGAGCACAATCTCATAACCATTGCAGCTACTTCATATGGATCTTTTTGGTCCAACATCCATCAGGAGTATTGACCATAAGTACTTTTGTTTGGTAATCACTGATGCTTCCAGTAGATTTAGTTGGACATTCTTTTTGGTGACTAAAGATCAAACCTTTTAGGCACTTAAAGAATTTATGGCTCTCATTGAAAACCAACTTAACAAGAAGATTAAAGGTACAAGGTGTGACAATGGGACAGAGTTCAAAAATGCTAATCTTATTGAACTTTGTGGGTTAAAGGGTATTAAAAGAGACTATAGCACTCCTAGGACTCCACAAAAGAATGGGGTTGCAGAAAGGAAGAATAGAACCCTTATAGAGGCTGCAAGATCTATGCTTGCTGACTCTAAACTTCCCACCATGTTTTGGACTGAAGCAGTTGGCACTGCTTGTTATGTGTTGAATAGGGTGTTGATTACTAAACCTCATAATAAGACACCCTATGAGCTTTTGACAGGGAAGAAACCTACCATTGAACACTTGAAACCTTTTGGATGTCAAGTGACTATTCTGAACACAAGTGATCACTTAGGCAAATTTGAAGCAAAAGCTGCTGAAGGGTATATTGTTGGGTACTCAGCTCGTAGCAAGGCTTACAGGGTATATAACTTGGCTGCAAAGAAGATAGAAGAGACTCTTAACCTGAAATTTATGGAGGATAATGAAAATGTTCAGGGAAAAGGTCATGAATGGTATTTTGACCTTGATTACTTAACAGATTATTTGGGGTATACAAGACATAAGACTAACCCCTCTGTAGGTATACAAGTGTCACCTACTAACAGTGCACGTACCCTAAAAGATGACTCAGACAGTGATTCAGATTGTGATGAACCCACTGTTGTTGTATCTTCTCTACCTATTCATATAGCAGGTTCTCCTAACAAAGAAGCCTCTGATGCCAAAACTACTGATGATGTGGAAAACTCAACCTATGCAGAAGATCTTGCTAGACTCAAAAAGCAAGAACATGCAGCTGCTGAGGAAGCTAAAAGACTTGGTCTTGAATTTGCTCAAGACACTGAAGCACTCTTGAAACAAGTTGCTATTGATATCAGCAGTCAATCTATTTCTGCTGATGAATCTGCTGATGAAGGTGCTGTCAATTCTGCTGAAGGCAATTCTGCTGCAGTACCTGTTTCCACTATCACATCCACAAGTTTAAATGAACCTTTTGGCAGGTTTCCCATTCCCTCAGATCTTGCTAATGTTGAACAAAGTGATGGCATTTTTCAATCAGCTTCTTATGATGAAGACTTAGCTCCTACATTAACTAATCGTGATACCACCACTGATGTTAATCCTATTACCACTAAAAGGATCAACACCATTCATCCACAAGAAAATAAACTTGGTGATCCAAATGTTATGGTTCTCACCAGGAGTGCCATTAAGAATACCAAGTTTGGACAATGTGCATTTCTAACATATGTATCTACTCAGAAGAGAGACAATCACACAGATCAGAAGCATTGTCTGTTTGCTTGTTTCTTGTCCCAAGTTGAACCAACAACTATTAAACAGGCTTTGAGTGAACCTAGTTGGGTTGAAGCTATGCAGGAAGAGATGCTACAATTCAAGAATCAAGATGTGTGGATCCTTGTTGATCTTCCTGCAGGGAAAATTGCTATTGGAACCAAGTGGATATTAAAATGCAAGAGGGATGCAAGAGGTATTGTGGTAAGGAATAAAGCAAGATTGGTGGCTCAAGGTTTCATACAAGAAGAAGGGATTGACTATACTGAAGTCTTTGCACCAGTTGCTAGGGTTGAGGCAATTAGATTATTTTTAGCTTTTGCCTCATTTATGGGGTTTAAGGTATATCAGATGGATGTCAAGAGTGCCTTCCTCTATGGCAAAATTGAAGAGGAAGTCTATGTTATTCAACCACAAGGCTTTGAAGACCCCCAGCATCTTAAGAAGGTGTACAAAGTTGTCAAGGCACTTTATGGACTTCACCAAGCACCAAGAGCATGGTATGCTAGATTGTCTACATTTCTTTTGGAGCATGGCTATAGAAGAGGAGCAATTGACAAGACCCTCTTTATTAAGAACAACTCCAGGGACATCATTCTAGTACAGGTCTATGTGGATGATATTATTTTTGGCTCCACAAAGGAAGCATGGTGCAGGGAATTTGAAGATTTGATGAAAGGTGAATTTCAAATGAGTGCAATGGGGGAATTAACCTTTTTCTTAGGGCTACAAGTCAAACAACATCCTGAAGGGATTTTATTCATCAAGAAAAATATGTTAAGGACATCTTGAAGAAGTTTGACTTTGACCTTTTGAGGACTGCTACTACTCCATATAAACCACCCAAGCTTAAAAATCCAAATGAACAAGATGAGGCTATGAATGTTCACCTCTATAGATCCATGATTGGATCACTCATGTATCTCACAGCTTCTAGGCCTGACATTACCTTTGCCGTCAGTGCTTGCTCAAGACATCAAGTCACTCCATTGACTTCCCACCTAAATGCAGTGAAGAAGATTTTCAAGTACATCAAAGGCCAACCCAAGTTAGGCCTCTGGTACCCAAGGGAATCACCAATTGTGTTGGAAGCATACAGTGATAGTGATTATGCAAGAGCTAATTTGGACAGGAAATCCACAATAGGAGGTTGTCAATTTCTTGGTAGAAGACTCATCTCTTGGCAGTGCAAGAAACAAACCATTGTAACTACTTCTATTACTGAAGCAGAATATGTTGCTACTGCCAATTGTTGTGGTCAGGTACTTTGGATTCAGAATCAAATGTTGGATTATGGGTTTAACTTTATGAACGCTAAAATCTACATTGATAATCAAAGTACTATTTCTATTGTTAAAAATCATGTTTTTCATTAAAGAACTAAACATATTGAAATTAGGCACCATTTTAAAAGAGATGCAAATGAGAAGCATCTAATTCAAGTGCTTAAAATCCATATTGATGATAATGTGGCTGATTTATTAACAAAAGCTTTTGATAGACCTAGGTTTAATCACCTAGTTGTCAACATTGGGATGGTCAACCCTTGAATTCTATGTTTGAGGGGAGGCATATGCCTCGAGGGAGGATTGTACATGTTGTATATTATGTAGGTTCTTATGTTTACTAACTTTGTTTTGCAGGTTTCTTACTAATTTTGTATATTATTATGGTTGTCTTTTATGTTCTGTTTAAATGTTTGGTTGCAGGTTATGTTCCTGCTGATGAAAAGACAAAATAAAAGGTTCTTTTATTATTAAAGAAACAGAAAGTACATCATCAACACCATTAAACATCAGGAGTACAAAAAAAAACACCAGCTAACAACATTCAAACAACCTAACAACAAACCACCTTCTAAACCAAAACACCACCACCTCCCACAGCCCAAATCTCTACTCCATCTTCCTCTTTCCTTTTCCCATGTCCTTGGGGTCAGGCATCTTCTTGTGGACCCCTTCGGATTACATGTCTTTGTTCCAAAGCTTGGGAGCAGCAAGTCCAAGGACAACCTTTAGTGGACCCTTGTTCCTTTGAGAGGATTGTGGCTCTTCAGGGACAGAGATCTTCCTCATATTAGCACATACCCTCTCCATCTCACTAGTAAGGAATGCTGTGACAGGAGTAAAATCAGGGACAACAATAGCAAGAGGAGTTGGAGCTTCCTCTGTTTCCTCTGATGAGGATGGAGATGGACAAAACTCTGATGGTCCTTCACCAAGATAGTAGTATGCTCTTTGTATTTTGGGAATGTCAAAGGTGGAATCAGAAGAAGAATCAGAGGAAATATCAATAATTTTTGGGTTTGATTTCATGATTGGTGTGTTTAGAAAGGATTTGGTGTGATGGTATGAGTGTACTATTGAGTTGTGAGTAGCTTATGCCTTGAAGACTTCTTTATAAAGACTTGATTTGGGATTAATATGAGTAAATGCAAGTTAATGGGAGGTAGATGAGTCAGTAGCAATTACAAATTGTGCAAGTTGTCCATTTATGTGGATTCTTCGGATGAAAGTCACTTGGGTTTGACCAATTGCTGCTGATAACACCTACTTTATTCTTAAGTTTGTTCCTCCTGATGGTTTATAATTGATTAATTTATTCAGGGTAATGCAAATCTTTCAGAAGAATAACAATCAAGTAAAGACAAACAAGGCAACATGTTTATTGAATCTTTAGAAATACAAACAGGAATAAGATTGAAAGATTCATACAAAAAAAATAAGCCTATCAATCCTACACTTCCTATTCTACTTTGCCCTTGCCCTTGTCTTCAGCTTTCTTCTCCTTGCCTTTGTTGATGTTGAAGATTCCTTGCTGCTGGGGACAAGGCAACCCAATCACCACTTTTCTTGTCTTTGGCAATGGTGGATTTGACCTTCTTCCTCTTGATGGTCACTTTGGACGAGAGGATTGGGGCTTCTCAGGTGTTGTAGGGTTGTAGAGTGCATCACTCTCATCATCATCTTCATCAGAAGAAGTGAAGATGAAGGGAGGCTCATTAGGATTGGGGACTCTGTTTGCCCTCTCCAATGCATTCCACTGTCTCTCCATCTCTCTCTGGTATTCAGGATCATCAATTTCAGAAGGGTATGGTGGAAGACCCTCTGATGATGATGAACTTGGAGCAGGTACATCATGTCTCTTCTTTTTGGCTTGCTCTTTTGTGAGATCCCATGGGAGGGTTGGCATTCTGAGTGGTGATGGAGATGTTAGTGACTCTGATGAATCAGATGAGTCAGAAGCAAGGTTGATGATACTCGGATTGGATGCCATGGTTCTTAATTGATTGGTGGAATAGTAATTAGGGATTTGTATTGTTCAAGTTGTGTGGTGATATTTGGGAATCATTACCCTATATTTATAAGACCATCCAAACCGTGTGTATTTATTACCATAAATGCGAGGTGGTTTCTAGATAATTAATAGTGAATCGAAATTTAAATAAAGAGATTTTCAAAGATATTTGGTTACCATTGAAGTAGTGATTCTGCTGATTGATTCTGCGTGTTGCTGTTTAATGAATGGTTGACCGTAGTCAACAATTGATTGATTTCTGCGGATTGACCATCTGGTTTCTGCCGTTTGACTTGGTTTCTGCTGAAGAGTCAGTTTAATTAGGATATTCTTTAGTCGATTATTGGTCAAAGATTGGTTTCCATACTTTATACCAATTACACTCCACGTTTGGTAACTTACCATAATTAACCTCGACATGCAAATCCCACTCATAATTAACTGATTCCCTCTCGCTATAACATTTAAAAACCATTTCAACATTATTCAGCACTCCCAACCCTAATTTCTTCTTCTCAATCAATGGCTGCACTACTTTTCAAAGGTGATCATAATAAGCATGCTTTTCTAGGTCGTGGTAAGGGTGATGATGACTATGTGGGAATGATGGAATTTCTCCAAAGATCCAAGATTCATTATGCCTTAACCCATTATCCTAATATTATTTATGAATCTCTGGTCACACAATTTTGGCAAACGGCAAGGACAAGGTCAGTTAATGATGGACCAACAGAGATTGTTGCTATGATAGATGGGGAAGAATGTGTTGTCACTGAGTCATTGGTCAGAACTCAACTACAATTGGATGATGAAGGTGGGGTGAGCGAATTAGCTAAGGAAGAAATACTTACAGGTCTTCAGGCTAACGGATATAATGGTGATGGGAAAGTGTGGTACAAGAATTTGTTTTGCCCTAACTGGATATTTTTGACACACACTTTGCTTCAGTGTATGAGTTCTAAGTCTGGTTGATGGGATCAATTTTCAACAGACATTGCTCTTGCCATTGTGTGTCTTTCTCAGGGAAGAACCTTTAACTTTTCTAAGTATATATTTGATGAAATGCTTAGTAATGTTAAGGATACCAAACTTAAATATTTAATGTATCCTAGGTTTCTTCAAATTATTTTAGATATTCAGACCACTGACCCTACCCATTTGCCTGTTAAGGGTTTATCAAGAAAGCTTTTTGCTTAAATTAAAATCAAATATACAGGAGAACACAGACCCTTACTCCCTACTATGTTGCCTGTTGGCAATGCTCCTGATGGAGTAGCTGCTGATGCAGCTGCTGATGCCCCTGTTGGCAATGCCCCTGATGGAGTAGCTGCTGATGCAGCTGCTGGTGGTCAGGATCCTACTGATGCTCAAGCACTAGAGGATTCCCCTGACAGGACTGAAGTTGCTACTGATGCAAGTGCATCAGTTGCTCCTGATGTTCAGCCACCACCCTCTCCTAGGCCACCCATACCAATACCTTCACCAATGGCTAATACTTCTCCTGAGCATGTGCTCACTGAGAACATAGGCCCTGACCAACCTATACATTCCCCAAAGTATACAAGACTTCCAACACCTAGTCCCTTGAGACCTAACTTTGAGGATAATGTTGATGTAGTTGTAGACTTAGATTATTCTACTCATAGGACCAATGATGCTTCCAATGCCACAGATATCCCTGTTGGTGGAACTGAAGGTCCTGTTACTCTTACTTCTTTGTCTGTTTTGTTGAACAGGTATGTGAATAAGGTGGACAAGTTGGAAAAGGGTCTGAATTTGACCAAAAAGAATCTTGGAGGAGCTGTTCTGACTCTCATTACAAGAGTCAAGAAGTTGGAGGTTAAGCTCAAGAACAGGAAGAGAAAAGATGATGTGTGTGAATCAGATGATGAGTCTACAAAAGCATCTGACACAATTGATTTGGAAGGACTTGAACTTCCTGCTACTACCACACTAGATAGTGTTCAGAAGGATGCTACTGATTTTAGGCCTGCACCACCTACTCATTCTGCTGATAAAAGTGTTCAAAAAGATCCGAGAGTAATTTATGTCAGGAGAAAGCATTCTGCTGATAAGACTTCTACTGATGCTTCTAGGAAGGAAGTATTTCCTGATCCTATGCCAAAGGTGGTTACTCATGATACATCAGCAGATATACAAGTTGAATGTCTTGTTGTTTCTATTGATAAGCATTTTGTTCCTCCTAAGGCTGCTACAACTCACAAAGATAAAGGAAAGTCCATCATGGTTGACCCGGACATTCCTTCAAGAGTAATGTCAAAAGAGGAACTTGCTAATGAGAAGCTTAGTGAGCTTGTTGCAGCTAACTGGCAAGCTAAAGAGGATGTCGCAGCAACAAAGATTCAGTCTGATATGAAAGCATCAGAAGAACTTGCTAGGAAAATCCAGGCTGATTTGGATAGAATGGGAACTCCATTTACTAGTACTCTACCTGCTGAAAGACAAAGGGAACTAGATGAAATTGCTAAGAGTCTTTCTGCAGAGCAATGGGAAAATTTGGCTAAACAAGCTGCTACTAAGCCTACTTTGGCTGAATCTGTGCTTGAAGTTAATTATCAGGCTACTGCTTTTGCTAAGATGATGGTTGAAAGAGGTAAGTTGCAGAGATAACAGGATGAAGAGAGAAAAGCTAAAGAGCTCAGGGAGAGACCTTGGACAAAAGCAGAAATAAAGAAATATATGAGGAATTTTGTCAAGAGTCAAGGGTGTTCTATGTTTGGGTCAGGATGGACTCAAAAGAAAGTTTGGGGCTTTTTAGATTCTCAGCTCACTTACTACTATGACAAAATAATTTCTAATCTTCATTCCTCCGGTATTCATGTCCAAGATGTGTTAGAGAAGCGTGGCAGACTTTTGGAAAGGCCTGTTGCTAAGAGAACTAGGCTTGATGATTCTGCTGATCAGCATACTGCACCCACTGAGTCATCTTTTGGTGATCAGGAGAAAGTACATTCTCCTTCAGTGTTAACTCAGGTGGATGATTCTACTGCTGCCGATCCTTCAAATATTGTTCCAGAGTCTGTTCATAATGAAGCTTCTCACCCTGATTCTACTGAAGCTCAACCTGATGTTTCACATGATGCTTCAGCAGATGCTCCTATAGAAGAACATGCTGATGCTTCAGAAGATGTTCCAACTGAAGCTTCAGAACAAGTTCAACCTGATGCTTCACGACAAGTTCCTAAAGAAGACACTGCTGATGGTCCTTCACTTCCTTCTACTTCTGGTCCTAGGAGAAAAACTAAAGCTAAAAAGAGGAAGGCTTCTAAGGATGCCTCATTAGAGGACAGTACATTCATTGACTATGATTCTGATGATGGGCAGGATCCTGTTGTTTGGGAAAAAGTTGTTAAATGGGAACTTGTTGACTCTTCACTTGGTCAAGGACAAGTAAATGTCATTCATAGACAAGATGGTTCTACCAAAACATTTACTTTTCTTAGCCAAATATTGCACATGGTGGACAAGCAAGATATTCTTTCAATTTATGGTTGGGTTGTCTCTCATTATCAAACTCATCCACCTGAAGGGATTGGAATGTATTTGCTGGGAGATTTACAAATTCTTTGTGATTCTCATCTTGGTGATACTGGTGTTAAGTTTCAAGTGTGGAAAGGACAGAAGACATGGGTAGTTGATTATTGGAAATTCTTTCCTCTTCCTAATGTTCATATGATTGTCACTACCACTGGCAAGACCTTATACTGCTGGGTAGATGTACTTTATCCAATTACCATTGAAGTGATGAATCTCATGCTGGAGGCAAAACTCACTGTTCCTCTGGATATGACTGAGAATGATATGCATCTTGCTGAACAATTGATTAGGTTTATCAGGAGAAGTATCTTGATTAAGCAGGAACTGAAAACTAAGCATGGTATTCAAATGGACTCATCTCTGGAATGATATGGTATTGGTATGGTACTTTGTTGTATATTTTCTTTCTTTTCTTCTATTTAGTGAAAAAAATAAAAAATAAATAAATAAATAAAACTAACAGTTTTGTATAGTTTTGTGTATGTTGTTTGCAGGTTTGGTGTTGATTCTTATCACACCTTCTCTGGTTATCAACTTACCTGATGTTGACTATTCCATCAAAAAGTTGGCTAGTCCAAAGGGTACAGCTTTGGTAAAGACACATCAAATCTATTGTTAGCTGTAATAGTTTGCTAAAAACTATTGGGTACTCAACTCGCCCATGCTTCACAGCTGAGAGTTGAAATGGTTGTCAATTGACAATGGATTTTTCCTTTATGGATTCCTAATAATTGGCTAGCCCACAAGTGTATCGCTTGTGGTAAAGGCAGTGGAAAACCATATTCGGTATTCAGTTGACCAAGATGATTTTTTATCAAATAATTGACTAGTCCTGAGCAAACGGCTACAGGTAAAGACATCTCAAATCCGTTTATAGCTGATGATTTGCTAAAAATCATATTATTTGGTCATCAGTGTACCATAGTTAGTTAACTGAAAACACTTGGCTACTCCAGTAGTGATGGCTATTGGTAAAGAGACATCAAATCCATTATTTTCAATGATTCACCTCTCACAGGAGTTAACACACCTGGATGTGATGAGAATAGTCTGAAACTAATATGTTTTGATGTACATTTGGTCATGTGTTGCTGCAAAGAATGGTGTTTTTCAAGTTTTTGCTGATCATAGAGATTCTACTTATGAAGATTCTTTGCTACTGAACTTCATCCTCAATCCTCTTATTTGTGCTTTTGAAGATCTATCAAGAAATCTTAAACTTAACCATGTCAAATTCAAGATTAGGGGAGGATTGTAAGGAATTATTGAAGTCAGAATTAATACTGCTGACAGATACTGCTGACAGGTTCCTGCGGAAGCTTAGAGTTGTTTCTGCTGATGACTGGTTCCTGCTGACGCATAGTGATCCTGCGGATATAGTTAATCCGTGGATAGAAACTGTTTATTTTAGGACAAGATATGTAGAATATCTTTTATTAGTTTAATGTTATTTGTTTCTTGTAAGAGAGGTTAGGGTTTCCACTAGTATATAAGGAACCCTAGGTCATTGTATTATGTATGAGTTTTATAATACTTTTAGTAAAAGAATATTGATCTATAGAAGATCAACGTTTAGTATACAGTTTGCTTTTATATTCCGCAATAACTACAAGCTCACAGAGATTATCTATTTAGTCTTACTGGTGATTACATTAGTAGGCTAACGATCTATTGGCTCGAGATCTAGCAAGGTTTAGATCTTACACCAAGCCAAGTGCTTAACTAATCATAAGGTCGGATTGCCAAGTGAGTATCACCTAGTCTTGCATTGCCAACAACACATGTTTTGGTCATGTGTTATTATGGATAGCTAGAGACCAAGGTAAGTTTTCTTACAACCTTGACTATCATGCTTGCTATTTGAGTGTTTGCTATATGATTATGTGACTATGTGATTAGGTATTACTTGCTTGCATGCTAGATGATTTTTGTATGCCAATACGTGCTAGATGCTTTGTGTTATTTAGATGTTTTTTTTAAAACGCTTATCCTTCATTGGATTCAAGAAAACTATTTGGAAAAATAATGGTCTTACTACAACCATTATTTATAATGTATTTTGCTTTTATTTGCTAAGATTAAGTCCTAAGAGGCTTGTACTAAGTGGTGGTAGCTTATGGTAAAGATTTGGGAAAGTTTAACCTGGTTTTCGGGAAGCTATAACCTAATTAGGGTTTTGTGCTTAAGGGACTTGTACCTAGGTTCCAAGGAGTTGTACTATGATCTAGGAAGTCTAATATATATTAAAGTTGCTAATGTAACTAATACATAAGCCTTGAATACTTTCAAGCTAGTTCAGATAAGCAATTAGGGTTTTAAAGATAACCGGGAACACATAGGTGCAATTCGGGTTTTCTATGAGTATAGTGTATTAGAGTGATAGTTTATTTACTGAAAATGTGTTTGTAAGTTTGACTTTACATACCTGGATGTTTACATGAAGTAAACATAGTGATGTTTGCATAGGTGGATACATGAGCTTGTCTAGAGGTTATGTAGGCAACAGTGGTATAGCAAAGCAAGTATTTCACTCGGTAAATAGCTATAGGCATTTATAACCTAGATTTTGCTTAGTGAGAGCCTTAGTTAAGTTAGTAAGGCTTTGCTAACCTAAGGGGAGCTAGTGGGGAAGTTAGTGGGTTACTACAGTCTCCCATCCTAAAAGAAAATCTCTTCCTGAGATTTAGCTAGGGTTAGTGGACGAGGGTGAGAATATATGGGGATATTTAGCACGGATTTAATCCTCTCATTCCCAAGTATACTCTGGTCCTCTTTTAGAGTTTCAGCGTACCCCAACGATAGGAATCTGGTGATGTTTTAGATTTTTGACCTCTCGGTCCATGATTTCGATTGGTTCCTCTATGAAATTGAGCTTATCATCCAAATGAAGCTCTTTCATAGGAATGATGAGTGATTCATCTGATAAACACTTCTTAAGATTGGAGACGTGAAACGTGTCATGTATATTACTTAGTTCATCCAGCAATTCAAGTCGGTATGCCACCGGACCAGTTCGTTATAAAACCTTGAATGGTCGGATGTATCTCGGATTAAGCTTTCCTTGCTTTTCGAAATGAAAGACACCTTTCCTAGGTGAAACTTTCAAAATAACCTTGTCTCTGACTTGAAATTCTAATGGCTTACGTCTTATATCGGCATAACTCTTTTGCCGATCCCTTGCGACTTGTAAGCGTTGTCGGATTTGAACTATTTTCTCATTAGTCTCATGGATTATCTCTTGTCCCGTAAGTTGAACTTCTCCAACTTCGGCCCAGCAGACAGGGGATCTGCACTTACGTCCATAAAGTGCTCCATACAATACTGCCTTAATACTAGCATGATAACTATCATTATACGAGAATTTGATCAACAGTAAGTGTTTCTCCCATCCTTTTCCAATATCTATCACACATGCTCGAAGCATATCCTCGAGTGTTTGGATAGTTCTTTAACTTTGACCGTCGATCTGAGGATGATATGCCGTACTCATGTCTATCTGAGTACCTGGGCCTTTTGCATAGATTGCCAAAATCTTGACGTGAAACTAGAATCACGGTCCGATATGATATATATTGGCACTCCATGTCGGGAAACTATTTCCTTGAGGTACGACCTAGCAAGGGTTTCCATATCATCCGTTTCTCGCATAGGAATGAAGTGAGTTGATTTTGTAAGGCGATCAACTATTACCCAAATAGTATCATGCCTGTTGGATGTTCTAGGAAGTTTAGTGATAAAATCCATCATAATCCTTTCCCACTTCTAAATTGTAATTTCAAGCTGTACCAATAAGCCGGATGGATTTTGACATTCAGCCTTCACTCTAGAACATGTTAAACACTTGCCCACATATTTAGCAATGGATGCCTTCATGTCGGGCCACCAATAGTGTTTCTTCAGATCCTGATACATCTTATCAGAACCTGGATGGATGGAGTACTTAGATTTGTGGGACTCATGCATTATTAAGTTCCTTAAGTTACCATAATACGGTAACCATCTCCGATTCTTAATACAATGACTTCCATCTGAATGCACTTCAAAAGCCTCATTCATCCCTCGTAAGTTGTCAACTTTTAGATTATCCTCTTTGAGGGCTTTGTTTTGGGCTTTGAGTATCCTAAAGGCTAGATTCGATTGAAGAGTCATAACTAACGACCTAACTCTAAGTGGGTTGATTCGTTCCTTAAGGATCAAAGCATCTGTTACTATGTTAGCTTTGCCAGGATGGTAACGAATCACATAATCATAATCAGCGAGCAGTTCTATCCAACGACGTTGTCTCATGTTCAACTCTTTTTGGTTAAGAATATGATGTAGGCTTTTATGATCGGTGAAAAACGTACATTTTGTCCCGTACAGTTAATGTCTCCATATTCTCAGAGCGAACACTCCTGCTCGTAATTCTAGATCATGTGTAGTGTAGTTCTCCTCATGTGGTTTAAGTTGTCACGATGCATAAGCGATAACCTTATTTCTTTGCATCAATACAGCTCCAAGACCTCGACGCGAAGCATCATAGTAAACAATGAAATCGTTGTTTCCCTCTGGTAATGCTAAGATCGGAGCTTCACATAACTTTATCTTCAAAAGTTGGAAAGCTTTCTCTTGGTCTTTTTCCTAGACAAACTTCCTGTTTTCTAGGTTAATTCCGTCAAAGGTTTTGCTATCTTTGAAAATCCTTCAATAAACCTTCGATAATAACCCGCGAGTCCTAAGAATTGTCGTATTTCGGTAGGATTCATAGGATACGACCAATTCTTAATGGCTTCGTTTTTTGCAGGATCGACACGAAGTTCTTTTCTATATATCAAGTGTCCGAGAAATTGCACAACACTAATCCAGAACTCGCACTTAGAGAACTTTGCATAAAGTTTCTCTGTCTTAAGTAGTTCTAGGATTATTCTCAAGTGTTTAGCATGCTCTTCCTCGTTACGAGAATAGATAAGGATATCATCTATGAACACTATAACAAATTTATCCAAGTATGGTTTACACACCCGGTTCATGAGATCCATTAAAACCGTTGGTGTGTTTGTCAAACCAAATGGCATAACTTAAAATTCATAGTGCCCATATCTTATTTTGAAATCGGTCTTAGGGATATCTTCTTCCCTCTCTCTCAGTTGATGATAACCTGATCGTAAGTCAATCTTTGAATATACACTCGAACCTAGAAGTTGATCAAATAAGTCATCAATCCTGGGTAATGGGTATTGATTCTTGATAGTAAGTTTGTTCAATCGACGATAATCGATACACATCCTCATAGATCCGTCTTTCTTCTTTACGAATAAGACAGGAGCTCCCCAGGGTGATGTACTTGGGAGTATGAAACCTCGATCGGTTAATTCCTGGAGTTGTTCAGAGAGTTCCTTCATCTCTAAAGGGGCTAACCTATAGGGTGCTTGGGCTATAGGTGCCGCTCCGAGAATCAAATCGATTTGAAATTCTATCTAACGAACGCGAGGCAAGCCAGGTAAATCGTTAGGAAAAACCTCTGGGTATTCCCTGAATACAGGGATCTCATCCAGTTGTTTTTCATCTGGCTTAGTCTTCGTTACTTGGATAACGAAGACTTGACAACCTCGTGATATGTATCGTTCCGTTTTGACACATGAGATGAGGTTAAGTCAAGTTTTACTTCGATCTCCTCGGATAGTTAAAGTCTCACCGTTGATAGGTACATGAATGATTTTATCATCACAAAGAATCTTAGCTTGATTCTTGGATAACCAATCCATTCCCACAACAACGTCAAAACTACCGAGTCTAATGGGTATGAGATCGATTTCGAAAGGGTGGTTAAGTAAAGTTAGGGTACAACCCTTGACGACGGTGTTAGTACTAACTAAGTTTCCGTCAGCCATTTCTATGTCGTGGTAGGTATCTAAGGCTATGGGTTTGATCCTAAGTCTAGAGGCAAAAGGTATAGATACGAAACTCCTATCGGCTCCTGAATTAAATAGTACTCTAACTAAGTGATGGTTTAAGAGAGACTTACCCATGACTATGCTCTGATCTTGTTGGTCATTCCTATCCCTCAACATATAAACTCTTCCTTGGGCACCATCAGCATTTTTCTTTGGACATCTACTTGCATACTGTCCTTTTTCTCCGCAAGCATGACAAATGACCATTGGTGGCGGATTACCCCTAGTGGCTGGTCCTTTGTGCTTGCAATCCTTTGTCTGATGGCCCACTATAACACCCCTATTTTTCACTGATCGCAGCAGATAAAGTGTTTGGGGTATTACTTCACAGAATCCTAGTTACAGTAATAGAAAACGACTCAAAAAGAGACGTTTTAGAAATTTAGTTATCATTCATTATTATCATAGTTTTAATTGTAAATGATATACTTCTATTTTTTATGAGGTCCCGAAAATCTAGTTGTTAGGTTATGTTTAAATGATAACCATGTTAAAAGTCCTCCGAGTTCAGTGCCTCCTTCTGCCATAACTTCATAGAAGTGATATACCTAGAATACATGCTTAAAAAGTCAACACTAGGTGTTGAGTGAGAGTCATAAGTTTAGGGGTTAGTGAATACAAGTTCCCTGTGTTCAGTTGTTACACCCATTTGGGAAAATGTAGGGTGTGTGTAATAATTTTGACGCATACACAATTATCATGAGTGGGGTATGTTGCACTAAGGTCATGAACCACACATAAACGATCCGAGTCACGGGGGCTGCAGACCCAACCATGAGGGGATGGGAAGGATAACATGCCAAAGTTAAACCTTCAGTGGGTTCAAATATAATACTTATTGGTACCACCTAGTGAGGTGTTAATACCAACTGGAATTGTCAAACTCCAATAGATCTATCAACTATATTCGCGTTCGTGTGGGAAAAATATCCCAAACAATTAGATTCATGAATTTTGGTTATGTAGTGGTGCCAGTTAGTTTACTCGTGCAATAACCAAAGAAAAAGACTTGTATTCGGTTTTAAGTAAAGCAAGAAGCATGTATCTCCCTCACAGGGTTTATAAAGCATTTAGAATGAAAGCATTTTAAAAGAGTATGAGGCTATGAACTCACCTGGGCTTAGGGAAAACTAAGTGATGCAAATAGTGAGTCGGGAACTAGACTGCCTTACTCACGTATCCTAGTGTGTTGTAGGTTTGGATGTATGTCAAGCTTTAGTCATTTTAAGTTTCTTAAGTTATTGTTCTTAGGTTCGTTAATGTTTCAGATATAATATAACACCGTTCGGGCCATCACAATCCAGAAGTATATGACTCCTCACATGAATCTCCCTACTATTGTATTATGTTATCAACATAATACCGTTCGGGCCATCATATTACAAAAGTTAATACTCCTCACATGAAGCTCCCTACTATTGAGCTATATTGTTATTAAGTTAAGTTATAATCATAACAGCATTCGGGCCATCATATCTCAGAAGTATATGCAATAATCGTTCGAGGAGTCAGGGCACTTTAATTAGTAAACCCAATAAACTCGTCAAAATGAAATATCCACATAGTACTCCTCCCATGAAGCTCCCTACTATTGCATTATGCCTCTAACTTTATTTAGGTTTCATACTTATATAATATTTTCACTTTATACCCTTATAGTTTATATATTTACCTTTTCTACCATAAACTTATTATACTTATATTATTTATACTTATGACTATCTACACTTGACACAACTAGTCCCTAGACTTCTTTAGTTTTCTAAATGTCATTTTAACCCTTTAACTTATAAGTTTTCTATATTTACCATTTAGACCTTTAACCTTATAATATTTGCATAACTAGTCCTTTTTAGTTTATAACTTATTTTAATATCAATCCTAAGGTTTTAATACTTTGCAAAACTAGTCCTTACACTTATAACTTCTAGGAAATGTCAAAAATAGTCCCTAGACTTTATAATTTCTGGAATTTACAACATATACCCTTAGGCATGTAAAGTTTTGTAAAACTAGTCCTAAATGCATGTATCTTATATTTTTATGTAACAACTAAGTTTTCTAGCTTATGTTTAACTAATATTAGCCTATCTAAGTTATCTAATTCAGATTATAGGACATGTAATCGGTGTATAGCATATAAACATGTATTAAACTCATATTAGGGTTTCAAAATGTAAACTAGTAAATGAAATGGTTCAAGGCTCATGCAAGGGTTCCTAGGGGATCTAAGGCATACTAATACTATCCTAAGACTATTATAAAGCTAAAGAAACTAAAATGAAAGCTTACCTAGGTCGTAAGGGGTGTAACGTGGGTTTTAGGGTTTTCTAGGGCAAAATGGGACTCGACAAACATGCAAGACCTATACCACTCGACTTCTAAGTTTCCTATAGCTCTTGTACTACTACAAAGACCAGAAATTTATGGTGTAGAAAGAAGGGAAAGTGTGGTTTTGAAAGTGAGGGTGTACAAGGGGTATTTATACCCTCGTTGGCCTTGGTGACCAAGCAAGGAAGGTCTAGGTGTTGAGAGGAGGGGGCGAGTAAGCTAAGCTAGGGGTGGACGTGGAGGGTTTAAAAGTGACGAGGATGAGCTATGGTGGTGAGGTGGTGAGGCTATAAAGCAGTTTACGGGTGTTTGTGGTGGTAATGGCACCCGGGGTGAAGGAGGTGACAAGGTGGTGATGCACCGCCTTGCTTGCTAGCTTAGAGGTGCTTGTAAGCTGCTTCAGAGGTTTAGTGGTGGTTTAGGGTGATTATGGGTGGATTAGTGGTGGATTAATTGTGGTTTAGTGGTGGACTAGTGGTTATTAATGGTGATTAGTGGTGGTTTAGTTAAGTAGGTTACAAGTAGGTGATGGTGGTGTATGGTAGGGTGCTTGGTATTGACAAGATGGTGTGTAAGCTGCTAGGGAGTGGTGGTAGGGTGCTTGCTTGCTTATGTTTAGGTTTTACTAGTTTAGGTTAAGTTTTGACCTAGTTTTTACTTAGCGAGAGTTTTAGGTTTTACTTAAGGTTTAGTGCCTAGGTTAGGTTCCTAAGAGTGTTTAGTGACTAATCCTAAGTCCTAAGGGGTTTAGACTATGTGATGGTAACTTGTGGGAAAGATTTGGGAAGGTTTGACCTAATTTTGTGACCTAAATGACCTATTTGTGTTTAGGGTTTATCCTAGAGTTTTGTGCCTAGATTAGTGTCCTATGAGTGTCTAATAACTAATCCTAGGTCCTAAGAGGCTTATACTAAGTGGTGGTAACCTATGGTGAAGTTTTGGGATAGTCTAGACCTAATTCTAGGAAGTTATGACTTAGTTATGGTTTTGTGCTTAAGGGGCTTGTACCTAAGTTCTAAAGGGTTGTACTAATCCCTAATAGTCCTAAGGTATCCTAATATTCCTAAGGTAACTCATACTTAATCCTTGGACACTTTCATACTAATTAAGTTAAGCATATAGGTTCAAATAAGCACATAGACCTAATTAGGGTTTAGTTAAGGTTTATTAGGGTTTTGTGGTATATTTTGTGTGTTAGATTGGTAGATTAATTATTATGGTGTGGTGGTGATCTTATGCTTGACATACTAGGGGTTTATAGCATGTGAGTATTGAGTTATTTGGCTTGTGTGAATACGTGAGCAGGTCTAGTGAGTCATGCAAGTAATAAATGCACATAAAAGGAAAAAATTTACTTGTGAAATACCTACTATAGGTATTTGTAATGGGAATGATAGTAATGAGGTTTTGTGGATTGTTACAGTCTTACCCCCTTAGAAGAAATCTCGACCCGGGATTTAGATAATCGTAGGAGTAGGGGAAAGAATAAGTCGAGAAAGATAAGTGGAAGAAGAGAATTATGGGGAAGGATTATTCTGATACCGAAGAAGAATGGTATGAAAAGAAAGAAAGGTGTACAAGTGGAGTAGGAAATGCTTGCACAGTTGCCAGATACTTAGGTTGATTCATTTATATCTCATTATTTACAAATACAGGCGTCCCAATATTTGTAAACAAGAGCGTATACATTTATAACCCATTTGATTTATAACTTTCTCATTAAAATGAAGGAGCGACCTAGTTCATTTTAATAGGATAGTTATTATAAATCATCCTCAAGTAGTATCGGTGGAAAACAAAAAGAGTTTACCACATTTAAGGAAATGTGGCACGGGAATATTTTAGAGACAAGTTCCAACCATGATGAAGACTAGTTCTAGTCATGGTGAAGACAAGTTCTAACTACGGTAGAGGTAAATTCTAGTCATGATAAAGACAAGTTCTAGTCACGATAGAGACAAATTCTAGTCATGATAGAGACAAGTTCTAGTCATGATGGAGACAAGTTCTAGTCATGACACAGATAACTTCTACAGTCTTCCTGTTTAGCAACTTGCCACAGGGTAAATACCCATGTTATGACTAGAATGACGGCCATTGAATATCTCATTTTTGCAACTCTTGCAAAGCGAGATTTAATATCATAGTCGAACATAATGAGGATTGCAGTTCGATGTAGATATTCTTACAAGCTCTAACTAATAGAATCTTGCGATAATACGAGAAATACAAGTTCTATTTCTAGAACGTTGTAGGATGAGGTAGAGAGAATATAGAGAGAAGAAAATAGAGTGTAAAATGACGGAGGGATAAAAAGAAAGGAAATGAAATGAGGGATTTTAGTAGGAAAGAGAGAAGAAGATGAAAGAAGGAAAGGGAAGAAATAGGAAGGTATGAAAGGATGGAAGATAGTAAAAGGATTGAAGGGTAGGTTTAAGTGAAGTGGAAATGTATAGGGGTATAAGATTAAACGGTAGAGTAGAGAAAACGGAAGAGTAGGATTTTAATAAGGGAGTGGAGAAAAAATGCGGGAAAATGGGATTTTGAATGGAAAGAGGGAAAAAGGTGGGAAAAGGAGATTTAAATGGGAGAAGGAGAAAGAACGGGAGGATAAAATTAAACGGAAGAGTAAGAGTATAGGATACCTGAAAGATAGTATCCTAATGGAGTATTTAGATTAACTAGATTCTTTTCCAAACTTTTTTTTCCCCTAAGGTTCTTCTAGTTTTTCCTAACTAATCCAAATTTCTAGGGGTGAGGTGTTTGGTTCTATTGAAGTAGAGGGTTCTAAAGAGGGTATAGGTTTATGTGTTTTCTTTCCTAAAGGTTTACTAGGTGTGTCCTTATTTTCAGGTGTAGTTTCGTGTTTTCTCTTTTGTTTTAAGTTGTCTATTACTACCACTATTACTATTATTATGAGTATTACTATTCCTAGGAATTTAAAACCAGCTAGAGTAGTATCTATAGTATCTCCTAAATGAAATTTCCTAATGTATATTCTAAGAGGGGTCATATGCTAAGGTGTAATCTAAAATCCTTAAATATATATGTGGGTATCCTAAGAGACTAGGTAGGGTAATTTTTATCCTAAAACTACTTATTCCTATATGGTAGAAGCTTGCTAGGTGTCTATCCTAAACCAGGGGTTTAATGGTTTGTGGTAGAGGTTTTACTATTTAATTCTATGTTTTTCCTAATATTTCTAAGTTCTAATCCTAAGGAATTTTCTAAGCTAAGTCCTATCTTATAGGGATGTTTTCCTAAAATTTTCTATTAGGGTAGGGATTTTGGTTTCTAACCTATAAAACCTTAAAGATTCCTAATCCTAATGTTCTAATTCCTCACATGTATCTTAAATAGCCTATCTTAATAATCTAAGGTTTTCTAGACTTAAGTTTATGTTTTCTAGGGATATCCTAATGTTATTTCTAACCTCAAGTATGGGAATCCTAAATATGGTTTTTACTAAGGGGATGGGGAAAACTAATTTGGAAAAATCATAGTAATCTAAGGAAATGAAGAGGAAAAAGGATAGGAATATGCTTGTATATGAATTATCATATCTTTGCATATGGGATAGTTAGGGATAGAATCTCTAACTAGGAAGGAAATAGCTGAGGAAAGCCAAGGAAGTAGTGAGGGTTTAGAGATCAGATGAGAAAGAATTCAGATCTCTATGGTGTAGAATAAGTATTCTCACCATTGATAAGGGAAAGTGTTTAGGAGTGATTGGGTTTTAGGGAAGGAGGAAGTATGAGGGGAGTTTAAAACAGTTTAGAGATTCTATGTATCTAAGACATCAGGGTAGTTTTCCTAAATTCCTAAGGGTAAGGGTTAAGGGTAGGTTATAACAAGTACCTAACTTGCTATGTTCTATGGGTTATACCTAATTTTCCTAAAGGGTTACTATTGGGTTGGGTGTGACCTAAGGTAGTGTAGGAGAGGTATTTTCCTAGGGGGTTTATCTAATTATCCTAATTAAGGGGTACTAGGTAATTTCTAAAACCTAACTTATTTTATTGATTTCCTATCTTACATATCCTATAGGCACTAACTATTCTAGGGTATATGAGGCATATTACCTAGGGGTATCTAAGGTTTTTCCTAATTTCCTTATTCTAAGAGTTTGTGTTTTCTAGGTTTGATTGATAATTTTCCTCATCATTATCTATTATCTTTTCTAAAGTGCAAATCCTAAAGCGGGAAAAGCTATTTTATGGTGGAGTTTCATTTGGTTTTTCTGTATTTTAGCTAATTTAAAACGGTTTTCTTGTAAAGTGTTTCTTAAACTACTATAGTCAGGTTGATTATCTAAGTTATTACTATTATGACCTTTTTCTATCTTCTTAAGAAGGTCAAGGAAAATCTCATCTAAGTTATTTAAAATTTCCTCTAATTGATTTTTCTCATTTTCTAAAGTTATCCTAGAGGGTTTTTCTCCAATTTCATCTTTTCAAGATGAAATGGGAGGGTTTACTAAGTAAGGGGTAGGTCCTAAGGTGTAGGGTTGCCTAAAGTTATATCTAGGGGTATAGGTAAGGATAGGGTTTTTAGGTATATATGGTTCTCTCGGGAGAAAGAAACCATGGGGTTCTAATCTAGAGGTGGGGAAAGTTGGGTGTATAATAGGGTTTAGGGGAGGTAGGGGTGATGTCTTAGTATAGAAATCTCTTACGTGTTTTAAATGAGGGTTATCTAAGGAAGTGGTATATTCTAAGGGTGAAGGTATATCTAAATTATTCCTATAGTCTTCTAAGTTATTAGGGATATAGGGTTTAGGGGAATAATCTAGTACGTTCGGAGAGGAAAGATCATTCTCCAGATGTAAGCTAGATGAGACGGGGGTAGGGTAGTGGGGAGTAGACATAACTATATATAATAGTAAAAATACTGTAAATCATTTAGCAATTAAGCAGGTAATTATTATACTAACCTTAGTACGTATAGTTATGGAGGATGGCAGAGGTACTGGGGACTTTTCTCGGGTTTAGGAAAAATAGTTGTAGTTTAGGTTAGACCTTGTTCTCTACAACTGAAGCTCTGATGCCAATCTGTAACACCCCCATTTTTCACTGATCGCAGCGGATAAAGTGTTTGGGGTATTACTTCATAGAATCATAGTTATAGTAATAGAAAATGACTCGAAAAGAGACGTTTTAGATATTTAGTTATCATTCATTATTATCATAGTTTTAATTGTAAAAGATATATACTTTTATTTTTGATGAGGTCCCAAAAATCTAGGTGTTAGGTTATGTTTGAATGATAACCATGTTGAATGTCCTCCGAGTTCAGTGCCTCCTTCTGCCATAACTCCATAGAAGTGATATACCTAGAATACATTCTTAAAAAGTCAACACTAGGTGTTGAGTGAGAGTCATAGGTTTAGGGGTTAGTGAATACAAGTTCCCTGGGTTCAGTTGTTACACCCATCTAGGAAAATGTAGGGTATGTGTGATAATTGTTATGCATGCACAATTGTCAGGAGTCGGGTATGTTGCACTAAGCTCATGAACCACACGTTAACAATCCAGGTCGTGGGGGCTACAGACCCAACCATGAGGGGATGGGAATGATAACTTGCCAAAGTTAAACCTTCAGTGGGTTCAAATATAATACTTATTTGTAGCACCCAGTGAGGTGTTAATACCCACGGGAGTTGTCAAACTCCAATAGATCTATCAACTATATTCGCATTCACGTGGGTAAAATATCCCAAATGATTAGATTCATGAATTTTGGTTATGTAGTGGTGGCAGTTAGTTTACTCGTGCAACAACCAAAGAAAAAGATTTGTATTCGGTTTTAAGTAAAGCAAGTAGCACGTATCCCCCTCACAGGGTTTATAAAGCATTTAGAGTGAAAGCATTTTAAAAGAGTATAAGGCTATGAACTCACCTGGGCTTAGGCAAAACTAAGTGATGCAAATAGTGACTCGGGAACTAGACTGCCTTACTCACGTATCCTAGTGTATTGTAGGTTTGGATGTATGTCAAGCTTTAGTCATTTTAAGTTTCTTAAGTTATTGTTCTTGGGTTTGTAAATGTTTTAGATATAATATAACACCGTTCGGGCCATCACAATCCAGAAGTATATAACTCCTCACATGAAGCTCCCTACTATTGTATTATGTTATCAACATAATACCGTTCGGGCCATCATAATTCAGAAGTTAATACTCCACACATGAAGCTCCCTACTATTGAGCTATATTGTTATTAAGTTAAGTTATAATCATAACACCGTTCGGGCCATCATATCTCAGAAGTATATGCAATAATCGTTCGAGGAGTCAGGGCACTTTAATTCGTAAACCCAATAAATTCGTCAAAACGAAAAATCCACATAGTACTCCTCGCATGAAGCTCCCTAATATTGCATTATGCCTCCAACTTTATTTAGGTTTCATACTTATATAATATTTTCACTTTATACCCTAACAGTTTATATATTTACCTTTTCTTCCATAAACTTATTATACTTACATTATTTATACTTATGACTATCTATACTTGACACAACTAGTCCCTAGACTTCTATAGTTTTAGAAAATGATATTTTTAACCCTTTAACTTATAAGTTTTCTATATTTACCATTTAGACCTTTAACTTTATAATATTTGCATAACTAGTCCTTTTTGGTTTATAATTTGTTTTAATATCTATTCTAAGGTTTTAATACTTTGCAAAACTAGTCCTTACACTTATAACTTCTAGGATATGTCAAAAACAGTCCCTAGACTTTATAATTTCAGGAATTTACAATATATACCCTTAGGCATGTAAAGTTTTGCAAAATTAGTGCTAAATGCATGTAACTTATATTTTTATGTAACAACCAAGTTTCTAGCTTATGGTTAACTAATATTAGCCTATCTAAGTTATCTAATTCAAATTATAGGTCATGTAAAGAGTGTATAGCATGTAAACATATATTAAACTCATTTTAGGGTTTCAAAATCTAAACTAGTAAACGAAATGGTTCAAGGCTCATGCAAGGGTTCCTAGGGGATCTAAGGCATCCTAATACTATCCTAAGAGTATTCTAAAGCTAAAAAAACTAAAATGAAAGCTTACCTAGGTCGTAAGGGTGTGACCTGGGTTTTAGGGTTTTCTAGGGCAAAATGGGACTCGACAAGCATGCAAGACCTATACCACTCAACTTCTAAGTTTCCTAGAGCTCTTGTACTACTACCAAGACCAGAAATTTAAGGTGGAGAAAGAAGGGAAGGTGTGGTTTTGAAAGTGAGGGTGTACAAGGGGTATTTATACCCCCATTGGCCTTGGTGACCAAGCGAGGAAGGTCTAGGTGTCAAGAGGAGGGGTTTTTGTGGTGGTAATAGCACCGAGGGGAGAAGGAGGTGACAAGGTGGTGATGAACCACCTTGATTGCTAGCTTAGAGGTGCTTGTAAGCTGCTTGGGAGGTTTAGTGGTGGTTTAGGGTGATTAGGGGTGGATTAGTGGTGGCTTGGTGGATTAGTGGTGATTAGTGGTGGTTTAGTTAATTAGGTGACAAGTAGGTGATGGAGGTGTGTGGTAGGGTGCTTGGTTGTGACAAGATGGTGTGTAAGCTGCTAGGGAGTGGTGGTAGGGTGCTTGCTTGCTTGTGTTTTGGTTTTACTAGTTTAGGTTAAGTTTTGACTTGGTTTTTACTTAGCGAGAGTTTTAGGTTTTACCTAAGATTTAGTGCCTAGTTTAGGTTCCAAAGAGTGTTTAGTGACTAATCCTAAGTCCTAAGGGGTTTATACTATGTGATGGTAACTTATGGGAAAGATTTGGGAAGGTTTGACCTAGTTTTGTGACCTAAATTACCTATTTGTGTTTAGTGGGAGATTAGAGTTTATCCTAGAGTTTTGTGCCTAGATTAGTGTCCTATGAGTGTCTAATAAATAATCCTAGGTCCTAAGAGGCTTATACTAAGTGGTGGTAACCTATGGTGAAGCTTTGGGATAGTCTAGACCAAATTCTAGGAAGTTATGACTTAGTTATGGTTTTGTTCTTAAGGGGCTTGTACCTAAGTTCTAATGGGTTGTACTAATGCCTAATAGTCCTAAGGTATCCTAATATTCCTAAGTTAACTCATACTTAAGCTTTGGACACTTTCATACTAGTTAAGTTAAGCATATAGGTTCAAATAAGCACATAGACCTAATTAGGGTTTAGTTACGGTTTATTAGGGTTTTGTGGTGTATTTAGTGTGTTAGATTGGTAGATTACTTATTATGGTGTTGTGGTGCTCTTATGATTGACATACCATGGGTTTATAGGATGTGAGTATTGAGTTATTTGCTTGTGTGAATACGTGAGCAGGTCTAGTGAGTCATGCAAGTAATAAATGCACATAAAAAGCAAAAATTTACCTATGAAATACCTACTATAGTATTTGTAATGGGAATGATAGTAATGAGGTTTTGTGGGTTGTTATACCCACCTTGTTGCATATGTTACATTTAATGGAACAAGGCCCTGTGTGATGCCAATTGCATTTCTTACACAGAGGGGCTTTTCCAGCATAACCACTTCCCTCATTTGGAGTGGCTGCATATGCTCTGGCAGTCTCTTGCCTTGGTTGAAGATAGGGGTTGGTATGACTATTACCAATGGTGTTACGGGTGTTACCGAAAGCTCTCCCATCGTGGAACTTTTGTTTATTATCGTTGGGCGCTGGCACAGTGTTGTGCTTTGTTACTTGATCCATTAACCTCAAAGTAATGTTAATGGCTTCCTCTAGAGTTTGAGGTCTAGAGGCAAAAACATTCCCTTCGATACTTCGGGGTAAACCTCCGATGAAAACTTCTATCGTCTTTTCAATAGTCGGCACCATTGTAGGACACAAAGTTGCCAACTCTTGAATTCCCCTAATATAAGTTTTAACATCGTTCCCCTTCACAGTCAAGTTATAGAACTCATCTTCCATTTTCATGACTTCCGTTTGAGGGCTGTATTTCTTAATCATAAGATTCTTAAATTCAGTCCAGGATAACTTGTATGCCTCTTCTATTCCTATAGGTTGGGCAAACTTAACTCTACAATCCTCAGTACAGTTACTACGGAAGAATACTGATTCACATCTCTCAAACTAGTGAATCAATCCTATGGCCCCTTCTATCCCCTTGGAATTGAAGGGCTAACAGCTCCTAAATTCCTTGTAGTTACTCTTCTTCACTACAGTAATTTCGGGGTTTCTAGCCATGTGAGCATTCCTAGCTTCTAGTGCTGCAGTTACACTGTCAGCAACTAGTTTCCGAATGGCTTCCTGAGACATGGCGGGAGTAGTAGGAGTAGCGGGAGTATTGGATCTCGTGCGTGCCATTCTATAGATGTTCGTAAGAATAAGATGGGATAAGAATAATGTCATATCCATTTTAGACATTCTTGCAAGTTCTAACTAATAGAAGCTTGTGTATAGACGGATGGTACAAGTTCTAACTCGCAGAACATTGTCTGATACCGGTGATAACGCTCAAAGTTAACATGTTTTTATAAGCATTATTAGTGTTTTTGTGTATGTTATTTGGTCGTTTTTATATGCTTTTGCCACTAAATCGTATCAAAGTATGTTTTTGTAGCATATGTAACCAAATGCAGAAAAAATGGAGAAAAAGTGAAGAAAATGAAGTATACGCGATTACACAAAGATTCCCGAGCTCAAAAGTCCAATCTGTGAAGTAATTCATATGATAACCTAAGTTTTGTCATCTCAAAGTTCCAAGTTCAGAAGTTAATCAAGTTTGGATAGTGCATAAAGAACTACACAAGGAAAAGTCAAAGTCTAAAACAGCCAGGATCTACCATCCGATCGGTTGGAATTTAACCGATCGGATTGCCATTATGACTATTTTCCATCCGATCGGTATCAACCCGCAACCGATCGGATGGCCACTTCTGCATGTTTTTGCCAACTTTTGTGCACGAATCTTGGTCTTTTGTTCCATGGTTCTAGGCCCTTCTTAGTGTCTTACTGTCTAAGTTCAAGCATTTAAGTCCCTATTCATTACCAAGAGTGTTGGACAAGCCTATAAGGACCTCAAAAGTGCACCATTCAAGACACCATTGAAGATACCATTTACTCTCATTACTACACACAATTATTATGATCTTCTAGCTCTCTAAGGAGGAAAATTCGTGCAGAAAGAACCAGGAACTTTGGAGGACCAAGGAAGCAACATTTGGAATCCGAAAATCTCAAGAAATCATCACCAACACTTAGGTTATCAATACCTTGTCATTTGTTATCAATTTCAAAGCATTGTAAGACTTATAACAATGGATTCTAATGTTAAATATTCTGAGTTTATTTGCATGTTTGCTATGAGTGGCTAGTAATCTTTTTACACTTGTTTTGATGATGTTTTATACTTAGTGATAGTTATGATTGTGATAACATGTTTTAATTCAATTTCAAGTCAATCCTAAGAACCAATTGTACCTTAAGTTTCATCGTGACATTTGTTTAGCCAAGGTTAACTAATTGATAATAGTTTCAAAGGTCGAAAGATTTGTTATTACTCAACTAGTTATAATCATTTGTCTATGAATGATTGTTTTTCACCATAATTATTCTTGACTAAACAAAGAAACAAGAAGTATGATTGTAATGAGAATGTTTTTATAACATCAAATCGGATTGTTTGTAAACTTTTAGTAGGACGAAAGTTTAAATGTTTATAAACAATTGTGACCTTTTTGTCTATGAACAGGTTACCTTTTGTATTGACCATTTCCTAAGAGTATTTGATTTGTAATAAAAGTTTGTCTTGTGTTTAAGATATCCACCATACCTTATGAACCTTGGATAGATCTTGAATTGATTGGTTTACACCTAAAGCTTGTTTTTATGAACTAAAATCTTGACGAAGGTTTAACTTGTAGAAACAATAGATTAGATCACTGATGAGTGTCTAAATACTCATCATTTTATACTAATCTGAGCTGCCAAAACATACAAAAACACTCAAATATGTATCAAAATACTTTAAATATCTTAAAGATGTGTTTTATATGTTTTAAATGCAAAATATGCAAAAACAGATGAAAAACGTACAAAGTTTGCATAATTGGCAGTTTCAGTCCCTCAAGTTTCATAAATTGTCAAAACTAGTCCCTGGTTATTCTAAAAACATGAAAAAGTCACCAAAGGTCCTTTTTAATCATAAAGTTACATATTTAGTCCTTTGGTGCAAAGTTTCATAAAATTACAAGTTTAGTCCCTCAACTTTGGAAATTGACAGAAATGGTCCCTGGGATATAAAAACTTTGAGAAAAGCAATTTTGGTCCTTATACTAATAATCTTTTGCAGGAATGGTCCTTGGGTGATAAATTTGGTGAATTTACATGATTGGTCCCTGAAGTTTCACAGTTTGGCAAAACAGGTCCCTCAAAGTTTCAAACTTGACAGTTTCAGTCCCTGGGTGTTAAAAATGAGAAATTATCATTTAAGGTCCCTATACTATTCAAGTTTTACAAAACTGGACCTTTTGATAATATTTTGGAAAATTACATGTTTAGTCCCTCATAAATCCGAAAATTACATAAATAGTCCTTTTAATATTTAAAAATGGAAAAATGTGTAATTATAGTCCTTGGGATATTCATTATTGGCAAAAATGATCCTCATAAAATAAAATTGGAATAAGCCAATTCAGCCCCCAAACTTTGTCAAAACTACAAAAATAGTCCTTGTGATTTAGTATCTAAAAAAAAACCAAACGGACCCTTTTTGTTATTTTACCAAAACAAAAAAAACTAAACCCAACACCAAAGCCCACCCTTATTCCAAGCCCAATCCCAGCCCAGTCCAATCCCCCGGTCAAACCCGGTCAACACCCCTAAAACTAAACCACCCCAGTCACCCCGTATTTCCCTCCCAAAACCAAAACCACCATACCACCACCACTGCTCCACCATACCACCCTCCACCTTTCATCCCAACTTGTTCCCCATTCACACCATGCCTCTCCTCCACGTCCACAACCTTCCAAAACCCTTAATTCCCTCCCCACGTTTCCACTGACACCCAGTTGAGACTTTGGCGCCAAGAAAGAATTTAAACGGCCTGGATTGATTAGGCCTTATCAAGGGCTCACAATTGGTGGGAATTGTCTTGGTGGGTCCCACAAGCTCAGAAATCAGCTACAAAAGCAGAAAGGAGGCAAGGAGAAAGATTATTAGATTAGGATTAGTTAAAATTAGGTCGTAGGTAGTGTAAGTTTCTATTTCAGTTGTAATTTAAATTGAAAGCACTTGTATTTAGTTAATTTCATGTACCTTAATTCTTAATTAAAGATAATTTCAAGTTTCCTTTGCTGTTTCAGTTTATGCAAGTTTTTATTGAATTTCAAAAATCTCAAGTTATTGTATGTTTGTAGTTGTTGTTGTTACATGATCTCATAAGCTTAATTAAGCTCTGACAAAGCTTACAAAGGCTTTTAGATAGCTCAGAATTCAGTTTAGTAATTAGATTCAAAAATTCATAGAAAATCAAATAAATAAAGGAAAAATAAAAAATTAGTGTGAAGAAAGGATTGAAGCTGAAGCAAGTGATAATCTGGATTGCTTTTGGGTATAATAGTGCTTAGTGGTAAGCTATAGGTTGTTCTTGGTCATTGGTTTCAATTCCTCAGTCCATTTCCCATTGTAAGCAAGTTTCTAATTTTTTTTATTCAATAATTATAGACTTAATTTGTTGTTTAAATTAGTTAATTTAGGTTTATATAAAGTTAATGTAAGTGAGTTATTAAGTTTCATGGTTTAAAATAGTTATTTGCTTTGAAAATTTAAAACAGCCAAAGGTTTAGGGGTGTTTGGTTCAACCTTATTCACTGTGCCAAGGGGTGTTTCTAATAGTTGTGTTTGTTTACATAGTTTATTTAGGTCCCTAATAACCTAATTCCACTCAGTAGTTAAGTAGTTAAACACAGAAAGTCAAAATCACACTTGATCACCCCTCACAGTTAACTGTGAGGGATTTGTGATCCACAAACCCACCCATTACCTTATTAGTTGTAGCTTTAGCTTGTTTTAGGTCTACAATAGCTTAATATTACTTATACAATCTGTAGTGATCCATAGAATCTCACAATAGTCAAACTAACAATTTTCATCAAAAGTCAAATTGCTCTCATCTCAGTTTTTTCCAAAACTCCAACAATTGTTTTGATTTTTGTAGAAGGTTTTAGAACTTGAAATTTGTTTTAGTAACAGACTACCATCTCATCTTTAAGTTTTCACAACCCTTATATTTTTAGTAATTTTATTCTGGGCCCCACTCACTCCCAAACTCACCTGCAGGGAGACAAGCTCCCCTGCACACCAGATAACTCACCCATCACCACCACTTTGGTGGTGATTTGTGATCAACTTAGTGGGCCCCAGACCATATACTTAGCATCTTTGAACCCCCCTCCTAGTATACTTTTAGGTTTGACCTTTTGTTTGACCCAAATCACTGTGGACCCCACTTAGTTAAGCTCCTCAAGTCTGTCCCTATTCTGAGTTCACATTGAGTTTTGGATTAGCTTATTTGTACTTATCAGCTTACCTACTGAGCTTATTTGTCCATTTTAAGCTTTGACAAGTCCAAGTAGCTTATTAGAATCAGAAAACACCAAGGTGGGTCCCACATAAGCTCATTTGAGCTTATTTGCTCATTAAGTCAACTAAAGTCAACTGTCTAGGATTATAGCTTATTACTAGCTTATTATTAAGTTCTAAAATATTTGTTTTCATTAAAGTTAGTTGTTTTTATGTATAACATAGTTTTGTAAAAGAAAAATCCAAGAAAAACAATATAAAAATAAGTGATAGTTTCTATTTAATACAATTTAATTTTAATTTTCATTTTTATATTTTTATTAAGTAATCTGTGTTTTTATATTTTTATTAATTTCCTTATAGGTTAAAGTAATTTAAATAATTTTATTAGATTTTTATATTGTCATTTGGTATTTATTAGATTTAAATATAGTTTTATTAATAATTAATCAATAAATTAGTTTTAAATAGCATAATTACTTTTTATATAGCAACACCTATATTTTATATTTTTCCTAGCTTCTATAAGTCATAAGATAATTTTAGAAAATTTCTTGTGATTTATACTGTTCATTTAATAGTTTTTATAATTTAATTAGTGTAATTGGTAATTAATTAATAAATAGAATAATAATTAGTAAACTAGTTTATAAATATATAAAATAAAGTTTTTATAATTTTTTAGGATTCCCATGATGGTTAATTAGATATATTAAATTTTTCATAATTTTCTAAGTTAGTTTAGTATTATTTGTAATTTAAAATAGTTTAATTAGTTTAATTATTATAAATAGTTTTTTAATTAATAAGAAATTCACAAAAAGACAAAAAGATTTATTTTTATTTTTTATACTTTCTTCAAGTTCTATTTTAAGTTTAGAAAATATTTTTATAAATTTTTAGTTTAATTTGTAGTGTTAATCATTTTTAGTTTTTATTTAAGTTAGTTTTAATTAAAAAGTTAAATAGTTTTTAATTAAATAATTAATAATAAATAATATAATAATCTTAAAAATAGTTTTATTTTTAGTTTAATTTTATTTTAAGTTTAAGTTTATAGAATTTTCAATTTTAACCCTTGTAGTTTATTTTTCCTTAAAACTCACCTTTTTCTCAGTACGCAATCGCGTCTGATTTTAAATTGGTATACGTTTTAACGTTTTAGATATCTAGGTTTTACGTAATCGTTTTAATAGTTATTTTAAGTTATAAAACCCTAGTTTAAACACACACACACTTTTATACCCTTACCTGTTCACATTCACTAATCACAGACTCGTTTATAATATCACATCGCACACCTCGTTGGGACTTACGACCCGGGAAAACACTGTATTCCTCGGAAGCATTTGTTTTAGACATTTGACTTGGTTGACCATCACCTGGTAAACTTAGTTGACTGTTTGAGGCGAATCAAAATTTGGCGCCGCTGCCGGGGAGGTTGTGCGCTTATTCTAAACGATTTTGCGTATTAGTGATTCTGGATATACATCCATTGTATATTTACCATCTTTTATCCATATTTTTATAAAACAAAACCCAAAAATATTCACCTTTACACCCCTACCTATTTTATTCTTCATTTCTCATCCCCAAAACCCTTTGATTCTACTTTCTTCCACTTATCTCATAATTGATTCTAATGACATCTCTCGATGACGATTTTATTAAACAATGGGCCTGTAAAATTGAAGTTGAAAAACTTATGGCCTTGTCAAAAATGTCGAGATGTTATGTTGATTATGATCAACCTTCGATTCCTATTCCCTCTCCGGTGAGGGAAAGAGATCATGAAACCGAGGTGACAAGGGACCTTGTACTTTCATCTGACGATGGAGGTTCTAAATACGTCCAAACCACGGTTGTCCAAAAACCTGAGCTCACGAATGCTCCTAAACCTTCAAGAATCAATCCTGATCTTTCACGGTTTATGGTTAAAAGTTTGTCAAGCAAACGTACAGAGCTTAGGGCAATTACTGAAAAGAACGATTTGCCTAATCTTCACAATTATCAAGAACCAAAAACCGAGACCATAACGGAAGTGGTGGAAATTCCTAACTCTAAGAGCACACCACTTGTCCCACCTCCAGTTTTTGTCCCGTGTGACGGTTGTGGTGAGCCTCTTTTCGGTTTTCCATGTCGTTGGTGTACATGTGTACAATGTGGTAATGATATTCAAAACGGGAGTTGTTTGTTTTGTGGATCGAGTAATTCATTTGCTTATGATCCTAATCAAAACTCATTCAACGACTCCTCAAATTTTTCCAACTACCCATCACATTCATACGAGCAAGAATCATATTATCCAAATATCAATGATGCTTCGTATCAAAATACACCAAGCCAGACTCAACAGTTTTACTGTTGTGAGTACTGTGGAGGTCCACACTTTAGCTCTGATTGTCAAACAAGGAATCCATTTCCTTGTAACAATTACGACTATTCGTTTCAAGACCCACCTCCACAGTACCAAATGAACCAAGCAACTCCTCATATCCAGCAAGACCCTTATATAGAGGTTCTTGAAAAACTTAAAAACATTAGAGAGGAGTTAGCTAATATGTCGTCTCACAATGCACTAAGTTTTTCTTGTGTATATTGTGGGGGTTCTCATAATGATGATCAATGTCAACCTTCCGGTTTTGACACATCCACACCCCCACAATTTCCACTCATTCAAAATTCTCGTGATAAATCTATCACAGAATTACGTGCTGAAGGACGTGCTGTTAGAGACAAAAGAAGCATGGAAGATTTAATTGCTGAGCAAAGAGTAGCCAAAATACGTGCAAATATTCGCTATGCTGCTTTTTCTGAGTACGATGATGACAGTGATGATGATGATAACATTGTTATCATCCAAAAAGATTCATCATGTTCATCAGTTGAGACTCCTTCCATGCATATACAGGGAGAAAAGAATATAAATGAATCACCAGCAGTAGAAATAATGGAACTTGTAGACTCCATTACTGCTAGTCCTTCTCATCTCCCTGAGTATGATGTTATCACACCCGAGGTTCCCACTCACTCTCTGAACATGGGGGACGAGCATCTTGACACTGTTCCTGCAAAGGAATCGGACGAATTCATAAAGTCTAGTGTTGAGAACCTTGTCCCAATCCCAAGTGAGTCACAGGGAATTCTTGATCCTATGTGTGATATCCATACCCACCCTAATAATCCAAATGATCAAATTGAGAATGTCTCTAATTCCAGTAATGATTGTATATCTTATGGAGACATTGAGTATGTTGAGGCATCACTGCCTCATTCTGATGTTGATTCTCTTCATGAGGATTTTACAAAGGAACTCACTCACATCATTCCACTTCTATCTGGAAGTAATGATAATATTCTTGATTTTGAAGCCGATATGGGAGAAACTAAAAATCTTTTAAACTCTAATCCCAACATCGAGTTTAGTACTTCACATACTGATGAAAATTCTTTATCTTCTGGAGACATCAGTTATGTGGACGAATTACCTTCTGAGCTTGTCAACTCAGAAGAAGAGAATGAGGAAGAAATAATCCAAGACGAATCTCTTCGTCTTACATTATTAAATGCTACTCTTCTCATTTCTAGAATCGAGGTTTTTAATGAAAAGCCTATTTCATCTCCTATCCCCGTCAAGGATAGTGAGGTTTTGATCAATGATTCTATTCCTGAATTGCAAACGTTCCATTTTGATCAAACAGAAGAGAAGATAAGTGGTATCACCACTTCTCATTCTTATAATTCTCTTTCCGTTTATGAATCATTTACTTTTGAGGAGTTCCCCAATGAACTCACTCAAATCAATCCCGAATACGAATCATTCACCTTTGAGGAGTTCTCCTGTGAACTCACTCATATCATATCTCTACCAGAGTATGATAGTTTCTATTTTGATCTAGACATACTCATAATATGTCTTGATCAAACGAGCTTAATAGAGGAGATTCATGAAACAAGGAATTCTCCTATTGAGGAAGAAGAGTTAATCATGATTTTCATCATGACTTTCTTTCTTTTCTTTATATATTCTGTTCCTTATCCTGTTCTTCACTCTTTCGGGAGTGAGGATATAATCTTTGACCCCGGCATTCTCATTTATAAATTATGAGCCGGGTGTCATTATGTCTCATCGGTGTGGAACTTTCACGTGTTTCAAATGTTTATCCAAACATCTTGAATGAAAGTCCGATTGAGATTGTCTCTTCCACTTACTTCCCCATGGACAAATAAATTCGGGGTCGAGTCAAGTTAACGACTCGGTAATCCAAAACGATAGCATGTACATAAGTTTTCACCCATGTTTCACCCTAGTGTGGGGGAGATGCCCCACATGTTGTATATAGTAAAAAAAAAAAAAAAAAAAAAAAAAAAAAAAAAAAAAAAAAAAAAAAGTACATATAGTGATAGCTTCTATTTAAGAAGTTTTATCTAAAAAAATAATTGTATGTATATACATCTTAAATAAAGGCTATGGAATATTTTCTTCTTACATTCTAAGTTCGGTTTAACACCCGGTACTTTGAATATTGAGGACAATATTCAGTTCTAAGTGTGGGGGGAGATTCGTCTAACGAATTTAAACACATGTTCCATCAAGAACCCCCATTTTAGCCAAAATTTTAAAATTTTTTCTCACTTAGAACGCAATAAATGGTATCAATCCTCCATGTCTAACCCACAACAGGATTGGCTAATCCAGGAGCAAACGGCTCTTGGTAAAGACATCTCAAATCCGTTTATGGCTGGCAATTTGCCAAAAATTGTATGGTTCCTCAGCTCCCCGAAAACAAATGAGTTGGCTAGCCCGCAAGATTATGGCTTGTGGTAAAGGCCGTGGAAAAACCATAATTGGTAATCAGCTCACCAAGATGTTGACTATTCCATCAAGAGTTGGCTAGTCCAGAAGCAAACGGCTTTTGGTAAAGACTAATCAAATCCGTTGACAGCTGGTGATTTGCTAAAAATCACACGGTTATCAAGTGTGCCACAGTTCTTACACCTGGCTACTCCAGAAGTGATGGCTTTTGGTAAAGAGTTAAAATCCATTAATTTTTTCTCAAATAGATTGCTAGGGACTAGCAATAGTTTAGTGTGGGGGATTGATGAGTGTCTAAATACTCATCATTTTATACTAATTTGAGCTGCCAAAACATACAAAAACACTCAAATATGTATCAAAATACTTTAAATATCTTAAAGATGTGTTTTATATGTTTTAAATGCAAAATATGCAAAAACAGATGAAAAACGTACAAAGTTTGCATAATTGGCAGTTTCAGTCCCTCAAGTTTCATAAATTGTCAAAACTAGTCCCTGGTTATTCTAAAAACATGAAAAAGTCACCAAAGGTCCTTTTTAATCATAAAGTTACATATTTAGTCCTTTGGTGCAAAGTTTCATAAAATTACAAGTTTAGTCCCTCAACTTTGGAAATTGACAGAAATGGTCCCTGGGATATAAAAACTTTGAGAAAAGCAATTTTGGTCCTTATACTAATAATCTTTTGCAGGAATGGTCCTTGGGTGATAAATTTGGTGAATTTACATGATTGGTCCCTGAAGTTTCACAGTTTGGCAAAACAGGTCCCTCAAAGTTTCAAACTTGACAGTTTCAGTCCCTGGGTGTTAAAAATGAGAAATTATCATTTAAGGTCCCTATACTATTCAAGTTTTACAAAACTGGACCTTTTGATAATATTTTGGAAAATTACATGTTTAGTCCCTCATAAATCCAAAAATTACATAAATAGTCCTTTTAATATTTAAAAATGGAAAAATGTGTAATTATAGTCCTTGGGATATTCATTATTGGCAAAAATGATCCTCATAAAATAAAATTGGAATAAGCCAATTCAGCCCCCAAACTTTGTCAAAACTACAAAAATAGTCCTTGTGATTTAGTATCTAAAAAAAAACCAAACGGACCCTTTTTGTTATTTTACCAAAACAAAAAAAACTAAACCCAACACCAAAGCCCACCCTTATTCCAAGCCCAATCCCAGCCCAGTCCAATCCCCCGGTCAAACCCGGTCAACACCCCTAAAACTAAACCACCCCAGTCACCCCGTATTTCCCTCCCAAAACCAAAACCACCATACCACCACCACTGCTCCACCATACCACCCTCCACCTTTCATCCCAACTTGTTCCCCATTCACACCATGCCTCTCCTCCACGTCCACAACCTTCCAAAACCCTTAATTCCCTCCCCACGTTTCCACTGACACCCAGTTGAGACTTTGGCGCCAAGAAAGAATTTAAACGGCCTGGATTGATTAGGCCTTATCAAGGGCTCACAATTGGTGGGAATTGTCTTGGTGGGTCCCACAAGCTCAGAAATCAGCTACAAAAGCAGAAAGGAGGCAAGGAGAAAGATTATTAGATTAGGATTAGTTAAAATTAGGTCGTAGGTAGTGTAAGTTTCTATTTCAGTTGTAATTTAAATTGAAAGCACTTGTATTCAGTTAATTTCATGTACCTTAATTCTTAATTAAAGATAATTTCAAGTTTCCTTTGCTGTTTCAGTTTATGCAAGTTTTTATTGAATTTCAAAAATCTCAAGTTATTGTATGTTTGTAGTTGTTGTTGTTACATGATCTCATAAGCTTAATTAAGCTCTGACAAAGCTTACAAAGGCTTTTAGATAGCTCAGAATTCAGTTTAGTAATTAGATTCAAAAATTCATAGAAAATCAAATAAATAAAGGAAAAATAAAAAATTAGTGTGAAGAAAGGATTGAAGCTGAAGCAAGTGATAATCTGGATTGCTTTTGGGTATAATAGTGCTTAGTGGTAAGCTATAGGTTGTTCTTGGTCATTGGTTTCAATTCCTCAGTCCATTTCCCATTGTAAGCAAGTTTCTAATTTTTTTTATTCAATAATTATAGACTTAATTTGTTGTTTAAATTAGTTAATTTAGGTTTATATAAAGTTAATGTAAGTGAGTTATTAAGTTTCATGGTTTAAAATAGTTATTTGCTTTGAAAATTTAAAACAGCCAAAGGTTTAGGGGTGTTTGGTTCAACCTTATTCACTGTGCCAAGGGGTGTTTCTAATAGTTGTGTTTGTTTACATAGTTTATTTAGGTCCCTAATAACCTAATTCCACTCAGTAGTTAAGTAGTTAAACACAGAAAGTCAAAATCACACTTGATCACCCCTCACAGTTAACTGTGAGGGATTTGTGATCCACAAACCCACCCATTACCTTATTAGTTGTAGCTTTAGCTTGTTTTAGGTCTACAATAGCTTAATATTACTTATACAATCTGTAGTGATCCATAGAATCTCACAATAGTCAAACTAACAATTTTCATCAAAAGTCAAATTGCTCTCATCTCAGTTTTTTCCAAAACTCCAACAATTGTTTTGATTTTTGTAGAGGGTTTTAGAACTTGAAATTTGTTTTAGTAACAGACTACCATCTCATCTTTAAGTTTTCACAACCCTTATATTTTTAGTAATTTTATTCTGGGCCCCACTCACTCCCAAACTCACCTGCAGGGAGACAAGCTCCCCTGCACACCAGATAACTCACCCATCACCACCACTTTGGTGGTGATTTGTGATCAACTTAGTGGGCCCTAGACCATATACTTAGCATCTTTGAACCCCCATCCTAGTATACTTTTAGGTTTGACCTTTTGTTTGACCCAAATCACTGTGGACCCCACTTAGTTAAGCTCCTCAAGTCTGTCCCTATTCTGAGTTCACATTGAGTTTTGGATTAGCTTATTTGTACTTATCAGCTTACCTACTGAGCTTATTTGTCCATTTTAAGCTTTGACAAGTCCAAGTAGCTTATTAGAATCAGAAAACACCAAGGTGGGTCCCACATAAGCTCATTTGAGCTTATTTGCTCATTAAGTCAACTAAAGTCAACTGTCTAGGATTATAGCTTATTACTAGCTTATTATTAAGTTCTAAAATATTTGTTTTCATTAAAGTTAGTTGTTTTTATGTATAACATAGTTTTGTAAAAGAAAAATCCAAGAAAAACAATATAAAAATAAGTGATAGTTTCTATTTAATACAATTTAATTTTAATTTTCATTTTTATATTTTTATTAAGTAATCTGTGTTTTTATATTTTTATTAATTTCCTTATAGGTTAAAGTAATTTAAATAATTTTATTAGATTTTTATATTGTCATTTGGTATTTATTAGATTTAAATATAGTTTTATTAATAATTAATCAATAAATTAGTTTTAAATAGCATAATTACTTTTTATATAGAAACACCTATATTTTATATTTTTCCTAGCTTCTATAAGTCATAAGATAATTTAAGAAAATTTATTGTGATTTATACTGTTCATTTAATAGTTTTTATAATTTAATTAGTGTAATTGGTAATTAATTAATAAATAGAATAATAATTAGTAAACTAGTTTATAAATATATAAAATAAAGTTTTTATAATTTTTTAGGATTCCCATGATGGTTAATTAGATATATTAAATTTTTCATAATTTTCTAAGTTAGTTTAGTATTATTTGTAATTTAAAATAGTTTAATTAGTTTAATTATTATAAATAGTTTTTTAATTAATAAGAAATTCACAAAAAGACAAAAAGATTTATTTTTATTTTTTATACTTTCTTCAAGTTCTATTTTAAGTTTAGAAAATATTTTTATAAATTTTTAGTTTAATTTGTAGTGTTAATCATTTTTAGTTTTTATTTAAGTTAGTTTTAATTAAAAAGTTAAATAGTTTTTAATTAAATAATTAATAATAAATAATATAATAATCTTAAAAATAGTTTTATTTTTAGTTTAATTTTATTTTAAGTTTAAGTTTATAGAATTTTCAATTTTAACCCTTGTAGTTTATTTTTCCTTAAAACTCACCTTTTTCTCAGTACGCAATCGCGTCTGATTTTAAATTGGTATACGTTTTAACGTTTTAGATATCTAGGTTTTACGTAATCGTTTTAATAGTTATTTTAAGTTATAAAACCCTAGTTTAAACACACACACACTTTTATACCCTTACCTGTTCACATTCACTAATCACAGACTCGTTTATAATATCACATCGCACACCTCGTTGGGACTTACGACCCGGGAAAACACTGTATTCCTCGGAAGCATTTGTTTTAGACATTTGACTTGGTTGACCATCACCTGGTAAACTTAGTTGACTGTTTGAGGCGAATCAAAATTTGGCGCCGCTGCCGGGGTAAACATATAGTGATAGCTTCTATTTAAGAAGTTTTATCTAAAAAAATAATTGTATGTATATACATCTTAAATAAAGGCTATGGAATATTTTCTTCTTACATTCTAAGTTCGGTTTAACACCCGGTACTTTGAATATTGAGGACAATATTCAGTTCTAAGTGTGGGGGGAGATTCGTCTAACGAATTTAAACACATGTTCCATCAAGAACCCCCATTTTAGCCAAAATTTTAAAATTTTTTCTCACTTAGAACGCAATAAATGGTATCAATCCTCCATGTCTAACCCACAACAGGATTGGCTAATCCAGGAGCAAACGGTTCTTGGTAAAGATAACTCAAACCCGTTTATGGCTTGCAATTTGCCAAAAATTGTATGGTTCCTCAACTCCCCATTATCCTCAAAAGCTAATGAGTTGGCTAGCCCGCAAGGTTATGGCTTGTGGTAAAGGCCGTAGAAAATCCATAATTGGTAATCAGCTCACCAAGATGTTGACTATTCCATCAAGAGTTGGCTAGTCCAGAAGCAAACGGCTTTTGGTAAAGACTAATCAAATCCGTTAACAGCTGGTGATTTGCTCAAAATCACACGGTTATCAGGTGTACCACAGTTCTTACACCTGGCTACTCCAGAAGTGATGGCTTTTGGTAAAGAGATAAAATCCATTAAGTTTTTCTCAACAGATTGCTAGGGACTAGCAATAGTTTAGTGTGGGGGATTGATGAGTGTCTAAATACTCATCATTTTATACTAATCTGAGCTGCCAAAACATACAAAAACACTCAAATATGTATCAAAATACTTTAAATATCTTAAAGATGTGTTTTATATGTTTTAAATGCAAAATATGCAAAAACAGATGAAAAACGTACAAAGTTTGCATAATTGGCAGTTTCAGTCCCTCAAGTTTCATAAATTGTCAAAACTAGTCCCTGGTTATTCTAAAAACATGAAAAAGTCACCAAAGGTCCTTTTTAATCATAAAGTTACATATTTAGTCCTTTGGTGCAAAGTTTCATAAAATTACAAGTTTAGTCCCTCAACTTTGGAAATTGACAGAAATGGTCCCTGGGATATAAAAACTTTGAGAAAAGCAATTTTGGTCCTTATACTAATAATCTTTTGCAGGAATGGTCCTTGGGTGATAAATTTGGTGAATTTACATGATTGGTCCCTGAAGTTTCACAGTTTGGCAAAACAGGTCCCTCAAAGTTTCAAACTTGACAGTTTCAGTCCCTGGGTGTTAAAAATGAGAAATTATCATTTAAGGTCCCTATACTATTCAAGTTTTACAAAACTGGACCTTTTGATAATATTTTGGAAAATTACATGTTTAGTCCCTCATAAATCCGAAAATTACATAAATAGTCCTTTTAATATTTAAAAATGGAAAAATGTGTAATTATAGTCCTTGGGATATTCATTATTGGCAAAAATGATCCTCATAAAATAAAATTGGAATAAGCCAATTCAGCCCCCAAACTTTGTCAAAACTACAAAAATAGTCCTTGTGATTTAGTATCTAAAAAAAAACCAAACGGACCCTTTTTGTTATTTTACCAAAACAAAAAAAACTAAACCCAACACCAAAGCCCACCCTTATTCCAAGCCCAATCCCAGCCCAGTCCAATCCCCCGGTCAAACCCGGTCAACACCCCTAAAACTAAACCACCCCAGTCACCCCGTATTTCCCTCCCAAAACCAAAACCACCATACCACCACCACTGCTCCACCATACCACCCTCCACCTTTCATCCCAACTTGTTCCCCATTCACACCATGCCTCTCCTCCACGTCCACAACCTTCCAAAACCCTTAATTCCCTCCCCACGTTTCCACTGACACCCAGTTGAGACTTTGGCGCCAAGAAAGAATTTAAACGGCCTGGATTGATTAGGCCTTATCAAGGGCTCACAATTGGTGGGAATTGTCTTGGTGGGTCCCACAAGCTCAGAAATCAGCTACAAAAGCAGAAAGGAGGCAAGGAGAAAGATTATTAGATTAGGATTAGTTAAAATTAGGTCGTAGGTAGTGTAAGTTTCTATTTCAGTTGTAATTTAAATTGAAAGCACTTGTATTCAGTTAATTTCATGTACCTTAATTCTTAATTAAAGATAATTTCAAGTTTCCTTTGCTGTTTCAGTTTATGCAAGTTTTTATTGAATTTCAAAAATCTCAAGTTATTGTATGTTTGTAGTTGTTGTTGTTACATGATCTCATAAGCTTAATTAAGCTCTGACAAAGCTTACAAAGGCTTTTAGATAGCTCAGAATTCAGTTTATTAATTAGATTCAAAAATTCATAGAAAATCAAATAAATAAAGGAAAAATAAAAAATTAGTGTGAAGAAAGGATTGAAGCTGAAGCAAGTGATAATCTGGATTGCTTTTGGGTATAATAGTGCTTAGTGGTAAGCTATAGGTTGTTCTTGGTCATTGGTTTCAATTCCTCAGTCCATTTCCCATTGTAAGCAAGTTTCTAATTTTTTTTATTCAATAATTATAGACTTAATTTGTTGTTTAAATTAGTTAATTTAGGTTTATATAAAGTTAATGTAAGTGAGTTATTAAGTTTCATGGTTTAAAATAGTTATTTGCTTTGAAAATTTAAAACAGCCAAAGGTTTAGGGGTGTTTGGTTCAACCTTATTCACTGTGCCAAGGGGTGTTTCTAATAGTTGTGTTTGTTTACATAGTTTATTTAGGTCCCTAATAACCTAATTCCACTCAGTAGTTAAGTAGTTAAACACAGAAAGTCAAAATCACACTTGATCACCCCTCACAGTTAACTGTGAGGGATTTGTGATCCACAAACCCACCCATTACCTTATTAGTTGTAGCTTTAGCTTGTTTTAGGTCTACAATAGCTTAATATTACTTATACAATCTGTAGTGATCCATAGAATCTCACAATAGTCAAACTAACAATTTTCATCAAAAGTCAAATTGCTCTCATCTCAGTTTTTTCCAAAACTCCAACAATTGTTTTGATTTTTGTAGAAGGTTTTAGAACTTGAAATTTGTTTTAGTAACAGACTACCATCTCATCTTTAAGTTTTCACAACCCTTATATTTTTAGTAATTTTATTCTGGGCCCCACTCACTCCCAAACTCACCTGCAGGGAGACAAGCTCCCCTGCACACCAGATAACTCACCCATCACCACCACTTTGGTGGTGATTTGTGATCAACTTAGTGGGCCCCAGACCATATACTTAGCATCTTTGAACCCCCCTCCTAGTATACTTTTAGGTTTGACCTTTTGTTTGACCCAAATCACTGTGGACCCCACTTAGTTAAGCTCCTCAAGTTTGTCCCTATTCTGAGTTCACATTGAGTTTTGGATTAGCTTATTTGTACTTATCAGCTTACCTACTGAGCTTATTTGTCCATTTTAAGCTTTGACAAGTCCAAGTAGCTTATTAGAATCAGAAAACACCAAGGTGGGTCCCACATAAGCTCATTTGAGCTTATTTGCTCATTAAGTCAACTAAAGTCAACTGTCTAGGATTATAGCTTATTACTAGCTTATTATTAAGTTCTAAAATATTTGTTTTCATTAAAGTTAGTTGTTTTTATGTATAACATAGTTTTGTAAAAGAAAAATCCAAGAAAAACAATATAAAAATAAGTGATAGTTTCTATTTAATACAATTTAATTTTAATTTTCATTTTTATATTTTTATTAAGTAATCTGTGTTTTTATATTTTTATTAATTTCCTTATAGGTTAAAGTAATTTAAATAATTTTATTAGATTTTTATATTGTCATTTGGTATTTATTAGATTTAAATATAGTTTTATTAATAATTAATCAATAAATTAGTTTTAAATAGCATAATTACTTTTTATATAGCAACACCTATATTTTATATTTTTCCTAGCTTCTATAAGTCATAAGATAATTTTAGAAAATTTCTTGTGATTTATACTGTTCATTTAATAGTTTTTATAATTTAATTAGTGTAATTGGTAATTAATTAATAAATAGAATAATAATTAGTAAACTAGTTTATAAATATATAAAATAAAGTTTTTATAATTTTTTAGGATTCCCATGATGGTTAATTAGATATATTAAATTTTTCATAATTTTCTAAGTTAGTTTAGTATTATTTGTAATTTAAAATAGTTTAATTAGTTTAATTATTATAAATAGTTTTTTAATTAATAAGAAATTCACAAAAAGACAAAAAGATTTATTTTTATTTTTTATACTTTCTTCAAGTTCTATTTTAAGTTTAGAAAATATTTTTATAAATTTTTAGTTTAATTTGTAGTGTTAATCATTTTTAGTTTTTATTTAAGTTAGTTTTAATTAAAAAGTTAAATAGTTTTTAATTAAATAATTAATAATAAATAATATAATAATCTTAAAAATAGTTTTATTTTTAGTTTAATTTTATTTTAAGTTTAAGTTTATAGAATTTTCAATTTTAACCCTTGTAGTTTATTTTTCCTTAAAACTCACCTTTTTCTCAGTACGCAATCGCGTCTGATTTTAAATTGGTATACGTTTTAACGTTTTAGATATCTAGGTTTTACGTAATCGTTTTAATAGTTATTTTAAGTTATAAAACCCTAGTTTAAACACACACACACACTTTTATACCCTTACCTGTTCACATTCACTAATCACAGACTCGTTTATAATATCACATCGCACACCTTGTTGGGACTTACGACCCGGGAAAACACTGTATTCCTCGGAAGCATTTGTTTTAGACATTTGACTTGGTTGACCATCACCTGGTAAACTTAGTTGACTGTTTGAGGCGAATCAATCACCATCTAATTATCTCAACCAACATGTTATAAAAGTTATCACAATCATGTGTGTCATTAAGTAGAAAACTAGTTTAAACAAGTGTAGTTTTTAATTTATTGAATTTGCTTATTATCTTATTTGCGTACATTAGAGATTTACTTTTAGACTTATATTTCGATTCACTCACAAATCCCTGCGAACGATCCCAACTTACCATCATATCTTGCTATAACGGACGAGTACACTTGCTCGTATGTGTTGTTTCTAGATTTGGTAACTCATCCTTATAAATTTAAGACTTGCACTAACAAATAGCACATCAAGTTTTTGGCGCCGTTGCCAGGGATTTTGATCGTGTTTCTTTAAGTTTTAAAAGTCCGTTTCTTTTCGTGTTCGTTTTCTAAAAAAAAATAAATAAATAAAAATAAATAAAAAAAATCCGTAGCATCCATCCGATCGGATTCACTTCTAGCCGATCGGTTTCCCACATTTTTTATTTTACCGTAGCGTCCATCTGATCGGTTTGATACCCAACCGATTCGGATAGATTTTTCTGTTTTTATTTTTTTTTATTTTCTTATTCTTTTGTTTAGGTAATTGACTCGATTCTCTTGATAGTTGTATGAACACTCGTTCTACTACTAAAAAGCTTAGTACACCTTTATCCGATCCTGAAAGTTTGTTTCATAAGAAGAGATCTTCATCTATTCTTAATTGGTTTGATAATCTTTCCAAAGAACACCCAATTTCCAATCTTTTTTAACCAATACCCATGGCTGACGATTTACCCATGTGGGCCACCAATAGAACCATAGCACCCACTCCTGGAGCTGCTATTGTTGTCGCCGACCTTGGTGAAAACTTTACCATTAAAGGTCACCATCTTTCTATGATCAAAGACCGTCAATTCGATGGCCGTTCGCGGGCCGATCCACACAAACACATTGCCGAATTCATTGAAATTTGTGGCATGTTTCGTTATGGAGATACTAATGTCGATGCTATCAAGCTCAAACTTTTTCCATCATCACTCGCCGGAGATGCTAAAGTATGGTATAACAAATTAACCCCAGGAACTATTAATACTTGGGAGGAGATGAGGCAAGCTTTTGTAAGCCAATTCTTTCCACCTGCCATGTATGATAGATTAATGGGAGAAATCCGTGCTTTTTCACAAAATCCTATTGAATCTCTTGTTGAAGCTTGGCTTCGCATGAAAGATTTGCTTCGAAGTTGTCACGGTCATAATTTAGGACGAGGAACAATAATCCAAATCTTTTATCATGGTCTTGATGAAGCATCTCAAGCAATCCTTGATGCCGGAGGAATTTTCCTTTACAAAACACCTAACGAGGCATATCAACTTCTTGAAGATCGAGTACTTCTTAAACTCAATTGGTCAAAATATTCCAAAACCAAACCTATACGGAAAACCGTTGATTTTGCCGAAAGTTCAGATAATTCAAAACTCATGGACCAAATAGAAGCCTTGTCTTCTAAAATGGACTCGCAATACAAAGATATAAAAGGAGAAATGAAAGAAATGCAAGATGGCTGTAATAATTGTGGAGGAAATCACACATCATCCGAGTGTGATGACCAACCTATGAATAGACCCAACGAAGGGGAAGCCAATTATGTCCAAGTAGGATATCGTGGAGGAGGTTTTCGTGGTAATTATTACGGAAGAAATCTGGAAATTGGCAAGATCACCAACAAAGGGATAATAACCGTGATTTTCAACCTCGAACAGACATTCCAAACCCAACAAATTCAGATAAAAAGGAAGAATCTGATTTCGAAAAAATGATGCGAGAATTCGTAAATGCTCAAAGAACCACAAATGAGTTTGTAAAAACCCAATTTTTCAATCTCAAAACCAAAGTTGAGCAAGGTCAGAAAAATCATCAAGCTTCTATCCAGGATCTTGAACAAAAATTTGGTAGACTTTCTGATCAATTTTCTTCTCGAATTCCTGGTACATTACCAAGTAATACCCAATCCAATCCAAAACCATCTGGATCAAACGATAAGAATTATCGTCCACCAAAAAACAGAAATGAGCATATCAATGCTGTATTCACTCGAAGTGATATCTCATATGATCCACCACCCATTCCTACCGATAACACTCTTATTCAAGATGAGGAGGAAGAAGCTGAAGAAGAAGCAGTTGAAGAAGAACCAACCCAAAAACCAACCGTTCCACCGATAAAGCCTTATACACCAAAGATACCATATCCACAAGCCCTAAGAAAAGAGAAAAGAGATGAGCGAAATAAGAAGTTTTTAGAGATGATCAAAGAAGTTAGAATTAACGTACCCCTCGTTGATGTTCTAGCTGGAATGCCCAATTATGGGAAATTTTTGAAAGAACTTCTTAATAATCGAAACAAGTTAGAACAAATTTCCGTTACCGTTCTTAATGAAAAATGCTCTGCTATAATTCAAAACAAAATTCCACCAAAACTTGGAGATCCCAGAAGTTTTCTTATACCATGTACATTAGGAAACAACATCACATGTGATGCTTTAGCTGATTTAGGTGCAAGTATCAATTTGATGCCCTATTCGTTGTATTCTAAACTTTCCATCAATACATTGAAACCTACTAGGATGAGTATAAGATTAGCCAACAATACATACCAATATCATGTTGGGGTTGCTGAAAATATGCTTGTTCAAGTTAGTAAATTTGTTTTTCCTGTGGATTTTGTCATCTTAGAAATGGAAGAAGATAGTCGAGTACCCTTAATCTTAGGAAGACCTTTCTTAAACACTGCTGATGCAATGATTAAAGTTAAAGGTAAAGAACTCAATCTTGGAGTAGGAGAAGATCGAATCACATTCTTAATCGATAAAGCAATGAAATATCCAAATTCCAGTTATGACACATGTTATAACATTGATGTAATTGATGAAGTCACTGAAGAAGAATTGGATGCATTACTTGACGATTCGAAACCATTCATGACTCCTTCAGAAATGATTAGTGAAACAGATTCTTATAAAGAATTTGAGGAATTCATGGAAATAAAATTAGAAGAAGAGGAAGAAGTGAAATTTGAATATATAACTGAGAAAGATCAATTGAAAATCAAATCATCTCTAGAAGAACCACCCACTAATTTGGAACTCAAAACCCTTCCCAATAATCTCGAATATGCTTACTTAGAAGAAAATTCACTTCTTCCAGTAGTCATATCGTCGTTTCTCGAAACAAATCAAAAAGAAAAACTCGTTTCTGTTCTTAGGAAGCATAAACGCGCTTTTGCGTGGAAAACTTCTGATATTCCAGGAATTAGTCCAGATTTTTGCAAACACAAAATCAATTGTGAAGAAGGTACTAAACCCGTTGTAGAAAGACAACGTTGACTCAACCCAAATATGAAAGAAGTTGTCAAGAAGGAAATCATCAAACTTCTTGATGCATGAATCATTTATCTTATCGAGGATAGCCCATGGGTGAGTCCTGTTCATTGTGTTCCAAAGAAAGGAGGAATAACTGTAGTGACAAACGAAAGGAATGAATTAGTTCCTACTAGAACAGTCACTGGATGGCGAGTATGTATTGATTACAGAAAACTTAACAAAGCCACCAGGAAAGATCATTTTCCTTTACCCTTCATGGATCAGATGCTCGAAAGATTAGCAGGAAACAAATACTTTTGCTTCTTTGATGGTTTTTCGGGATATTTCCAAATTCCTATCGATCCAGCCGATCAAGAGAAAACCACATTTACATGTCCTTTTGGTCTATGTAATGCACCTGCGACTTTTCAAAGGTGTATGATCGCAATATTTCAAGACATGCTTGAAACATCTATGGAAGTTTTCATGGATGATTTTTCAGTTTTTGGTGATTCTTTTGAAACTTGTCTTTCCAATTTAGATAAAATGCTTGAGAGATGTGAAGCTGCACATCTAGTTCTTAATTGGGAAAAATGTCATTTCATGGTAACTGAAGGAATTGTGTTAGGACACAAAATATCGAGTTCAGGGATGGAAGTAGACAAAGCTAAAATAGATGTTATCACCAAATTACCACCACCAACTAACGTTAAAGCCGTTAGAAGTTTTTTAGGACATGCTGGTTTTTACCACCGATTTATCAAAGATTTTTCAAAAATATCACGTCCTAGGACTAAACTTTTAGAAAAGGATTCTGTATTTGATTTCAATGCTGACTGCATTAAAGCTTTCGAAACATTGAAAAGTCAATTGACTAGTGCCCCAATTATGGTTGCACCTAATTGGTCACTACCATTTGAAATCATGTGTGATGCAAGCGATTTCGCTGTTGGAGCTATTTTAGGACAACGTGAAGGAAAACATTTTCGTCCTATATACTTTGCTAGTAAAACACTCAACAATGCTCAACAAAACTATACGGTTACGGAGAAGGAATTATTAGCCGTAGTTTTTGCATTCGACAAATTCAGATCTTATCTCGTGCTTTCAAAAACGATAGTTTTTACCGATCATTCCGAACTCAAATATCTGTTTAACAAACAAGATGCAAAACCGCGTCTTATCAGATGCATTTTATCACTGCAAGAATTCGATATCGAAATAAAAGACAAGAAAGGAGCAGAAAATCTTGCAGCAGATCATTTGTCACGTCTAGAGAATCTAAATTTGGAAGAATTAAAAGAAGATGAAATTAATGATTATTTTCTAGAAGAAACTCTCATGACGATAGATAGAGATGATGATGAGGAAATACCATGGTTTGCAAATTACGCAAATTATCTTGCAGGAGATATTCTAAAAAAGGAATGAGTCATTACCAACGCAGTAAGTTCTTTTCAGAACTAAAACACTATTATTGGGAGAAACCTTACCTTTTTAAGATGTGTAAGGATGGAATGATACGAAGATGTGTTTCGGGTGCTGAAACAAGAAAAATTCTTGATGAATGTCATCATGGCCCAACTGGGGGACATTATGGTCCTTCCACTACAGCTAGAAAAGTTTTTGATGCTGGATTCTATTGGCCAACAATTTTCAAAGAAGCGTATACTTTTGTTCAAAACTGTAATGCGTGCAAAAAATCCGGTAACCTTTCTCGAAGATACGAAATGCCTCAAAAGAGCATTCAAGTCTGTGAAATATGCGATATTTGGGGAATTGATTTTATGGGACCCTTCCCTAAATCACACAAATACGAATATATTCTCGTTGCAATCGATTATGTTTCCAAATGGGTTGAAGCTGAAGCTCTTCCTACTAACGATGCACGAGTTGTTGTCAACTTTCTCAAAAAGCTTTTTGCTCGCTATGGATTTCCTAAAGCTTTAATAAGTGATAGAGGATCCCATTTCTTTAATAAACAAATGGAGAATGTAATGAAACGATATGGAGTTCATCATCGTTTTGCTACAGCTTATCATCCACAAAGTAGTGGTCAAGTCAAAAATACCAATAGAGCTATAAAAAGAATACTTGAAAAAACGGTTAAAGACAATCCTTCCGTTTGGTCAAGGAAATTAGAGGACGCTCTATGGGCATTTCGTATGGCATATAAGACACCAATTGGTACGACACCATACAGACTCTTGTATGGGAAAACATGTCATCTACCGTTCGAACTTGAACACCGTGCTTACTGGGCGTTAAGAAGCTGTAATCCTTATTTAAAAATAGCTGGAGAAAAGAGATTTTTGAAATTACATGAACTTGATGAGTTAAGACTTCAAGCTTATGAAAACTCCAAGCTATATAAAGCAAGAACCAAAGCATATCACGATAGAAAGCTGAGAATTCGAAAACAATTCAAAGCTGGAGATAAAGTTCTGATTTTCAATATGAAATACAAGTTTAAAGCTCCAAAACTCAAGCCAAAATGGTTTGGACCATATGTAGTGAAACATGGATTTTCTTCAGGTTATGTTAAACTTTATGACAAACATGGTGGAAGTTTCATTGTAAATGGGCACCGAATTAAACTCTATTATGATAAGGAGCAATTAAACGTGATTTCTAATGAAGAAATTTCATCCGAATTTGAATATGAAGCTATCACATTCATGGCTCCACACAAGGAAATGGTTCCTTGGGCACACAGTAATGGTTTTATCTATGATGCTCTTCCTAGAGCATGGGAAAATGTTAAATTGGAAAACATAGATGAAACAGGAGAGGGTGTGATAGGAAATGTGTTGTGTCACACCCCCAAAATTGGGTCCAGCGGAAGCATACATGTAGCTGGGGTGTAACTCAATCGGTATCACAACACAAGTACAAAAATGGTTTTCACTTGAATCATTTAGAATAAAATAGTTAAATCAAAAATGTTGAATTTACATTGTTAAAAGTAGTGCGGAAGTAGGCCCTTAAAATAATTTAAAACGGTCCCCATATGAAAAATTAGAGTCTTCTATGACCATGCCATGCCCTGCAAAAACCTCCAGTAGCGTGCCATTGGTTAAAACCTGAAAATACATGCTAAAGTGTCAACACGAGGTTGGTGAGTTCATAGAGTCTTGTGAAAAAGAATGTAATGCATATGAATGAAGATTTCCCAGCAAAGGCATCGTAAATCCACTCAGTTCCAAGTCCCGCCATAAGAGACTTGCAACCTGTGTGTTTACAACCCACTGCCAAAAGTAATAAGTTTGGTTTGTGTAAACAAAAGTAATAAGATTGATGCAAAAGCATCGTAATTCAGTAATAAAGTGGATGCAAAGGCATCGTAATTCAGTAATAAATCAGTAATAACTTTAATCGTATGTACAATAGCCCAAGTATAAAGTAAAGTAATAAGATTTCAGTCATAAAATTTACATTGGCTCTTAAGCTCATGACCCCAAAGCTAGACGTTACTTGGCCCCAAACGAGTGTTTACCAGACACTCTAAAGATATTAGACATGAAATGCATCCGTAATTCCTTTGGAGCAACCCAAACACGGATGGAGGAGTCACCCTCAATAGATCTATTCACTCACTCTCGCTCGTACTTTAATTAACGGTCCATGATTATAAAGGGGACTTGTCAAGACGTGGTAATAAGGCAACTTAAGCAATGTAAGGCATTTAATACTTTGGCATTGTACAAAAATAATTAAAGCAGCGTATTCTCCCCCAAAAGTAATTCAGAATGTATAAAAGTATAAAACAAGTATTTGAGCATGTATCTCTCCCGAAGAGTTTATAAAGTAATTAAACAAGTAAAAGTGGGGCTATGACTCACCTCGAAATGATGATACAATGATGGTAAAATGATCTGGACAATAAGGCGCAAACACTAGCCGCAACTTAAGATGAGTGGAAATGGTCTACTTTAGATCATGAAATGATGTAATGAATGCACATGCACATGATACCTATACCACTCTTAACTTGAAAATACTTGTTATTGTCAAAGTAATATGTTTTTCCATAACTTGGGAAAAATAAGTCTAACTAGACTTATAAAACTAGTCGTAATATATATATATATATATATATATATATATATATATATATATATATATATATATATATATATATATATATAAATGATAGTGTTGAATTCCTTGCTTTGAAAACCTTGAAATAACGTTTAATAGTCGTATAAATAACCTTGTAATCATAAGTACTTCGATGGTTAAGAATTTGGCACTTTGGTAGTATTTCTAGAAAATCTTGGATTTAGTACGTAGAAGTATTATTATTTCTATTAGTGACAAAATGGTCTCGCAAAACTAGTCGCGAAATAGTAAATATTAAGAGTTAGGAATGAAGCTCAGTAGTTATAAGAAGATTTTCACCGTATCTAAAAAGTCACAGAAGTGAAGTTTGTCTATACGGGTCTCGATCATAAAGGAAAATAGCCGTCAAGTGAGGTGATTGGGCTGTTTTGGCAAATTCTGGGCAGTTTTCGGGAAAGTTTGGAAGACCATAAGTTGTTCGTTATAAATGCTTTTGACAAACGGTTGGATGTTTTGGAAACTAGGCTAGGTGAACTAACTTTTTGTCAATGATGTAAAGTTTCCATAAATGGGTTTATCAATAAGATAAATGGCTCTCAACATGTTGTATTACAAAAGTAGTTTTTCTATACTTAGGATTATTTTGCTAAAAAGCTGATGGAAATAAATAGAGTTTCATCGATTTTGAAACGTGTATATCATGGTCGTTATAAGCTTGTTTTCTACGTTCTTTATATCCCCGGAATCGTGGGACAACATACTAATATATTTTTGAAAAGTCGGGATGACTAGATCAAGTTTTACACCTCAGATTGGCCCTTGAAAATCGTGGGACAGCAAGTACAATTTTTAGAAAATAGTTTTCGTCGTTAAACTTGCAAAAATCGTATCTCCTTCGTTATAAACTCGTTTTAATCCGTTCTTTCGCCCACGGCTTCGTGTTTAAAAGTATTCTCTAAATCTCTAGCCCAAAGTTACCTGGAAACCCCTGAGTTTTCTGGATTTGACGATTCGGGACAGTAGGTATATATATACGTTTAAAAATCAATTATAAGGTTCCAAACTAGTTTCTAATCCACCCAAATCACTTCCAATCACCACAAATCTAGTCTAATCCTACCATACACCTTCTCAAGGTGTCATGGGGTCCTAAACATCACCAATCAACTAGATCTAACAAGGGTTTTAATTTCTAGTGTTGCAAAGACATATATATATATATATATATATATATATATATATATATATATATATATATATATATATATATATATATATATATATAAAGAGTGGTATAAACTAACATATGCATGAAATCTTGTATGGAAATCATATAATCATGAAATAACTTGAAGAAATTATGAAAAAGAGTTTGACAACTTACTTTGAAAACCCTAACAAGGATTACTAACAAGGATTACTTAGTGAGCTTTGGAGATGAAAACTTATAAAACCTTGAGTTTTTATTTCAAAACCCTAACAAGGATTACTAAAGGAGCTTGTTTATGTCTTGATCTTGAAAAATTTATGGATCTTTGTTGTGTTTTTATGTTGGGTCGTGGTTAGGAAGAGAGAAAAAGAGAGAAAACCTCACTTTTTGATTTCTAAATATGAATAAGTGTTTGTAGTTTATGTTTGTAATAGAAATATCTTTAGTTTAGGGTAGTATGCTAAATAAATGGACAAGTTCAAGTAACATGGATAAGGGGGGGGGGGGGGCACATGGTGGTTTTGGGATGAGTATGTAAGAAGCTTGGTGTTATTTGGTTCACGGAGTCGGTTTTGGTTCCGTTAATCGCAAACCGTAAATTGTTAAGCCGCGAAACATAAATCCGGGTATCGTAAAAATATGAAACTTGAAAGAATGACTAAACTTGTCAAAATACTCTATAATAAAATATAAAATGAATGGTAGGTTCCATCGGGTTGCATAAACGCTGTTAAAACTGGAAACGCGGGTTAAAAACGCGAAATTCGCGTAAAACGCTGATCTGGAAAACGTAAAATTCCAAAACCTTTAGAATTGTCGTAAAATGAGAGAAAATCATATTTCTATCATTTATAATGTTTTATGGACATATCGGGATGCTGGAATGACGTTTAAACCCAAAAGTAAATCTCGGACACGGCTTCGTGATTTTTGCAGAAATGATCTGACGTGTGCCAAACTCTCGGATTATCGTTAAAATAGTTTAACTTACGAGAATATGAAATAAAAAAATTTTGGGAATGAATAGTGAAAGTGAATAGTAAAAATGAATAGTAACTTTTCGAGATGAATTATGAAATTTCGACGTTTGAAAAAGGACATGAAATTACGAGTTGCGACATTCTTCCCCTCTAAAAGGAACTTCGTCCCGAAGTTCAGTTTGTGTTGGTCTATGAAGTGGTATTGGTGAAAAGATGATAATATTCGAGAATTCCAGCGAACTTTCACGATAGGAATTCTACTTCGCTTCAACTATTCGACCTTACAGTCCATGATTTCTATTGGTTCTCCTACAAGGTTTAGGTTTGTCATTGGGTTGGATTCCTTCCAATGGAATCATGAGTGACTAATCTGAAAGTCATTTCTTGAGATTTGAAAATGTGAATCATGTTTGTGTAACCTTCTGTTTGCTAACAAGGCTCAAGTCTAACGGCCACTAGACCTACTCGGTCTGAAATATTAAATAGTCCAGTGTATATCGGGTTTAACTTTCTGAATTTTTCTGAATGGTAACATGCCTTTCCTAGGCAGAATCTTTCAACATAACCCTGCCACCAACTTGAAATTCTAAGGGTTTACAATTTATCGAACTTGTAACTGATTCTTGATTTGTAGGAAATTCCCGGTTATTTCATGAATGCTTACGGGACTAGTAGGTTGGGCTTTTCCAAATTTCACTCCGTCAATGGATGTTGGCACTTCGACCATATAGTGCTTCAAATGGTGTAGTCTCTAAGCTCGTGTGGTAAATAAGGTTGTAAAAGAATCTGATTTATGGCAAATGGTTAGTCCAACCATTTCTAGAGTCAATCACCCATGTTATGAGCATATCTTCCTATGTTTGAATCGTTCTCTAATTTCTGACCATTGGTCTGCAGATGATAGGTGGTGTAATTCCAAAAGAATCTTAATGAAATCGCTAGAAGTTTGAGGTGAATTAAAATCCTCTATTAGGAATAATTGAAATGAATATCATGAATCTTGTGGAAAAACTTACAAGGTTAAGTCCGTCAAAGGGTGTTGTCGAAAATAATAGATTAGGATAAGGTTGTGATTCCTCCGCAGGAATGTCATGAATCGAGTCTTTCTCCACCTACGATGCTTAGTCTCCATTACTAAGATTTTCCCCAAGTTCTATGTCGTCAATTTATAAAATCCTAAATGTATAAGTGATGTAATATAGTGATTGATTTTTCAAAGTTTGTTCTGTTCATAAACCTTCCCTGAATAAATGAATTTACAACTTTAAGCAAATGGCTTTCCAATTAACATTTTTCTTGATGTTTCAAAATTTAATAGTTATGCAAGATAGGACATTTTTCAACATAAGGTGGATAATATGGTTTACCAAAGATCGATGTTTAAAATTTCCTAACCATCAATAGTTTTGTAAAAGATTAACCAAAAGAAATTTGCTTATCAAAATAAGTGCCTCAGAAAAGTATTTCTTACAAGATATATGTTTTCTATAACTGTAGTTTGGAGAAAAATCTATTTAAAAGTGAAAATATTAAGAGGATAAAATAGCCAGGTATGTATGTCTGCACAAATGCATAGGTGTCTAACAGGTTTGAATAAAGTCTATTGGTGAGGACATGTTCAATCTATAGTCTCGGTTAAGAGGTTCGATTTATCTCTATGGTGTTTCTTAGTGAGCACTCGTATCAAAACGATTCTTGTAATTCAGTCAAGCCAATACTTTCTAGATGGTAGAATTTTTGGTGATCAGGCCAGTGATAGTGGTTCAAATTGTTTAGTGATATCCTGAGATTTCTGTTGAGTTTTGAATGGTCTTAATGTACCGAGGGATCCTCCTTATAAATGGTATGGAAAGTCTTTCCTAGGGAGGTCATTGATAATATCCACTTATCAATATTGGAAATAGTGAGGGATGAGTGACATAGGAATCTATAGAGTGTTAGCTAATTCCTTATATATATATATATATATATATATATATATATATATATATATATATATATATATATATATATATATATATATATATATATATATATATATATATATATATGGGGATGGGGAAATGATAGTGATGGTGAGGAGGGAAGAGACTGTGACAACTGTGACAAAATGAGATTGTGATAAAAGAAAATACTGTGATATAAGTGTATCGTGCATAAAGGTGAAGATTCGTGAAATGAACTGACCAGTTGACGTGCTTCTAAGCGGCGGTTCACGAAGTGATAAAAAGTATGAATGTTCTGACAACGAGGGTATACACACACATAAATGAAACAATTGGAAATTGAGTAGAGGATTCAATCCAGACAAAATTTTATTATAACCATTCTCAGTGTTGCAAAATTCATTTATGAGTCAGACATAGGTGGTCAGCCTATATCTCACTATCCCGGGTTGAATATAAATGACCAGTCTATATTCCACCGAGGTTCCATGAATTTTGAAATACTCAGCTCAGTTATACTAAGACTATGTCCTTCACAAATACCAAGACGTTCTGAAAGACAAATGCAAGTGACCAAACTCGAGGTCAAGTGATGAAACTATGCAAGGAAAAACATAACGCGGTGACATATATGATACGTGAACATGCTTATATGAAAGACAAATATAGTAATCAACTAGAATAAATGAATATAATATATCAGATAATGAGACATAAATCTCATCACCTATGTCAGCAACTAACCACAAGTGAGGCTTCAGCTTGGCAGGCAGGCACGTGACTGTCATAGGGTTAAGTTTTCGTAAAAGTAGCTATAGTCCAAGTTTTAAAAACACTTAGTTCGCTATAGCCAAAGCTCTGATACCAATCTGTCACACCCCCAAAATTGGGTCCAGCGGAAGCATACATGTAGCTGGGGTGTAATTCAATCGGTATCACAACACAAGTGCAAAAATGGTTTTCACTTGAATCATTTAGAATAAAATAGTTAAATCAAAAATGTTGAATTTACATTGTTAAAAGTAGTGCGGAAGTAGGCCCTTAAAATAATTTAAAACGGTCCCCATATGAAAAATCAGTGTCTTCTATGACCATGCCATGCCCTGCCAAAACCTCCAGTAGCGTGCCATTGGTTAAAACCTGAAAATATATGCTAAAGTGTCAACACGAGGTTGGTGAGTTCATAGAGTCTTGTGAAACAGAATGTAATGCATATGAATGAAGATTTTCCAGCAAAGGCATCGTAAATCCACTCAGTTCTAAGTCCCGCCATAAGAGACTTGCAACCCAGTGCCAAAAGTAATAAGTTTGGTTTGTGTAAACAAAAGTAATAAGATTGACGCAAAAGCATCGTAATTCAGTAATAAAGTTGATGCAAAGGCATCGTAATTTAGTAATAAATCAGTAATAAATAAGTAATAACTTTAATCGTATGTACAATAGCCCAAGTATAAAGTAAAGTAATAAGATTTCAGGTATAAAATTTACATTGGCTCTTAAGCTCATGACCCCGACGCTAGACGTTACTTGGCCCCAAACGAGTGTTTACCAGACACTCTAAAGACATTAGACATGAAATGCATCCGTAATTCCATTGTAGCAACCCAAACACGGATAGAGGAGTCACCCTCAATATATCTATTCACTCACTCTCGCTCGTACTTTAATTAACGGTCCATGATAATAAAGGGGACTTGTCAAGACGTGGTAATAAGGCAACTTAAGCAATGTAACGCATTTAATACTTTGGCATTGTACAAAAATAATTAAAGCAGCGTATTCTCCCCCAAAAGTAATTCAGAATGTATAAAAGTATAAAACAAGTATTTGAGCATGTATCTCCCCCGAAGAGTTTATAAAGTAATTAAACAAGTAAAAGTGGGGCTATGACTCACCTCGAAAAGATGATACAATGACGGTAAAATGATCGGGACAATAAGGCGCGAACACTAGCCGCAACCTAAGATGAGTGGAAATGATCTACTTTAGATCATGAAATGATGTAATGAATGCACATGCACATGATGCCTATACCACTCTTAACTTGAAAATACTTGTTATTGTCAAAGTAATATGTTTTTCCATAACTTGGGAAAAATAAGTCTAACTAGACTTATAAAACTAGTCGTAATATATATATATCGTATATATAAATGGTAGTGTTGAATTCCTTGCTTTGAAAACCTTGAAATAACGTTTAATAGTCATATAAATAAGCTTGTAATCATAAGTACTTCGATGGTTAAGAATTTGGCACTTTGGTAGTATTTCTAGAAAATCTAGGATTCAGTACGTAGAAGTATTATTATTTCTATTAGTGACAAAATGGTCTCGCAAAACTAGTCGCGAAATAGTGAATATTAAGAGTTAGGAGTGAAGCTCAGTAGTTCTATGAAGATTTTCACCGTATCTAAAAAGTCACAGAAGTGAAGTTTGTCTATACGGGTCTCGATCATAAAGGAAAATAGCCGTCAAGTGAGGTGTTTGGGCTGTTTTGGCAAATTCTGGGCAGTTTTCGGGAAAGTTTGGAAGACCATAAGTTGTTCGTTGTAAATGCTTTTGACAAACGGTTGGATGTTTTGGAAACTAGGCTAGGTGAACTAACTTTTTGTCAATGATGTAAAGTTTCCATAAATGGGTTTATCAATAAGATAAACGGCTCTCAACATGTTGTATTACAAAAGTAGTTTTTCTATACTTAGGATTATTTTGCTAAAAAGCTGATGGAAATAAATAGAGTTTCGTCGATTTTGAAACGTGTATATCTTGGTCGTTATAAGCTTGTTTTCTACGTTCTTTATATCCCCGGAATCGTGGGACAACTTACTAATATATTTTTGATAAGTTGGGATGGATAGATCAAGGTTTACACCTCAGATTGGCCCTTGAAAATCGTGGGACAGCAAGTACAATTTTCAGAAAATAGTTTTCGTCGTTAAACTTGCAAAAATCGTATCTCCTTCGTTATAAACTCGTTTTAATCCGTTCTTTCGCCCACGGCTTCGTTTTTGAAAGTATTTTCTAAATCTCTAGCCCAATGTTACCCGGAAACCCCTGAGTTTTCTGGATTTGACGATTCGGGACAGTAGGTATATATATACGTTTAAAAATCAATTATAAGGTTCCAAACTAGTTTCTAATCCACCCAAATCACTTCCAATCACCACAAATCTAGTCTAATCCTACCATACACCTTCTCAAGGTGTCATGGGGTCCTAAACATCTCCAATGTACTAGATCTAACAAGGGTTTCCATTTCTAGTGTTTCAAAGATATATATATATATATATATATATAGATATATATATATATATATATATATATATATATATATATATATATATATAAAGAGTGGTATAAACTAACATATGCATGAAATCTTGTATGGAAATCATATAATCATGAAAATCACTTGAAGAAATTATAAAAAAGAGTTTGACAACTTACTTTGAAAGATTAGTGAGCTTTGGAGATGAAAACTTATAAAACCTTGAGTTTTTATTTCAAAACCCTAACAAGGATTACTAAAGGAGCTTGTTTATGTCTTGATCTTGAAAAATTTATGGATCTTTGTTGTGTTTTTATGTTGGGTCGTGGCTAGGAAGAGAGAAAAAGAGAGAAAACCTAACTTTTTGATTTCTAAATATGAATAAGTGTTTGTAGTTTATGTTTGTAATAGAAATATCTTTAGTTTAGGGTAGTATGGTAAATAAATGGACAAGTTCAAGTAACATGGGTAAGCGGGGGGGGGGGGGGGGGGGGGGGGGGGGGGCACATGGTGGTTTTGGAATGAGTATGTAAGAAGCTTGGTGTTATTTGGTTCACGGAGTCGGTTTTGGTTCCGTTAATCGCAAACCGTAAATTGTTAAGCCGCGAAACGTAAATCCGGGTATCGTAAAAATATGAAACTTGAAAGAATGACTAAAATTGTCAAAATACTCCATAATAAAATATAAAATGAATGGTAGGTTCCATCGGGTTGCATAAACGCTGTTAAAATTGGAAACGCGGGTTACAAACGCGAAATTCGCGTAAAAAGCTGAACTGGAAAACGTAAAATTCCAAAACTTTTAGAATTGTCGTAAAATGAGAGAAAATCATATTTCTATCGTTTATAATGTTTTATGGACATATCGGGATGCTGGAATGACGTTTAAACCCAAAAGTAAATCTCGGACACGGCTTCGTGATTTTTGCAGAAATGATCCAACGAGTGCCAAACTCTCGGATTATCGTTAAAATAGTTTAACTTACGAGAATATGAAATAAAAAATTTAGGGAATGAATAATGAAAGTGAATAGTAAAAATGAATAGTAACTTTCCGAGATGAATTATGAAATTTTGACGTTTGAAAAAGGACATGAAATTACGAGTTGTGACATGTTGTATATCCCTAAACGGAAACATAACACTAAAACTTCATAATCTATTTCGAAGTTTGAGTCCGGCTGAGGACTCGTTAATAAAACAAGCGCTTCTCGGGAGGCAACCCGTGTGTTAATTTTTATTTTTCAGCGTTTATACCCAAAAGTTTTGCCACTTGGTGGAACTTAAGTGTGGGGGTGTGCCACTATTTGAATAAAACTTCAATGCTTTTTGTTTTTGTTTCTAATAATGCAGGTGTTGATTGCAAGAAACAGAAGATTTGATAGAAACATAACACCGAATATCATGGTTTATTCTCTCATTTTCCCTACTTTCATACTTTTTCGTTTATCACATTGAGGACAATGTTTAACTTAAGTGTGGGGGGGGGGGGGTGAGTAGGTAAAATAAGAAATTAAGTCTAATATCGATTTAATTTTTAAATTTTGTTTGTCCTTATAATCTAGTTGTTTCACACTTTTAGAATAATTTATTGGAATAACTGGATCAATCCACTGGTGAAATCAGTAATTTTTGAAAAATGTGAAATGTGTCTCGATTAATATTGCAATCTATTTCTGGGATCGATAACATTTGCTAGCGCATATTATAACCCTTTTCACTAAATTGTGAGGATTTGAGCCTATTTCATATCTAGCATACATCTTTTATGCTTGAATTTTTTGTTATGAGTGTGCCGGTGATTTTATTTATTCTAGAAATTGTACTTGTAAATCATTACGAGACCGTTGTGAGATTACATTTTGTAATATAAGTATACATACGTGATAAGAGGCAACCTTAAGATTTTAACCAAGTAGCCTTCATTATTGATTTTTTGCTAGTCACTTTGATTAGTTAATTTTCAATTTTTAACCCTTTTGTTAGCGTTCATTTCTGGCGCTAGATACCTTTAGTTACACCATTCGAGCCATCCTTTTCATTTTTTGATAAATCCAGAAAAATTCAAAAAGATTTTACACTTTAAACCTTAGCTTAACCCTTGTTAAAGTCTAAATGGTGGGTTGCTAGTTGCTTGGTTGTTGGATAGTTTATGATGATTATTAGTGAGCCACACTTCACCAATTATGTGTGTGCCATTCCGACAAAGATGAAGACTGCAACTTCTTATTTGTATTGTTGTGGTGATGCTTATGCGAAGTGTGGGGGAATTCTGAGTTTATTTGCAAAAAAAAAAAAAAAAAAAAAAAAAGAAAAAAAAAAAAAAAATCATCGTAACTATAAGGTGACAATTATAGCAAATGTGCTATATATGTGAATAAAGAAAATTTTGTGATATGTTGTTAGCCAATGTGCTACGTATCAAGAATATTGTTATGGCGAATCGATGTATCGTTATTTGAAGAAGAGGAAGATTGTAACTATAATCATTTACGGGTTCGTGGTTTGTTTGGTGACTAGCAACAAATGAGACTTAGACTCGATTTTATTTTTCTTTAAAACCAATTTCATAAATATTCCCATGCCTTATCCTTACCCTTACCAAATTACTTTATCTATATGGATATTGTAATGGCTTTGTAAGAATGTCAAGTGCAAGAATATTGTAGTGACCATCCGGTTTTTGAGTAATCAAGAACTCGCGCCAGTAATCTATTGTGTTTTTGTATGAGATGTTTGAACATAAGCCTGGTACAACCCGAAGCCTTACATTACAACCCGAATAAAAGTCCTCTTTAATATGTAGACTTGGTGCTTATGCCATTGCGGTGTAGTTTTGTTTCTTGTACAAGTCTATGGTAATAATTAGATCATGACTGAGCAATGAGTGTGATTTCTCTTATTTACTCCACTTCTTAAATAAATGAGTGATTGAGTGAATTATACTTCGTTCCTTTTTCGTGAGGTGTTTAGAAATGTTAATCAAGCAAGAAAATCATTAGGTATTCAGAGAGGACCATCACTGACATAATCATTCATCCCTAAAAGAAGAATGAACCTATTGTCGTGACCATTCAGAGAGGACCAAGGAGGTATGCTCCATTCAAGCTCTTTGGTTTTGGAATCAAGGAATGAGATATGATGGGACCCATCTTGAAAAAGAAGAATAAGAAGAATAAGTGTGTCCCTGAACTTCTTGAAAGCCTGACCAAGAAATACCAAGAACTGGAAAAGGTTGCCAAGAGTTTAGGAATTGATCATCAGAAGGCACTTGCTTCGCATGGCCTTGCAATCCCTGAACCAACTCAGATCACTGGCAAGAAACGGAAAGCTGTTGGACTGGAACCTGAACAATACATTTCTGCACTTCACTATGACAAGGACCCTCTAGCTGGTGTCAAGTTTGCCAACAACAAAGTGATGAAGGATCCTGAGTATGGACTCTTCTTTATTGATGAATATGGTTCACCTGCCTTTCAAAGAGTCAGTGACATTCACAAGGTGGAAACCCAACCATCCTAGCATACAAGATGATGGCGCGTCATTACAAGAGTCCTGAGAATGAAGAGTTTGTGATCATGATGGATAAGATGATGAGTGATCGTCCTGACAACCATGTCTTGCTACAAAAGAAGACAAAGCTTGATCTCATGGGTATTAAGAAAGTCTAAGTACTTAAACCCTGAGTATTTTGTAATAGATGATAGGTGTATTTGTAATGTTTATGAATAAGATGATGGCCCATGTTTTGAAATGTTCAGTGTACTTTATATGTTTCATAGTACCTTCAGTGTAAGAAGAAGCCCAATTGCTCACTTATACTGATCAAACACTTAGGCTATATTTATATCCAAATAAGGGGAGAATGTTGGGTCCATTTAGTCCCCAAGCAACCATAAACAAGGATTTGAATACAAATTAACCTAAGTGTTAGAAGACCTTCAACAACATTCAAGTCACTGAGTGAACAGTTGCTCAGTGAGGCACCTTCAGGTTGCTTAGGACGAGTCTAAGAAGAAAGCCTATCTACTCAGTGAATCGGAACTTAGTTTGTAACACTTAAGCTAAAGAAGAAGGTGATGGGTTCAGTGAGTGATGACAATAACTCACTGAACCCCTGTCTCCTCAACAACTATCAAGATCAAAGAATGAAGACTAAAGACCAAAGACTAAAGACTAAAGAATCTTGGACTGGAGGATAGGCGGGACTAGGTGGGCAACCTTTGAAAAGGATAAGGAGAATTCCTTATCACTCTGAAGTCAAACTTTCCCTGAATGGCTAAATTTTAGGATAGTGTCATCACTGTCCCTTAGAAAGTGGTATTGTCCTATACCCAAAATAGGTTCTTGTAACAGTGACAAAATACATAAGTATTTTGTCCTGATTAGCTTAGGTCATCTTTTTTCTTTTAAGTAACGATTGTAATTTTGCTTGTGTATAAATACGTTCATAAAGAGGAGAAAAAGTTGACAAGTTTGTGCAATTAATGCTTAGACATTCACAAACACTTTTTCTCCTCCAAAGAGCAACCGTGTCCCTGAGATAGCTCAGTGGTTCCTAATAGTTGCCACTTAAGCGTAGCTTATGTTTAGTGAGGAGACCACACCATACTTGTCATTCAATCCCAAGTGTTCTTTCCACAAACACTTGAGTATAATTCTTTGATTAACTTCTAATAAGAATTAAACATTGAAAAATATCTTGTGTTTTATCTTTAAGTTTTCTTTACTTATTGTTAATCAATTTTTACACTGCAAAGCCATACAACTTGGTTAGCTTAACTTTGTAGTTAATACTAATTGAGAATAATGGAACAACAGTTCTCAAGCCTATGGTAATATATGCGCTATGACAGGTAGAGAGTGTTTTATTTTCCCGTTTCCATATGTTACATAACTTTATACACCCGTGAGATGTGAAAATCCAAACACTTTATTTAAGGTGCTAGTATATAATTTTCGTGCTTGTTACGACTAATGTGGAACGATTGTATATTCTAACTACTTTTATATTAATCTTAAATGACCCCTAACATGTAAATTGATTAGGATAAAAGCATATTTGCATAGGGACAAGCCAATCTCAAGTGTAGGGATATTTGATAAGGATTTAGTTGGTACCTTTCTAAGGGTTTATTTACGGCCAAAATCGTATTTATATGATCAAATATTGCCTTAAATTGTTTATTTTTGCATTTTAGGTACATAGGACGGAAAATCTGTAAATCAGCATGTTTTGGGCTTAAAACTACAAGAAAAGAGAAGAAAACGATCAAGTCTCAAAATCTGTCAGGAAAGGAGTACTGATAGTGTCACACTTTACCAAGTGACACCGTCACTTGTTACTGAAGATGGATTTTTGGTGGTAAATTAACAAGCGACGCTCCAAAAGAATTTGAAGACTCTAGAACCTGACGGTGTCAGTTGTATTTGAAGACCAAAGTCACGTAGAAAGTTAACAGGAGAGGGCCCAGATGATTTACTAAGGGACGGCGTCAAAGTATTCATTACGGCTTCAGAGATCCTAAGTGACGTTGTCACAACGGTGACTTGTACAAGACGAAACCCTAATTATGGTTAGCTAACGGCGTCACAACCTATAAGGCGACATCGTCGCAAGTGTAAACCTATATATTCTTTCGTATGTATTTCATAATTCATGTAACATCTAGGAGTAAGGTTTTAAGAACGATTTTATTAGCTTTGTCAAGGGTTTTACAGCCCTCCAAATACATGTTTCATTGAGATAAGTTATCCTTTTAATCATTTAATATGTCTGTGTGTTAATTGATTAATTGTTTATCTTTTCTTTTCTTTAACATGCTAGCTTAAGTTAATTGGTTTTTGCTTAGATTTAATGAAACCTAGTTATTGAATATTGATTTCTCGTCTCTTGTTTAATTGATTGCCTCGCTTAAAAATAATAAAACTGGCTAGTTTCTAATATGTGTTAGCTTGAACTTCTAATAAAATGCAACCATAGAGTGCACTATTGGTTTTTCTTGTTGTATTTATTACGTGAATTGTCACTGGTACAAAAAGTTGCATTGGTCACGCCAAAAATGTGTGACGATATGCATATAGTTACACACGTTTTTTTCGTTGTGTGTCACCAAAGGTCTCGCCACCGTAGGTGGCATATGGTCACATTGTTGAGTTCATGGCCTTTTCCATCAAAAAAGAGTGACCAAAACCCCGAATATGTGTGACAAATTAGGCACAAGTTTTGTTGGATTAGTCATTATCAGTGACCGTAAACACCTTATAGTCACACGAATGTTTTTTGAGAGTGGCTATTGTTCGTCCTTTGGCCACATAAATATATAATATATGTGACATTTGAGATGATATATTCAAGTAAATGTGTATTTTGTGTGACTATTGATAATCCAATGGCCACATGAATATACAATAAATGTGACGTTCGTGATGATTTAGTCACACAATGGGTGTTATTTTTTTGGAGTTAGTCACATACAATTTAACACAAAGTGGCCAAAAGTGTGAATAAGTGTGACCATATGTTGTTTAAAGTGAAGAAATGTGTATTTTGTGTGACTATTGATCATCCAATGGCCACATGAAGTTTATGTTTGCCTGGCCTTTTGTAATATTTAGTCACACAAAGCATGTTTGTTTTGGGTATTTAGTCACATACCATTAAGCAAACAGTGGCCAAAAGTGTGAATAAGTGTGACCATATGCTGTTTAAAGTGAGGAAATGTGTATTTTGTGTGACTATTGATCATCCAATGGCCACATGAAGTTTATATTTGTGTGGCCTTTTGTAATATTTAGTCACACAAAGCATGTTTGTTTTGGGTATTTAGTCACATACCATTAAGCAAACAGTGGCCAAAAGTGTTAATAAGTGTGACCATATGCTGTTTAAAGTGAAGAAATGTGTATTTTGTGTGACTATTGATCATCCAATGGCCACATGAAGTTTATGTTTGCGTGGCCTTTTGTAATATTTAGTCACAAAAAGCATGTTTCTTTTGGGTATTTAGTCACATACAATTAAGCAAACAGTGGCCAAAAGCGTTAATAAATGTGACCATATGTTGTTTAAATGAAGAAATGTGTATTTTGTGTGACTATTGATCATCCAATGGTCACATGAAGTTTATGTTTGCGTGGCCTTTTGTAATATTTAGTCTCACAAACCATGTTTTTTTTGGGTATTTGCACAACTCGTAATTTCCTATCCATTTTCAAACGTCGAAATTTCATTTTTCATTTCGGGAAGTTACTATTCATTTTTACTATTCAATTTTACTATTCACTTTCACTATTCATCTCCAAAATTTTTATTTCATATTCTCGTAAGTTAAACTATTTTAACGATAATCCGAGAGTTTGACGCTCATTGGATCATTTCTCCAAAAATCACGAAGCCGTGTCCGAGAATTACTTTTGGGTTTAAACGTCGTTCCAGCATCCCGATATGTCCATAAAACACTATAAACGATAGAAATATGATTTTCTCTCATTTTACGACAATTCTAAAAGTTTTGGAATTTTACGTTTTCCAGTTCAGCGTTTTACGTGAATTACGCGTTTTTAACCCGCGTTTCCGGTTTTAACAGCGTTTATGCAACCCGATGGAACTTACCATTCATTTTATATTTTATTATGGGGTATTTTGACAAGTTTAGTCATTCTTTCAAGTTTCATATTTTTACGATACCCGGATTTACGTTTCACGGCTTAACAATTTACGTTTAGCGATTAACGGAACCAAAACCGACTCCGTGAACTAGATATTAACAAGTTTCCTACATACTCATCTACCATGTGCAGCCCCCCCCTCAAAATATCTAGTCAACTTGACCAATTATTTACTAAAATGCCATCACCTCAAATATATTAGATATTTTCCATTTCTTTTATTCATAAACAAATAAACTAGCAAAAGCTTCATCTCCTTCCTCCTCTCATCTCCATGATCGGCCAAGCAAGAAACCAAGGAAGAAACCATCAATTTTAGAAGATCAAGTTATAAACAAGTATCATTTACTTTCCTTGTTAGGATTTTGAAATAAAAATCCCAAAGTTCATTAAGTATTTTCAACCAAATCATCCCAAAACATCAAGTAAGTTCAAGTATACTTTTCTTACTCTTTTCATACTTTCATTATACTCAAAATAATATATTTGTGATTTGTTATGCAAATACATATGTTATTGTACCACTTTTACTTGATTTTTGCTAAATAAATGGATCTATATAAATAACTAGCATACACTTGAGATCCACCATTTTTGGTGAAGACTAGGAACCCATGACACCCTAAGAAGGTGTATGGTAGGATTGGGTATTTGTGAAGTTGATTTGAGATAGTTTGGTTAAGTTTTGAACAAGCCTTGAACTAGAAAAGTTGATTTTTCAAACTATATATAAGTTGCTGTCCATTTTTGTAAAATCTGGAAAGATTAGGGGTTTCTGGGTAACTTTGGGCTAGAGATTTAGAAAATACTTTCAAAAACGAAGCTTTGGGCGAAAGAACGGATTAAAACGAGTTTATAACGAAGGAGATATGATGTTTGCAAGGTTAACGACGAAAACTATTTTCTGAAAATTGTACTTGCTGTCCCACGATTTTCAAGGGCCAATCTGAGGTGTAAAACTTGATCTAGCCATCCCGAATTATCAAAAATATATTAGTATGTTGTCCCACGATTCCGGGGATATAAAGAACGTAGAAAACAAGCTTATAACGACCAATATATACACGTTTTAAAATCGACGAAACTCTATTTATTTCCATCAGCTTTTTAGCAAAATATTACTAAGTATAGAAAAACAGTTTTTGTAATACATCATGTTGAGAGCCATTTATCTTATTGATAAACCCATTTCTGGAAACTTTACATCATTGACAAAAAGTTAGCTTACACAACCTAGTTTCCAAAATATACAACCGTTTGTCAAAAGGATTTATAACGAATAACTTATGCTCTTCCAAACATTCCCGAAAACTGTCCAGAATTTGCCAAAACAGCCCAAACACCTCACTTGACGGCTATTTTCCTTTATGATCGAGACCCGTATGGACAAACTTCAGTTCTGTGACTTTTTAGATATGGTGAAAATCTTCCTAAAACTACTGAGCTTCTTTCCTAACACTTAATATTCACTATTTACCGACTAGTTTTACAAGGCCAGTTCGGACATATTTTCAAGTAATGAAAATGTTATATTTTGCGACGAAAACCTTATATTTGCCGATAGAACACCAAACGAGGATCATGGAGTACCGTTTCAACCTATTTATATGGAAAGTATTTATCAACCTAATGAGACGTCAAAAATTTATTTTTCGACGATAAGCGTTATTTTCAAAACTAACGAGTGGTATCGATAACATACGTATTTGCATGTGTAGCATCATTTCATTTCTTACATTAGACCATATCATTCATATTAGGTTGCGGTTAGAGATCGTGCCTCATTTCTGTGTATTCACTGTTGTCATCGTAGCTATCGCACCAGGTGAGTCATAGCCCCTACTCTTTTAATTGTTTTGTAAACTCTTTGGGGGAGAATACATGCTTGTTTTACTTAAACGCATTACTTGCTTTACATGGTTGATTACTCAAATAGTTCCAGCTGTACCTAAATTTATGTCTGATCACCTGCATTTCATTGGTATGTTTGATTACCTGTATTTCTTTGGTATGTTTAATCACCTGCATTTCATTGGTATGCTTGATTACCTGTATTTCATGGGATTGATCATCCTTGTTTATATGACCTCATGGTCACCAATTGTTCCTATATGTTCATTGTAATATTGTGGTATTCCCCACTTGGCTGTGATGTCAAACGTAATATTGTGGTATTCCCCACTTGGCTGTGATGTCAAACGTAATATTGAAATATTCCCCACTTGGCTGTGATGTCAAACATAATATTGCTGTTTCCTTACTAGACTTATTTTATATGACCTCATTGTCATCATTGTTTACCTGGCGACATTGTCAGATTTATTTATATGGCCTCATTGTCTGAATTATTTATATACCCGTTTTGCTATATTTATCTTGGAATTTAAATACAAGTATTACTTTTGTTCACATAGATCATATTTGGCAGTGGGTTGTAAACACACAGGTTACAAGTCTCTTATGGCGGGACTTGTAACTGAGTGGATTTACGATGTCTTTGCTGGGAAATCTTCATTCATATGCATTACATTCTTTTTCACAAGACTCTATGAACTCACCAACCTCGTGTTGACACTTTAGCATGTATTTTCAGGTATTAAGCAATGGCATGCTACTGGAGGTTTTGGCAGGGCATGGCATGGTCATAGAAGACTCTGATTATTCATTTGGGGACCATTTTAAACTATTTTAAGGGCCTACTTCCGCACTACTTTTAACAATGTAAATTCAACATTTTGATTAAACTGTTTTATTCTAAATGATTCAAATGAAAACATTTTTGTACTTGTGTTGTGATACCAATTGAGTTACACCCCAGCTGCATGTATGCTTCCGCTGGACCCGATTTTGGGGGTTTGACAGATTGGCATCAGAGCTTTGGCTATAGCGAACTAAGTGTTTTTAAAACCTAGACTATAGCTACTTTCAAGAAAACTTAACCCTATGACCGTCACGTGCCTGCCTGCTAAGCTGAAGCCTCATTTGTGGTTAGTTGCTGACATAGGTGATGAGATTTGTATCTCATTATCTGGTATATTATATTCACTTATTCTAGTTGATTACTATAATTGTCTTTCATATAAGCATGCTCATGTATCATATATGTCACCGCGTTATGTTTTCCTTGCATAGTTTCATCATTTGACCTCGAGTTGGTAACTTGCTTTTGTCTTTCAGAACGTCTTGGTATTTGTGAAGGACATAGTCTTAGTATGACTGAGCTGAGTATTTCAAAATTCATGGAACCTCAGTAGAATATAGATTGGTCATTTATATTCGACCCGGGATAGTAGGACATAGGCTGACCACCTATATCCGACTCATAAATGAATTTTTCAACACTGAGAATGGTTATAATAAAATTTTGTCTGGATTGAATCCTCTACTCAATTTCCAAATGTTTCATTCATGTGTGTGTATACTCTCGTTGTCAGAATATTCATACCTTTCATCACTTCGTGAACCGCCGCTTAGAAGCACGTCAACTGGTCATTTAATTTCATGAACATTTACGTCTATGCACAATACACTTACATCACAGTATTTTCTTTTATCACAATCTCATTTTGTCGCAGTTGTCACAGTCTCTTCCCTTCTCGCCATCATTATTATTTCCCTATCCCATCCCTATTTATATAAAGAATTAGGTGACACTCTATAGAATCCTATGTCACTCATCCCTCACTACCTCCAATATTGATAAGTGGATATTATCAATGACCCCCCTAGGAAAGACTTTCCATACCATTTATAAGGAGGATCCCTCGGTACACTAAGACCATTCAAAACTCAACAAAAATCTCAGGATATCACAAAATAATTTGAACCACTATCACTGGCCTAATCACCAAAAATTCTACCATCTAGAAAGTATTGGCTTGACTGAATTACAAGATTCGTTTAGATACGAGTGCTCACTAAGCCACACCATAAAGATAAATCCAACCTTCTATCCAGGACTATAGAACCTTCAATTGAACATGTCCTCACCAATAGACTTTATTCAAACATGTTATACACCTATGCAATTGTGCAGACATACCTACCAGGCTATTTTATCCTTTTAATACTTTCACTTTTAAATGGATTTTTCTCCAAACTACAGTTATACAAAACGTATATCTTGTAAGAAATACTTTTCTGAGGCTCTTGTTTTGACAAGCAAATTTCTTTTGGTTAATATCTACAAAACTATTGAATGTTAAGAAATTTTAAACATCGATCTTTGGTAAATCATACTATCCACCTCGTGTTGAAAATAGTTCTATCTTGCATAACTATTAAATTCTGAAACATCAAGAAAAATGTTACTTAAAAAGCCGTTTGCTTAAAGTTGTAAATTTATTTATTCAGGGAAGGTTTATAAACAAAATACAATCTCAAAACAAACTTTGAAAAATCAATCACTATATTACATCACTTATACATTTAGGATTTTGTGATTTGATGACATAGAGCTTGGGGAAAATCTTAGTAATGGAGACTAAGCACCGTAGGTGGAGAGAGACTCGATTCATGACATCCGGCGGAGGATCACAACCTTATCCTAATCTATTATTTTCAACAACACCCTTTGACGGACTTAACCTTGTAAGTTTTTCCACAAGATTCATGATATTAATTTCCATTATTTCTAATAGAGGAATTTAATTCACCTCAAACTCCTAGCTATTTCATTAAGATTCCTTTGGAACTACACCACCTATCATCTGTAGACCAATGGTCAGAAATTAGAGAATGATTCAAACATAGGGAAATATGCTCAGAGCATGAGTGATTGACTCTAGAAATGTTTGGACTAACCATTTTCCATAAATCAGATTCCTTTACAACCATAGTTACCGCACGAGCATAGAGACTACACCAATTAAGGCACTCTATGGTCGAACTTCCAACATCCATTGACGGAGTGAAATTTGGAAAAGCCTAACTCACTAGTCCTGTAAGCATTCATGAAATAACCAGGAATTTCCTACAAATCAAGAATCAGTTACAAGTTCGATAAGTTGTAAACCAATAGAATTTCAAGTTGGTGGCAGGGTTATGTTGAAAGTTCTGCCTAGGAAAGGTATGATACCATTCAGAAAAATTCAGAAAGTTAAACCCGATATACACTGGACTATTTAATATTTCAGACAAAGTAGGCCTAGTGGCCGTCAGACTTGAACCTTATAGGAGAACCAATAGAAATCATGGACTGTAAGGTCGAGTAGTTGAAGCGAAGTCGAATTCCTATCGTGAAAGTTCATTGGAATTCTCAAATATCATCATCTTTTCACCAAGTAAACTCTAGAAACCAACAAAAACTGAACTTCGGGACGAAGTTCCTTTTAGAGGGGAAGAATGTCAGAACTCGTAATTTCATGTCCTTTTTCAAACGTCGAAATTTCATTTTTCATTTCGGGAAGTTACTATTCATTTTTTCTATTCACTTTCACTATTCATCTACGAAATTTTTATTTCATATTCTCGTAAGTTAAACTATTTTAACGATAATCCGAGAGTTTGACGCTCGTTGGATCATTTCTGCAAAAATCACGAAGTCGTGTCCGAGATACTTTTGGGTTTAAACGTCGTTCCAGCATCCCGATATGTCCATAAAACACTATAAACGATAGAAATATGATTTTCTCTCATTTTACGACAATTCTAGAAGTTTTGGAATTTTACGTTTTCCAGTTCAGCGTTTTACGCGAATTACGCGTTTTTAACCCGCGTTTCCAGTTTTAACAGCGTTTATGCAACCTGATGGAACTTACCATTCATTTTATATTTTATTATGGATTATTTTGACAAGTTTAGTCATTCTTTCAAGTTTCATATTTTTACAATACCCAGATTTACGTTTCGCGGCTTAACAATTTACGTTTAGCGATTAACGGAACCAAAACCGACTCCGTGAACTAGAAATTAACAAGTTTCCTACATACTCATCTACCATGTGCAGCCCCCCCTCAAAATATCTAGTCAACTTGACCAATTATTTACTAAAATGCCATCACCTCAAATATATTAGATATTTTCCATTTCTTTTATTCATAAACAAATAAACTAGCAAAAGCTTCATCTCATTCCTCCTCTCATCTCCATGATCGGCCAAGCAAGAAACCAAGGAAGAAACCATCAATTTTTGAAGATCAAGTTATAAACAAGTATCATTTACTTTCCTTGTTAGGATTTTGAAATAAAAATCCCAAAGTTCTTTAAGTATTTTCATCCAAATCATCCCAAAACATCAAGTAAGTTCAAGTATACTTTTCTTACTCTTTTCATACGTTCATTATACTCAAAATAATATATTTGTGATTTGTTATGCAAATATATATGTTATTGTACCACTTTTACTTGATTTTTGCTATATAAATGGATCTATATAAATAACTAGCATACACTTGAGATCCACCATTTTTGGTGAAGACTAGGAACCCATGACACCCTAAGAAGGTGTATGGTAGGATTGGGTATTTGTGAAGTTGATTTGAGATAGTTTGGTTAAGTTTTAAACAAGCCTTGAACTAGAAAAGTTGATTTTTCAAACTATATATAAGTTGCTGTCCATTTTTGTAAAATCTGGAAAGATCAGGGGTTTCCGGGTAACTTTGGGCTAGAGATTTAGAAAATACTTTCAAAAATGAAGCTTTGGGTGAAAGAACAGATTATAACGAGTTTATAACGAAGGAGATATGATGTTTGCAAGTTTAACGACGAAAACTATTTTCTGAAAATTGTACTTGCTGTCCCACGATTTTCAAGGGCCAATCTGAGGTGTAAAACTTGATCTAGCCATCCCGACTTATCAAAAATATATTAGTATGTTGTCCCACGATTCCGGGGATATAAAGAACGTAGAAAACAAGCTTATAACGACCAATATATACACGTTTTAAAATCGACGAAACTCTATTTATTTCCATCAGCTTTTTAGCAAAATATTACAAAGTATAGAAAAACAGTTTTTGTAATACATCATGTTGAGAGCCATTTATCTTGTTGATAAACCCATTTCTGGAAACTTTACATCATTGACAAAAAGTTAGCTTACACAACCTAGTTTCCAAAATATCCAACCGTTTGTCAAAAGGATTTATAACGAATAACCTATGGTCTTCCAAACTTTCCCAAAAACTGCCCAGAATTTGCCAAAACAGCTCAAACACCTCACTTGACGGCTATTTTCCTTTATGATCGAGACCCGTATGGACAAACTTCAGTTCTGTGACTTTTTAGATATGGTGAAAATCTTCCTAAAACTACTGAGCTTATTTCCTAACTCTTAATATTCACTATTTCGCGACTAGTTTTACGAGGCCAATTTGGACATATTTTCAAGTAATGAAAATGTTATATTTTGCGACGAAAACCTTATATTTGCCGATAGAACACCAAACGAGGATCATGGAGTACCGTTTCAACCTATTTATATGGAAAGTATTTATCAACCTAATGAGACGTCAAAAATATATTTTTCGACGATAAGCGTTATTTTCAAAACTAACGAGTGGTATCGATAACATACGTATTTGCATGTGTAGCATCATTTCATTTCTTACATTAGACCATATCATTCATATTAGGTTGCGGTTAGAGATCGTGCCTCATTTCTGTGTATTCGCTGTTGTCATCGTAGCTATCGCACCAGGTGAGTCATAGCCCCTACTCTTTTAATTGTTTTGTAAACTCTTTTGGGGAGAATACATGCTTGTTTTACTTAAACGCATTACTTGCTTTACATGGTTGATTACTCAAATAGTTCCAGTTTTACCTAATTTTATGTTTGATCACCTGCATTTCATTGGTATGTTTGATTACCTGTATTTCTTTGGTATGTTTAATCACCTGCATTTCATTGGTATGCTTGATTACCTGTATTTCATGGGATTGATCATCCTTGTTTATATGACCTCATGGTCACCAATTGTTCCTATATGTTCAATGTAATATTGTGGTATTCCCCACTTGGCTGTGATGTCAAACGTAATATTGTGGTATTCCCCACTTGGCTGTGATGTCAAACGTATTGTGGTATTCCCCACTTAGCTGTGATGTCAAACGTAATATTGAAATATTCCCCACTTGGCTGTGATGTCAAACGTAATATTGAAATATTCCCCACTTGGCTGTGATGTCAAACGTAATATTGTTGTTTCCTTACTAGACTTATTTTATATGACCTCAATGTTTACCTGGCGACATTGTCATATTTATTTATATGGCCTCATTGTCTGAATTATTTATATAGCCGTTTTGCTATATTTATCTTGGAATTTAAATACAAGTATTACTTTTGTTCACATATATCATATTTGGCAGTGGATTGTAAACACACAGGTTACAAGTCTCTTATGGCGTGACTTGTAACTGAGTGGATTTACGATGCCTTTGCTGGGAATCTTCATTCATATGCATTACATTCTTTTTCACAAGACTCTATGAACTCACCAACCTCGTGTTGACACTTTAGCATGTATTTTCAGGTATTAAGCAATGGCACGCTACTGGAGGTTTTGGCAGGGCATGGCATGGTCATAGAAGACTCTGATTATTCATTTGGGGACCGTTTTAAACTATTTTCAGGGCCTACTTCCGCACTACTTTTAACAATGTAAATTAAACATCTTGATTACACTATTTTATTCTAAATGATTCAAGTGAAAACATTTTTGTACTTGTGTTGTGATACCAATTGAGTTACACCCCAGCTGCATGTATGCTTCCGCTGGACCCGATTTTGGGGGTGTGACAGTATTTAGACACATACAATTAAGCAAACAGTGGCCAAAATCGTTGATAAGTGTCACCATACGCTGTTTAAAATGAACAAATGTGTATTTTGTGTGACTATTGATAATCCAATGGCCACATGAATTTTATGTTTGTGTGGCCTTTTGTAATATTTAGTCACACGACGCATGTTTTTTTGGGTATTTAGTCACATACAATTAAGCAGACAGTGGCCAAAGTGTTAATAAGTGTGACCATATGATGTTTAAAATGCAGACATGTGTGTTTTGTGTGACTAATGTTAATCCAATGGTCACATGAATTGTTAATTCGTGTGGCATTTGGTAATATTTAGTCACATCGAATTAAAGAAAAGAGTGACCAATGATGTTAGTATTGCTAGTACTAAGTTACTACTGCTGGATCAGAGTTACTACTGCTAGTATATAAATAAAACAGAATTAAAAACTAAAAGCAATTTCAAATTCCATACAACTCGAATGTATATAAATGAACAAAATATATATAGAATTTTAATGTCGCATATAATGAAATTCTCAACTACTATAAGTTAAAACCTTTTGAATCTTCCCCGGACCCCTAGCTTGCTTTTGCACTTCTGCACTAGAGACATAATTTCTACGCTTCGGTTGTAGTTTTGGTCCAGGAATGTTTTCACTAACTTTTGGTTTCGTAGTTGGTGGTGTAACCTGTAGTAAATAAAAGACGCTTGTATCAAACATTGATTTAATATGAAGAATTATATATATATATATATATATATATATATATATATATATATATATATATATATATATATATATATATATGTTGGTTGAAAAAACACATGTATGTACCTTCCCTAACTGTTTTTAACCCAATATTCCCTATGTCCGGTATGCATGCTGCATCCACTAACGATTTATCAATTGAGACTCTGTAGCAATCATTTGGGAGTGGTTTGTTATGTAGCATTTGTTTTCCTGGAATGTTGTGTATGCGACCCAAAGCAACAATATTTGATTTCTTTATGTGCCACAGTTTGCAATTGATTGTCTAAAAAAAAGAATTTTTGCATACATATATATCAGAAATTATTTAAACAAAATTAAGAATAACAAGAAGAAACATGTTGAAATACATACTTGTGCTTGTGTTGTTGGAGACACATTATCCTGGGATAGGGAAGCTGGAGACCTGTTTCGTCGTGACTTACCCGTTTTCTTAGGTACGGCATTTATAACAGGTTCCTATACGTATATATAAAACACGGTACATTATTTTAAAAATAAAATAACAAGAAACATGTTGCATGAAATACATACTTTTGGTAGTTCTTTTGTTGGAGATGCATCTCCTTGCGATTGGGAATCTGCAGACCCGTTTTGTCGTGTCTTTGGTGTTTTCTTAACATTGTTAACACGTTCCTATATGTATATTTAAAACACGGTACATTAGTCATGTACGTAAAATTAAAAAATCAAAGGGGGATAATGTTTTACTCCTTACCATTGTTTCCATTACCGGTTCCAAAGTTTCAATCCCAGCTGTAGGCTTCTTCTGAATTATCACATCTTTATCACGTGCACGTACACCAACACTGGACTGAGTTCCGTCGACCACCTGATGATCATTAGTGCTGATATCTATATTATCAATGGCCATTGGAGTCGTCTCCTACAATATAATTAAATTAAATTAAGAAATACATTGGTGTTAGCATTAGAAAATGAAATTGTTAACAACATAAAAAATGGCTTACATTTGAGTCTAATGGAAATGGAGATGCCATATCCAACTTAATCCCTTGTGAACTCAAAAGACTCAGCATTTTAGAAACACTTCCTTTTGTATCTGCCATCTCAGCGGACAATTTCTTGACCTGGTCATCTTTTTCTGTCATCTCGGTGGACAGTTTCTTGAGCATTAGATCTTTTTTTTTACGCTCGCTTCTCTCATTATCAAGTTGAGTTTGAAGTAACTCAATTCTTTCATCAGTTTCTTTTCTGGTTCGAGGAAGATTAAAATACCTCTTATATGTAACTCCATTTCCCACTCCTCTTGCATAACCTCCCTTTTCCTTACCAAACACAACTGTCATGGCATCAGTACCATCATCAACAGCCAAGGTTCCTTCCTTGATCTTTTCATCAGCTTCTTTCTACAAAAAAATATCGGAATTGTTGGTATTAAAAGTTAGTACTGCTAGTATACAAGTTAGTACGGCTAGTACAAAGTTAATGCTGCTGGTATATAAACATAATAATAGAATTTGCAGTCAAATTTACAAGTTTATCTGCCACCGATCTAATCTCAGCATCTGGAGATTCTCCGTCTTTGTATTGCCTTCCTTCGACCCACAATACACCACGCGGAGGTTCAACATCTGCTTCAATTTCTTTTTTTTCGATCTAATGGACATCAAGTGCATACACATATATGTAAAGTTAAACCAAGATAATCAATTCTGATCAATTAGTAAAACAAACAGTGTGTATAACCTTACCATTTTCTCTTTAACATAAACATATCAACCTCGTCCCATTTTATGCTGATAAATATTTTTGGAACGCGACAGTTTAGCTTTATCTGATTTCTCCTAAAAAAACACAAAATCATAAGGCATTTAGATATGCGGTAATGTTGCAAACTAAAAACTACGAAATGACATATAAACTAAATAAATATGACTAATTAAAACCTTGTATTCATTGGTGGTCATGTAGGTTACAAACTCAACCCATTGTTCTTGTGTCATAATTGTACTATACTTTTTCGGCCATTCATTCATTTTTTCAGGTGTATCTAGGTTGGGCAATATGTATTTTTCCCTGAGTTTCATTCTGTAATTCCTTAGCAGTTGACCAAGACGATTCATTACCACCTTTTGAATGTCACGTCAACATCAAAATATCGCTGCAAAGATTAACACAATGTTTTTAATTAATTGTAGATAATTGATAAATTAAACTTATATACTGGGTTAAAAATTAGTATATATGTACCGTGATTTCATCCCATAATTTTTTTCTTGATTCTTTATCCACCTTCTTCCAGGATATAACCTTCAAACCTATGTGCTCATGAACCACATCTCCTAAAAAAACTCGCAAACAGTGCTCTGTTTAACCCTGTAACCCTATTCAACGCATCGATGGTTACCTTGTGCTTTACTTGACCAGGATGGCCATATTGACGATGAAACTTAGCTAGCCTGGTTATGCCCCTATTAGATAGTTTTCGATTTACTTGGTTGTCATTTTCTTCATCAGATGAAGCATATATTTCGTCCTCATACTGTATTGTGTTAACATCAGCTTCATTATCTGGAAGCAAAATATCAGTATCAATGTCTTCAACCATTTCCATGACGACTCTTGAGCAACAATGTGTACAAGAAAATGATTCTGGCTTGTAGAGTAATGGTGATTGAAGATTTGATTTTTGTGTTTTGGTTGCAGTGTTTAGTTTAATTAGGAGACAAAACAGGGTATTTTCATGAATATGGGCTAATATTTATGTTAAATGCCAAATAATTAGGTGATTTAAAAATTTTGGATCAAAATTTTGGCTCCAAATTCTTGTAAATTATTTTCAAAAAATTTCGCTTATGAACACAAAATACTTTCCTTTTCTCCAAGATCATGAGTACTATTGAGTCAGGCGGCTTCTTCGATCAGAAAACCGAGGAGAGTAATTAAAAGTTAAGACAGTGATCTTAGATGACGATAAATACTAAGTCCCAATATTGTTGTTGTTTTACCCTTTAAGTCTTTCTTTTACAACTTTCACCTTAAGTTTTCTATTTTGTGTTATATAATACTTTTAGATGGATGGATTGTGTTTTAATTTAAATGTATTTTCATCAAATATTATACAGCACAAATAAAAATATTTAAGGCCAAAGTTATAAAAGAAAGACTTAAAAAGTTTCTAACAAATCGGCTATATTTTTATTCGGTTCATAACACATTCATAAAAAACGTGTAAAAACAAACAGAAATGGGTAAAAACGTATGGAAACAGATGAAAAGGGACTAAACGTGTAAATCGTGTTGTTGGAATAGTTCGGTTTCATTAAATCGGTTATAATTTTATTCGGGTCATAACACACGCATAAAAAACGTGTAAAAAAAACAGAAATGGGTAAAAACGTATGGAAACGGATGAAAAGGGACTAAACGTGTAAATCGTGTTGTTGGATTAGTTCGGTCTCATTAAATCGGTTATAATTTTATTCGGGTCATAACACATGCATAAAAAACGTGTAAAAACAAACAGAAATGGGTAAAAACGTATGGAAACGGATGAAAAGGGACTAAACGTGTAAATCGTGTTGTTGGATTAGTTCGGTCTTATTAAATCGGTTATAATTTTATTCGGGTCCTAACACATGCATAAAAAACGTGTAAAAACAAACAGAAATGGGTAAAAACGTATGGAAACGGATGAAAAGGGACTAAACGTGTAAATCGTGTTGTTGGATTAGTTCGGTCTCATTAAATCGGTTATAATTTTATTCGGGTCATAACACATGCATAAAAAACGTGTAAAAACAAACAGAAATGGGTAAAAACGTATGTAAATGGATGAAAAGGGACTAAACATGTAAATCGCGTTGTTGGATTAGTTCGGTCTCATTAAATGGGTTATTTTTTTATTCGGGTCATAACACATGCATAAAAAACGTGTAAAAACAAACAGAAATGGGTAAAAACGTATGGAAACGGATGAAAAGGGACTAAACGTGTAAATCGTGTTGTTGGATTAGTTCGGTCTCATTAAATCGGTTATATTTTTATTCGGGTCATAACTACCACCACAGCCACAACCACCACCACCGCACCAGACACCACCACAACCACAACTAGCCACCACCAGCAGCAACCACCACCACCACCACTAGCCACAACCACCACCACCACGTACCACCACAATCACAACCAACCACCACCACCAGCATCACCAACACCAACACCACCACCACCACAACCAGCAGTAACCACCACTAGCGACCACTACCACCATCAGCCACTACCACCACCAGCCAAAACTACCACCACCACCACAACCACAACCAGCCACCACCACCACCAGCAACCACCACCACCAGCCACCACTACCAGACCACCAGCCACCACTACCACCATCAGCCACTACCACCACAAGCCAAAACCACCACCACCACCACAACCACAACCAGCCACTACCACCAGCAGCAACCACCACCACCATTAGCCACTACCACCACCATCACCACCAGCCACTACCACCACCAGCCACAACCACCACCACCACCACAACCACAACCATCCACCACCACCACCACCACCACAACCAGCCACCACCACCACCACCACAACCACCAGCCACCAGTAACCACTACCACCGTTAGCTACTACTACCACCACCACCATTAGCCACTACCACCAGCAGCCACCACCACCAGCCACCACCACCACCACCACTACCACCACCAGCCACTACTACCACCATCAGCCACTACCACCACCAGCCAAAACCACCACCACCAGCCAAAACCACCACCACCACCACCACAACCACAACCAGCCACCACCACCAGCAGCAACCACCACCACCATTAGCCACTACCACCACCACCACCAGTCACCACTACCACCATTAGCCACTTCCACCACCACCACCACTACCACCACTAGCACCACCACCACCACCAGCAACCACCACCACTACCACTACCACCACCGGCCAGCAACCACCACCACCATCTTTTTTTTTGTCATCTTTATCATAAGTATTAAATGTAGTGATTATTTAAAATATAGTTATTCATATATCAGAATCTTTTTAACATGTTATATATATTTTGAATTTGTATGTTGTATCAAATAAAGCACAAGTTGCCTTTAATTACTAGATTGTCATAATTTTAGACTAAATTATACATTAATTAACACTTACATATTAAAAACTTAAATAGTGATTTGATTGATTTGCATGAAAACATGAACAGACTGCATGGGAAGACTTAATACTTTGAATTAGTACTCTGTAATTACTTTTTGCAATGATTTAGTTTACACAACCACATATATATGTTTGGAGAGTAGATTATTAATTAATTAATGTATCTAGTTTCATCCCTAGCCACATAAATCATCATCAAAAAAACACAATTTCTTACTTAACCATTATCAAATCATCATCTAAAAACATGTCTGGATCTCCTAATCTCGATGAACTAAAATATTTGTGTGGGTCTGATAAACTTCACAAATGTCTCAAGTTCCTCTTCAGTCAAGAAATTCCTCTAAATGAAGTAATGATCCAGTGTTTGGGTGAGAAGCGTGATGAGCTGCGGATAAGTGTTGATAAGCGCACCGAGAGAATGGCTGAGGTTTTAGATCTTAACTTTGATGAAGAAGAAGCTGCTGCTGATGGTTATGAGTCCCTTGAGGAGGTTCAAGTGATGGAGCGCCGTTTGCTGGAGTCCCTTTCGGCCATTTTGGTTGACCTTCGTGCTCTGGTATCCAAGAAGGAGGAAGCCATTGACGATATGGATTATTATGATTAGAGCTCCAGTTGAATGGTTGTTTAAGTAGGGTCTTTTTGGTTGGGTTTGGTGGTTCCTTAGCTTGTTATGTTTTTGGTTGTTGTTTTGAAGGAACTGGTACATGTAATCACCCTTCTTAATCTTTAATAGTAATAAATATGATTTAGGTTTTTAATTATGTCATAATCTTATGTTTTTATTTTAAATATACTTTACTTATAAGCAGTTGAGTTACCTTATATCTCACACTCTGAAATATTACACACATAAGAAACACATATTGGTGAAATAGGTATCTTCAGCGAATTTAGGGGTTTAAAAATGAAGTAACAAAAATGAAATCAAGCAATAAATAATCAAAATAAACGCTCTATATAAGAGCTTGATTGTTTTATCATCATTATAGGCATTCATTTGGGTGTTTTTCAAGTCATTCATGTATTAGTTTTTTAATTGTATGCTAATAAGATTTTTAAGTTGTTTAGGTTACGATTTTTTGTGTGGTTCGGATGGATTATTAAGGGTTGCTTGATTCTTATTGTCTGCTATAGATGTTATAGAGTGTTTGGGATTGATTATTAAGGGTTCAGATGGATTATTAAGGGTTGCTTGAAATTGATGTATGGATATGTTTGCAAATTAATTAGATTATTTGTGTTTAAGTAGCTTGTTTAGTTAGTACTCAGGTTGTGATAACATTGCACAATTGTACTACGAAATTTTGTAGATTTCTTCAGGTCAATTATGTTCCATTGTGGCTAGTCTTCGTTGGCGACTAATGTATTTATAGTTCTGTCAAGAATTATAATCATTCATCCCTGGCAAATGCTCGTCCCAATGGATCATGATTGGCCAGAAGATGTTGTGAAGGTTCAAGCCAGTCTGCATATAAAACTTTTACCCCACTTTTGGGAGAAACTGATGCTACTAGTAATGTTAAAGAAATGGCTAAGGTGGTACAACAAGACCAAGTTTCTACTACTGAAGTTTCTACTGCTGTAGAGGTTTGGATTGTATGTTATTCTTTATATCTGATCTTGGGAATGCCCATATCAGCAATTGTTAATGTTGTAAAAAAACTTTTGGTAAGTAATATAATTCACCTTTTGTGAGATTACAACTGCTGTAGAGGTTTGGATTGTATGTTCTTCTTTGTATCTAATCTTGGGAATGCCCATATCAGTTTCTACACTTTTTTGTCCTTCTTGAAATAGTGAATTTTATTAATTAAGGAAACAACAACTTACAAAGACTATACAAGCAGTCAAATTGAACACACTCATTTCCACTAAACAAACACCCTCCCTAATTTCATCCTAGTCAGTTTCTATAGTTTAGCTGTTTAGATTTTGTAACAAAATGAAAAAATGGTCTATAAAAGGAATATAAAAATAGTCTATTAAAGGAATATAAAATACCTGTGGCTCCCTTTTTTGGTATGTCCTTGATTTAGCCTGAAGAAGTCAACTAAAGTCAACCACGGATGTGGTCAATATAGTCAAACTCCTTAGAGTCAATCTCCGTGGAAGTATAAGGTTTTCCCCGGGTCGTTATGTCCTAACGAGGTGTGATGGTATAAAAACGGGTTTGTGATCGGGTGAATTTGAATGGGAAGTAACCAGATAAAGATTTGGATTTGTTTTACACTACTGGAATGATTAGGAATAACAGTATTAACAATTACGGGAAACAGATGTGTATAAACGTAAATCAAATTAAAATCAGACACGATTGCGTGCTGGGAAAAAGGTGGGTTTTAAGCAAATATAAAAAACAGGGGGTGAAAATGAAACTTTTACAAACTTAATATTCAAAGAAAATTTAATTAAAAAGAAAATTATTTTTTGATTATTTTATTATTTTTTATTAATCAAAACTATTTAATTACTTATTATTAATATTTAACTTATACTAAATATAATATAATATTAAATTAAAACTAAGAAAATGAAATTTTATTTTTAAAAGTTCTAAAATAACTTAAAAATAATATAAAAACTTCAAAATATGTCTTTTTGTCTTTTTGTGATTTTAATATTTCCTAATTACTAATTATATTAATTAAACTAATTAACTAATTTAAATTACTAATAATACTACAAATGACTTAAAAATTAAGAAATATTTTATAAAACTAATTAACCATCACAGGAATCCTAAAAAATTATAAACAGTTTATTTTATATGTTTTTAAACTATTTTACTAATTATTCAACTAAATATTAATTAATTACTAATTAAACTAATTAAATTAAAAAATTTAGAAGATGAACAGTAAATTCTAGAAAAATTCCTAACATTATTTTATAACATATAAAAGCTAGGAAAAATATATAAACTAGGTATTACTTGATAAAAACTAATTATGTTATTTAATACTTAAATATTAATTAATTATTACTTAAACTATATTTAATTCTAATAAATACTATATGACAATATAAAAATCTGAAAAAATTAACAAAAATACTTTAACATAAAAGAAAATTAATAAAAATATAAAAATGCAAATTACTTAATAAAAAGCTAAAAAGGAAAATTAAAAAGATAATTAATATTAAATAGAAACTATCACTTAATTTTAAATTGGTTTTTTCTGGATTTTCTTTTGTAAATCTATTTAATTACTAAAATAAGAAACTTTTGTGAATACAACTTTTTCTAGCTTAAAAATAAGCCAAATGGACACAAAAAGCTTATCCAGTTGACTTTGGTTGACTTTTGAAGGAAATGAACCTCTGTGGGGCCCACAGAGGTGGATTTTGGTAAAAACGAGCTACTTGGACAGGAATAAGATGGAAACTAGCAAAATAACACCACTGGATAAGCCAATAAGCACTCCAATAAGCACTTGAGTCCTTGGCTCAACACAGAAAATGGGACAAATTTGGAGCTGATCGAGGGGGCCCAGAAGGGTGTTTAAGCTCAAAAGCTAAGTGGAATTAGCAAGAGGGACAGCTTATGAGCGTAAAGAACCAAGGGGGTGTGTGGGGCCCACTGAGGTGGCCTGTGGGACCCACCAAAGTGGTGGCAGTGGGGTGGTTCAGCAGCTGCACAAGGGAGCAGCCCCTCCCTGCAGGTGTGTTTGAGGGCTTGTGGGGCCCACACAAAAAATAAAAAAAGTAAACTAATTGTGGGATTTCAAAGTTGAGGTGGGAGACAATAACTTGTGAAAGTCTCAGGGCCTGAATCCAAACAGAAAAATCACAACAATTCTTTGAAATTTTGAGTTTTTTCTGAGATATGCTATTTTGACTTTTGTAATGAACTTGAAATGTTGACTTTGGTGAACTTTAAGCTAAATCTATTGACTGAAATTGAATAAATAAGCTATGATAAGACTACAATTAGCTAAGCTAACAACTTATGAAAGGATTTAAGTAATTATGGATCCTAATATGCTAACAGTGACTACATAGGGTTGATTGTAAGAGGTTTTTGACTTTTTTAACAAACAAGACCTAGTTTTTATTGTTTAACTAACATGTATTGACTTGATGCATCTTGTGTGAACCAATAATTACCAAAATAACAGACTCTAAACCATTGAAAAAGCTAAAACCAAACACCCCTATAACATACTGAATTTAAGATTTTCAAAGGATTAGGCTGATATATCCTGCAAGACTGATACACAAACTTATAATATGATACTATATACCTATTTAAGCATACAAACACTAATAACAACAATAAATACCCAAGTATGCTCAAAGTGAATACGTCAACAGTTAAATTAAGGATTTGATGAAAACTAAGTACCAATATGAGAAATTAGTATAAAGCTATTTAACAAGCAACACCTAGTAGTTTCAAACTAATAATGAGCTATTTTAAAGCAGACTATAGTAAAATATAAAAAATGAGATTTTAGCTTACAATTGGCATTCAAAGACAGAACTGAGAACCAGGACCTTAGAACACTTCCTATAACTTTCCATAAAGCACTACTACCAAGGGCAATCCATGACTAACCGTGCTCCATCTTGATCATCATTGCACATTGATTTTTTTATTTTTATTCTATTTATTTGGATTTTTGAGTATTTTTAGTGAATTGAATAAAAACAGATGAAACCTAAAATTGATATTAAACAAAGTTGAGATTACACTAAGAACATTGATTACAAGCTTTTAAAACTGAGAATTACAATTAAGAAACAAAATTACACTAAGTTGATTTTACTAAACTAAAACTAAACTAATTTAACTACTACTCTTTATTTCTGGCTTCTTTCTTGACTTTATAGACTCCTTGTGAGTTTCCTTGACTTTCCCCACTTCATTTTGACCATTGGATTGGTCAAATTTGATCTTGGCCATTTAATGGGGTTTGGCGGGAAAATTGGCTTTAAGCCAATTGGTCTAATTGCTTGTTGCAGGAGGAGATAAGGGTGGGGTAGGGGACAGGTAGAGGTGATTGGTGAAGGTGGGTGGTGGTAGGCTCAATTGGTGGTGGGAAACCACTGGTGGTATTGGCAGAGGTTGTATAGAGGAGAAGGGCGGTAAAAGGGGTGTTTGACTGGTTTGTTTGACCAGGGTAATATTAAAAACGGGGTGGGTTTGTTTGTATTGTTGGGCCAGGGTGAGATGGGAATGGGCCTGGGGAAAGTGGTTGGGCTGATGGGGTGTTAGTGTTTGTTGGGTTTAGGAAATAACTAAGGATCCGTTTGGTTTGTTTACTAAATAAGCACAAGGATTAATTTTGTAATTTCCTGAAAGTTAAGGGTGGAAAATGTAAACTTCTCAAAGTTATCAAAAGGGCTTATATTGTCAATTATGAATAGTACAAGGGTAATCTATGTTTAATTCCATTTTTAGAATACCCGAGGACTTGTTTTGCCAACTTTGAAACTTGAGGGGTTAAACTTGTACTTTCTCCAAAACTTTCACCCAGGGACTAAACTTGGCAACATATGAACTCCAAGGACCAATATTAATATTTTCCAAAATAAAACACCCGGGGGACTGATTGATGCTAAACCGTCAACCAAAGTCAACCACGGATGTGGTCAAACAAGTTAGACAGCCTAGAGTCAATGCTCCGAGGAATACAGTGTTTTCCCGAGTCGTTAAATCCCGTTGAGGTGTGAAATGTAACTTTAGCGTGCTTTGTGATCGGGTGTTTATTCACAGAAAGGGTTTGTTGTGAGAATTATTTGGAGATTATAAACAGAAATAGCTTAGGAAAGCTATGTGAATGATTACAGGAATTGAGGTTAAGAAGAAATCACTTAAAACTTAAAACCTGTACGTTTGCCGAAAACGTGAACAAACGTACGAGGAATAAAGGTGAACGAAGTGATCTGAGAAGGCTACTGGTATGAAAATTTACTTTTTACAAACCTAATGATGATAGAAAATTTTTGGAAATTTAAAACTAATTTTTACACTAATTTTATAATTACTATTAATTAAATACTAATTTTCTAATTACTTTTAATTAACTAATTTAACCTAAATTACAAATAAATAGAAAATAAACTTGGAAAAATAAAAATTAAACTTAGAAAAATCTAAAATACTATAAAACTAATTTTAGAAATGAAAATATATTTTTAAGACTATTTAATTAATTATTACTATTTATTAACTAATTATTAATTACTTTTTAATTATTTAAATTAAACTAAATTCTAATTAATTATTAAAATACACTAGAAAATTGAAAATAAAATTTGGAAAAATTAAAAATAACTAAAAACTAATTTTAAAATTTAATTTATATTTTTCTGATTTAGTAATTAATTATTATTAATTATTAACTATTTAATAATTGCTAAAAACTATTTTTAATTAAGAAAAATACTAAATGATAAAAGAAAAATCTGAAAAAATTACAGAAATTGTTTTTACACACCAGAAGCCTAGGAAAATTGTAAAAATGGAAATTGCTTATTAATAAGCTGATGAAGAAGCCAATTGGCTTAAATAGAAGCTATCACTTCTATTAAGTTGGGCTTATTTGAGATTTTCTTTTTCCAAACTGCTTATTACAAGTTTTTAGACAACTTTTGTGAAGTGACTTTGACTGTGGTCAAGGAAATAAGCACTTCAAGTGCTTAATTCCTTAACAGTTGACTTTCCTTGACCAGAAGTGGAAATAAGCTCAAATGAGCTAATGTGGGGTCCACTTTGGTGAAAACATATACAAATAAGTATAATGAACAAGTTAAAGCAAGTAACACACAAATAAGCTGATTCAATAAGCTAGAATACCAAAATAAGCTGTTTGCTTATTTGGTTCTGAGGCAGACTGTGGACAAACTTTTGATGCCAAACTAAGTGGGTCCACTGGTTTACAGGTCAAACAAATGGTCAACCCTTAATCCCTGGCAGGAGGGGGGTTGAATGATGCCAAGTTGGAGGTGTGGGACCTACTGGGTCAGTCACAAAACACCACCAAAGTTGGGTGGGTGAACTGAGTGGTCTGTGCACAGGGCAACTAACTTGCCCTGCAGGTCACTTCCAGGGGCATTTTTGTCATTAAGAAAAATTCACAAAAATCAACAAAGCATGAAATTCAAAAGATCAGCTGATAGAGTCTACTCACAATAAATTTCAGACCTTAAATCCAAACACAAAAATCTTTTTAATTCATGTCATTTTGGCAAAAATCTGAGATTGAACTTTTTGACTTTTTGAGAAACTTTGAGATTTGACTTTTATGAACTTGTATTGCTGATTTAATGACTTAATGTGTTATGATAAGCTGTATGAAAGCTAACTTAAGTAAAAACATCCACTTATGAAAAGATTTGATTGGGTTTGAGCTTGAAAAATCACCACAGTTAACTGTGGTGATTATTTTTAAGTGATTTTGACTTTTGCAGTGTTTTGGAACAAAGCTATTGTTCCCCTGACCTAGTATTCAACCAATAAACCAAATGAAACAAAGAGTTGCTCAATTAAACAAGCAATGCAGTGCAAACAGTCTACAACCAAACACCCCTTTAACAGATTTTCGTGATGAAATCTTGATTCAAACAAGCATATAAGACAACCTACTAATTACAACTACTAGATTAAGCAATAATTAAGTAAATGAGACAGTAACAAACAACTAAACTACTAAGGAGAGTAAAAATTAAAAGCAAGGCTTACATAAGCCTTCCAAGCTCAGAATTCAAACCAAGGACCAATTGAAACCACCTAATGACCTCCCATGAGGTCCCTAACCCACAGCCATCCTTTATTTACTGTGCTCCAAGCTTGTTCAACCATTGATCACCCATTTTTTTTATTTATTTTTGATTTTTCTTGCTTTTTTTAGTAATTTTGCAAACTGAGTTTAAGGTACTGATAAAAGCTTGTAAGGCTTTCAAAAAGTTGTTTTCTGAGTTTGTGAGAGCTTATGAATAGCTTAAACACACCTTAGATCCTTACTTTGATACTTTAGAAATTTTAGTGAACTTGAAAAATTGAAAATGAGACTTAAACTTTGAAACAGACTTTCATTGATAATAAAGGTTACAATACATTAAAAATAAATTGAAAAGCATAAAAACTAAGATATTACACTCTATCTAAGGCTCACATGAGCTTAATATATAATACGAGCTAACAATGAACCCTAGGACTTCCCACATGGCTCCATTTTGAATTCTGGATGCCCCACAAGCTTCCTGCTGACCCCTTGACCAAATCCTCACCATTGAATTGCTTTGAGATCATTTCTAGCCTTTGATCATGATTTTGGCGCCAAAATTATGTCGGGGCAAGATTGAGTGGTTCTGGTGGGTGTTGGTGAGGTAATTTATTGTGGTGGGTTAAGTTAGTGAGGACATTAATTGTGGGGGGCTAGTGGATGAAAAAGGTGAGAGGGGGGGGGGGGGGAAAGTATTCCGTGGTTTTGCGCTTCAGTGTTGGGGAAGAAGGAGGGGTTGACCGGTCTTTTGACCGAGGGTGATTTTTATTTAAAAAGGGAAACGGGCTAAAGGTTGGGCCTGGGTGGTGGACTGGACCAAGGGGATGGGTTGGATAAGGGCTTGGTTTTGTTTTATGATAATAAGGGTCCGGTTGGTTTGTTTAGTGACAAGGACCAATTTTGCAATTGTACCAAACTTCAAGGACTGGTTTTGCACTTTTCCAAATTTGCTTCCAAGGACCAATTATGATGTAATTCCAAAGTTCCAAGACCATTTTTTCCTTTTTCCAATTTTCAAAATTTCCTAGGGACCTAATTTGCCATTTTTGGATTTTCAGGGACTAAACATGTAATTTTGGAAAACTTGATACCCAAGTGTAATTTTTATGATTTTTGACTTTTAAAACCTTGGGTTGACTTTTTCTTTCAAAATAAATGCATAGGGACTAAAATTGACAAGTTTTGAAACTTGGGGGACTGAAACTGCCAATATTGCAAACTTTGTACGTTTTTCCTTTGTTTTTGCACATTTTGCTTTTAAAACACATAAAACACAATCCCTGGGATAATTTAAGTATTTTGATATCTTTTTGATTGTTTTTGTGCGTTTTGGCAGTTTAAATATATCAAAAACGATGAGTGTTTGAGCACTCATCATTCCCCCACAATAAACTATTGCTAGTCCCTAGCAATCTTTTTAGAAAACTTGATGGATTTGAAAAACTCTTTCCCAAAAGCCATCACTTCTGGAGTAGCCAAATATTTCAGTTCAAGTAAGAACCATGGTACACCGATAACCATGTGATTTTGAGCAAACCACCAGCTTCCAACGGTTTTGATTTGTCTTTACCAAGAGCCGTTTGCTCCTGGACTAGCCAGCATCTTGATGGACCTAGTCAACATCTTGGTGAGCTGATTACCAATTATGGATTTTCCACTGCCTTTACCACAAGCCATAATCTTGCGGGCTAGCCAACTCATTCACTTTATGGAATATGGGGAGCTGAGGAACCATACAATTTTGGGCAAATTGCAAGCCGCCAATGGATTTGATTTATCTTTACCAAGAGCCGTTTGCTCCTGGATTAGCCAGTCCCTTTGTCGGTTAGACCTGGCGGACTGATTACCACAAAAATTTTGAAATAAAGTGAAAAATTTTGAAAATTTTGGCCAAAAACGGGGGTATTTGAAGATATTTTGATAAAATTCGTTAGAATTCCCCCCCCCCCCCCCCCCCCCACACTTAGAAATGAATATTGTCCTCAATATTCGAAGTCCCGGCTATTATGCCGATCCCTTGAATGTAAAAAGCCAAGATTCGAATCTAACTGTGGAAATACCAAATTTCACTTTATTACTATATATATAATTTTTTTTTTTTTTTTTTTTTTTTTTACTTATATAAATATATACATTTTTTCTCAAACAGCGGAGGGTTGGCCATTCCCCCGCACTAGGTGGTAGAAAATAGAAAGAATCAGAGATACGGGTGAAAACCCGTATTGTGCTATTGTTTTTGTTCATCGAGTCGCTAGCTTTACTCGATCCCCGAATTCAATTGTCCTTGGGGAAAGTTTGGAGATCCGGGACGACCATGGATGGTACGTCCTCTCCAAAGTAGTGCTTTAAACGATGTCCATTCACTTTGAAGTTAGGACCGTCATTTTGAGATAATTCGACGGTACCATAAGGATAAACTTTTGTGATAGTGAATGGACCAGTCCATCGGGTTTTGAGCGTTCCCGAGAAGATCTTGAGTCTAGAGTTGAAAAGAAGGACTCGATCACCAACGTTGAAAACGCGGTTTTTGATTTTTGAGTCATGAATCTTCTTTATCTTTTCTTTTTAGATCAAAGAGTTCTCGTAAGCTCGATCACGAAGTTCGTTTAATTCATTTAGTTGAACTTTTCTGTGATCACCCGCCGTTTTGAGGTCAAAATTGGCATGCTTGAGAGCCCAATAGGCTTTGTGCTCAAGCTCGATCAGAAGATGGCACGCTTTCCCGTACACAAGTTTATAAGGCGTACACCCAATGGGTGTTTTGTAAGCCGTACGGAAAGCCCAAAGTGCATCATCTAATTTGTCCGACCACGATGCACGATTCTCACCTACAGTTCTTTCCAAGATTCTTTTAATGCCCCGATTGAAAACTTCGACTTGTCTACTCGTTTGAGGGTGGTACACAGTGGAAAGACGGTGAGTTACACCGTACTTTTGCATGACTTTGTCAAATTTGTCATTACAGAAGTGCGTACCACGATCACTAATAATAGTACGTGGAGTTCCGAATCGGGCAAAAAGAGCTTTTAAAAATTTCACAACTACTCGGGCATCATTTGTCGGTAAAGCTTTCGCTTCAACCCATTTTGACAAGTAGTCAACTGCCACGAGTATGTATTTGTTGCTGTGAGAGGATGGAAATGGCCCCATAAAGTCGATGCCCCAGATATCAAAGATTTCACAAACTTGAATTGCATTCTGAGGCATTTCATTCTTTTGTGAAATATTCTCGTGACGCTGACAAGCGTCACAGGACTTGACCAAATCTTGGGCATCCTTGTAGATCGAGGGCCAATAAAAGCCGGAATCAAACACCTTTTTGGCGGTGTAGTTGGGATTGTGGTGGCCCCCCGTGGGACCAGCATGGCAAGCCTTTAAAATTTCAGTGGCTTCCTGACCATACATACACCGCCGGATGACTTGATCCGCGCATATCTTGAACAAGTAGGGGTCGTCCCAAAAGTAATGTTTTACATCTTTGAAAAATTTATTTTTTTGTTGGGACGACATCCCTTTCACAATGAAGTTACCCGCAAGATAGTTTGCAAAGTCGGCAAACCATGGGGTAATCGAGTCTCCACGAAATGAAACCACATTGAGGGTTTCGAGAGGAAATGTTTCATTTATTTCCTTTTTCTCGAAAGCATTTTGGTGAGGGTTTTCAAGACGGGAGAGATGATCAGCAGCTAGGTTCTCAGCTCCTTTTTTATCACGAATGATGATATCAAATTCCTAAAGGAGGAGAACCCAACGGAGGAGTCTCGGCTTTGCATCTTGTTTTGCAAATAGATACTTCAAAGCCGAGTGATCCGTATACACTATGCTTTTAGTCAGAATCAAGTATGGCCGGAATTTTTCAAAAGCATACACCACAGCTAATAATTCTTTTTCAGTGGTGGTGTAATGACTTTGAGCCTCGGTCATAGTCTTGTTGGCATAGTGTATAGGCTGAAAATGTTTTGTTTTGTGTTGCCCCAAGACTGCCCCTATCGCATAATCACTAGCATCACACATGAGCTCGAAGGGCAAGTCCCAATCGGGGGCAACAAGAATCGGTGCCTCGGTAAGCCTTTTCTTTAATGTTTCAAAGGCTTCGATGCACTCAGGGGAGAAGATAAAAGGAGCATCCTTCTCGAGGAGATGGGTCATAGGCCGGGCGATTTTAGAAAAATCTTGAATAAACCTACGGTAAAAACCGGCGTGACCCAAAAAGCTCCTAACACCTTTCACAGTCGTGGGATGAGGCAATTTTGCAATGACGTCCACTTTGGCTCTGTCAACCTCAATCCCGTTTTTTGAAATTTTATGGCCGAGGACAATGCCCTCTTTGACCATAAAGTGACTCTTCTCCCAATTTAGACATAACTTTGTGTCTTCACAACGTTTTAGCATGCTGTCTAAATGGGAGAGACATGATTGGAATGAATCCCCAATGACCGAAAAATCGTCCATGAAGACCTCCATACTTTTCCCGATCATGTCGGAAAAAATGGCCATCATACATCTTCGAAACGTGCCCGGCGCATTACATAGGCCAAATGGCATACGTTTATATGCGAAAGTTCCATAGGGGCACGTAAAAGTGGTCTTTTCTTGGTCGTGCGGGTCAATGGGAATCTGAAAGTAACCCGAGAAACCATCAAGGAAGCAATAGTACTCATTCCCCGCTAATCTCTCGAGCATCTGATCCATAAAGGGCAGAGGAAATGATCCATACGGGTGGCGTCGTTCAATTTATGATAATCAATGCAGACGCGCCAACCCGTAACCAAACGAGATGGAATTAACTCATTTTCCTCGTTTGTGACAACAGTAATGCCACCTTTTTTGGAACACAATGAACTGGGCTGACCCAAGGACTGTCCGAGATAGGGTAAATCAATCCGGCATCAAGAAGTTTTAAAACCTCCTATTTGATAACCTCGTGAATTTTTGGATTCACCCTTCTTTGATGTTGGACCGCAGGTTTGAAGTCATCCTCCATTAATATCTTGTGAGTACAAAACTCAGGGTCGATGCCCTTGATGTCGGAGAGACGCCAAGCAATTGCTCGCTTATGAGACTTCAAAACCTTTATAAGAGCAGCCTTTTCCTCAACACTTAAATCTTTAGCAATTATGACGGGTAATTTATCATCACCCTCCAGAAATGCATACTCAAGATGAGGCGGCAAGTCCTTAAGTTCAACCGCGGGAAAGTCATCAGTTTTCTCAACATTTTTGACTTCCTCCTTATGAAGTGTTTGTGGTAGAACAGGAAGAGGAGAGGGATCTTCGTTTAATAACTTTTCAAGCATGAGAATATCCCCCTCGAGGTCAATCTCTTGGTTATCGATTCCATCGGGAATCGAATCACTGTTGAGATAGGCCTCAATTTCTTCTAAGATGAAGTCACTTCCCTCAAACGGAGTGAGGGAAGGAGAAGAATTGGCAATAATGGGGTGAGAAGATGGAGTGAAGTTTTCACTCTGAGAATCATTGACAAAACCTAGAACCTCTTGAGCGTACTCCTCAGACGCAACATCAATGACATCAATTCGGTTAACCGTTTCGGCGTCATAATTAGAGGAGTACCTCGAAGTTTGATCGAGGTTAAAGGTTACAGCTTCATTACCAACACGAAGAGTTATTTCCTCTTCGTGCACATCAAATAACGCACGACCCGTCCTTAAGAATCCTCTCCCAAGAATGAGAGGAACTCATGGGTCAGCATCGAACTTAACAACAACGAAGTCAGCGGGGAAATGGAACTTTCCTACTTTCACGAATATGTCTTCAGCAATGCCGAGAGGACGAGAGATTGAACGGTCAGCAAGCTCGAGAGTCATGCACGTAGGAGTAAGTTCAGGAAGAGAGAGTTTCTCCCACACTGAGTAAGGCATCAGGTTGATGCTAGCGCCAAGATCGGCTAAGGCGAAGCATTCAACCATCCCAGGGAAAACACATGGAATGAGAAATCTCCCAGGGTCTCCAAGCTTCTTAGGAAGCTTCTTTAAGATAATTGCTGAGCAGTTTTCGTTCAATGGAGTCTTTGCCATTTCGTACAATTTTTCCTTGTTGCTTAACAAGTTCTTGATCATCGATGCGAATTTGGGCATCAGGAGGATAGCATCCGCAAGGCAAACGTCAAAATGCAAATCTTGAAAGATTTGATAAAACTTATCCATTTGGTGACTAGCCTTTTCGCGGAGCTATTACTCATTAAGTCGTGACGGGTATAGTAGTAAAGGTTTGGATTTAGGGTTCTCTCCAGGAGTTGTTGGTGGTTCAAACACAACTCCCGGTTTTGGTACAAGTCCTGATTTTGGTACAATTTCTGGAACAACCTGAGGGTGGACGTGTATGGTACTTCGTGGGCTAGTAGATTGCACCTTGTCCGAGGTTGCCTCAGGCTCAATTTCCACTTCCTCGGAATAAAGAGGAGGAGGAATAGGAGGAACTTGCGGCTCTTCATAAGCTTTACCACTGCGTGTAGTAGTAGCTTTGAGTTCACCCTTGGGGTTAACAACTGTATTAGCCGGGAGACCTCCTGATGTAGAGGGTGGAGTGAGATGATTCATAAGACTGGCAAGCATATTCTCAATCTTGCTTTGAGATTGATCAATTTTGTTGTTTATTGCCATCAACTCACTCTTCAGCTCATGACCCTGTTTGGCTATTGATGATTGGAAATCATTCTTCAAATTTGAGATTTGATTTTGCATTGCCCTCATTTTAGTCTCATTAACCTTGATGTAGTTATTGAGTTCGTTTAGGAGGGGTTCTTGATAATTTGGAGCTGAATACCCTTGATTACCCCTTTGGGGTGGGTACTGATTGACGAGGGCAGGATTTTGATTTTGCATATTAGGCCCCCTTGGCGGATTAGGATTAAACCTATTTGGATTTTGAGGAAACCCGGGTGGTCCACCCTGGGTGCTAGCCCGGTGATTTGGCTCCACTTGAGGACGGTATTGATTACTTCCTTGGTTGGAATTGCCGGCTATTGCATTTACTTCGAATGGATTGCCTTCGGTGGCAGTGCAATTATAATATGAGTGTGGACCACCACAAGTGACACAAACTTCTATCTTTTTGACTTCAGCTTGCGGAGAAGAATGAGGAGAAGAAATTTTCTGGCTTTGAGTCAGAACTGAGCTTTGGGTGAGAACCAATGCATGGATAGCTTCCGTGAGTTTGTCAAGTCTAGCATCGGTGCTAGATTGAGCCACGGGCGATGAGGTAGAAGGAACAACATTCCTTTGGGAAACAACCGATTTGCTTCGGGGAATGCGGACCTTAGATTTATTCTCAAAGATCGCTAAAGCATCCTTTGTGGTGCGATTCAAGAAGTTACCTCCAGCGGAGGCATTTAGAGAGTCTTGATCGGATTGGCTTACACCATTGTAGAAAGTATCAAGTTGCATGAGATCGGAGAACCCGTGGTGAGGACATTTTCGGAGCAATTCCTTGTAACGATCCCATGCCTCACTAAAGGATTCATCAAATTTCTGCGTGAATTTCATGATCTCATTCTTGAGACTCGTGGTTTTGGAAGGAGGAAAGAATTCGTTTACGAACTTTTTCACAAGATCTTCCCATGTCTCAATAGATCGTGGAGGTTGTTTTTCAAGCCAAATCCGGGCTTGTCCCTCCAGGGAGAATGGGAAGAGAATAAGTTTGACTGCTTCACAAAGGACATCTTTGCATTTGATGGTGGATGTGATTTTATTGAACCATCGAATGTGATCTTGAGGATCGTCCCTCTCATAACCGTAGAATTGACATGAGGTGACCAGGTTTATCAACCCTGTTTTAAGCTCAAAATTTTCGGCCATGATTGCCGGAACAACAATAGCATCTCCGCAACCCTCGACGGGTGCTTGGAGAAGCTCATTCATAGTGGGTTCAGCCGCCATGATGACAGCTGAAGGTGGAACAGCTCGGATCTCAGATCCGACTGTTGGTGCAGAACGTCTACGAGGTCTTCGAGGTTTCCGGACAAGCTCACGTAATGGGCTAGTGGACCTTGAAGAACGAGTGCGCATGCACTAGGGATAAAAACTTTTTGGACAATATTTTTGTTATCGTCCCGTAATCCAGAATCGTTTCTCTTTAAGAATCACCTTAAAAGAAAACCGAATCAGAAAACGTTACGATATGTTTTTGTTGTTTTTTTTACTTTTTTTGGTGTTTTAACACTTTAGGAAAAGTGTCAATGACTTTTTTATGTGTTTTGATTTTGAAAATATTCACAAGTGATGGTATTTGTACAGTGAGTGAGGTGAGATAACACTAATCTCGAAAGACGCTACAGAAACGCGCACACCTCCCCGGCAGCGGCACCAAAAATTGGTTGATGCTAAACCGTCAACCAAAGTCAACCACGGATGTGGTCAAACATGTCAGACAGCCTAGAGTCAATGCTCCGAGGAATACAGTGTTTTCCCGGGTCGTTAAATCCCGTTGAGGTGTGAAATGTAACTTTAGCGTGCTTTGTGATCGGGTGTTTATTCACAGAAAGGGTTTGTTGCCAGAATTATTTGGAGATTATAAACAGAAATAGCTTAGGAAAACTATGTGAATGATTACGGGAATTGAGGTTAAGAAGAAATCACTTAAAACTTAAAACCTGTATGTTTGCCGAAAACGTGAACAAATGTACGAGGAATAAAGGTGAACGAAGTGATCTGAGAAGGCTACTGGTATGAAAAATTTACTTTTTACAAACCTAATGATGATAGAAAATTTTTGGAAATTTAAAACTAATTTTTACACTAATTTTATAATTACTATTAATTAAATACTAATTTTCTAATTACTTTTAATTAACTAATTTAACCTAAATTACAAATAAATAGAAAATTAACTTGGAAAAATAAAAATTAAACTTAGAAAAATCTAAAATACTATAAAACTAATTTTAGAAATGAAAATATATTTTTAAGACTATTTAATTAATTATTACTAATTATTAACTAATTATTAATTACTTTTTAATTATTTAAATTAAACTAAATTCTAATTAATTATTAAAATACACTAGAAAATTGAAAATAAAATTTGGAAAAATTAAAAATAACTAAAAACTAATTTTAAAATTTAATTTATATTTTTCTGATTTAGTAATTAATTATTATTAATTATTAAATATTTAATAATTACTAAAAATTATTTTTAATTAAGAAAAATACTAAATGATAAAAGAAAAATCTGAAAAAATTACAGAAATTGTTTTTACACACCAGAAGCCTAGGAAAATTGTAAAAATGGAAATTGCTTATTAATAAGCTGATGAAGAAGCCAATTGGCTTAAATAGAAGCTATCACATCTATTAAGTTGGGCTTATTTGAGATTTTCTTTTTCCAAACTGCTTATTACAAGTTTTTAGACAACTTTTGTGAAGTGACTTTGACTGTGGTCAAGGAAATAAGCTCTTCAAGTGCTTAATTCCTTAACAGTTGACTTTCCTTGACCAGAAGTGAAACCACCTAATGACCTCCCATGAGGTCCCTAACCCACAGCCATCCTTTATTTACTGTGCTCCAAGCTTGTTCGACCATTGATCACCCATTTTTTTTATTTATTTTTGATTTTTCTTGATTTTTTTAGTAATTTTGCAAACTGAGTTTAAGGTACTGATAAAAGCTTGTAAGGCTTTCAAAAAGTTGTTTTCTGAGTTTGTGAGAGCTTATGAATAGCTTAAACACACCTTAGATCCTTACTTTGATACTTTAGAAATTTTAGTGAACTTGAAAAATTGAAAATGAGACTTAAACTTTGAAACAGACTTTCATTCTATCTAAGGCTCACATGAGCTTAATATATAATACGAGCTAAGAATGAACCCTAGGACTTCCCACATGGCTCCATTTTGAATTATGGATGCCCCACAAGCTTCCTGCTGACCCCTTGACCAAATCCTCACCATTGAATTGCTTTGAGATCATTTCTAGCCTTTGATCATGATTTTGGCGCCAAAATTATGTCGGGGCAAGATTGAGTGGTTCTGGTGGGTGTTGGTGAGGTAATTTATTGTGGTGGGTTAAGTTGGTGAGGACATTAATTGTGGGGGGCTAGTAGATGAAAAAGGTGAGAGGGGGGGGGGGGAAGTATTCCCTGGTTTTGCGCTTCTGTGTTGGGGAAGAAGGAGGGGTTGACCGGTCTTTTGACCGAGGGTGATTTTTATTTAAAAAGGGAAACGGGCTAAAGGGTTGGGCCTGGGTGGTGGACTGGACCAAGGGGATGGGTTGGATAAGGGCTTGGTTTTGTTTTATGATAATAAGGGTCCGGTTGGTTTGTTTAGTGACAAGGACCAATTTTGCAATTGTACCAAACTTCAAGGACTGGTTTTGCACTTTTCCAAATTTGCTTCCAAGGACCAATTATGAAGTAATTCCAAAGTTCCAAGACCATTTTTTCCTTTTCCAATTTTCAAAATTTCCCAGGGACCTAATTTGCCATTTTTGGATTTTCAGGGACTACACATGTAATTTTGGAAAACTTGATACCCAAGTGTAATTTTTATGATTTTTTACTTTTAAAACCTTGGGTTGACTTTTCCTTTCAAAATAAATGCATAGGGACTAAAATTGACAAGTTTTGAAACTTGGGGGACTGAAACTGCCAATATTGCAAACTTTGTACGTTTTTCCTTTGTTTTTGCACATTTTGCATTTAAAACACATAAAACACAATCCCTGGGATAATTTAAGTATTTTGATATCTTTTTGATTGTTTTTGTGCGTTTTGGCAGTTTAAATTTATCAAAAACGATGAGTGTTTGAGCACTCATCAGGGACTAAAATTGTCAGGTTTGAAACTTGAGGGACCTGTTTTGCCATTTTAGAAACTTCAGGGACTAAACTTGTAAATTCTCAAAACTTTTTACCCAATGATCATTTTTGATAACTTTTGACTTTTAAAGGACTTGGGTTGACTTTTCTTTCAAAATAAATGCCTAAGGACTAATTTTGACAAGTTTTGAAAGTTGGGGGACTGAAACTGCCAAATATGTAAACTTTGTTCGTTTTTCATCTGTTTTTACTCATTTTGAAACTGAAACATACAAAACACAATCTTTGGGATATTTTCAGTATTTTGATGCATTATTGAGTGTTTTTAAATGTTTTTGCAGTTCAGATTGACAAAAAATAATGAGTATTTACACACTCATCAATCTCCCACACTAAACTATTGCTAGTCCCTAGCAATATAGAATCCAAAAATAAACTGTTTTGAAAATTTAATGGATTTGATCTCTCTTTACCAAAAGCCATTACTTCTGGAGTAGCCAAATGTTTCAATTCAAGTAAGAACTATGGTACATTGATAACCATATGATTTTGAGCAAACCATCAGCTGTCAACGGATTTGATTTGTCTTTACCAGAAGCCGTTTGCTTCTGGACTAGCCAACTCTTGATGCAATTATCATTTGGTGAGCTGATTACCAATTACGGTTTTCCACTGCCTTTACCACAAGCCATAATCTTGCGGGCTAGCCAACTCTTCACTTTTTAGGATATGGTGAGTTGAATACCATACAATTTTTGGCAAATTGTCAGCCATAAATGGATTTGAGATATCTTTACCAAGAGCCATTTGCTCCTGGATTAGCCAGTCCTTATGTGGGTTAGACATGATGGACTAATAACCATAAAATTTTTGAAATAAAGTGAAAAAAATTTTAAAATTTTTGGCCAAAAACGGGGGTACTAGAAGGTAAAATGTGATCAAATTCGCTAGAATTCCCCCCCCCCCCCCCCCCCCCCACACTTAGAATTGAATATTGTCCTCAATATTCAAAGCCCCGACTATTATGCTGACTCTTTGATCGTAAAAAGGCAATACCACAAGCTAAATGTGGAAACATTATTTTTCACTTTATTTATAGATATATATACATACCATTTTTTTTATGATCATTTTTTTTAATTATGGTAACAATAGTAGGAGTAATTCCCCCACACTTAGGGTGAAAACCCGTACGCATGCTACAGTTTTTGTTTACCGAGTCGCTAGCTTGACTCGACCCCGAATTCATTAGTTCATGGGGAAGTATCATGTGGGAGAGATAATCTCCATCGGACTTTCATTCAAGATGTTTAGAAAAACATTTGAAGCACGTGAAAGTTCCACACCGATGAGATAAGTACCCGGCTTTACCTAGAATGGTAAATGAAAATGCCAGGGCCAAAAATAGTGTCTTCATTCCCGAAGGAGTGAAGAACAGGAGAAGCCACGGGATAGGTGTAGAAGAGAAAGAAAGTCATGATGAAAATCATGACTAACTCATCGTCACCCACAGGAGAATTCATAATATCACGAATCTCATCTTTTAAGCTCGTTTGATCAAGACATATCCCGGGTGCGTCTAGATCAAAGTAGAAACTTTTGTGAATACAACTTTTTTCTAGCTTAAAAATAAGCCAAATGGACACAAAAAGCTTATACAGTTGACTTTTGTTGACTTTTGAAGGAAATGAACCTCTGTGGGGCCCACAGAGGTGGATTTTGCTAAAAACTAGCTACTTGGACAGGAATAAGCTGGAAACTAGCAAAATAGCACCACTGGATAAGCCAATAAGCACTCCAATAAGCACTTGAGTCCTTGGCTCAACACAGAAAATGGGACAGATTTGGAGCTGATCTAGGGGGCCCAGAAGGGTGTTTAAGCTCAAAAGCTAAGTGGAATTAGCAAGATGGCCAGCTTATGAGCTTAAAGAACAAAGGGGGTGTGTGGGGCCCACTGAGGTGGCCTGTGGGACCCACGAAAGTGGTGGCAGTGGGGTGGTTCAGCAGCTGCACAAGGGGAGCAGCCCCTCCCTGCAGGTGTGTTTGAAGGCTTGTGGGGCCCACAAAAAAAATCAAAAAAATAAACTAATTGTGGGATTTCAAAGTTGAGGTGGGAGACAATAACTTGTGAAAGTCTCAGGGCCTGAATCCAAACAGAAAAATCACAACATTTCTTTGAAATTTTGGGTTTTTCCGAAGATATGCTATTTTGACTTTTGTAATGAACTTGAAAGGTTGACTTTGGTGAACTTTAAGTTAAATCTATTGACTGAAATTGAATAAATAAGCTATGATAAGACTACAATAAGCTAAGCTAACAACTTATGAAAGGATTTAAGTAATTATGGATCCTAATATGCTAACAGTGACTACATAGGGTTGATTGTAAGAGGTTTTTGACTTTTTTAACAAACAAGACCTAGTTTTTATTGTTTAACTAACATGTATTGACCTGATGCATCTTGTGTGAACCAATAATAACCAAAATAACAGACTCTAAACCATTGAAAAAGCAAAAACCAAACACCCCTATAACATACTGAATTTAAGATTTTCAAAGGATTAGGCTGAAATATCCTACAAGACTGATACATAAACTTATAATATGATACTATATACCTATTTAAGCATACAAACACTAATAACAACAATAAATACCCAAGTATGCTCAAAGTGAATACGTCAACAGTTAAATTAAGGATTTGAAGAAAACTGAGTACCAATATGAGAAATCAGTATAAACCTATTTAACAAGCAACAAAAAGCAATGATTGTGTGAAAATCAACTTATTATAGTATAGTAGTATAGTATCGAAATGATCCGCGTGAAATACGGATCACCCGAGTCGTATCTGAGTGAAGGTGAATGGAATAAAAAATATTAATTCGTGAAAATCGTGAATTGAGAAGTGTAAAAGAGAAAATAGTGATCAGGTAATTCAATTATTATCAAACAATGATGAAATATGCAAAGAGTACAAGCTAGATATGCACCAAAGTTAAAAACGTAAAAACGGAAATGCAAACGCGTAGATTAAAACGTAACTTTTAACAAAAAATGATCCTACAAACGAGAAATGATTTTCTACAAATCTTAAACTACTAAAATGAATTTCCAGAAAGAGAAAATAGTTTTTTTGACTTTTCTTTTATTTTCAATGAATTTATTTTGATTTTTTTAATTTTAAATGAATTAAAATTGGAAGAAAATAGAAAAATAAAGAGGAAAAATGAAAATTTAATTCTGAAAAATCTAAAATATTATAAAAGAATTTCCTAAAATATTTTTGTATTTTTCACAGCTTTTTCTAAATTTTTATGTATTTTTGTTTATTAAAAACTATTTAAAAATGATTAAAATCAAAGGAAAATTAAGAAAAATACTAAAAACTATTTGGAAAAATCTGGAAAAATTCCAGAAATCAAAAATAATAAAAAGAACTTGAAGAAAAATTTTGAAATGAAAAGAAGCTGAATAAGTGCTTATTTTGACTAACTGCTTATTCACAAGTGCTTATTATTAAGCACTTGTGAACCAAAATGAATGAAAACTCTGAAAACAGTCTATATCTACTATATTATGCTCAGATATGTAAAGATGGAACTGTTACAAACACAAATATTCCACAGAATCACAAGAATTTAGCAATAAGGTCAAAAGATAAGCTCACTAATTAAGCAGAATAAGCATAGACTGAAACAGTAGCAAAGCAATGATTCACAGCACTAAATCTACTCAGATGAAGCTCAGAATCAATCTCAAATCACTAATGCAAGCTCAATTAATCAATAGCAGCTGTAATGTTCAAAACAGCTTTTCTGTCTTAAATATGCTTTTGAACAGGCACAATAAGCTCTTCTAATAAGCTCAAAATTGCAAACTTTTGGAGGCAAAAGAGAGACTGAATAACTGAGTTCTCAATTCCACCAAAAGAAAGTAACAAAACTCCAATAAACTACTCAAAATGATTCTTAGAAAACTGATCAAATACTCATACACAGAGTAATTTTAGTCCAAACAGTCAACTTCAATTCAACTTTTCGTTAAGCAAAAATATTCCAAACAGACTTTTTCCTTTTTAAATTGCTTAACTAACTGAAAAACTTCTAAAATCAACAAACTACAAATATTTTCAGAAGGAAATGAACTCTAGAGATGCACTAAAAGTTTTGTCCAAATACTAAATACTAAAACATTTTGACTTTTTGATTTCAAAATTACTTTGACCAAAATGAGTTTTAACAGCTAAATTCTAATACTAATTAGATGTATTAACCTACAATTACACTAGTTTAAGCTAACTCTAATTATATTCCAACTTTTAGCTAAATTACACTAACAGATTATTACTCTAACTAACTATATAGATGCAATTTTCTTAACTTTGACTATTACAAAACTACCTTACTGATTTAATGAGTTATACCACTACTACTACACTAGCTCATTCTAAGTGTGCTCAAATGACAAATGCCAATCAACAACATCACTATATAATAGACAGATCCAAACACCCCTAACTGTGACAGATAAACTACTCAAATGGATGAAACAGATATCAGATCTCCAATATATGTGTCCCTAACAATCACAAATCACTTATTTAATCAAAATCTACAATCATTAACCACTAGATCCAATTAGTTGAGCACACTCTCAGATCCACACCAAGACAATTACTCAATTAAGGCTAAACTAACACAGATCCAAGCAAAATAGATCAAACAGAAATAAATCAAGCTCAAAAATATTAACAACTACAACTATAACACTAACTATATCAAATCAGAAGCTACTATTAATTCAAATTCAGAATCAAAACAGATGCTATAAGAATGAGAAGGATCAAATCAGTTTTTACCAAACAAACCCCCTTAGCATGAACAGAGGGGCTCACTAAGCTTGCCTATCTCTAGGATAGGCAGGACCTTCCCTTTCTGTCCTGGCTCATCCAATAATACCACAGCAACCACTGGTTCACCTCCTTTGGCTATAATTGACTAATTTTGATCACTGATGAGAATGACATGAAACTGATATACAACAGGCTACAAAGCTTATGTATACAACTTATAAGCTGATGCAGCTTATTCAAAAACTATAAACACTGATTTGAAACATATTTTTTTATTTTTTTTATTTTCTGATTTTTTTTTTATTTTTATTCTTTTCTGAAAATGAATTATTGCTAAGACAAGAGTTTTAGTATTTAAGCTAATAGAAACTAAGATTAAGCAGAATAAGAAGGTATAAAGCAAAATAAGCAGTATCAAAATGACTAATAAGCTAGATTATATGAAAGGAAAATAAGCACTTTTATTAAAACTTCAAGTAAACTTTACATCAACTATACTAAAAACATTCTAAAGTAATTTTGAAAGAGTTTCCCTACTTAAATCTACACACTAAAATGGCTACAATTAACCTCTATATATCGGAGAGGAGTGAGGTGAAGCTCACGGATTGCCAAGCTGGCAATCCGTGTAAGTTGTGCTTGTTTGAAGCCTCTCATAGCCGTGAGATCAATCCCAATCATTTCCCAATTGATAAGTACCCTTGGATCAGAAATTGTGACGCGTTCGCACCAATGATAGCCTGCCACGTAGCCCCCCGTGTGTTTCTTTGCTTCTGACACAATCCTGACATCACTGACATTCTAGAAGCTTGATTGATTTGACATCTATACCCTTAATCACGTTAATAATTGGATTTTGCGGGTTAGGGTTCATGGAGACCTGAGTAAATGGGAATTGTGGAAAAACTAGAGGTGGGGTAATATTTTATTAAAGTTTGACCCCTTTTTTACTGTAACTTTTGTTGACCCGGTGTGATATCTTTGACCGTGGCATGTTGGGCTTGGGTAATGAGATTGGGCTTTTGCTTTTGTTATTGGATTGGATATAACATTGGTATTTTAATGGATTGGGCTATTCAGATTTTGTAACAAATAAAACCAGGGACCAATTATATGATTTATGAAACTTTGAGGACTTTTTCTACCATTGATCCAAAAATAACTTCCAAGGGCAAATTATGATAATAATGATTCTCCAAGGGTTGACTTTGACTTTATCTTCAATAATTTCCAAAAGGGACTGAATGTGTCAACTTTCAAAGTGCAGGGACCAATTTTGACAATTCTTCAAACTTCACAAAAGGATCACTTCTGCTCATATATCAAACTCTGAGGACTTTATAAGCTCAAAATAATTTCCAGGTTGACTTTCTAACTCTTTCTACTCTCATGTTCGTTATTGCCGGGTTTTTGCTTTTTTTCGTCATTTTGTGAAATATCCGTTCCTGCACATTCATAAACATAAAAACACACAATCTTTGGCATTTGTTAGCATAATTAGTCTATTTGGGTCCATTTTTGGCTATGAAAAGGTATGTGAATTAACGCATACCAAAATCCCCCAGACTAAGGTGTTGTCGTATCCTCACGCAATGTGATCAATTCACGCTTTTGAGATAAATCATTTCTATACTTTTTCTACTAACTTTGAAAAGTAGCAAGGAGGTTTGATTGATGCTAAACAGTCAACCTAAATTGACCAAGGATATGGTCAACAAAGTCAAACTCCCTAGACCAATGATTCCGGGTAATATAGGGTTTCCCCGGGTCGTTATGTCCCGACGAGGTGTGGATGGTTATCAAACGGGTTTGTGATCGGGTGAATTTGGACGGAAAAGGGTTTATGAATGATTACACTACTGATTTGTACAAGGAAATAGCTTAAACAAGCTATATGAATAAGAATGTGAAATTAGAAAAACCAGAAACGTTTAAAACCTAAAAACGTGTACGTTCAGATTAAATTTACGTGAACGTACGAAATAAAAAGTGAGAACTGAAATCTAAAAACCCACAGGGGGTGAAAATGACTTTTTTACAAACCTAAGGATGAAAGAAAATTTTTGGAAAAAGAAAATAAATTTTTACACTATTTAATTATTTATTATTAATTAATTACTATTTAACATTAATTATTAATATTTAAAATACTTAAATACAATATAATATTAATTTAATACTAGAAAAGTGAAAATTAAATTTCTAAAATTATAAAATAACTAAAAACTAATTTTAAAATTAAAAATAAATATTTTTGTCTTTTTGTGGTTTTTATATTAATTAATTACTACTTAAATATTAATTACCTAATTAAACTAATTAAAATTATTAACAATACTAAAAAGGCTTAGAAAATTAAGAAAAAATTTACAAATCTAATTAACCATCACAGGAATCCTAAAAAATTATAAAAAGTTTATTTTATAAGTTTTTACACTATTTTAATAATTATTGTATTAAATATTAATTAATTACTAATTAAACTATTTAAATTATAAGAAATAGAAAATGAACAGTAAAAATTCTAGAAAAATTCATAAAATTATATTATATTATATAAAAGCTAGGAAAAATATAAAAACTAGGTGTCACTTTATAAAAACTAATTATGCTATTTAATACTTAATAATTAATTAATTATGAATAAATCTAATATTAAATCTAATAAATATTAAATGACAAAATTAAAATCTAGAAAATTTACTGAAATTACTTTAACATAAAAGGAATTTAAGAAAAATATAAAACTGCTAAGTACTTAATAAAAATCTAAAAATAAAAATTAAAAATTTAAATTACATTAAATAGAAACTATCACTTATAATTAAATTTGTTTTTTCTGGATTTTCATTTACAAAACTCTAAAAATACTTAAAACATAAAACTTTTGTGTAAACAAAATTGCTAAAGCTTAAAAATAAGCCAAATGCAAGTAATAAGCTTACACAGTTGACTATTGTTGACGAAATAAGCAAATAAGCTCAAATGAGCTTAAGTGGGACCCACTATGGGTGATTCTGGTTCAATTGAGTATTATGAACAAGATTAAGCTAGAAAAAGCAAGTGGGGACTACAGAATAAGCAAATAAGCACTTCAATGAGCACTTTGAAACTTATCTCAACTCAGAAAATGGGACAAGGAATTGGGCTGAATTCAGATGGGGTCCACAGGGTCTGAGGTCAAAACCTTGGTTGGAATGTAGAGAGGGGTAGGAGGGGGGTTGAAAGAAGCCAAGTGGGGCCTGTGGGACCCACTGTGGTGGCTAGAAACCACCACCAAAGGTGGTGGTGTGGCTGTGTGGTCTGCTGCACAGGGGAAGTCCCTCCCCTACAGCTGTGTTTGGACCTAGCTGGGGCCCACACGAAAATTCATAAAAATGAAATGAGGATGGGAATCACTAGTTGAGGTGGGATACTACAAGACCTAAAAACCACAAAGCATGAATCACAACACAAAATTCTAATAAATTCCCACAATTTTTGGTTTTTTCAGCAATGGGTAGGTTTTGACTTTTTAAGGAAACTTAGCATTTTGACTAAAATGAAGTTTGAGCTTAATCTATTGACTGAACATGGTGAGATAAGCTGAAATAAGATTACATAAAGCTAAAGTAACAACTTAGAAGCTAGATTGAGGGTTCATGGTTCTCACAGTCACAACAGTGCACAGAATAGGGAATAATTTTGTTGATTTTGACTATTTGTAGCTATTGGCACTGATTTTATTATTTGACTCAGCAAGTTAAGTACTAAGGATGTTGTCTAAATGGATTTTACACAATGCAAATCACAGGGATACGGTGAGACATGTAGATCCAAACACCCCTTTCAACTAAACTATTTTTGGTTAAAAGGTGCACCTTACTATTTAAAGCTATACCATTGATGCAAATGGACTAATCATGTTATATGAACACTAAATAAGCTGACTTGATCAAGAGATGAGCAAATTTCTAGACTAAAGCATATAATGATCAATATGTAAAAATTAAGCAAATATGAGTACTTAGCAATCAAGTATAGCAAACAAGTAACAATTAAATCCTGATACACTGGGTAAGTACTAAGATCACAAATAAGCAAAGAAAAACTGATAATAAGCAATTCTACAGTAAATGGCTAAAATTTAGAAAAGAAACTCACAATTGGTTACAAGCTTAGATCTGAGAATTAAGAACCAAGAACCATCCTAACATCCTCCCAGAGGTACTAATACCATGATAATCAAGAATGACCAGGTTCCATTTGCTTCTTCTCTCCTTCACAGTGAATTTTTATTTTTCTACTAATTTATTTTGATTTTTATGAATTTTTACTTTTGATGATTTTAACTATCTTTATTACTTCTAGTGACTTATATCAGCTCTGTTAGGAACTTATATGTGCTTACGAACTCAGATTAACAACAGATGACAACTATAAAATTTATTTAGATTCTTAAATTTAAAGCAAAACTTTATAAACTGGAATTGAACATGAGCTTCAATTTTAACTTGAATAAGGTTCACATATCACTTAAATAAACTGAGTACAAGATTTTTGAGATGAAAATTACAATTGAAAACTAAGTTTTCATTAATTTAAACTAACTACACTAGTCTAACTACACACACTATCTCCTTGCTTCTTTTTCTTCATATAGACAACCTTTAGGGTTTAGTGGGCCCCACTGATGCAATCCCACTTCATCTCATCCCTTGGCTTGGCTCCAATCAATCCAGGCCTTTGAAATTAATTTTGGCGGGAAAATCAGATTAGGCAGTTGTGAGTGGATTTGGTGAGGGTATTTATGAGGAGGGGGTTGGTTGGGTGTAGATGATAGTATTAATGAGAAGGTGAGGTTTGGTGAAGGTAGCATGGAGGAGGGGGACATGGAGCAGGAAAACGGGGGAGGGAGATGGGTGATGGGTTGACTGAGTTTGACTCAGGCGTTGGGTAATATTGAAAAGGGTAAGGGTTTTGGGCTTAAGGTGGGCTGGGGTAGTTTTTTAATGGATCAGGGGTGGTGTTGTTTGGGCTGTGTTTGTTTTGGGTTTGGTTTGGATTTATTTAACACAAGGGTCCGTTTGGTTTATTAGCAAAACACCACAAGGACCAATTTTGTAAATTCTGCAAAGTTAAGGGACCTGGACTGCCAATATTCCAAAATAACCATAAGGACCAAAATCGGCATGTATCAATATCCCACGGACCATAAATGTAAATTTTCCATTTTTAAAACACCGGGGACCAAATATGTAAATTTTCAATTTCCAGGGACCAAACATGTAACTTTTCAAAACTTTTCACCCAAAGTCTATTTTTGATAACTTTTGATTTTTCAAGGACCAAAAATGATTTTTCTAACAAAAATATCCCACCAGGGACCAAATCTGCCAAGATCTGAAAGTACAGGGACCAAACTTGTAATTTTCAAAACTTTTGAGATTTTTCACCAAAGGACTAAATATGACAACTTATGATTTCAAAAGGACCTTTGGTGATAATTTTCCATATTTTGAATTACCAGGGACTAGTTTTGACATTTTATGAAAGTTGGGGGACTGAAACTGCCAATTTTGCAAACTTTGTACGTTTTTCATTTGTTTTTACTCATTTTGCATCTAAAACATATAAAACACAATTTTGAAATATTTTGATGCATTACTGAGTGTTTTTGTATATTTTGCAGTTTAGATTTGACCAAAAATGATGAGTGTTTGAGCACTCATCAATCCCCCACACTAAACTATTGCTAGTCCCTAGCAATAAACTATTTTGAAAATTCAATGGATTTTAAACTCTTTACCAAAAGCCATCACTTCTGGAGTAGCCAGATGTATCGATTCAAGTAAGAACTATAGTCCACCTGATAACCATGTGATTTTGAGCAAACCACCAGCTGTCAACAGATTTGATTAGTCTTTACCAAAAGCCGTTTGCTTCTGGACTAGCCAACTCTTGATAGAATAGTCAACATCTTGGTGAGCTGATTACCAATTATGGCTTTTCCAATGCCTTTACAACAAGCCATAATCTTGCGGGCTAGCCAACTCATTCGCTTTTTAGGATATGGCGAGCTGAGGTACCATACAATTTTAGGCAAATTGCAAGCCATAAACGGATTTGATATATCTTTACCAAGAGCCGTTTTCTCCTGGATTAGCCAATCCTTTTGTCATTTAGACATGGCGGACTGATAACTACAAAAATTTTGAAACTCAAGTGAAATTTTTTTTAAATTTTTGAGATTTTGGGCAAAAATGGGGGTACTAGATAGTAAAATGTGATAAAATTCGCTAGAATAGCGAAATACCCCCCCCCCCCCCCCCCACTTAGAACGAATATTGTCCTCAATATTCAAAGTCCCGGCTATTATGCCGACTCTTTGAACGTAAAAGGGCAACATTACAATTTAAATGTGGAAACACCATTTTGTATTTTCACTTTTTTGGTAAGCATTGCAGGGGTAACTCCCCCACACTTAGGGTGAAAACCCTAAGTACATGCTACTGTTTTTGTTTACCGAGTCGCTAGCTTGACTCGACCCCGAATTCATTTGTCCTTGGGGAAGCATGATGTGGAAGAAACAATCTCAATCGGACTTTCATTCAAGATGTTTGGACAAACATTTGAAGCACGTGAAAGTTCCACACCGATGAGATATAATCCCGGCTCAAGATAATGGTAAATGAAAATGCCGGGGTCAAATATGGTATCTTCAATCCCAAAGGAGTGAAGAAGAGAGGAAGGCACCTCGAGAGCAGGCTCAATAGCCTGAGTTTGGATTTTAAGGGTTAAGCTCAAAAACATCCCGGGAGGGTGGGTGGGAATTTGCAAATCCTCATGATTAAGTGTATCTCCCCCCGGGCTATCATACTCCGGGGGAGTCATGATAAGGTGATCAATGATGGGCTCAGAAGATATTTCATCAACATCACTGATGTCTCCATAAGATAAAGAATTTTCATCAGTGTTTGAATCACTAAGCCCGGTGCTGAGATAGGAATTGAGTGATGGATCATCATTCAATAAGCTTTCAAGGAAAAGAATATCCCCCTCAGAATCAAGATAGTTATCATCAACTTCATACGAAGTTGAACTATCTAGGGCAAGGAATGCTTCAACTTCTTCCATATCATCTTTGAAATCAAAGAGATTATCATCACATCCTGATGGAAGTGGACTGGTATGAGTGAGTTCATCGGCGAACTCCTCGAGTCAACATTAGAGTGGGGAAGGGATGCATCAACATACTCAATGTCTCCATAAGATAAACAATCATCACTGGAATCAGAGACAGTCTCAATATGATCGTTTGAACACTCAAGAGGGAAAGGAAAATCACACATATGATCCAAAGTTCCCTGTGACTCTCCTGGGATTGGGACAAGGATCTCAACACTAGACTTTATTAATTCGTCCGATTCCCTATCAGGAACAGTGCTAAGATGCTCATCCCCCATGTTTAGAGAGTGAGTGTGAACTTCGGGTGTGATAACAACAGACTGAGGGAGATGAGAGGAGCTAGCATTCATGGATTGTACAAGTTCCATTTGATCTTCTGCTAGTAATTTCTCCGTCACATTATTTTCTCCCTGATTTTCAATGGGAGGAATCACAAATGATGAATCTGAAGAACCCTTATAAAATTGAAGGATATCAAGGGTGTCCTCATTATCACTATCATCATCACAGTCTAGAAGAGCAGCTTTACGAAATTTGGCACGTGTTATAGCTGCTTGTTCTAAGACTAGCAATTCTTCCATGCTCAATTCGTTTCTAGCATCACGTTCTTCAGCAAGTAATTCTGCCATAGATTTCTCACGAGAGTCTCGAAACGATGTAGTAACCAACTCCTCCTTAAGTTCTTTCAATATATCAAGAGCCTTTAGTAAAAGGTCTTGCTCAGTATCATGAGGAGTTGTGTGAATCATTTGGTACTGTGGAGGTGGGTCTGAAAACGAATAGTCGTAATTGTTACAAGGAAATGGATTCCTTGTTTGACAATCCGCACTAGAGTGTGGACCTCCACAGTAATCACAACAGTGAAACTGATGTGGCTGTAGGTTGTATGTGCTTGAGTTATAATTGTTATCAGGGAACTGCTCATAGACAAGCGTGTTTCCCGATTGACAATCAGAACTGTAATGTGAACCACCACAGTACTCACAACAGTAAAACTGCTGAGTCTCATGGTGTGGTAACTGATGGAATGAATCAGTCGTATCATGGTAGGAATAGGGATTCTGGTTATAGACAGACCCGTTTCCTGACTCTACCATGCTACAACTGGGCAATTGCCACCATTATAAGGATTACCACACCAATGGCAAATAAGAAGGTGTGGATAAGACATAGAAAGAATCAAAAGTTTACAGAGGTGTAGGGATGAGGAATTAAAGATGTGAGAGGGTAAAAGTGATTGTTTTTGGATTTTTAAATAAACATTTTGTACAAATAAGAAAGCAAATGTTTTTGTGTTTTTGTGTTTGTTGAAAACTGATTTTAAAATGTTTTCGGGAACAGTTCTGTTTTTATATGAAAATAAGAAGATAATATGAACAAGGGTGGTAAATATACAATGGATGTATATCCCGATTCACTAATACGCAAAACCGTTTAGAATAGCGCGCACACCTCCCCGGCAGCGGCGCCAAATTTTGATTTATGCTAAACAGTCAACCTAAATTGACCAAGGATATGGTCAACAAAGTCAAACTCCCTAGACCAATGCTTCCGGGTAATATAGGGTTTCCCCGGGTCGTTATGTCCCGACGAGGTGTGGATGGTTATCAAACGAGTTTGTGATCGGGTGAATTTGGACGGAAAAGGGTTTGTAAATGATTACACTACTGATTTGTACAAGGAAATAGCTTAAACAAGCTATATGAATAAGAATGTGAAATCAGAAAAACCAGAAACGTTTAAAACCTAAAAACGTGTACGTTCAGATTAAATTTACGTGAACGTACAAAATAAAAAGTGAAAACTGAAATCTGAAAACCCACAGGGGGTGAAAATGACTTTTTTACAAACCTAAGGATGAAAGAAAATTTTTGGAAAAAGAAAATAAATTTTTACACTATTTAATTATTTATTATTAATTAATTACTATTTAACATTAATTATTAATATTTAAAATACTTAAATACAATATAATATTAATTTAATACTAGAAAAGTGAAAATTAAATTTCTAAAATTATAAAATAACTAAAAACTAATTTTAAAATTAAAAATAAATATTTTTGTCTTTTTTTGGTTTTTATAATAATTAATTACTACTTAAATATTAATTACCTAATTAAACTAATTAAAATTATTAAAAATACTAAAAAGGCTTAGAAAATTAAGAAAATTTTTACAAATCTAATTAACCATCACAGGAATCCTAAAAAATTATAAAAAGTTTATTTTATAAGTTTTTACACTATTTTACTAATTATTATATTAAATATTAATTAATTACTAATTAAACTAATTAAATTATAAGAAATAGAAAATGAACAGTAAAAATTCTAGAAAAATTCCTAAAATTATATTATATTATATAAAGCTAGGAAAAATATATAAACTAGGTGTCACTTTATAAAAACTAATTATGCTATTTAATACTTAATTATTAATTAATTATGAATAAAACTAATATTAAATCTAATAAATACTAAATGAGAAAATTAAAATCTAGAAAATTTACTGAAATTACTTTAACATAAAAGGAATTTAAGAAAAATATAAAAATGCTAAGTACTTAATAAAAATATAAAAATGAAAATTAAAAATTTAAATTACATTAAATAGAAACTATCACTTATAATTAAATTTGTTTTTTCTGGATTTTCTTTTACAAAACTCTAAAAATACTTAAAACATAAAAATTTTGTGAAAACAAAGTTGCCAATGCTTAAAAATAAGCCAAATGCAAGCAATAAGCTTACACAGTTGACTATTGTTGACCAAATAAGCAAATAAGCTCAAATGAGCTTAAGTGGGACCCACTATGGGTGATTCTGGTTCAATTGAGTATTATGAACAAGATTAAGCTAGAAATCAAGTGGGGACCACAGAATAAGCAAATAAGCACTTAAATGAGCACTTTGAAACTTATCTCAACTCAGAAAATGGGACAAGGAATTGGGCTGAATTCAGATGGGGTCCACAGGGTCTGAGGTCAAAACCTTGGTTGGAATGTAGAGAGGGGTAGGAGGGGGGTTGAAAGAAGTCAAGTGGCGCCTGTGGGACCCACTGTGGTGGCTAGAAACCACCACCAAAGGTGGTGGTGTGGCTGTGTGGTCTGCTGCACAGGGGAAGTCCCTCCCCTGCAGCTGTGTTTGGACCTAGCTGGGGCCCACACAAAAATTCATAAAAATGAAATGAGGATGGGAATCACTAGTTGAGGTGGGATACTACAAGACCAAAAAACCACAAAGCATGAATCACAACACAAAATTCTAATAAATTCCCGCAATTTTTGGTTTTTTCAGCAATGGGTAGGTTTTGACTTTTTAAGAAAACTTAGCATTTTGACTAAAATGAAGTTTGAGCTTAATCTATTGACTGAACATGATGAGATAAGCTGAAATAAGATAACATAAAGCTAAAGTAACAACTTAGAAGCTAGATTGAGGGTTCATGGTTCTCACAGTCACAACAGTGCACAGAATAGGGAATAATTTTGTTGATTTTGACTATTTGTAGCTATTGGCACTGATTTTATGATTTGACTCAGCAAGTTAAGTACTAAGGATGTTGTCTAAATGGATTTTACACAATGCAAATCACAGGGATACAGTGAGACATGTAGATCCAAACACCCCTTTCAACTAAACTATTTTTGGTTAAAAGGTGCACCTGACTATTTAAAGCTATACCATTGATGAAAATGGACTAATCATGCTATATGAACACTAAATAAGCTGACTTGATCAAGAGATGAGCAAATTTCTAGACTAAAGCATATAATGATCAATATGTAAAAATTAAGCAAATATGAGTACTTAGCAATCAAGTATAGCAAACAAGTAACAATTAAATCCTAATACACTGGGTAAGTACTAAGATCACAAATAAGCAAAGAAAAACTGATAATAAGCAATTCTACAGTAAATGGCTAAAATTTAGAAAAGAAACTCACAATTGGTTACAAGCTTAGATCTGAGAATTAAGAACCAAGAACCATCCTAACATCCTCCCAGAGGTACTAATACCATGATAATCAAGAATGACCATGTTCCATTTGCTTCTTCGCTCTTTCACAGTGAATTTTTATTTTTCTACTAATTTATTTTGATTTTTATGAATTTTTACTTTTGATGATTTTAACTATCTTTATTACTTATAGTGGCTTATATCAGCTATGTTAAGAACTTATATGAGCTTAGGAACTCAGATTAACAACAGATGACAACTATAAAATTTATTTAGATTCTTAAATTTAAAGCAAAACTTTATAAACTGGAATTGAACATGAGCTTCAATTTTAACTTGAATAAGGTTCACATATCACTTAAATAAACTGAGTACAAGGTTTTTGAGATGAAAATTACAAATGAAAACTAAGTTTGCATTAATTTAAACTAACTACACTAGTCTAACTACACACACTATCTCCTTGCTTCTTTTTCTTCATATAGACGACCTTTAGGGTTTAATGGGCCCCACTGATGCAATCCCACTTCATCTCAGCCCTTGGCTTGGCTCCAATCAATCCAGGCCTTTGAAATTAATTTTGGCGGGAAAATCAGATTAGGCAGTTGTGAGTGGATTTGGTGAGGGTATTTATGAGGATGGGGTTGGTTGGGTGTAGGCGATAGTATTAATGGGAAGTTGAGGTTTGGTGAAGGTAGCATGGAGGAGGGGGACATGGAGTAGGAAAACAGGGGAGGGAGATGCTTGATGGGTTGACTGAGTTTGACTCAGGGGATGGGTAATATTAAAAAGGGTAGGGGTTTTGAGCTTAAGGTGGGCTGGGATAGTTTTTTAATGGATCAGGGGTGGTGTTGTTTGGGCTGTGTTTGTTTTGGGTTTGGTTCTGATTTATTTAACACAAGGGTCCGTTTGGTTTATTAGCAAAACACCACAAGGACCAATTTTGTAAATTCTGTAAAGTTAAGGGACCTGGACTGCCAATATTCCAAAATAACCATAAGGACCAAAATCGCCATGTATCAGTATCCCACGGACCATAAATGTAAATTTTCCATTTTTAAAACACCGGGGACCAAATATGTCAATTTTCAATTTCCAGGGACCAAACATGTAACTTTTCAAAACTTTTCACCCAAAGTCTATTTTTGATAACTTTTGATTTTTCAAGGACCAAAAATGATTTTTCTAACAAAAATATCCCACCAGGGACCAAATCTGCTAAGATCTGAAAGTACAGGGACTAAACTTGTAATTTTCAAAACTTTTGAGATTTTTCACCAAAGGACTAAATATGACAACTTATGATTTCAAAAGGACCCTTGGTGATAATTTTCCATATTTTGAATTACCAGGGACTAGTTTTGACATTTTATGAAAGTTGGGGGACTGAAACTGCCAATTTTGCAAACTTTGTATGTTTTTCATTTGTTTTTACTAATTTTGCATCTAAAACATATAAAACACAATTTTGAAATATTTTTAGTATTTTGATGCATTACTGAGTGTTTTTGTATGTTTTGCAGTTCAGATTTGACCAAAAATGATGAGTGTTTAAGCACTCATCAGAGGTTCAAAAGAGATTACAAAATCATTTATTCCCGCAAACGCTCCGTTTTCCAAAAATTTTTCCTTTATTCCACTTTCACTTCTATTTTTGGATTTTTCATACTTCATACTTGTGAGGGTTTGTCGAACTTTCATTATTTTGCAATAATTTTTAGGGACAACGAGTAGAAACACTTCTATTTAAGAAGTGACCATACGGATAAAAATCGTCATCCTTGATTTTTCACGAGTCCCCAAACTAAGTGTACAAACGAGATCACAGCTTATCTACAAATTAGATGCTAACACTACTCATAATAGTTACTTGTGGAAACTCCTTACTCCCATTTCCTAAGTTTTTGTATCTCAATATTTTATTTTTGTTGAGAAATGAATTGCTTCATATTTTCTCGTTTCAATATTTTTAGTCCGATAGTGACACCTAAGTTTAAACGATAAGTAGTTTTCCATTTTCTCTTAAGAACCACTGCAATAGAAATTCGGTCTACATCAAGGAATTTTGGTACATACAATATCATAAATATAAGTTGCGGAGTACTACACGTGCACCTCATGTGTCCAATTTAGAATCATCCACATGCACCTCACGCGCCAACAACTTATTTACATTCAAACTCTTATTCATCATAACTTTCAACTTTCACTTTTTTTCATCACTTTTCTCATATTTTTCATACTTTTCACTTTTCTTTCTTTATTTTTTCTCATAACATCAATGGAAACTTATCGGGTAGCTCCAAAACCACATACATAATCAACTTTTGACTTTTGATTTTCTCACTTTTTGCTCTTATTTTTTATGTTCCTTGATATGTACCCAACTTTTAAAGCAAAGATTCTCTTAATAAAATAAAGAACTAAATATTATTCAAACCTAAATACCACTAATTAGCCTAAAACATCTATTATATATCGGTGACGTATTTTATGGGAGTAAAACGCCACAAGTACCTCTCATTAGCTCTAAAGAGAACCACTACTCCACGTTTAGCATCTAACTTCTAAATAAACTCTATCATTTCTCGCTCTTCGCAATTTAAGATTCCAAATAATGAAACCCGCGAATACTTAGCCAATAATCAGCCATGCATATATAAAGTCAGATACGGAAACTTGCAAATTCTAGAAGAAGAATTCGCGTTTTCTAGCTCCTGATGTAAAATACTAGCGAAAGCTTTTAAGCTGCGCATGTATAAAGTCAAGTACGGGAACTTGCAGATTCTTAAGAAAGAATTCGCATTTTATAGCTCCTTGTGTACAAGACTAGCACAAGCTTATGTGATCATCATTGGTTAAGGGAACAAGCTAGGGCTCAACACGCCCGGTCAAGTCAAAATTTTTATTCCTACTCTCGCCAGCAAGAAAGTCAACAAGGTGTCAAAACACTTATTCAAACTTTATTATATTTTTGTACAACTTTTTCAACTTTTTTCTCATTTTTTTGTGCTTTTTCATGAATTTTTCATTCATTTTTCTTCAAAATTTTTGAAATTTTCAATTTTTTTCAATTTTTTCATTTTTAGTGGAAAAACGGAGTTGCAAGAGTGCACGACATTTGTGAAAAATGCAAGGTCAAATCGAATCGAATATTCACCCTCCCCCAGACTAGAATGAAACATTGTCCTCAATATTTTGTGGGTTAAGGCAATCCTAACAAAATTCTAGGGCCGTTTATTAATTATGCCAAAGAAAACGTTAGTCGATAAGATTCACGGATATAGGATTTCCAATAGCACCGATGAATGAAACTCTAGTGGAGATAAAATAACGAGCATGAGAGTCATCATAAATCGCAGACAATCCTAAACAAACATTACCAACAACCACGGAACACAAGAGTAGAAGAGGCACCCCCTCCTCACGTTATTTGTTAGAAATAAGAAAAATAAGAAGATGAAATTGGATAAGCATGGGTTGCCACCCACGAAGCGCTTTGTTTTTTATTTCCGAGTCACGTAGCTTGACTCGATCCCCGAATTCAACCGTCCTTGGGGAAAGTTTGGAGATCCGGGACTACCATGGTTGGTACGTCCCCTCCAAAGTAATGTTTCAAACGGTGACCATTCACCTTAAAGTTGGGACCATCGGGTTGAGCTAACTCAATGGTACCATGAGGGAATACTTGGGTTATTGTGAATGATCCAGACCAACGGGTTTTAAGCTTACCCGAGAAAATCTTTAAACGAGAGTTAAAAAGTAGCACTTGATCACCAACGTTAAAAACGCGGTCTTTGATCTTGGCATCATGAAGTCTTTTTGTTTTCTCTTTATAAATCAAAGAATTCTCGTAAGATTGATCACGAAGTTCGACTAACTCATTTAATTGAACTTTTCGGTGATCACCCGCGGTTTTCAAGTCAAAATTGGCATGTTTTAAGGCCCAGTAGGCCTTGTGCTCAAGTTCTAGGGGCAAATGACAAGCCTTCCCGTAAACCAACTTATATGGAGTACACCCAATGGGAGTTTTGTAAGCGGTCCGGAAAGCCCACAAAGCATCTTCTAATTTGTCGGCCCATGAGGCACGGTGCTCTCCTACTGTCTTTTCTAATATTCTTTTCAAGCCACGATTGGACACCTCCACTTGACCACTAGTTTGTGGATGATAAGCCGTAGAAAGACGATGTGTGACACCATATTTAAGCATTACTTTTGCAAACTTATCATTACAAAAATGGGTCCCACGATCACTTATGATGGCTCGAGGTGCACCAAATCGGGCAAAGAGACTTTTTAAGAATATAACTACTCGGGCGTCATTGGTGGGGAGCGCCTTGGCTTCAACCCATTTGGACAAATAATCGACGGCCACAAGAATATACTTATTTCCTCTTGATGACGGGAATGGCCCCATGAAATCGATGCCCCAAACGTCAAAAATTTCACAAACTTGAATAGCATTTTGTGGCATTTCATCTTTTTGAGAAATTTTCCCTTGACGTTGGCAAGAATCGCATGATTTCACCAATTCATGGCCATCCCGATATATCGTCGGCCAATAGAAGCCGGAATCGAACACTTTCTTTGCGGTGAAGTTGGCACCATGATGTCCCCTATGGGTCCACTATGGCATGCCTTAAGAATTTCAACGGCTTCAGTACCGTGAACACACCGCCGGATCACTTGATCCGCACAAACTTTGAACAAATAGGGGTCGTCCCAAAAATAATGTTGAACATCTTTAAAGAATTTTTTTCTTTTGTTGGGACGACATCCCTTTCCTAATGAAGTTCCCCGCATGGTAATTCCCAAAATCGGCGAACCATGGGGTACTTTGGTCAATTTTAGTCACACTCCCAAGTGTCTCGAGAGGAAATGTTTTGGTGATTTCCTTGTTCTCAAGAGCACTTTGATGGGGGTTCTCAAGTCGTGAAAGGTGATCAGCAGCAAGATTCTCAGCTCCTTTCTTGTCTCGTATTTCGACATCAAATTCTTGGAGCAAAAGAACCCACCGCATTAAGTGTGGCTTAGCATCTTGCTTTGCCATTAAGTATTTAAGGGCTGAATGGTCCGTATACACTATGCATTTCTTAAGGAGCAAATAAGGTCTGAATTTCTCAATAGCATAGACGACCGCTAACATCTCTTTTTCGGTAGTTGTGTAGTGATGTTAGGCGTCATTCATGGTCTTACTTGCATAGTGTATAGGTTGAAAGTACTTATTCTTACGTTGCCCCAGAACTGTACCAATGGCATAATCGCTAGCATCGCACATTAGCTCAAAAGGTAAGCTCCAATCGGGGGCAACTAAGATTGGTGCCTCCGTTAACTTCTTCTTGAAGAAATTAAATGCATCGATGCATTCATTTGTGAAGTTAAACGGAGCATCTTTTTTTAAAAGGTGGGTCAGAGGCCGGGCAATTTTGGAGAAGTCTTGAATAAAAAGTCGGTAAAAGCCATCATGACCAAGGAAACTTCGGATTCCTTTGACGGTCGTAGGGTGAGGTAGCTTAGCAATAACATCAACTTTGGCTCGATCTACCTCAATCCCAGATTTGGATATCTTATGGCCGAGGACTATTCCCTCTTTAACCATGAAGTGGCACTTCTCCCAATTTAGAACTAAGTTAGTGTTTTCACACCGAATTAGCATATTCTCTAAATAGGAGAGGCAAGAGTCAAAAGAATTTCCATAGACGGAGAAGTCGTCCATGAACACTTCCATGGTTTTTTCAATCATATCGGAGAAAATGGCCATCATACACCGTTGAAACGTGCCTGGAGCATTACAAAGGCCAAAGGGCATTCTACGATAGGCAAACGTTCCATACGGGCAAGTAAAAGTGGTCTTTTCTTGATCCTGGGGATCAATGGGAATTTGAAAATACCCAGAAAAGTCATTGAGAAAACAATAGAACTCATTTCCCGCTAATCGTTCAAGCACTTGGTCCATAAAAGGGAGCGGGAAATGGTATTTACGGGTTGCGTCGTTCAACTTGCGGTAATCGATACAAACTCTCCATCCGGTCATAAGTCGAGTCGGTATAAGCTCATTATCATCATTTTTCACAACAGTGATTCCGCCCTTCTTTGGTACACAATGAACCGGGATAACCCATGAACTATCCGAGATTGGATAAATCATTCCAGGGTACAGGAGTTTATAACTTCCTTTTTGATCACTTCGTGGATTTGTGGATTAACCCGTCGTTGTTGTTGGACGAAAGCTTTGTGATTATCTTCAAGTAGAATCTTATGAGTGCAAAATCGAGGGTCGATTCCCTAAATGTCGGATATTTGCCAAGCAATAGCACTTTTATGCTTCCGAAGCACATCTAAGAGTCGTGTCTTCTCATCATCTTTTAGGCCTTTTGATATTATAACGGGCAATTTATCATTAGTTTCCAAGTATGCGTATTCGAGATGAGGAGGCAAATCCTTGAGCTCGAGCTCCGGAGGATTCTCAATAGACGGCTTAACTTCTTTTACGTCTGCCATTTTTAGGTCCATCGGAGGGGAAGAAACAATCGGGTTTTCATTTAAATATTTCTCAATTAATAAAATGTCCCCCTCCGGATCAAAGTTAGAATTATCAATTTCTGGTAAAACTGAATTATATAAAAGACAAGCATTTATTTCTTCCCAAGCGAGATCACTTCCCTCAAACAGAGTGAGGGAAGGGGAAGAATCGGAGATGATTGGTTCAAAAGAAGGTGTGGGATTGCCACTCGAAGCATTTTCGGTGAAACCAAGAAGTTCTTGAGAATACTCCTCCGTGGCTTCATCAATAACATCGACTCGGTTGACGGAAGAAACATCGTAGTCGGAGGAGTATCTCGCTGTTTGGATAAGATTGAAAGTAATGGCTTCATTTCCCACACGTAAGGTAATCTCCTCATCGTATACATCAATTAAAGCATGACCGGTCCTTAGGAATCCTCTCCCGAGAATGAGAGGAACCCGTGGATCGGCATCGAAATCAACAACCACAAAATATGCAGGGAAATTGAATTTCCCAACATTGACGAAAATATCCTCGGCTATACCAATTGGACGAGACGTAGATCGGTCGGCAAGCTCGAGGGTCATAAGCATCGGTGTCAAGTTAGGGAGAGACAACTTTTTCCAAATCGACAATGGCATTAGGTTAATGCTAGCACCAAGATCGGCCAAGGCGAAGCATTGAACCATACCCGGAAAATTACATGGTATAAGAAACTTGCCAGGGTCTTCAAGCTTTTCGGGTAGCTTTTTAAGAAGAACCGCTGAGCAATTCTCATTCATTTGAGTCTTTGACATTTCAAAAAGCTTTTCCTTATTATTCAAAAGACCTTTAAGCAACGAAGCAAATTTTGGCATCAAAAGTATAGCATCCGCGAGACTTATATCAAAGTGTAATTCTTGAAAAATCTGATAAAACTTTTCCATTTGGTTTTTATCCTTCTCGCGGTGCTTTTGTTCGTTTAAGCATGACGGATATGGCAACTTTGTTTTAACCGGTATTTCTTTTTCAGTTTCATTAACAACTTTTTCTTTTCCTTTAGAGGTCGGGACCACCGGAGGTTGGATGTCTTCGGTCCTTCCATTATTAATTGGAATTTCCGTATCCGTTGTCACCTCAGGTTCATGGGCAACTACCTTAGGAGGAAGAGAAGAAGAGGTAGTCGGAGACGTTGGTCCATCATAAGTAACACCACTCCTTGTTATGATCGCTTTAGCATCGCCTCTCGGGTTAGCGATCGTGTTGCTTGGCAAAGTTCCAGAGCCCGAGGGTCGATCATTTAAACGCTTGTTGAGTTCAAGAATTTCCTTAGCCATTAACTCTTGGGTTTTCATGATTTGCTTAAGAATCTCATCCGAGGGCGACGGATTATGAACCACATTCGGATTTTGGTTTTGAAAGTTTTGCCCTCGATTGTTTTGATTAAAACCTTGATTTTGAGCTCCATGGTTATTTTGAAAATTGTTCCCTTGAGGTGGGCCTTGGTTGTAATTTCCCCGGTTTTGATTTTGATGAAAATTCTGATTTTGTCCTTGAAAACCATTATTTCCTCGGTTTTGATTCTGATTGTTATTGAATTGATGATTATGGTTTTGTACATTATTGTTTTGATTCACTTGATTTGGTTGATTAAACCCGGGTGGTCCACGGTAATTGCCGGAACGGTAGCTGAGGAGATTACGGTCTCCTTAAGGTTGTGGGTAACCGTTGCCACCCATGTTTGCAGCATAGACGTTCTATTGAGCAAAGCCACCGGAGGCTGGGCACTCAAGGTATGAATGTGGACCACCACAAGTCTCACAACCGGTATTAACCATATTAACTTGCGTGTTCTTAACTTGATTCGGCATCATTTGATATATTCTTAACATTGCCGTCGACAAATCATCAAGTTTCTTATTCATGGCGACTAACTCGGGATTATGAGAAGAAGAAGAGTTTAGAGTCGCAGTCGATCTTATTGGCTCATTCCTCTCGGCTGAGGAATCCCAATAGTTGTAATGGGCCGTCATATTCTCGATTAGCTCGTAACAATCCTCAGGATGACGTTTCATGAAAGTACCACCAGCTGCAGCATTGATCGTGTCCCGATGTAGTAAAGTTAAACCATTGTAAAACGTATCAATTATAGTAACAAGAAGCATGTTATGGTTTCGACAACGATCAATGGCAAGCTTGTAACGTTCCCAAGCCTCGAATAAAGATTCATTGGGAAGTTGTCAAAAAATGCTAATATCGTTTCTCAACTTCGTCACCATCGATGGTGGAAAATACTTCACCAGGAACTTAGATACCATTTCATTGAAAGGATGAATCGAGTTCCCGGGAAGACGATCAAACCAAGAGGTGGCATGATGCGTTAGAGAATAGGGGAAGAGAGAGAGATGGAGGGCATCATCCGAGACCCCGTTTTGTTTCATACTTTGGGTGACGGTTAAAAATTTGTCGAGATGCTTGTTTGCATTGTCACCCGGTAATCCGTGAAATTGGCACGAATTTTGGACTTGTTGTATCATGTGGTGCTTAAGTCCAAAAGCCGTAGCCTCAATATTTAGAGGGGCAATCGGGCCACCTCTACCATGCATTGTGGGTTGGCACAGCTCCTCCATCGTTCGGAGATCGGGAGCCGGCATGTGTTGGTTTTCATCTCCACCCATCGGAGGGTGTTGATTATTTGGATCCATTTCCACAACGTTAGGGAAATGGACATGGTGTGTGTGTCGAATTACCCTCTCGGGGTTTGACAAAGGTGATATAAGACTCTCAAAAGAAGAGCGGGTGTGCATACACCAAAAGCAAAATCAAAAAGAAAATGAAAAAGAAAAGAAAAAGGAAAATCTTTTTGTTTTTATTTTTTATCTCAAAAACTTTTTATTTCTTTTGTTTTTCTTTTTATAAAACATTACGTTAATCAAAAACCGTTTCTTTCAAAACCACTCGTGACGGGACGGGAAAGAAGAGTGTTTCTCTCTTCAGCTAGCAATTTAATGTCTTAGCTTCCGTATTTCCCGCTTAATTGATTGTAGTAATTGAAATAATCCGATAAACAACTAATTTCGCGTTGTTGTTATATTGTGAAACTTATTTGGTTTACAACGCCCTCCCTTCCACGGGAGAGTCGAGGCTGTAACTTTATTATTTTTTTGGTATTTTTGTAAACACTTTATGAAAAGTGTTTTAAATTTTTCAATTTTTATATTTTTATAGAAATATATACAAAATAGAGGAAGGCTTAACAAAACACGATTTTTTCAAAACGAATATTCAAAACTCACTTCGACCTTCCCTGGTAGCGGCGCCAAAAATTGATTGTGTGAAAATCAACTTATTATAGTATAGTAGTATAGTATCGAAATGATCCGCGTGAAATACGGATCACCCGAGTCGTATCCGATTGAAGGTGAATGGAATCAAGAATATTGATTCGTGAAAATCGTGAATTGAGAAGTGTAAAAGAGAAAATAGTGATCAAGTAATTCAATTATTAACAAACAATGATGAAATACACAAAGAGTACAAGCTAGATATGCACCAAAGTTAAAAACGTAAAAACGGAAATGCAAACGCGTATATTAAAACGTAACTTTTAACGAAAAATGATCCTACAAACGTGAATGATTTTCTACAAATCTTAAACTACGAAAATAAATTTCCAGAAAAAGAAAATTGTTTTTTTGACTTTTCTTTTATTTTCTATGAATTTATTTTGATTTTTGTAATTTTAAATGAATTAAAATTGGAAGAAAATAGAAAAATAAAGAGGAAAAATGAAAATTTAATTCTGAAAAATCTAAAATATTATACAAGAGTTTCCTAAAATATTTTTGTATTTTTCACCGCTTTTTCTAAATTTTTATGTATTTTTGTTTATTAAAAACTATTTAAAAATGATTAAAATCAAAGGAAAATTAAGAAAAATACTAAAGCTATTTGGAAAAATCTGGAAAAATTCCAGAAAATCAAAAATAATAAAAAGAACTTGAAGAAAAATTTTGAAATGAAAAGAAGCTGAATAAGTGCTTATTTTGACTAACTGCTTATTCACAAGTGCTTATTATTAAGCACTTGTGATCCAAAATGAATGAAAACTCTGAAAATAGTCTATATCTACTATATTATGCTCAGATATGTAAAGATGGAACTATTACAAACACAGATATTCCACAGAATCACAAGAATTTAGCAATAAGCTCAAAAGATACGCTCACTAATTAAGCAGAATAAGCACAGACTGAAATAGTAGCAAAGCAATGATTCACAGCACTAAATCTACTCAGATGAAGCTCAGAATCAATCTCACATCACTAATGCAAGCTCAATTAATCAATAGCAGCCCTAATGTTCAAAACAGCTTTTCTGTCTCAAATATGCTTTTGAACATGCAAAATAAGCTCTTCTAATAAGCTCAAAATTGCAAACTTTTGGAGGCAAAAGATAGACTGAATAAATGAGTTCTTAATTCCACCAAAAGAAAGTAACTCAACTCCAATAAACTACTCAAAATGATTCTTAGAAACCTGATCAAATACTTATACACAGAGTAATTTTAGTCCAAACAGTCAACTTCAATTCAACTTTTCATTAAGCAAAAATATTCCAAACTGACTTTTCCCTTTTTAAATTGCTTAACTAACTGAAAAACTTCTAAAATCAACAAACTACAAGTATTTTCAGTAGGAAATGAACTCTAGAGATGCACTAAAAGTTTTGTCCAAATACTAAATACTAAAACATTTTGACTTTTTGATTTCAAAATTACTTTGACCAAAATGAGTTTTAACAGCCAAATTCTAATACTAATTAGATGTATTAAGCTACAATTACACTAGTTTAAGCTAACTCTAATTATATTCCAACTTTTAGCTAAATTACACTAACAGATTATTACTCTAACTAACTATGTAGATGCAATTTACTTAACTTTGACTATTACAAAACTACCTTACTGATTTAATGAGTTATACCACTACTACTACACTAGCTCATTCTAAGTGTGCTCAAATGACAGATATCAATCAACAACAATACTATATAATAGACAGATCCAAACACCCTTAACTGTGACAGATAAACTACTCAAATGGATGAAACGGATATCAGATCTCCAATATATGTGTCCCTAACAATCACTGATCACTTATTTTAAAAAAAATCTACAATCATTAACCACTAGATCCAATTAGTAGAGCACACTCTCAGATCCACACCAAGACAATTAATCAATTAAGGCTAAACTAACACAGATCCAAGCAAAACAGATCAAACAGAAATCAATCAAGCTCAAAAATATTAACAACTACAACTATAACACTAACTATATCAAATCAGAAGCTACTATTAATTCAAATTCAGAATCAAAACAGATGCTATAAGAATGAGAAGGATCAAATCAGTTTTTACCAAACAAACCCCCTCAGCATGAACAGAGGGGCTCACTGAGCTTGCCTATCTCTAGGATAGGCGGGACCTTCCCCTTCGGTCCTAGCTCATCCAATAAAACCACAGCAACCACTGGTTCACCTCCTTTGGCTATAATTGACTGATTTTGATCACTGATGAGAATGACATGAAACTGATATACAACAGACTACAAAGCTTATGTATACAACTTATAAGCTGATGCAGCTTATTCAAAAACTATAAACACTGATTTGAAACATATTTTTTTAATTTTTATATTTTCTGATTTTTTTATTTTTATTCTTTGCTGAAAATGAATTATTGCTAAGACAAGAGTTTTAGTATTTAAGCTAATAGAAACTAAGATTAAGCAAAATAAAAAGGTATAAAGCAAAATAAGTAGTATCAAAATGACTAATAAGCTAGATTTTATGAAAGGAAAATAAGCACTTTTATTAAAACTTCAAGTAAACTTTACATCAACTATACTAAATACATTCTAAAGTAATTTTGACAGAGTTTCCCTACTTAAATCTACACACTAAAATGGCTACAATTAACCTCTATATATAGGAGAGGAGTGAGGTGAAGCTCACGGATTGCCAAGCTGGCAATCCTTGTGAGTTGTGCTTGTTTGAAGCCTCTCAGAGCCGTGAGATCAATCCCAATCATTTCCCAATTGATAAGTACCCTTGGATCAGAAATTGTGACGCATTCGCACCAATGATAGCCTGCCACGTAGCCCCCATGTATTCTTTGCTTCTGACACACTCCTGACATCACTGACATTCTAGAAGCTTGATTGATTTGACATCTATACCCTTAATCACGGTAATAATTGGATTTTGGGGGTTAGGGTTCATGGAGACCTTAGTAAATGGGAATTGGGGAAAAACTAGAGGCGGGGTAATATTTTATTAAAGTCTGACCCCTTTTTGACCGTAACTTTTGTTGACCCGGTGTGAAATCTTTGACCGTGGCTTGTTGGGCTTGGGTAATGAGATTGGGCTTTTGCTTTTGTTATTGGATTGGATTTAACATTCGTATTTTAATGGATTGGGCTATTCAGATTTTATAACAAATAAAACCAAGGACCAATTATGTGATTTATGAAACTTTGAGGACTTTTTCAGTCATTGATCCAAAAATAACTTCCAAAGGCAAATTATGATAATAATGATTCTCCAAGGGTTGACTTTGACTTTATCTTCAATAATTTCCAAAAGGGACTGAATGTGTCAACTTTCAAAGTGCAGGGACCAATTTTGAAAATTCTTCAAACTTCACATAAGGATCACTTCTGCTCATATATCAAACTCTGAGGACTTTATAAGCTCAAAATGATTTCCAGTTTGACTTTCTGACTCTTTCTACTCTCATGCTCGTTATTGCCGGGTTTTTGCTTATTTTTCATCATTTTGTGAAATATCCGTTCATGCACATTCATAAACATAAAAACACACAATCTTTGGCATTTGCTAGCATAATTAGTCTATTTGGGACCATTTTTTGCTATGAAAAGGTATGTGAATTAACGCATACCAAACAACAACTAGTAGTTTCAAACTGATAATGAGCTATTTTAAAGCAGACTATAGTAAAATATAAAAAATGAGATTTTAGCTTACAATTGGCATTCAAAGACAGAACTGAGAACCAGGACCTTAGAACACTTCCTATAGCTTTCCATAATGCACTACTACCAAGGGCAATCCATGACTAACCCTGCTCCATCTTGATCATCATTGCACATTGATTTTTTATTTTTATTCTATTTATTTGGATTTTTGAGTATTTTTAGTGAATTGAATAAAAACTGATGAAACCTGAAATTAATATTAAACAAAGTTGAGATTACACTAAGAACATTGATTACAAGCATTTAAAACTGAGAATTACAACTAAGAAACCAAATTACACTAAGTTGATTTTACTAAACTAAAACTAAACTAATTTAACTACTACTCTTTATTTCTGGCTTCTTTCTTGACTTTATAGACTCCTTGTGAGTTTCCTTGACTTTCCCACTTCATTTTGACCATTGGATTGGTCAAATTTGATCTTGGCCGTTTAATAAGGTTTGGCGGGAAAATTGGCTTTACGCCAATTGGTCTGATTGCTTGTTGCAGGAGGAGATAAGGGTGGGGTAGGGGACAGGTAGAGGTGGTGGCAGGCTCAAGTGGTGGTGACAAACCACTGGTGGTATTGGCAGAGGTGGTATAGGGGAGAAGGGCGGTAAAAAGGGTGTTTGACTGGTTTGTTTGACCAGGGTAATATTAAAAACGGGGTGGGTTTGTTTGTATTGTTGGGCCAGGGTGAGATGGGAATGGGCCTGGGGAAAATGGTTGGGCTGATGGGGTGTTAGTGTTTGTTGGGTTTCGGAAATAACTAAGGATCCGTTTGGTTTGTTTACTAAATAAGCACAAGGACTAATTTTGTAATTCCCTGAAAGTTAAGGGTGGAAAATGTAAACTTCTCAAAGTTATCAAAAGGGCTTATATTGTCAATTGTGAATAGTACAAGGGTAATATATGTTTAATTCCATTTTTAGAATATCCGAGGACTTGTTTTGCCAACTTTGAAACTTGAGGGGTTAAACTTGTACTTTCTCCAAAACTTTCACCCAGGGACTAGACTTGGCAACTTATGAACTCCAAGGACCAATATTAATATTTTCAAAAATAAAACATCTAGGGGACTAAAATTGTCAGGTTTGAAACTTGAGGGACCTATTTTGCCATTTTAGAAACTTCAGGGACTAAACTTGTAAATTCTCAAAACTTTTTACCCAAGGATCATTTTTGATAACTTTTGACTTTTAAAGGACTTGGGTTGACTTTTCTCTCAAAATAAATGCCTAGGGACTAATTTTGACAAGTTTTGAAAGTTGGGGGACTTAAACTGCCAAATATGCAAACTTTATTCGTTTTTCATCTGTTTTTACTCATTTTGCATCTGAAACATATAAAACACAATCTTTGAAATATTTTCAGTATTTTGATGCATTATTGAGTGTTTTTAAATGTTTTTGCAGTTCAGATTGACTAAAAATGATGAGTATTTACACACTCATCAAATCCCGCACACTAAACTATTGCTAGTCCCTAGCAATATAGAATCCAAAAATAAACTGTTTTGAAAACTTAATGGATTTGATCTCTCTTTACCAAAAGCCATTACTTCTGTAGTAGCCAAATGTTTCAGTTCAAGTAAGAACTATGATACATTGATAACCATATGATTTTGAGCAAACCATCAGCTGTCAATGGATTTGATTTGTCTTTACCAGAAGCCGTTTACTTCTGAACTAGCCAACTCTTGATGCAATTATCATCTTGGTGAGCTGATTACCAATTATGGTTTTCCACTGCCTTTACCACAAGCCATAATCTTGCGGGCTAGCCAACTCTTCACTTTTTAGGATATGGTGAGTTGAATACCATACAATTTTCGGCAAATTGTCAGCCATAAACGGATTTGAGATATCTTTACCAAGAGCTATTTGCTCCTGGATTAGCCAGTCCTTATGTGGGTTAGACATGGTGGACTGATAACCATAAAAATTTTGAAATAAAGTAAAAAAAAAATTATATTTTTGGCCAAAAACGGGGATACTAGAAGGTAAAATGTGATCAAATTCGCTAGAATTTCCCCCCCCCCCCCACACTTAGAATTGAATATTGTCCTCAATATTTAAAGCCCCGGCTATTATGCCGACTCTTTGATCGTAAAATGGCAATGCTACAAGCTAAATGTGGAAACATCATTTTTCACTTTATTTATAGATATATATACATACCATTTTTTTTATGATCATTTTTTTTAATTATGGTAACAATAGTAGGAGTAATTCCCCCACACTTAGGGTGAAAACCCCGTATGCATGCTACAGTTTTTGTTTACCGAGTCGCTAGCTTGACTCGACCCCGAATTCATTGGTTCATGGGGAAGTATCATGTGGGAGAGATAATCTCCATCGGACTTTCATTCAAGATGTTTGGAAAAACATTTGAAGCACGTGAAAGTTCCACACCGATGAGATAAGTACCCGGCTTTACCTAGAATGGTAAATGAAAATGCCGGGGTCAAAAATAGTATCTTCATTCCCGAAGGAGTGAAGAACAGGAGAAGCCACGGGATAGGTGTAGAAGAGAAAGAAAGTCATGATGAAAATCATGACTAACTCATCATCACCCACAGGAGAATTCATAATATCATGAATCTCATCTTTTAAGCTCGTTTGTTCAAGACATATCCTGGGTGTGTCTAGATCAAAGTAGAAGTTATCATACTCCGGTGGAGATATGATATGAGTAAGTTCATCAGAGAACTCCTCAAAGGTGAATGAATCATATTCCGGATTAATGTGAGTGAGTTCATAGGAGAACTCATCGAAGGTAAATGATTCATAATCGGGGAGAGAATTATGAGAATGAGAAGTGGTACTGCCACTAATCTTCTCTCCCATCGGATCAAAATGGAAGGCTTCAAATTCCGGTATAGAATCATCGGAAGGAATGTCACTATCCTTAATGGGAATAGGAGATGAAATAGGTTTCTTATTGAAAGCCACGATTTTAGAAATGAGGAAACTAACATTCAATAATGTTGCACGAAGTGCTTCATCTTTGATTTCAGTGTCATTTTCATCGTTCTCTTCTTCTAAGCTGACTAGCTCAGAAGGTAATCCTTCCACATGACTGATGTCTCTAGAAGATAAAGAATTTTCATCAGTATGTGAAGTACTAAGCTCGATGTTGGGATTAGAATTTAAAAGATTTTCAATTTCTCCCAGATCGGCTTCTAAGTCAAACAGATCATCATCACTTCCTAATGGAAGTGGATTGATGTGAGTAAGTTCATCTGTAAACTCCTCAAGAAGAAGGTCAACATCATAATGAGGCAGTGATGCCTCTACATATTCAACTTCTCCATAAGATGTGCAATCGTCATTAAAATCGGAGAAAGTCTCAAAATGATCTTTTGGATTTTCAGGAGGGGAAGGTAGATCACATATTTGATCAAAAGTTCCCTGTGACTCTCTTGGGATTGGGACAAGGTTCTCAACACTAGACTTTATGAATTCGTCCGATTCCTTTTCAGGAATAGTGTCAAGATGCTCGTCCCCCATGTTCAGAGAGTGAGTGGGAACTTCGGGTGTGATATCAACAAACTGAGGGAGTTGAGAAGGACTAGCAGTTATGGATTCTACAAGTTCCATTTGTTCTACTGCTAGTAATTCAGTCATACTCTTTTCTCCCTGATTTTCCATGGATGGAATTGCAACTGATGAACTTGATGAATCCTTACAAACTTGTAATGTATCTTCATCATCACTATCATCAAGATAATCAGTATTGCAAAAGGCAGCACGTATTTTAGCTGCATGCTCTTTGACTAGAAATTCTTCCATGCTTTTTCCATTTCTAGCATCTCGTTTTTCTGCAAGTAAATCAATAGATTTCTCACGAGAATCTTGAAACGATATATTAGCTAACTCCTCCTTAAGTTCTTTCAATATCGCAAGAGCCTCTAGGCAAGGGTCTTACTGGATTTGAGGAGTTGCTTGAGTCATTTGGCACTGTGGAGGTTGGTTTTGATACGAATAGTCGTGATTGTTACAATGAAATGAATTCCTTGTTTGACAATCAGAGCTAAAGTGTGGACCTCCACAGTACTCACAATAGTTGAACTGATGTGGCTGTGAGTCATAGGTGCTGGAGTCATAATTGTTATCAAGAAACTGCTCATAGACAAGCATGTTTCCTGATTGACAATCAGAACTGTAGTGTGAACCACCACAATACTCACAACAGTAAAACTGCTGAGTCTCATGGGGTGGAAGCTGATGGAATGAATTAGTCGTGTCATGGTAGGAATAGGGATTCTGGTTATAGACAGACCCGTTTCCTGACTCCACCATGCTACAACTGGGATAATTACCACCATTATGAGGACCTCCACACCATTGACAATCAAGATGGTAAGGATAAGACATAGAAAGAATCAAAGGGTTTTGGAGGGTAAGGAATGGAGAATCAAAAATGTAGAAGGGTAAAGATGGATATATTTGGGATTTTGGATAAACATTTTATAAGAAAGAAAATCTTTTTGTGTTTTTGTGTTCGTTGAAAACTGATTTTAAAATGTTTTTGGGAACCGTTTTGTTTTTATGATAATAATATGAACAAGGATGGATAAATATACAATGAGCGTATATCCAGATTCACTAATCTGCAAAACCGTTTAGAATACGCGCACAACCTCCCCGACAGCGGCACCAAATTTTGATTTAGCCTGAAGCAGTCAACTAAAGTCAACCACGGATGTGGTCAATATAGTCAAACTAATTAGAGTCAATCTCCGTGGAAGTATAAGGTTTTCCCCGGGTCGTTATGTCCCAACGAGGTATGATGGTATAAAAACGAGTTTGTGATCGGGTGAATTTGAATGGGAAGTAACTAGATAAAGATTTGGATTTTTTTTACACTACTGGAATGATGAGGAATAACAGTATTAACAATTACGGGAAACAGATGTGTATAAACGTAAATCAAATTAAAATCAGACACGATTGCGTGCTGGGAAAAAAGTGAGTTTTAAGCAAATATAAACTACAAGGGGTGAAAATGAAACTTTTACAAACTTAATATTAAAAGAAAATTTAATTAAAAAGAAAATTATTTTTTTTGATTATTTTATTATTTTTTATTAATCAAAACTATTGAATTACTTATGATTAATATTTAACTTATACTAAATATAATATAATATTAAATTAAAACTAAGAAAATGAAAATTTATTTTTAAAAATTCTAAAATAACTTAAAAATAATATAAAAACTTAAAAATATGTCTTTTTGTCTTTTTGTGATTTTAATATTAACTAATTACTAATTATATTAATTAAACTAATTAACTAATTTAAATTACTAATAATACTACAAATGACTTAAAAAACTAAGAAATATTTTATACAACTAATTAACCATCACAGGAGTCCTAAAAAATTATAAAAAGTTTATTTTATATGTTTTAAACTATTTTACTAATTATTAAACTAAATATTAATTAATTACTAATTAAACAAATTAAATTATAAAATTTAGAATATGAACAGTAAAAATTCTAGAAAAAATCCTAAAATTATTTTATAACATATAAAATCTAGGAAAAATATAAAAACTAGGTTTTACTTGATAAAAACTAATTATGCTATTTAATACTTAACTCACCAAAAATACTTTAACATAAAATAAAATTATGAAAAATACAAAACTGCAAATTACTTAATAAAAAGCTATAAAGGAAAATTAAAAAGATAATTAATATTAAATAGAAACTATCACTTAATTTTAAATTGGTTTTTTCTGGATTTTCTTTTGGAAATCTATTTAACTACTAAAAATAAGAAACTTTTGTGAAGACAACTTTTTTCTAGCTTAAAAATAAGCCAAATGGACACAAAAGGCTTATATAGTTGACTTTTGTTGATTTTTGAAGGAAATGAACCTCTGTGGGGCCCACAGAGGTGGATTTTGGTAAAAACTAGCTACTTGGACAGAAATAAGCTGGAAACTAGCAAAATAACACCACTGGATAAGCCAATAAGCACTTGAATCCTTGGCTCAACACAGAAAATGGGATAGATTTGGAGCTGATCTAGGGGGCCCACAACGGTGTTTAAGCTCAAAAGCTAAGTGGAATTAGCAAGAGGGCCAGCTTATGAGCTTAAAGAACCAAGGGGGGTGTGTGGGGCCCACTGAGGTGGCCTGTGGGACCTACCAAAGTGGTGGCAATGGGGTGGTTCAGCAGCTGCACATGGGAGCAGCCCCTCCCTGCAGGTGTGTTTGAGGTCTTGTGGGGCCCACACAAAAATAAACTAATTGTGTGATTTCAAAGTTGAGATGGGAGACAATAACTTGTGAAAGTCTCAGGGCCTGAATCTAAACAGAAAAATCACAACAATTCTTTGAAATTTTGGGTTTTTCATGAGATATGCTATTTTGACTTTTGTAATGAACTTGAAATGTTGACTTTGGTGAACTTTAAACTAAATCTATTGACTGAAATTCAATAAATAAGCTATGATAAGACTACAATAAACTAAGCTAACAACTTATGAAAGGATTTAAGTAATTATGGATCCTAATATGCTAACAGTGACTACATAGGGTTGATTGTAAGAGGTTTTTGACTTTTTTAACAAACAAGACCTAGTTTTTATTGTTTAACTAACATGTATTGACCTGATGCATCTTGTGTGAACCAATAATAACCAAAATAACAGACTCTAAACCATTGAAAAAACTAAAACTTAACACCCCTATAACGTACTGAATTTAAGATTTTCAAAGTATTAGGCTGATATATCCTACAAGACTGATACACAAACATATAATATGATACTATATACCTATTTAAGCATACAAACACTAATAACAACAATAAATACCCAAGTATGCTCAAAGTGAATACGTCAAAAGTTAAATTAAGAAACTTTGATGAAAACTGGGTACCAATATGAGAAATTAGTATAAAGCTATTTAACAAGCAACAACTAGTAGTTTCAAACTGATAATGAGCTATTTTAAAGCAGACTATAGTAAAATATAAAAATGAGATTTTAGCTTACAATTGGCATTCAAAGACAGAACTGAGAACCAGGACCTTAGAACACTTCCTATAGCTTTCCATAAAGCACTACTACCAAGGGCAATCCATGACTAACCCTGCTCCATCTTGATCATCATTGCACATTGATTTTTTATTTTTATTCTATTTATTTGGATTATTGAGTATTTTTAGTGAATTGAATAAAAACTGATGAAACTTGAAATTGATATTAAACAAAGTTGAGATTACACTAAGAACATTGATTACAAGCTTTTAAAACTGAGAATTACAACTAAGAAACAAAATTACACTAAGTTGATTTTACTAAACTAAAACTAAACTAATTTAAGTACTACTCTTTATTTCTAGCTTCTTTCTTGACTTTATAGACTCCTTGTGAGTTTCCTTGACTTTCCCACTTCATTTTGACCATTGGATAGGTCAAATTTGATCTTGGCCGTTTAATGGGGTTTGGCGGGAAAATTGGCTTTTAGCCAATTGGCCTGGATGCTTGTTGCAGGAGGAGATAAGGGTGGGGTAGGGGACAGGTAGAGGTGATTGGTGAAGGTGGGTGGTGGCAGGCTCAAGTGGTGGTGAGAAACCACTGGTGGTATTGGCAGAGGTGGTATAGGGGAGAAGGGCGGTAAAAGGGGTGTTTGACTGGTTTGTTTGACCAGGGTAATATTAAAAACGGGGTGGGTTTGTTTGTATTGCTGGGCCAGGGTGAGATGGGAATGGGCCTGGGGAAAGTGGTTGGGCTGATGGGGTGTTAGTGTTTGTTGGGTTTAGGAAATAACTAAGGATCAGTTTGGTTTGTTTACTAAATAAGCACAAGGACTAATTTTGTAATTTCCTGAAAGTTGAGGGTGCAAAATGTAAACTTCTCAAAGTTATCAAAAGGGCTTATATTGTCAATTGTGAATAGTACAAGGGTAATATATGTTTAATTCCATTTTTAGAATACCCGAGGACTTGTTTTGCCAACTTTGAAACTTGAGGGGTTAAACTTGTACTTTCTCTAAAACTTTCACCCAGTGACTAAACTTGGAAACTTATGAACTCCAAGGACCAATATTAATATTTTCCAAAATAAAACACCCGGGGGACTAAAATTGTCAGGTTTGAAACTTGAAGGACCTGTTTTGCGATTTTAGAAACTTCAGGGTCTAAACTTGTAAATTCTCAAAACTTTTTACCCAAGGATCATTTTTTATAACTTTTGACTTTTAAAGGATTTGGGTTGACTTTTCTTTCAAAATAAATGCCTAGGGACTAATTTTGACAAGTTTTGAAAGTTAGGGGACTGAAACTTCCAAATATGCAAACTTTGTTCGTTTTTCATTTGTTTTTACTCATTTTGCATCTGAAACATATAAAACACAATCTTTGGAATATTTTCAGTATTTTGATGCATTATTGAGTGTTTTTAAATGCTTTTGCAGTTCAGATTGACCAAAAATAATGAGTATTTATACACTCATCAGTCCTCCCCAAAATTTTTGAAAAGCCCTCTATATTTTTTTCACCAAATTTTGAATTCTCCCTCCACCCATTTCCATCTCCACACATGTGGAGTTTGTTAGACTCCATGGATCGTTTTGAGCATCTAGGGATAACAATAACAATGATTAATAACATGATATGTGGCGGAATTAAAACAAATATCATTATTATTGAAACAATGTTTCTTCGTCATCATCTCTACCAACTACTATTACAAACCCTAGGCGTCCATTAGAGGACTTCAACACCTAGACACACACACACCTTTACTAGTCGACTACATCTTTTATGTGTACACCAAACCTAATGACCCATGTCCTCTTTATATACTAGAGGATTAGGGTTTACAAGAAAGACAATCATAATACAATTTAGGAAAGTAAATATTCTTTAGAATCTTCTAAAATCTCCATCTTTTTGTAACTTTCCTTCTTGTCACATTAAACCCTTCATGTTTCATTCTTCTTGTTTTGTATTATCAAATCAATAATCCCAACAATCTTCCCCTATTTGATGATGACAAAACAAACACGTTCTTGTACGAACTTCCCTAGACGAAGTAGAGAAGTTGAGATAATTAAATCTCGCCATGAATGAAACAATCTTGTCTTCCCCTTAAGCCATGCCATGCTACTCCAAAATCTCTTCCCCTTTTTGTTATCAACAAATAGGGAATGTAAACAATATAAACTTCTCCTCGAGTGGTGCATGTAGATGGTTAAACATTTAATCAATAAGCTTCCCCTGAAACCAATATGTTTACCATCTCTTGATTCTTCAAATCTGTAGGCTCTATGTAATGATCACATGTGAAGAAAACCAAATATAACGAACTTGATGAAGAAGTAGAATAACCCAAACTTGTGTTTTATGTCTTGTACTATATATCCACGTGACTTTGAACTTATACCCAAAACCAAATATATAAGTAGACCGCAATCTCTTAACAAAATACTCATCTTCAATAAGACACTGAGCACAATAACGTAACTCCTTCAAGTGATAGTTAACTAGATCTTCGTCCATCCTCCCCTTGACCTATGAAAACTAGATTTGACAAGTCTTCGTCACCACCGTATAAAACAAACAAGTTATCTTCAAAGTGTAACACCCCCACTTTGAGATATGATAAGAACACAAACTTGTGAAACTCAAGTACAACATCAAATAAATGATAATCAATCTTCTTCGTAATCAATTAATCAAATAAACCAAATACAAGCCTTTTAAACCTTTAAGAACAAAATAACCAAACCAATCTTCCTTGTGTTTGTGAACCAATCTGTGTGTGTAAAACCATCTCTATACCAACCAATAAATCAACCAAGTCGAATCAAACTTGAAGCTTCTTCCCCTTAACAAATAAATCTTTGATAAATCAAAGCTTTCAAGTAACCATTAATGTCGACACAAAACTACTCTTCAATGGCAGTAGTAACTTGATTTCAATGATCAAATGCGCAGCAGCAGAAAAATTAACGTAGCATCAGAATATTAAACTTTCAAGCAGCATTATCTTGTATAACCAATTAACAACGAGCTGCATAAAATTTTCTCACAGTAACATTAACGCAAACCAATCATCAGCATCTCTTCACTTTTATATCAACCGACTGACCCATGTGATGCATCAAGCAACCAAAATTTAATTCTTGTGAACTCTTGACCAATCATCATGAACACATGATTCATAAATATATCAACCCATGATAATATCCCTTCATTGCCAACCATCAATAAAAGACCAGTGCCCAGAATAAATGTAATAATCATGATCATTAAAATAATAAGGCATAATCCAATATGAATACATCCAAGCACCGACCCACTAAATAAATCGATTTAATTATATTTTGAAAACAGTACGAGGTAAATTCCATCAACAAATAACCAATATATAAACCACCGATACCGATCCCTGATAACATAATATTACAAATCAGCCTCACACATCTTTGCTTGAATTTATTAATTGGTACAAGGTTTGATCAATGAATCAGCCAATCAATAAATTTGCAACAAACACACCACTTGCAAAAGTCAATTCACGAATTTACTCAGTGCGAGGTATCAATTGATATTCACTTCTGATGCGTGGGGTTTGCACCAGGCTTTACCTCTCAAGGGATCTTGAGAAGCTTACAACCCCCACCAGGCAGTGTACCTGATCGATGTAGTATAGTATAATGACAAGTACCGGGGGATTGATCGTTCAGCTAGGAATAGTGTCGCTAGGATTAGAAAACCTAAAGATTAAGTCTGGAGATGAGGGATGATTCTCTTTGTATTTTTTATATTTTTTTATAAAGCAAGTTAATATCTCGGGTTTTAAGGATAAGGGCGGAATTAGTTGCTAGTCAACTAACCCAATACTAAGATGCAATCAAAATAAAATACTAAAAATGAAAATAAACTATATTAAACTAAGGTTGTGAGCAATAAGTTGGAGAAATGTGTTTACTTAGATTTCACTACTCCCTAGATATCTTTTACACGTTAATTACTTGTTATAGTTGCGTGGATGACGGATTGTATTCCATAATACCATTCATGGGGTGGCGTACGTAACTCCCCAATCCTATGAGTGCCTACTTCACTCCTATGTCGAGCCAGCTAAGAAGCTCCTAACATGGGATCATTAGAATTTACTCATGCATTAAATACAACCAATAAAACCTAGTACACATCAGTTCATGTTTCCTAAGACGTTCAAACATGTTACCAATTGGAGATCTGCCAGTTTTCTTAAGCCTAACATTGAAATCATTCATCCAATACAACCATAAACAAGTAATCAACACATAATTAACATCTATGTTTCATTAGATCTAAGCAAACACAAGATAGATCTAGCCTAACATGGTGGAATCAAGACAAGCATAAGATATAGACAACCAACACATAGACATATTGATTGAATTAAAAGAATACTTATCTCAATAGCAGATGTAAGGGTTCAAGGGCTGAAAACCCTTGAATAAACTGTAAAATTCGTATATGGTTCGGCCTTAGGGTTTCTCCAAACATATTCTTCTAATGAATGAAAATTAGAAAACTATATATAGATATTAGAGGCTGACGGCGTCAAGAACAAAGGTGTGACGCTGTCATCTCGCCGCCAAATAATTCCTCGAACTGCCTTGATCTACATCTGACACCGTCATGTAGTCCTCTTTTGCAGGCCGTCACACAATTAACTCTTGACGCTCTACTTGTGACGCCTTCAGGTTTCTTCTGGGTCGTCATGGTTTTTACTCTTGACGCCGTCAGGATTGCCTTCTTGACGCCGTCAAACACTGTTCCCAGCTTGAAAAATTAAGTCTTTGGCGTTTTCTTCACTTTTATGCTCCAAAAACGTCCGAATTGTTTCCTTTTCCAGATTTCACTCCCAAAGTACCTAAAATCACAAAAGGAACGATTTAGGGCAATATTTGATCAAATAAACTCAATTCCGGGTTTAAATGACCCCCTAAAAGTGGTTCATTTTTCGCCTCATCATATACCCTTACACTTGAGATTTGCTTGTCCTCAAGCAAATGCGCTTTTATTCTAGTCAAAATACAAGTTAGGGGTCATTTAATACTAATATAAAAGTAATTACAACAAATAATCGTTCCACTAAAGACCAAAGACAAGCACGGAGGTCATATACAAGCACCTCACAAATAGTGTTTAGATACTCACATCTCTCGGGAGTAATAAAGTATAAATTACAATATGGAAACGGAAGATATCTCTCACTACCTGTCATAGCAAAATAGATTACCATAGGCTTGGGAAAGGATCAAACCTCCACCACATGGCGTAAGCACCTAGGATAAACTATCAAAGAGGTCTTTTAAAGGGTTGTAATGTTAGGTGTAGGGATATGAAATACACGGTTTTGTTGGATATAGGCAGTCTTTACTGGTGGCGAGTTAACAATCTTGGTTAATTATATGTATAATATGGCGTTCCTAAGCCAAGACTAGACTCGACTTAAGCTAATAAATAAAAAATGACAAAAATATAAAACAAACATAGAATGAAACGGGATGGTAGTCCGTATGTTTTTTCTCTTCTCTTTTCTTTTTCTATATTTTTTTTCTCTTTTTTTTTTTTTTTTTTTTTTTTTTTTTTTTTTGCATACACTCTTAACCTACCATCCAAAATAATACATCATAGGGAATGAAAATTCCCCTTACACTTGAATTTTTACATACTTTACAATAAACTAATCTAATGACTCGAATTAAGAAAATCAAAACACTTTGAGTACTTTTAAGATTAACGCACATACGGGGGTAATATATTATGTTCTTCCCCATTACTCCATAAAATAAGTACTTTACCCATGAGTCCCAATCGTCCCAAAACAATATGTACAAGGATATGACTCGACTTAGCAACCATGTAATCAATTAGATAATTAACTTAGGGTTTAACAAATAACAATAATGCACTAAAAATGAGCGCATACACGGAAGGCTAAGGCGATTTGGGTGTACATTTAAGTGGGGTGTAACAAATTCTTCCTTTAAGTAAGACTAGCAGGTTACCCGCGCGTTGCAGCGGCGGGTACCCTGTAATTCATATTTTTGGTGAACAAATTTTTTATATTATTTTTTTGCGTTGAAAATAAGTTGTAGATATGGCGAGAATCCTTTTTTGATGTCGTTGATGATATCTTATCTAAGATCACTTTCAACATTTTTTTTTTCTTTTTCTTATTTTGAAAGTCCGAACATAATATGAACTTGTTACTTTTTTTTTCATAAGTTTGTACTATTTTCCAAAAAAAAATTGTATTATTTAAAATTATTCGTGAATTGTCTTGAAAATTTTAAGAAGGGAGTGTTTAGGAGCTTGCCTTGGTTTGTACATTGTGTGGGGTGTTATAAAATACATTAACTACATGTGTTGACCAGTCAATATACATTGATATTGATACATAAATTAATTGTACATCTAGCTTAATTAGTTGTATATGCTTAAAATCTTTATACATGGAGGTCCATAATTTTTGTTGGGATAAGTTTAAACAAAAGCAAACTATTTATGTTAAAATAGTATTGTACCCACAGATGTTCTTGTGATTTATGAATGATAGTCATTGTATTATGGATATAGTTTAGCCTTTATAAAAATTATGGATATAGTTTAAGAGGTTGATAATGACTTCTAGTAGCATATGGTTAAGAGACGATGTGATAAAAAACTTCTATACTTTACAAGAATCTATACATCTTAAATATCTAATATGATTTTCTATTAAATGTTTGCATAGTATCAAATTTTATAAAGTGTTTATACATGACGAAAATAATTTAAATATAAACATTCTAAAGTTTGTGAAGATTATTAACAGTATTGATTTGATAGAGACAATTTCCTTTATTAAAAGTTTGACTACAAAGTGCTCATAAATATAAAAATCAATGTACATTATGACTCCATCGTCTCTCTCACTCCCACCACCCATCCTTCATCTTCAACCACCACAGTTTTGCTCCTTATATCCCTTCACCACTCACAAAAATATACGGCTATCACCACCAAAGATCTGACCACAATCATCACAGAACCGCCTATCATAAGCCTTAACCATCAAAGTTCTTTCTCAACCAACTTTGATTCGATCATAATCAGATTCCACATCATCACGTTGTTTTCCTTTCCCTTCGGCGATGGAGATATTACGTCTCTCTTAACCACCACGGTTTCCAGTCATATATCTCCTAACCACCGTACATCATGGTCACGACTCGCATAGATTGGTCTTATGCTTTGTGTTTCATTCTTGTATTGGTGTATAGGCTTGTAACTCATAAAAACTGAGATCTTGTTATTTTGTGTGTTTGAGTCTTGATTGATACTGAGATGGGTTGTGGTTTTAGGATAGAGATCTCATTGGAATTTCTGTTTCGTAACTGAGGTCGAAACGAAATCACCAAGGGATGTCTGAATTTAGAGAAAGAGTGAGTAGGGAGAATTTTCGGAATTAAAATGGATGGGTTTTAATGGAGGGTTGTACATTGTGCTTAAATGGTTGTAATTTTGGGTGTAGGGGTGTTTTTAATGGTATTTAATGTATAATTATAAGATTTTGGTCTGAATTTCGAGTTATGCTTGTTTTTGTTGTACATAATGCTTTGTTTGTTGTAAATATGAAAAATCATTGCTTTAAAGTGTTGTAAACATTGCATAAATTTTTGTACATTTGAAATTTTTGGAGAGAGATTCGTTTCCCTATTATATGTAGTATAGATGCTTAAAGTTAGAAATGAAAAGATAGGCTCGGAGGGGTGTACTAGGGGTTTCGTGTACTAAAAATGAGTACAACGCTAAGGGTGTGGGAAAAATTAGTTGACTTAATTGGCCAAGTAATATGACTTAAATAGTCAAGTAATTATAATACAGGTTTAACACAAGGGTGATCCTAATGCCTCTTATCATGTAGTAAATCCTACTACACGAATGTAGTCTCACTAGCGGTCTCGGGATGCATCACTAACGCAAGTTCTAGAATCTAAATGCTACCGGTACACTCATAAGCACTAATAGTAAATGCTTTTCCTATCAAATCTAAAGGCGAACCTCACATATTTGGGTGGAAAAGTTTTCTGAATGATACGGTTATGTGCTAGTCATACAATCTCCTATCCATGAGACGCTTGCTATGGCTAAAGTTTCACTCCTAAATGTTGTAAAAAATTTTAAATTTGGCGCTAAAATTGCACTAACAAGTATTTCTCATAGTTTTATTACACATCTACCATTAAACAAACAAACTCAAGCGAAAGTGTATATGTAAGGTATCATCATTTTACCCTCCCCTTACACTTAAGATGAACATTGCCCCCAATGTTCAAGTAAAGAATGTAAAAGTGAAATAAGTAAAACGAATGAAATCAAATACTCCCCTGATTCGCTCGGTATGGATAATAAGGTGGCCAGGTTAAATCTTCCTCCAAGAAAATGAACAATCAAGGCTTCCCTTCCAGAAAAATAATCATCTTCTTGTCATACATAACTTGTAAATCCTGAGAAAACAGACAAGGCAACCTCGGATAAAATCGGCGGCAATCTACATAAGTTACTAAATCCTAGAAAACAAAGTAAAGATATAATGCTTGTGGAATGAAGTTTGCAGATTTCCTGGAGATTATAAAACTTAATAATTCAACAAAAACTTTAAGACTCCGTTAGAAAAACAAAACCGGTAAAATTTCCAGATTTTTACACGTGACGCCGTCAAGAGTAAACTCGTGATGCCGTCAGAAGTGACCTGCAGAAATTCTTATGTTAAGTTTCCGGAAAATTTCTGGAAAAACTTGGTTCTACTTCCTGGAAACTCCTGCAAAACTTCATTATGACTCAATACAAGCATTTGACTCTAACAAATACGAATATACATGTTCACTTAATATTGTGGAGAATCATGATCGGTTTGTTTCTTAAAAACATATTTAGGGTTTCCCCTTACACTTATCTTTTGCAAAAATACCTTTTGGTGAAGTTAAGACTAGGCCAAAACAACAAAGTAAAGTATTTCCACTATTTAGTTTAGAAACATGATCTACCAACAATAAAAATAAAGCATGCATACGGAAGCAAATAACAAACAAACAAAATAAAAAATTACACAAAATCATGGGTTGCCTCCCAAGAAGCGCTTTTCTTTATTTACGAGTCTTGTAGCTAGACTCAAGGTCATAGGTTATTACGTGATACGGGTGAGTTCCTCATTGAGGACATCTTTGGGATCAAACTTAGGCTTTAACTTCCTATAGGTTTTCTTAGTACGGTATGACCTTTCAAACTTCTCTCCATCCGGATCATACAAAGTCGTCTTCATATGCCATGATCCGTCACCTTCTTTAGGTGGCTTGTCCCACCTCCATTTACACTTGTCTCCCTCTCTTTTCCACTTGTTCATCTCTATGTTAATAGGCATTACGCTCAAGAACTCAATCATCTTCCGAAAGACTAAGGGGTCCTCAAAAGGATCTAGCTCTTCATCTCTAGCTATGAGTTGTTCCACCGAATGTGTCTTTTCGATGAAGTCTTTTTCTAGATAGAATGGGCGTTGAGGTCCTATAAAGTTCATTTCTATCCAAGGTCCATATCTAGATGGTCTCCTATTCATCTCTATCCAATGTGGTGTCGGTTCATCATCACAATCATAGCTATGTTTCTTAACATCGTACACCGACCAAGTGTCGCCTTCACCTACCGCTATCTTAGACTCCTTACAATCTATCATGGCGCTAGCGGTTGCTAAAAATCCTCTTCCTACCAACAATGGGCATGTAGTGTCACTAACCATGTCTAGGACGTGAAAATCCGCTAAGATAGTTAACTTTCCTACGTGAACAACTACATCCTTAATCATTCCAACCGGGTGGGCAATACTTCCATCCGCTAGACCTATCAATACCTCCGTCTCTTCTAACTTTCCTAGCTTAAGAGTGGTAAAAAGGGATAAGGGAATCAAGTTGAGGCTTGACCGTAAATCGGCTAGTGTGTCGAAAGCTTCGGATTTTCCTATCTTACAAGGTAAAACAAATATACCCGGGTCATCGAGCATTTTAGGCAACTTGTTTTGAACGAAGGCGGTCCCATTTTTACCTAGTTTAAACTTCTCATATTTTTCTAGGAGGGCACTATAGTAAGGAGCACGGGCTAAGACATCAATGACGGGGCGTTCAAGGTGAAGTTCCTTGAATTCATCGTCAAGGTCTTGCGTAGGAGGTGTTTCAACTATGCTTTTGACCGGTTTTTTATCAGGTGTTTTATTTGATTGGTCCATTTGAAGAATTTGGTTTTGTTTGAAACACGTGCTCGTTGATTTAACCGAGTAGTATTGTGGACACGAAGTGGGTGACGAGACTGATGATATGGAATTAACGTTTAGTTTTGGATTCTTGACCGTGTCGCTTGGGAGTGCTCCCATTTCTCGGTCATTGAGAACTTTCAATAATGCATCAATTTTTGTGGTCATCTCGTTTTGCTTTTGTTTGAAATCGGCTTCAAACTTAGATATGCGAGCTTCTTGAGATGCCATGAACTTAGACATCAATCCTTCAAGATTGTTGGTACTACCATAGTTGTTAGAAGGATTGTTGTTGAAAGTACGGTTAAAGGGTGGACCGTTTGGTTGGTAACGATTAGGTGGATTGGAAGAATTGGCTTGATTTTGTTTCCACCTAAGGTTTGGGTGATTTTTCCAAGAGAGGTTGTATGAATCACCGTAAGGGTTTGGCTCGGGTTTGAAAGTGTACCACTTATCTCCCGCTTCGTCGGTACGCGAGGATACGTAGTCCGCAAAAGCTGTTCCGGGGAGTTCCACACAATCACGAGTGTCATGGAGACCACTACATAATTCGCATAAAGAAGTGATTTTGTTCACTTGGCTTGAAGGCTTAGGAGCTTCGTAAGATTTCATGAGAAACTTGATTTGGTCCTCAAGTTCCATGATCCTAGGGTCGGGAGTGCTAGAGTTGTTCGAAGGCAAAGATATTGCCTTGACCATTCTGTTCAAATCACGGGGATCATTCCAACTTTCGTTGTCATAGAGAGCAAGATCTTCTATGAGTTCCCATGATTGTTCCGCACTTAGATCACGTAGCTTACCACCGGCCGATTGGTCAATGGCTCGCCTCGTGGAGAGATCGATATGGTCATAGAAGATTTGGACTTGGAGCCAAAGATCTATGCCATGATGAGGGACTTTTTGGAGTAAGTCCTTGAAACGAGTCCATGCTTCGTAAAGAGATTCATTTTGACGTTGTTGGAACATCGAGATGTCATTTCTAAGCTTAGTAGTTCTCCCCGGTGGGAAAAATTGAGCAAGGAAACGAGTGGTGAGATCATCCCATGTGGTGATGGATCCCGCGGGTAAACGCTCAAGCCATTGACTAGCTTGATCACGTAGAGAGAATTGGAATAGGCGTAATCGGGTTGTCTCTCTAGTTGCAACATCTAGGTCTATGGAATCTAAGATTTTAAGGAAGTCCTTAAGATGTTGATTTGGATCTTCGGAACGAAGTCCATGGAATGCACATCCGCTTTGCACCAACCGGATGGTGTCGGATCGCAAGGGGGTCACATTGGCTCCGGTGAGCTCAATGGTGTTTCGATAGCCTTGGTGGCTAGGTCAGGAATACTCTCCTAAGATTCGGGGCCTAAGAGGTTCTAACGGTGGGTTTTGTTGTGGTGGGATGACGGGTTCAAAGATGTTCCCATCGTCCATGATGTCGGGTGGTGAAAACTTACGAACAAAAACACAAAGAAATAAGATAGACTAAAGAGAACCTAAAAATAAAAATAAAATCTTACTAGAATGGAATCTAGCAAGTAGACCTAATAAAAAGAGATTCTAACCTAGACAATAACTATTCCCCAGGCTGCGGCGCCAAAAACTTGATGCGTGGGGTTTGCACCAGGCTTTACCTCTCAAGGGATCTTGAGAAGCTTACAACCCCCACCAGGCAGTGTACCTGATCGATGTAGTATAGTATAATGACAAGTACCGGGGGATTGATCGTTCAGCTAGGAATAGTGTCGCTAGGATTAGAAAACCTAAAGATTAAGTCTAGAGATGAGGGATGATTCTTTTTGTATTTTTTATATTTTTTTATAAATCAAGTTAATATCTCGGGTTTTAAGGATAAGGGCGGAATTAGTTGTTAGTCAACTAACCCAATACTAAGATGCAATCAAAATAAAATACTAAAAATGAAAATAAACTATATTAAACTAAGGTTGTAAGCAATAAGTTGGAGAAATGTGTTTACTTAGATTTCACTACTCCCTAGATATCTTTTACACGTTAATTACTTGTTATAGTTGCGTGGATGACGGATTGTATTCCTTAATACCAATCATGGGGTGGCGTACTTAACTCCCCAATCCTATGAGTGCCTACTTCACTCCTATGTCGAGCCGGCTAAGAAGCTCCTAACATGGGATCATTAGAATTTACTCATTCATTAAATACAACCAATAAAACCTATTACACATTGGTTCGTGTTTCCTAAGACGTTCAAGCATGTTACCAATTGGAGATCTGCCAGTTTTCTTAAGCCTAACATTGAAATCATTCATCCAATACAACCATAAACAAGTAATCAACACATAATTAACATCTAGGTTTCATTAGATCTAAGCAAACACAAGATAGATCTAGCCTAACATGGTGGAATCAAGACAAGCACAAGATATAGACAACCAACACATAGACATATTGATTGAATTAAAAGAATACTTATCTCAATAGCACATGTAAGGGTTCAAGGGCTGAAAACCCTTGAATAAACTGTAAAATTCGTATATGGTTCGGCCTTAGGGTTTCTCCAAACTTGTTCTTCTAATGAATGAAAATTAGAAAACTATATATAAATATTAGAGGCTGACGGCGTCAAGAACAAAGGTGTGACGCCGTCATCTCACCGCCAAATAATTCCTCGGACTGCCTTGATCTACATCTGACGCCGTCATGTAGTCCTCTTTTGCAGGCCGTCACACAATTAACTCTTGACGCTCTACTTGTGACGCCTTCAGGTTTCTTCTGGGTCGTCATGGTTTTTACTCTTGACGCCGTCAGGATTGCCTTCTTGACGCCGTCAAACACTGTTCCCAGCTTGGAAAATTAAGTCTTTGGCGTTTTCTTCACTTTTATGCTCCAAAAACGTCCGAATTGCTTCCTTTTCCAGATTTCACTCCCAAAGTACCTAAAATCACAAAAGGAACGATTTAGGGCAATATTTGATCAAATAAAATCAATTCCGGACTTAAATGACCCCCTAAAAGTGGTTCATTTTTCGCCTCATCAACTTCCCAAAAGAATTACTCCCTCCGTATTAAAATTATTGTCATGAGAGAATACACAAAGTTTAATAAAAGTGGGGACACTTTAATTTTCAACCACTAAAATGGAATATTTTTCCCCTAGATTCTTTAGTTTTTACTAAATAGGGAAAGTGGACAATTATTTTGAGACATTCTAAAATGGAAATATGGACAATAAATATGAGACGGAGGGAGTAATACTCATGTAGTACACGACAACATCACAGCCCCACTTGTTATTTTAAATCTCGACCAATTAATTCATTCGAGATTTAAATCAGTACGAGGTTTAATAAGTTTAAAGATCAATCAAAGTACGACACAAAAAGATTAATATTTGTTACCGTGTGTGATATTATGTCGCATAACTTGGCTCTTCTAAAATCTGATCGGACCATCTTCAAAACTTCTTTCTTCGACAATAAAAACCTTGTAAAATCTCTAGGTAACTAGCTAACCTATCTCTGATGCCAATTGTGGAGTTTGTTAGACTCCATGGATCATTTTGAGCATCTAGGGATAACAATAACAACGATTAATAACATGATACGCAGCGGAATTAAAACAAATATCATTATTATTAAAACAAGGTTTCTTCGTCATCATCTTTACCAACTACTATTACAAACCCTAGGCGTCCATTAGAGGACTTCGACATCTAGACACACACACCCCTTTACTAGTCGACTACATCTTTTCTGTGCGCACCAAACCTAATGACCCATGTCCTCTTTATATACTATAGGATTAGGGTTTACAAGAAAGACAATAATAATACAATTTAGGAAATTAAATATTCTTTAGAATCTTATAAAATCTCCATCTTTTTGTAACTTTCATTTTTGTCACATTAAGCCCTTCATGTTTCATTCTTCTTGTTTTGTATCATCAAATCAATAATCCCAACAACCCACGTTTCTCACATTTCTCACCAATCACCACTCACAGCCACCAATCACCAATCACCAATCACATCACAGCCACCATTCACCAGTCACCATCCATCATATCACTTGTCGGTCCGGCCATCAACAACGGAGGGAGGTTCATTTAGATATAAATTAGGTACTTTTTTTAATTAGGATTTCATTATGTTGGAATTTTAACTTATTATTCATTTTCATTGTATATTTTATTTGTTATAGATTTGTTGGTTTCTTGTTTCTTTGGTAATGTTAACTTATTGTGTTTTTGGCCGAATCGTTTAATTAACCAACAACACAATAAAGATAACATGTTGTAATTTACACATTTTTCTTAATACACGTTTTCATATTTGACATTTGAAGCTTAATTAGATTGATGCCCAATACATTCATTCCATTGTGTTGTTGCAATTCTTATTGTGAACCTAGCTTATTAATTAGCTAGACACTTGTGACTTGACATTGGAACTTCATCAATCTAAATCTTCATATATGCTTATATTGGTTTAACTTGTAACTTATAGGATATATACGTTATCATTTGACCTCAACAATAACAGCATGGACAAGTCTTGGATGACAACTTGTAGGACCAACAAAGAATATATTGATGGAGTAGCAGCGTTTATTAAGTATGCACTACACAACTTTCAGAAGATGAAGAACATCGACCCACGAGTTAATATACGACAACTTAAAATGCCATGTCCGTGTACCACATGTTTAAACAAAATAGAGCAAACAGTGGATGACGTGGAGTACCATTTATTCTACTACAGGATTAATCTTAGATACAAAAAATGGGATAAACATGGAGAAAAGGATGAGCAAGCAACAACAGCCCAAATACCTGATAATGCAGAAACAGAGTTTGTTGACAACACGGATTTCGACATGGAGTCACATTCAGAAATTCCAACAGATGGCCCAGCAACGGTAGAAATGGTTAATGCTACGAAAGAAAATTTTGATGAGGTTGACCTTGCCAAGTTTCAAAAACTATTATTAGACGCGGAGAAGCCACTTTATAAAGGATGTCCTGACTTCACAAAGTTGTCCGCAATAGTTAAACTACTCAACTTGAAGGGTAAGTATGGAGCTTCTGATAAGTTCTTTACTGAATTACTAGGATTGATTAAAAAAAATGCTACCTGCTGGTAACGAAATGGTTGAAAAACCTATCAGGCCAAAAAACTAATGAGAATGATGGGATCAGGATATGAAAAGATACATGTATGTAGCAACAACTACATTCTTTACTGGAAGACTAACAAGGAGTTGACTGTTTGTCCAACTTGTGGGATATCAAGATGGAAGGTGGATAATAAGACACGTAAAATGTATGAAAACGTTCCGGCAAAGGTCATGTGGTACTTTCCAATTATACCAAGACTGCAACGACTCTTTAAGTTAGAGAGTATTTCAGAAGATCTAAGATGGCACGCCACAAGGAGGGTAACAGATGGTGTTTTACGTCACTCTGCAGATTCACAGGCATGGCGTACCATAGATGAAAAATTCCCCCACTTTGCTCAAGATCCGAGAAATCTACGGCTAGGAATATCGGCAGATGGGGTTGACGTCAACTCAGGAACTAGGCATCATAGTGTATGGCCAGTTTTATCTGTCATATACAACCTTTCTCCATGGTTGTGTATGAAAAGAAAGTTTATCATGCTTTCGGTATTGATATCGGGATACTCGGGAAATGATATCGATGTATTTTTAGAACCGTTGGTTAATGATATGCATACCTTATTCGAGGATGGGGTTGATACATATGATGCTTGTACAAAAGAAATGTTTAAACTGCGTGCCGCTGTGTTATGGACGATAAATGATTACCATGTACTTGGTACATTATGTGGTTGCCCATACAGTGGATTCAAAGGTTGTGTAGTATGTAGGAAAGATACACACTGTGTTAGACTTTCCGCCTCATCCAAGCAAAGTTATGCTGGACACAGACGATATCTACCATACAACCATGTGTTCAGAAAGAAAACAGCGGCATTTAATGGAAAAAAAGATTTTCAGCGTGCTCCTACTCCATTGACTAGGGAACAAATATACAACGAGGTAAAACTAATTGAAAATAAGTGGGGAAAAGGAAAACGAACAAACAATAGCACCTCGAATAACCAAGAAGATATGAGAGGCAGTGGTGGGAAGATTACAACGCAGAAAAGGAAAACAACAGAAGCAGAGGGTAGTGCAAGCCAAGTAAATGAACCATATTGGAAAAAATTCAACATTTGGTATCGAAAGCTAAGGTATTGGAGGCATAATGCTGTTCCACATTGTATTGACTTCATGCATGTAGAAAAGAATGTTGCTGAGAGTCTAGTCAGAACTTTGCTGAATGTTCCTGGAAAGACAAAAGATGGAATGAATGCTCGATTGGATCTGGAAGAGTTAGGGATAAAAAAAAAAGAGTTGTTTGCTAGGAAAGAAGCAGACAAAACAACACTACCTCCAGCAGGTTACACATTAACGAATGCTGAAAAAGACATCTTTTGTGAAACGTTAAGCAATATCAGGGTACCACAAGGCTATTGTTCAAATTTCTCTAGTTTGGTCAGCCAAAATGATAAGAAGCTCATTGGCCTTAAATCACATGACTATAACATGCTAATGCAAGATTTTTTGCCCATTGCTATACGTTCAATCATGCACCCACCCACACGATTTGCTATTATTAGGTTTTGCCTTTTCTTTAAAGCTATATGTAGGAAAGAAATCATCTTGCAAGAACTAGATAAGATGCAACAAGAACTTGTTGTGACACTGTGCCTTCTCGAGAAGTTCTTTCCTCCCTCATTTTTGGATATTATGATACAGTTGACAGTGCACGTAACTAGGGAGGTAAAATTATGTGGTCCCGTATGCTTTCGGTGGATGTATCCCTTCGAAAGATGTATGAAGGTTATTAAAGGACATGTGCAAAACAGAAATAGACCAGAGGGATGCATTGCTGAGGAGACTATCGCGGAAGAAACAATAGAGTTTTTTAGCGAGTATCATAAAACCATGAAAACTATTGGTATCCCACCTGATAAACATGTAACCAATGAAAATGAGGATGGAAAGCCATTGTCGGCCGGCAAAACAAATGTACTTACCAGAGATGTCTTTCAGAAAGCACATTTGTATGTAATACATAATACAGATGAAATTGTGTCGTATATCGAGTAAGTATTACTAACACATGTCTATTTCGTTGCTTAAAATGTTGTATCAAATGTAATAATCAAATACATTGTTTTGTTTCAGCCGACACAACCGATTTTTGAAAACAAAATACCAGGGTAGAAAAATGGCATTGTTGGAGAATGAGCACACTAAATCTTTTGCTAAGTGGTTACAAGAAGAGGTAATTACTCGTATGTTGTTTATACTACTTGTTTGTTTGTTGATAAATATAAGTGAGTTGTTCCTGCAATTTAAAGGTAATATATACTTGTAATGAAATTCAGGTTGAGAAAGAGTTAGCGATATCCAAAGATAGTGTATCAGAAACTGTGAGGTGGATATCATTTGGACCACGCTCCAACGTAGTGAAATACGAGTCATATAACATCAATGAGTATACATTTCGTACGAAAAGTAATGATGGCATAGTTTACCAGAACAGTGGGGTTAGTGTTTAGGCAGCAGATCTTCACATATCCAAAGAAGTTGCAACCACAAGAAAAGCATTTATTATGGGATTTTACAAGAGATATGGGTACTAGATTACCGTTTCAGGAAAATTCCTCTTTTCAAATGTGATTGGGTTAATTCAAAACATGGTGGGGTCAAACGCGATACTCTTGGTTACACATTGGTAGACCTGAATAATTTAGGCCACAAGAATGATCCGTCCATATTAGCCTCACAACCACGACAAGTGTTTTATGTGAAAGACCAGGCAGATAAAAAATTGTCTATTGTCTTTAAAACACCTACCAAGAATTACAAAGATACGTATGACGATGTCGATGGGGAATTTAGTACAGTCATTCACGAGCAAAATGATAACATATTGCCGCGAATAAATCCACAAGCAAAAGATGCCTACTATCGAACCGACTGCGAAGGTATTGTTATACGAAAATCAAAGTGAAGCACGTGTCATTCTCAAGCTGTAACACTCTGTTTAGGGATTTATTTTTGTCTGCAGAACCTATTTAAGCTTTTGTTTTTATGCAAATACTCTTTTAAAGGATTTATGTTGTTGTTGTTGTTGTTGTGTTAATTGTTTAGTTCGTACTTGCGAATACTCTTTTAAAGGATTCCAGATTATACAAAACTATAACTTCTGGCAGCATAAACTGTGTACTAGCAGTAGTAAACACCCTGCATATTTTTGTTACAGTTGTCTTGTATATGCAGTTTTCATGTATGTGGTTATGCCTTTATATAGTTCAAAGTTGAAAAAAAACAGTGTTTGGTATGAAATATTCTCAATTTCAGGCACAATTTGTTGAAAAACAGTAGTTGAAAAAGTAGTCAATATGCAGTCATGACTAATAGACTGAACTCAATTAAGTGAATATCAAATTACATAAGTTATCAGAAATGTGTGACCATATTTATCGAATTGTGACTACGCTTAAGTAATGTGTGACAAAATATGATTATGATTTAGTCACACAAAAACTCAATGTGACTAATATCAAGGTTAATGATAACTCATGACTTCACACTTTGCTATAAATAATAGTCACATGAATATTTCACAATGTGACTATTTTGAATGTATTGGTCACATAAAATACTGATGAGTGCTCAAACACTCATCATTTTTGGTTAAATCTGAACTGCAAAACATACAAAAACACTCAGAAATGCATCAAAATACTAAAAATATTCCAAAACTGTGTTTTATATGTTTTAGATGCAAAATGAGTAAAAACAAATGAAAAACGTACAAAGTTTGCAAAATTGGCAGTTTCAGTCCCCAACTTTCATAAAATGTCAAAACTTGTCCCTGGTCATTCAAAATATGGAAAATTATCACCAAAGGTCCTTTTTGAAATCATAAGTTGTCATATTTAGTCCTTTGGTGAAAAATCTCAAAAGTTTTGGAAATTTACAATTTTGGTCCCTGGAGTTTCAAACTTTGGCAGGATTGGTCCCTGGTGGGATATTTTTGGAAGAAAAATCATTTTTGGTCCTTGGAAAGTCAAAGTTATCACAAATAGCCCTTGGATCATAAGTTTAGGCAATTGACAGAAAAAGTCCCTCAACTTTTGAAATTTACAAAAATGGTCCTTGGGTGTTTTTAAAATGAAAATTTTATTTGTGGTCCTTGTACTATTAAAAGATGGAAGGAATGACCCTTGGGATTATAATTTGGAAGGTGGGCAAATTCAGCCCCTCATGTTTCAGTTTTTACAACTTTGGTCCTTGTGGTATTTTAAGTTACAAAACAAACGGACCCTTGATTTTAAATAACAACCCAAACACCTCACCAGCCCAACCTTGGCCCAATCCACTCCACCCCAGCCCACTCCCAAACAAAACCACCCCGTTTTAATACTTCCCTCCCACAGTCAAACACTCCCTTTAACCTTCACCTTCTCCCCCAACTTGCAGCCTGCTTCCCCCTGCACACTCCACCTCTCCCATCACTCCAACTCACCCCTCCCATTTCTTGTTCCCCTTGCCTACCACAAGGTCCAAAACCATTAAATGCTCACATATATCTACACTCAACTGCCTAACCTGCCAAAAATAATTTTCCCACCAAAAGGTTTTAAAGGCTAGGATTGCGTATCACCCATCCAACGGCTCAGAATAATGGTGGGGAAGTCAAGAAAGTGCTCCAGGACCTATATATTTGAAGAAAAATGAAGAAAACATTATTAGATAAGGTAGAATAGATTAGAGTAGTCTAGTTAATGTTAATTTAGCTTAATCATCTGTCTTAATTGTAATTTTTAGTTTGAAATCTCTGTATTCACCAATCTCAGTGTATTAGAAACTCGTTCCATCTTTAAATTTCAAAGTTTCAGTTTTAATTTTCAAAGTTGTGTTTTAAGTAAAATTCGAAATTGTTGTTGAGATAATATAAGCTGTTATTTCTTGTTAGTTTAAGCTCACAGAAGCTCAATTGTGAGCTTTTGAAAGGTTGTAGGTGATTTAGTATAGTGGAAATCATAAAAAGAAAAAAATACAAAAAAATCACTAAAAATTATTAGAAAATAAAAAGTCAGTTCAAATGATAAAGGGGAGCTAAGGAAGCAGTGAATTATGGATTTCTATGGTTTATAACTCCCTGGGGAGGGATTAGGAAGTGTTGAAAGGCTTTGGGTTACTTATTCTCATCTTGAAGATCATCTTGTAAGCTCACTGTTTCCATATAATTCTTCATGCCATATGGTGTTCCCTGTATCTTAGGTTATATTTTAATGATCACTAGGCTTGTATTGTATATATTGAATCTGTTTCAATCATAAGAAGTGAGTATTTTGTTTTAAATATTAGATTTGTAGTGTAAACCTAGGACTTAAGGAGTGTTTGGATCATGGCTATGCTCTGTGTTCCTGTTGATGTTTTTTTGATATTGTGGCTTAAACATGTCTCATTAGATGGTACTAGGACAGTAGAACCATAAAATCTAGTTATCCTTTGTTCAAAAGTCAAAATGCTCACTTAACCACCATTGTTTGATTAACTGTTAAAAGCTAGGACCACAATCTCATCACATCCATTCATAAGTAGTTAGGATAGTTTAATTTAGGTTCATTTCAACTTAAAACATCATAATTAGTACCTAGGATCAACTCAAAACTCAAGAAAGTCAACCTAATATTTTTTCCCTAAAAGTCAAATTTGCATGTTTTCATTTTTCTCAAATCTAGCAAGAATTTTCTAGATTTTTGTGATGTGATTCAGCCCTTGAAACTTTTAGGTTTAGCAGTCCCACAGCTCAACTCTTGATTCCCACCTTTGTTTCATTTTTGTGAATTTTTTACTGGGCCCCACACTTGATCAAAGACACCTGCAGGGGAGGTATATCCCCTGCAGCATCAGTTAACTCAGCCATCAGCACCACTTTGGTGGTGGTTTCTGGCCACCACAGTGGGCCCCACATCCACAACTTTGGTTCTTTGAACCCCCCCTCCTAGTACTCTTGAAGTTTTGACCATTAGTTTGACCTTAGGATCAGTGGACCCCACTTGGAATTGCCCTCAAAGTTTGTCCCATTTTCTGTCTCAGAATCAAAGTAGTTAAGTGTTTATTCAGGTTTCTTAGCTATTTCTGCTTGCTTATTTGATTGAAACTTGCTCAAACATGTCCAAATAAGTAAATTGAATCAGAATTAACCTTTGTGGGTCCCACATAAGCCAATTTGAGCTTATTTCCTCACTTGGTCAACCAAAGTCAACTGTTGAGCCAAAAAGCACTCAAAGTGCTTATTTTTGATTTCCAAAAAACTTGTTTTTATAAAAGTTTCATGTTTTTAGGTATAAAATAGTTTTCAAAAAGAAAAATCAAGAAAAACCAATTTAATTTCAAGTGATAGTTTCTATTTAATGTAATTTAAATTTTAATTTTCATTTTTAGATTTTTATTAAGTACTTGGCATTTTTATATTTCTATTAATTACCTTTTACCTTAAAGTAATTTTAGTAATTTTCTCATATTTTTATTTTGTCATTTAATATTTATTAGATTTAATATTAGTTTAATTAATAATTAAGTTTTAAATAGCAAAATTAGATTTTATAAAGTAATCCCTAGTTTTTATATTTTTCCTAGCTTTTATATACTATAATATAATTTGAGGAATTTTTCTAGAATTTTTACTGTTTATTTACTATTTTTTATAATTTAAATAGTTTAATTAGTAATTAATTAATATTTAATATAATAATTAGTAAAATAGTGTAAAAACTTATTAAAAAAACTTTTTATAATTTTTTAGGATTTCTGTGATGGTTAATTAGTTTTATAAAAATGTTCTTAATTTTCTAAGTCTTTTTAGTATTTTTAATAATTCTAATTAGTTTAATTAGGTAATTAATATTTAATTAGTAATTAATTAATATAAAAACCACAAAAAGACAAAAATACATATTTTTAGTTTTAAAACTTGTTTTTAGTTATTTTATAATTTTAGAAATTTAATTTTTATTTTTCTAGTGTTAAATTAATATTATATTGTATTTAAGTTATTTAAATATTAATAATTAGTATTAAATAGTATTTAATTAATATTAAATAATTAATTAGTGCAAAAATTTATTTTCTTTTTCCAAAAAATTTCTTTTAACCTTAGGTTTGTAAAAAAGTCATTTTCACTCCCTGGGGGTTTCCAGATTTCAGTTTTCACGTTTTATTTTGTACGTTTACGTTATTTAAAATGTAAACGTACGCGTTTTAGGTTTTAAACGTTTCTGGTTTTTCCAAACTTCCAGTCTTGTTCATATAGCTTATTTAAGCTATTTCATTGTATAAATCCTTAGTGTAATCAATCTCAAACCCTTTCCATCCAAATTCACCCGATCACAGAGCCGTTTGAATACAATCCACACATCGTCGGAACATAACGACCCGGGAAAACACTATATTCCACGGAGCATTGAGCCTAGGGAGTTTGACCTTGTTGACCATATCCTTGGTCCATTTAGGTTGACTGTTCTGAGCCAATCAAATACCCTTATAATGTGGCCATAAACATCATTTAGATACACATTTGTGATATGGTGTGGCTATTGTAAAGCTTATAGTCACATGATCGTGCTTCAATTAAGTGTGACTATACACATTAGGATTTGGCAAGCAAACACACACTAAACTTTAGACACACATATTAACTTACGTGACCATATGTATCGAATTTTCGTTACACTTAATCATGTTTCTATGGTTTAGTGTGACCATATATGACATTTGGTCACACTCGTCAAGTGTGTGACATATATTTGTCACTATTAAATGCATATCGTGACTAACGCTTCAAACTTACTTTTCCGTTGTCACACATTTCAAACGCTATGTGGCTAAATATTCAGCAAAGAATAGTAGTCACGTTTAAATAATGTGTGACATACTTGACTATATAATTTAGCCACATACACAATTACCTCATGTGACCATATATCTATTTTGGTCACACTTTTAAATTGTGTAACATATATTTGTCACATATGTATATCTATAGTGTGACTAATGTTTCGAGCTCATTTGTATCTGTCACACGTCCCGAATTAAAAGTGACTAAATAATCCAAAAAAAAATTTCCAGTTACCTCTAGTCACATAAATATTCAAATGTGTGACAATACAATTCCGAAATGGTCACACAAGTCGGATCAAGTGTGGCTGTTTATTTTATTCTGGTACATTTAATCCCGTATAAATGTTATAGTGTGACATTTCAAAATCTACCATGCGTGACCAATAGAACTTTTTGTACTAGTGTATGGCTTGTAGATCCTAGATAACTTAATAGATTTTAAGGAATTTAGGGGAGACTAATATTCATAGAGTTGGGGACTTCGGCCCTTCCCCATGACCAATATTAAGAATACAATGCTTCAATTAAAATAGGGATGTGACAATTTGACAAATCAGTAGGAGATAACTAGGGAGTAAGGATATCGAAGTGAACACGCTTTTCCTATCATAAGAAGTTACCAATTTACTTTTCTCGCATATTAGTTTAGTTTAGTTTAATTATCAGTTTTGAGTTAGTTAATTAGTAACTAATTCCGCACACTCTTCCAAAACCCGAGATTTTTACTTGCTTTTCAAAAAATATAAAAATACAAAAAGAATCATACATCACCTTTAGACCTATCTCGACATATATTTTGGCATAACGACACTATTCCTCTAGAGAACGATCAATCCCCCGAGAGTTACCTATACTACACTACAGCGATTAAGTACACTGCCTAGGAGGATTGTAAAACTTTATGTGAGCTTTGCAAGAATCCGCATCAGTGACGCCGTCAGTTACTGTTCTTTTGGTGGTGACTCCGTCAGCTCTTAAGCCATTATTATTATTTGAACTGTCACTTGTAAAATTTGCATCAAATCATCATGTCGAAATGCAAGTGACGGCGTCACCTTGCAGCTTGTGACGCCTTTAGGACCCCTTTTCCTGATGAATTCGTGACTTGGTCATTTTTTTCGTTTTCTTGTCTAAATAGGCCAAAATCATTCTCGTTTCCGTCTTTTGCTTCCCAAGGACCTAAAATGCTAAAAGAAACGATTTAAGGTAATAATTGATCATATATATACGAGTTTAGATACTAAATGACCCCGTAAAAATGCACATTTTAAATCCTTATCAAATATCAATATAGTTGGGATTTGCTTGCCCTCAAGTAAATTTGATTTTATCCTAATCAATTTACAAGTTATGGGCATTTAGCATTGGTTTAAAAGTAATTACAAGCACACATTCATTCTACAATAGTCATAACAAGCACGGAAATTATATACTAGCACCTCGCATAAAGTGTTTGTGTTCTCATATCTCTCGGGTGTATAGGTTTTATAACATGTATGGAAACGGGAAAATAAAATAATCTCTACCTGTCACAGCACATAGATTACCATAGGCTTGATAAAGGATCAAACCTCCACCGCTTTGTTGTAAGCACCTAGGATAAACTATCAAAGATGAGTTTTAAAGGGTTGTAACATTAGATGTACGGGCAAGGAAAACTTGGTTTTTTGGGCATAGGGAATTTTTGCATGTGGCAAGTCAATCAACTAAGTCAATCACATGTAAAACGTGGCGTTGCTAAGTCAAGACTTGACTCACTAACTTCTAATTCTTTTTGTATTTTTCTCTTGACTCTGTAGAAATGTGGAGGGGGTGAATACGTTCCCGATTAAAATCTTAAATGTTTCATATCAAATTCCCGATCAATCGTTACTACATATGAATAATGCTTAAGTTACTCATAACAAGTATATATGTCATGTAGTTACAAGTATGTTTATCATATCTAGACTCATCGATATAATATAAACAATTAATCATGCAAACATAAGCACAATACAAGATTGGAAGAACCAAGCTACTTCATATCATACTATGGACGGTCCTTAATATGTGTGGATGGTCCCATATATATTTGGGACCGCTGGCCTAATTAAAGGACTGTCGCCAGTGGCAAGTTTATAACGTGTGCTGAAGTTTTCATATGTTTTGCATTTCTTTAAGTTGTCTTAGTTAGTAACACAAGCATAATCACACTATAAGTAACAAACCACATACACACAAACTCAAAGCAAGTGTAAATGTAAATGATAAATGCAAGACTAGAAAGTAAAGAGATGAGAAGAGAAAATGTAAACCGGACACGGTGATTTATAGTGGTTCGGCACAAAGCACCTCTTCGTCCTACTCCACTCCCCGAGTACCGCACTCGAGAGTTACTTCACTGGTCAACACGCTCCTTAAAGGTGGAACAAACCATATACAAGCTTATACCAAGTTTAGCGACACTAAGCGAAATGTCGAGTCCTAATCCTAGCTAGAACCAATCTACACCAAGGCCCACGTGGCCGCACGAACAAGCACTCTTGTCCCACTTGGATCAACACATGATCTAAGCCTTCAAACGAACGAGCACTCCCGTTCACTTGAATCTTCACCCGATTCAAGTCTTCACGCATGGACTTCACTAAGTCCAAATCTTCACATAGAACTCCACTGAGTCCTAGCCTTCACACGACAACAGGCGAACTATTACATGTCCTAATCTAGATACGACACTTCTCAGACATATACGTTTTCCAATTCAAACCTAACCACAACTCACTCACAAGTCAAATCTACTATATACAAGAATAGAGTTGAGAGGAAGAAGAGAACCATAACACTAGTTAAGTTTGTGTGTGGACTCAATAACACTTCTATTCTTGACGACTTCGAGTGTTCTTCTCTTGCACTTGAGATAGAGGATGAAGGGATCACTTATAAACACATACCAAAGAGTTATAGTGATCACAGAAGAGAAAGGAAAGAAAAGGAAATTTTTGTGCAAAGATGATCAGTTTTTCTGATGAAAATGGGTCAGTATTTATAGCCTGCTCGAGAGCGGGGGACGGTCCCTTAAACCTTGGACGGTCCTTTATCAATAAGGAACCGTCACATAGATAAGGGACCTCCGTGACAGTTTTTGTCCTTTAGTGGGAAAATGTTATCTGGTGAAATTATATTTGATTTGTGTGGGAAATAAAGCTGTTTTTCATATTTGAAGTTTGAATTTAATTCCTTTAATAAAACATTTTCTTTTAATTACAAAAATACTTTTGTAAAAATGTTTTGTCACATAAAATGTGAAGTTTAGAAAATAAATTCTTTGATTACTTTAACTAAGTTGGTATGGTGTGTTTGTGCATACCTGAAGTCATGTGGACATGAGTCGTCGAGAGACGTTGATGTGTGAACGAGTAACTTGTGCACTTTACGTTATGTATTACAACTTACGTGTTTGTCATCATTAAAACATGAAGATACTATATGGATTAAATGTCGTAACGTTTGCACTAACAGACTCAAATAAAAGCAAATATGTAGGATGGTAGTCCGTGTGTTTTTTCTCTCTCTTTTTTCTCTTTTTTGTTCTCTTTTTTTTTTCTTTTTTCTTCCGCTTTTTTTCATGCACTCTTGCCATACCATCCGCTAAATATTACATCGATAACCAAGGGATTTAAATCAGATTTACGAATGGTCACAATGTTTAACTTCATAACAAAGTTGTTGAATTGTCACGATATTACCCGTTAAGTTATTTGCCCAAACCCTATGTGTGCATAGTTCCAAAACTTGTTTATATGCAGATAAAGCATGTTGTTTTTTCTTAAAACTTAAAATACGTAAAAATGGGTAATGTTTAATACTCACAATACCCTTTAAAACTTAAATTCTCACATAAAAATTCAAACAATGTTTCCTAATGAAATACTTGACTTAATGATTCCTACCCAAAATTCCAAAAAAAAAATGCATGACAACTTTTATTAAATGTGATTTTGTAAAAAAATGAGACTTTTTTATTTAATCCCACCAATAATAATTTCTAAAAATTCATTCACAAACTCTAATATATAAGACATCATATTACAAATTTTTCGTTTTCATTGTTGATAAAAATGAATAATCACGCAACTATAAAAGATTGTCGTAATAAAATCCGGTTGCTATACACAAGCATTCATAGTATATAATAATATGGAGATGTCGAATTTTCATCCTATAATTGTAGTTGACATGGAAAAGACTTATTAATAGATTACTAGTATCTAGCAAGATGATAAGATGCCATTTTCTTGATAATGGTTTATTGGTTAACTTGATGATGAAATATGCAATATTTTGAATGTGTGATTCTAAAAAATCTTGAAGAAGTTTGATAGATATGCTTATCCGAATAAATGATATCAAATTCCAATTCCATGAACATGGTTTTGCAACTTGACGTTTTATTTTTTCCATATGATTTGGTTTTTGGACAATCTGACTTTATATATTGATTTTGATTTGTTAGTCATTAATCTTGTTATCCTTTATCAATCATCCATCGAAGGTGGCTTCTTTCATCTAATCACAATATAATGGTGCAATGTTTTGCAACCACCAAACAAGATATCACAATCGCTTTGCATTTAGATCATTCACTTGAATAATCTAATACATGGATATTTCATTTTCTGCGAAGTACAATATTGTTAATATCATCACTACACACTACACAATAAGATAAATATTTATTTAAGAGTAAAATACACCGTTCGTCCATAAGGTTACTCAAAATACATGTTTCGTCTGAATTTCGAAAAAAATACACCAGACATCCCCAACATTTTTATTTTGCTTTCCCAATGGTCCTTTGACATAACGGTCGTTAGTCAAGGCAAGTTAAACCCTCCATGTGCCTTCTCGACGAGGGTATAACAGTCATTTTACAATCAAATTGTCTTTCTCCTTCCTTCTTTTTCATCTCCACCCACTCACCCACCACCACTAGTAAAATAACTTTTGACCTTTCTTTTTCATCTCCACCCATCATTACCACTATCCACCACCCTCCCACACCCAACACCTCCGACCAACTTTTAATAGCCACCATAACCATCACTAAATTTAGAAAATATCATTAAATATACAAACGTAAACCTATCGCCATTATCATCATCATCTAATCACTACAAATCGTCACCAAAATACAAAACTCATTCACAAATCCCATCTTAAATTAAACCAATCTTAAAAGAAAATCAAGATCGAGCATTCCAATTCCAATGATGATGATCCAAGAGTGTCCCTTTTTCTCATCAAGCATGGTTTGGCAACAACTATCCTCCGTTAAAGTTCCAAATTAACTAAACTTTCTAGTTACAACACAAATCCATCTTTCATCAGGTCTTCAAGATTACATGTGTACCTCTGTTAAAAGAATGACAATATTAGACCTCAGTTATTTCAAGCAAACTTACTGAAGAAAAAAAATGAATACTTGATTGCTAACTTGTAGTTGGTAAGACCAAGTTCCAACTTATATGACACAGTAAGGGATAAGAGGCACTATATAACCAATTAAGAGTTTAAACTCATGGATCAATGAACAAACCTGTTGGAGTCGGATAGTACAACATCTGCCTCTCCAATTTCTTTAAAGCTTGTCGGCATCCATTTGGATGGTTTTTATAATGGCATTCCAAAGTTGACCATCTACTCGACTCTCATTTCTTGCTATAAACTAACCTACCTACATTTTAAAATAATTAGTTGATGGTACTATGTTTAGGCCTAATGTAAATATGCAAAAACATTATATCCAGGCTAAACATAAACAAATAAAAAAAGTATATTTAGGCAAAAAATGTAAACAAATACGGAACGTTTTTTGGATGTTGCCTGGGTGCAGCTTTTGAAACACCCCATTCCAGACTCGATAAAAAAATTATACTAAAACAAAAATCAGAATTTTGGACAGTCTGTATCATTTTGCTTATTTGGCCCACTTAGTGTTTGAATTAGAACTTGAGACCAATTTCATTGAAAAGTATTTTAGAATATGACCAAAATCTAAAATCTGATGGATAGCTCCTTGAAGGGGGACGACTCCCTATTGGGAGTCATGCGGCCATCCCCTACTTTCCCAATTCCATCTTTGCCATTTCATTTTCTGGAAAACATACTAGGAGGACTCAACAAATAATGAAACTTTGATACTTCATATCACTTATAGTTTATAGTTATGTAAATATTTGACCTTAACGACATGCAAAAGCTATCTTTACGAAGCAACGGGTGTTACACCAAACACCCCTTTAATATACATCAAACATAATTTGTACATAACCCTTGAATATAACATAAAATTTGCAACCTTACTTTTAAAATACATAAGAAACTCAACAAAACTTGACTTTCCAAAAGAACACAACTTGACGACTCATTGGGGTTTAACTTGGTCAATCATGGAATTCTATCACTACTTGCCCATATATGAGGTAAGCACTTCCAATCGTTATCATGTAACCTAAAAAACATGTCAACAACTAAAAGGTAAGCTTACACTTAGTAAATAACCGGCAATAACACATATCATATATCACTAAATCATACAAGTATCATGCACATATCATAATTACTCCAAATTACTAACATTATCTAAAACTTGCATCATTAGCACTTAACAACTAACATCAAGTCATAACAACATGAATCATTCACACCAGAACTAGACCATAAGGATAAACCATGCCAACTCTTGCATACTTAGCAAAAATCATTCATCAATAATTATCGATATAAACAATCACGTACCATAGTTAGTCTAATACCACAAGACTAACCCTTCTTTAACTAAACATACCTAACTAGCCAAGTCTCAAGAATTTGTCCATGCATTTTAAACCAAGGTTCTTATTCACAAACTCATATATGATGGAATCAATATAAAACTTGTTATAACCAAAGTTACTTACCTTGATTCCATGGCTATTTTATCAAGAATTGCTATCATCAAACCTCATGATTCCTAAATAAGAATCATCATCAACACTTATCATTACTTCAATCTATAACAAAATAAAGAGTCTAATACTACCCATTAACAAACTCAAGCTTATCTCTTACATGCATATGATCATATAATAAACCCCTAAATCACCAATTAAATGAATACACATTAAAGGGACATAAGCTTTTAACATTATTTCCTTATCAATTTAACTTAAAACCCTTTTACCAAAAAGAACCCAGTTTGGTTACATGAACCCTAAATCTAATTCTTCAAGAAGTAAGAATTATACCTTGTAGGGATTGAAGTTAGGGCCTTCTCTAATTAGGACCTTAAACTTTACTCAATTTAGCACTTGGAATTTCTTTGTTTTTTCCTCTTTTCTCCACCTCACGTCACACACATATAGAAAATGGACAAGATAGAAGATTTTGAAAAAGTATAGAAATTTTAATTATAAAAGTTGGTATAACTTTGCCTATATTGCACCTTTGGTCCCTCAAGTTCCTTCTCAAATACATAAGCCACATAGTATTTCGTAAAACAATTTTAGTTACACGTTGACTTATAGGTTAACTATATGGTTTGACTTCCAACTTATACACATTGGCTTTGACTTCCAACTTATACACATTGGCTAACTAATAATATTAAGTTCTTCAAATATAAATGCCATAGTCAAACTATTACTAAACACTTCAATAATAAAATACTTAAAAACCAATATTGGGGTGTTACTTTTTATTGTATATTGCTTTTTTGATTTCTGAACTAGATTCCGACCCTTTCAATCCCCTGTCAATGCATATAATTGAGCGTTCAAAGGTTGTATGTTACAATGAATGTAATAATGGATATGGATGCTTCTGTTCTACAAATTTCTGAAAAATAGAAGATACTTTCATTAAGTCCCAACAAGAACTATGGCAAGATTGCAATCTAAAATGGCATTAATAACGTTGCCCAAAGATTGGTATACAGTAGCACGATTGCCTACATAGATAGCTGTGAAAGGCCTTGATTATATACTTCGCATTATAGCATTAGTATAATGCTTCACTACATCGATAATTTTTCCATTTTGTAAAGCATCATTTCTAGCACTCTGAAGTTGGTAAAGTGACAAGTAATAAACATGAAAAAAATCAATTTATAAAACAAAACTTCATTATATGTGCAAGTCATATGGAAAAGAAAAGTTTAACTACAAAGTCAAATACTATGAACATCGTCTACTGTTACGATTTTAGTTGTATACACATATTATGATTTTTTTTTTTAGAAAAAATAATAAAGATCAAAATGAAACTACATACTTTCGGTATTCTAATGGAGGTACAAGTTTCCTCAATAAAGAAACCATGACTATGGTAGATATGAGGTTTTCAAGCACCGAGCTCGGAAAGAATGGAATGTGGCATGCGAGTAGTAATATTGGGTTACTAGCCACCCCAAGGATGGAATGTGGCATGTGAGTAGTAATATTGGTGCAAATAAGTCTCCCCAATCCTAACCCAATCTTCTAAAAATCTCTTAATCGTCCTTCTTCTCAGCTCTTTGATACATCATCCCATGATGATGATTCAACGACTGAGATCAGATCAATGGCTAGGATTGGATTTTCTTTCCATGGGATTAGAGAATCGCAAATTTGTTTACCCATTAACCAATTTGATTAAAATTTACTGGATTAAGAATGCCTAATGTGTGTTCGGTTTTGTAAGTATCTTTGTTTTTTTTTGTTGTTCGTGCTTGATATTTCATCACCAAAAATTGCAATTGGACTAGGTGCAGCTTTTTAGGTTGTTATGGTGGGTTAAGAGTGGTGCTACAGGGTTCTTGGTATTTGTGAGGATAATGATGTTGACTGTAATAGGTATAGGTAAATTGGATGGTTAGATGAGGTAGTGGATAAAGATGTTAAGGATAAGGATGTTCAGGATAACGAGGATAAAGATCTTGTAGTTTGGATAGTTAGATAAACAATGGGTAGATGTAATTTTTTTGAGGATAAAGATGAAGAAGATGGTGGGTTTGCAAAAATGTGAACTTTGAAGCATAAAGATAAAAATACAAAGCCCTAAAAAGATGAATTTATCCTCATGTACAAGGCACATGGGAGATTTAACTTGCCTTGACTAACGGGCGGTTGGTAAAAGGACCATTAGGGAAGCAAAATGGAGATGTTATGGATGTTTGGTGTATATATTTCAAAATTGGGACGAAACATGTATTGTTGGTACAACTTTAGGGACGAAAAATGTATTTTAATGATTTAACAAAGACTCGCGTGTTCTAGTTTGATATTGGACCTTTTATAAATTTATAAATTTGTTATTATCTATACTACTTATAAAGCATATTGCACCTTCTCTCTTATTAATTTTTTAAGATTTCTATATTTAGATTTTAAGCAAATACACCTATCAAAGCATTATGTACAATTATCTTTTGCACAAGTACACACATAACACCATTAATAACATTAATGTAATCACTAAAGCATCCCTTAAGTAAAAAATACAAATTATTAAACACATAGTACAAACCAACCATGCATCACAAACTGATTTCCGATAGTCTCAGCTTTTTCATCTTCTACTTATTGATTCAGTCGTCCTAAAAAAAGTTGCTCCAGCTCCACTTCTTTTCTTTGCTGACTTTTATGATTTGTGATTGTGTATGGATGCCACAAGCCCACAACATATTCTTCATTTATTGTTTTTGTTTATTCTAAATGAAACAACCCATCATGTTCTCTATAGAACCGTATAAATTGCAAACTACGTTATGCTTTGTTCATTACAAGAATATTTAACCATATAATCTCAGCTTTTGCATCACAAAACCCTTCACTGATCTTTGGAAAAAAAACTCGAGACCACCTACTTGGTTCGCGAGTCACAAACAAGATTCAAACGAGTTGTTGTTCTTCCTTTTCGTGGGCCAAAGATAAGAAATACAAGGGTGCTTATTGTGTTTGTATTTCGATTTGAAGACAAGAAACGAGAATCACCAATGACAAGTTTGTATTTGTCATTTGGATTAGAGAACACAGGGATTATGGTGGCTGGGATGTTCGATGTTAAAGTTTAGTGAATATGATATTGTGACTTTTGTGAGTTTGTGAGATTAAAATGAGCGAAAGGAGATAAGAGGTGGCTGGTGAATAAGAGAAGTAGGGCAACATTAGTCTTATATCATTTTAGGGTTAATTGTAATAGTTAGGCCGGGTATTAATGTTTGTTAAGATAAAATTTATATTGGGCCGAGTACTAACAAAGAAATAAAGCGGGCTCACTTACAGTTTTAAGTTTGAACCGAGTATTACGAGTTGCGTTGGGTATTAGCCAAATCATTTTTTGAATTGTCAATTATTGTTTAGGTTGCGATTATATCTTGCTACACTAATATTTTTATATGAAATAGTATGCAATTGCTTAAAGATATTACAACAATTTTATTTATTTATTTATTTTTCCTATAAAGTTATTATCACGGTAAACATATAATAGCAATAAAATTGTTTGCCAACAATTTTAATTTCAGGGTACCAGTCGTCGCAACGCGCGAGTACCCTACTAGTTTACTTGTAAACAAAAAAAGATACTTTCTGATTAGTTAAATTCTACTCGTGTTAAATAATAATTAAGAGGGCAAACAAAAGAAAGAATATTTCAAAAGTTGGTGAAATCCCAAAAAGTGAAAAAAAAATAAATAAATAAATAAACAAGGGAATATCACATAATGATAATACTCATCATCATGAATTTGCATATTCGTATTCTTATGTCATCCACTAAAAGCATTTCACCACTTGAAAAAGGAATCTCTTATTTCTCATTTCCTATAATGCATTTTTTCATTTCTCTGAAGTGTTGGAATTTTCATATACTAGTCCTAGTGTTCCACTCTAATTAAAAGGCACTATACGTGGCCTAAACAAATTAATATAAGTTTGGAACGATAGAGTTTTTTTTAAGGATATATTGTCTTTGATATTCTTAGAGCATCCACAATGGGTAAAGCTTTTAAAAGCTTTTTACTATTTCAAAAAGTCATTTTATGAGGTTTTTTGCATTGCTTCAAAAGCTTTTTGAAAAGCTTTTCTTCAAAGACTTGGTGAACCTCAAGTCTTTGCTTAAAGCTTTAGTCATTAAATGCATTTTGCATTAAATGCAAAAAGTCTTTAAAGGTTTTTCCATTGTAGATGCTCTTATTAGTTGAAGGTACTAGAATATTAGTATAAACACTATTTCCGGATGAATGGTGATCAAAGTCAAATTGGGTAAAATCTATTCTTGAAGGCGTTGGAAGGACTCTTATGTGGTCTATATGGACTTATAGAAATCGGTTGATCTTCTCTAATCATCCTCTTAAGAAGCCGTTGCTTTGGGACTCTATTGTTTCTCAACCGTATTTGTGGATTTCTTCTAGAAATCCAAAGTTTAGTATCTTTTAGGTAGATTGGCTTAGAAATCCTATTAACTCTATAGCTTTTATGTAATGTTTGTTTTCTAGCTTTAGCTAGTTTTCTAAAAATCTCTGGCGTTCAAAAAAAGTATTGCTAAGCAGCTAGACATGTCAATATTACTATGAAATGCATTCGCAGCATCATAATTTCCTATAAATTTTGACGCAGTATTCACTATTCACAACCTCATTGTCCACAATACATTCCATTCTCTCTATATTTTACTATAATAAAACTTATTGATATACTACTAAATACGTTTTCACTCAAGTCTGTAATGCGATAAATCGATGATTCAAGAAAATTTTCTAGTATGTAAAACAATTGTATATAATAATACGTATTTTCAATATAACTTAACTTTGTGGCATGTTGATAAATATATATATATTTTTTGTTTGTTTGTTTTTTATTTTTTGTTTTTGTTTTGGTCTAAATGTCAAAATTATCATTGTGAATCACTTCCGCCACCATCTACGCCAATTTTAAACTCTTATTTCAAAATCTTGGCTTTTTCTATCGTATTAATCTACTTTTAGTTCGCAAATCTTCATAATCCATAACGAGACAAAAATAATTGTTATTTTAAAAGTCATAACTTATAAATTTATTTTTTTCAACAAAAAAACTTACCAAAAATTGAATTTCTTCTTAAGATCGTTAAATATTGAATCAACTAACAATTATTGTGTAAAAAGAAAAGATCGCAAATCTTCACTACAAATTAATTGCTAAAGAACATGAAATTGTTGATAAAATGGTAAAATGAATTCAAATGAAGGTAAAGAAAAATGTGATCGAAGTAAGTGGGTTACTTTTTAAAAAGAAAGCAGGTGTGCGAAGAGCAAGTTCAAAAGTGGAGGATGAAAGATGAAGGAAAGAATATGGGAAGAAGGAGCGGATTTGTAATGGGTGTGGTTCGTAATAGGTATGAGTTCATAATAGTTGTGGAAAGAGGGTTCCCAATGGTTCGCAATAGTTCACAATAGGGAAAAGGGGATTCATGGGAGGAAGAAGAAGTTCTTGGGTAGAGAGCTGGTTTCACGGTTAGTTCACAGTGATTCGCAATAGGAAAAAAAGGTTCTTTGGAAAAAAGAGAAGTTTTTGGGATGAAAGAGATGGTTCATTGAAATATTACAAAATATATTTTGATTTTCTATACTTCATAGTTTTTTACGAATTCTTAGAAAAATCTTTTAAAAAGTATATCAAAAGATATTAAATTAAAGAGTATCAAAAAATAACTATTTGACATAATTATAACTCGTTAGAAATTTTCATGTTGCAATTTTACGTAAATATAGGTTCAAAAAGATGAGGGTCTTTCAGTTATGGGAATTGATTTGCATACTCATATTTTTTATTAAGACACTCTACTTTATGTATTACATAGTTGTATAGTGTTTATAGTGTGCTCTAACAACTTGTACATTTTATTGTCCCAATCAAAATAACAGTGTACAAATCACATCCTTTTAGTTATGTAAGTATGAGTTAGGATCAAATAAGAAGAAAAGTTAAAATTAGAATAATAAGAAAAATTCACAACCACACATTTTTTATGCACCTACAAAAGTAGATACATCACCTCTTAAACTTATCTCATTTATTTGAAACGTGTGACTAAAAATCTTTACATTCAAAGGTAAGGGTCTTTTTGTTAGTTCATATTTTGAAGTCCTAGATTTTACACTATGCCACAAGATTAAACCACATTAGAAATAAGTGTCATTTCGAGTGTCGAAAATGTAAATTTCCCTAACATATTAACAATCAAATTTAGGTGTTGCTCCATTTTATTTCATTAAACAAAATTACATATCAACATCTCTTATATAGTAAGAGATTTAAAAAAAAAAAAAAAAAAAAAAAAAAAAAAAAAAAAAAAAAAAAAACGAGAAACTAATGTTGATGCCATTAAAATTGGATTAATGAGAGAGCTCAATTTTTCCATCCCATTGATCAATAGAAAGTCAGAACTTAAACAATTTGGTCAAACTCTACTAAATTTCGTCCGATAAAAATAATATGTATAAAAACACATGTCTTAATTTTGTAAAGAAAAAAAGTTAAAAGCTAGAAAGAAGGTTGAATAGTTTTGGTATTTAAAAACTTAGTTTTGAAACTTATTATGAACAAGTAATAATAATATGAATGATTAAATGCTAGACAATAAATAAAAGAAAGATCAAACCAAATACGAGAATTTATAGTGGTCCGGTCACGAAACTTCTCTTCACCCTACTCCACACCCCAACTTTTCGACTCGAGAGTTACTTCACTAAATTAACAAGCTCCCTTCTTGGCGTAAAAAAAAGTATAACGCTGCTCAAATTTTTTCCGATACAAAACTAGATATCGAGTCCTAATGTAGGTAAAACCAACCTTTCTCTCGTAGTGTTTGAGGCCTAAAACACTAATCTATCTCACTCTAATATGGTGATGTACTTTATAACTTTAGAATATGATAGTGGAATATGATAGAATAATAAGGTTACAAATACAAAATTATAATTATAAGATAAAAAACTTGAACTCTTCTTGTGTTCTTCCCTTGATAAAATTGGATCACTTTGAATGAATATAAAATAAGATAATGATCAAAGATATTGTGTATATGAAAGTGTTATGTAATGCTAGAAAGATGTTTCCAACAGGTGAGTTGAAATGTTAGCAAGTCGCTTGTTTAAATAGGCAAAAGGAGCCAGCTACAGGGGTTGACGGATCCACGGATCCTGCAATGATCCGTGGGATCTCCACATGCAGAAATTTGTCCGTTTTGATGTGTCATTCAACTTTTGCTTGCATTATTTCCAATGTAGAATGCATGTGGAAGAGTTGAGGCAAAACATGTTTGATGCTTGCATAAAGTGTTAAACACTCTAAGCCCAAAAATGGTTAATGTGCGTTTTATGAAAAACGCATTTGATGCTTACGTCTTTGGTTTTTAGATTATTGCAAGAATGACTAATCCATCTTTCCATGCAAGATGAGATTGAATAACTTTTTTAAGTAAAAGATTCTTGCTAGTTGGAAAAGTGCCTCTTATAAAACATTTTATTTAAAATGAAAGTAGCTAAAATTTTATAAGTGTTTATAAAATTATGTAAGATTTCATAAAATGATGTAAGTGTTTAATGCATTATGCATGATAAAACCTTCTTTGATCATTAAGCAAATTTTAAGGATTCACATTCATAACTTAAGTGATTTTCACCAAATGATAACTATATCTAAAACAAGTTTACTTAAACATTTGCTTAATACGCTTTTATATTTGTTATTAACAAAACGTAGAGAAATCTTTAAATAAACATACCGGTTTTATGTGATTACTTGTATTAACATTAAATAATTTTTTACTTGTCAGTTTTCATGTTTTAACAACTTTATATATTTAATAAATATCCCTTAAACTTTCTTTATTTATAAAACATATATTTTTTGTTATTTACAAATATTATTATCATTACATACCAACTTATTGTAAATGTGTGAAATTATAAATAACAAAATAAAAACACGAGTTAGTGTGACATGTTACATGCAAATGAATACACGAGATTGTACATATATGAACAACTCATGTTATTCATCTTTATAAGATTAAGTAATGATGTCCAAAAAATGTCTTTTTTATTTTATTTTATTTTTTTCTAATTTACTAGTCACGTTCAATAACGACTCATGTTATTACTCTTATAAGTTTAACCCGCGCTAACACGAGTTTAAAAATTAAATAAGGCTAAAATTGTTATTAGCAAAATTATAAATATCAAAATGATGGTACGGCCCCACAGGTTATTATGAGATGAAAATAAAAACACGATAGTGCACATATAGCAACAACGAGTGTAATTACTCTTTATAGTTCAAATAAAATATCCGTAAAATAATTTTTTTAACAATTATTACGTGCTAATAACATGCATAATGTCTAAAATATGATATCAATAGTTAAATTTGAATAATATTAACCTCAACACAATGTCAATGAAACAAAGCCAAATCATTCGTTCGACCAAATTAAAAAATTCACACAAAATATTAATGTAAAACCTGCATGTGCACATTATAACTATATAAGTGTACATTATGTTCTAGAAAAAAATTAGTTAGCAACTACGTGTATACATCCAGATTGAAATTTGCGTTTTTAACCAATTATATTATTAAAATTATACTGTGACTTATGTAAAAACATAATAAATAAGATTAAGATTAAGAGTAAATTGTAAAGTTTTTTTTTTTTTTTTTTTTTTTTTTTTTTTTTTTTTTTTGGTCAAATTGCATGCTTCCTCTGTATATTTTCGAACGTAGTCAAAATTATCAAAAAAGTTTTACTAGTAACAAATTTGATGTCTGATATGGTGATCGACTATGCTACCGTCATTGCTGACACATTCTTTTATCATCTTACTACTTCAAACTAAGGGCATCCATTATGGTAAAATATTATAAAGCTTTATAAATTAATTTTTTCATGTCACATCAATATGTTTTAGACCTTTTGAGTTAACAAACCTATTTCTACTACGGCATAAACATCTTAAAGTTTTTATAATTGTTTCTCACAACACATGTATTAAATGTCTTGAGATTATGAATAGGTCTAACATTTAGGACTTTTACATGTCACATGTGTATAAAATAAAGCTCCATTATGACTAATATAAAATATAAACCTTTTCAAGTTTTTTAGACATATTCTTAGATCTCTCATAGTGGACGCTCTAACGCTATCTATCCATATGAATCGTTAACGAACAGAAATACTCCATAAATGTCAAATATACGTTTTCAAATATACTATAATTAATAATGGAAATTACTATTCTTAAGTTGCCACTGAATCATTCCTGTAGTGTAGTCCCCACTGAGTGTATCTCCATCTATCAACTATCAAAACATTATGATTCCACACATATTGGACACTAGCTAACCTTTATAAATATCAATCATCATATTAAATTCTTGTAAAAATAAGTAACCCTTTGTCCTTTTTTTTACTAGTTATTAATATATTATTATTAAAGAATGGAAGATGAATATGATAAACTTATCAGAAGGATGAATCCACCAAGGTTCGTATTTTATAAAATTTTCCCATAGTACAATATATGTTACTACTATTTGTGTGCAATATTGATTTGTTTATTTTTTGTGTTGCAGTGTTACAATTGATAATAACTCTTCTCCTGATGCAACAGTTATTCATGTATGACTTAAAATTTTACTTTTTTTGGTTTTGTTCTGCTTGTTGTACACAATCTTGATATTAATATAGTACTTTGCTAGCTAATGTTTTGGATGTCAGGTTGAGAGTACTAACAAGCCTGGCATTTTATTAGAAGTTGTCCAGGTTCTTACGGATTTGAATCTTGTTATTACGAAAGCTTATATCTCATCTGATGGGAGATGGTTCATGGATGGTAAGATCATCATTCATTATGTTCAAAGTATCCTAAAGTTATGTCCTTTGATATGTTAGATAGAGTAGTAGTTTTGAGGGTTTATGGGAAGGGGTGTTTTCTAAAGCATATAACCAATCTTATGTACTCTATTAGAAACTGCTTACTTATTTTAGAAAGAACAATTACTTGAAATAAGTAGCAGATAAGCACTTTAAAATAAGCAGTTTCGAGTTACATATTCCACGCTGCGAGGGTGGGTGTGTCGGGTTTTTTAGTCGTGGAGGTGTATATATTTGGTGGATGAAAAATGGTGTGTGGAAAATGATGGTATTGTTGTAGGTGAGGATTGGAAAAAGTTAAAATAAATGATAAATAGTAATAGTAATAAGGGGTACTTTTTCATTTCATCCATCCAAACATTCATTTCACAGTCAAAGTAACAGGGTTATTGGTCACAGACTCACAGGACCAAATCCGTTACGGGTCAAACCCACAAAAAGAGTATCCGAGAAAAAAAGTTCAGGGACTAAATCTGTTATACCCGATAAACTACAGGAACCATTTAAGTAATTAACTCTAAGTTTTAATTGGTAATCCCAAACACCCCCATTAAGCACTCATTTGGACATGTATGTTACAGTTTTTAATGTGAAACACCGCAATGGAAGCAAAGTTAAAGATGAAGGCGTTATCAGTTATATAAAAAAGGTAAGCAACTTCCTTGCTTTATGTTTTATTTTTATTTTTCTTAAAGATAATAATATTTCTTGTTGACAAATAAGTTAATTATCATGTACCTGATATGATTTTTGGCAGATACTTGAAAGCGACACCTTTTATGTTCCATCACTAGGCAGCTCAGTTGGACTAAAGCCTTCTTTAGATTACACGTCGATTGAACTAGCTGGAGTAGATAGACCTGGACTACTATCCGAAGTAAGTGCAGTTCTAGCCAACCTGGGTTGCAATGTGGTAAATGCTGAAATATGGACCCACAATGCACGGGCTGCAGCTGTAGTCAACGTGACTGATGATAGAATGGGGTGTGCAATCGAAGATCAAGAGAGACTCTTAACCATTAAGAAACGTCTTCGCAATGTTTTTAAGGGAAACAACGACTTAAAGACTGCAAAAATGACACTTTTGCCTCCTGGTTCTATGCACCGTGAGAGAAGATTACATCAGATTATGTTTGCTGAGAGAGACTATGAAAAGGTTGAGTGGGTAGAACAGGAAGATATGGAGGATGGTAATGGATTGAAGCCAGAGGTTAGTGTGTTGGATTGTATTGAGAAGGATTACACGGTTATTACCTTGCGATGTAAGGATCGACCTAAACTGTTATTTGATACTGTCTGCACCATTACTGACATGCAATATGTAGTCTATCATGGCGTAGTCCACACCGGGCAGATGGAAGCTTATCAGGTATGTTACTATTGCAACAAAGAAAACTTCATTTATATATTAAAACAATGAAACTCAATAGTTTTGATATTTTCTTTGCAATTTTAATGTAAACAATATTATTTTTCTTGGTTAATGTAGGAATATTACATACGACATATTGATGGAAACCGTGTAAGCTCAGAGGCAGAGCGTGACCGTGTCATGCAGTGTCTTGAAGCAGCCATTGAGAGAAGAACATCTGAGGTATAGTAATAGTACATATAATACATTATTTTGTACTCATTATTAGTGTCTTTTCGGGTTATTTAGAAAGGCTGATTTACATTGTTGTGTACAGGCACTAGAGCTAGAGTTATGTACAGAGGATCGGGTGGGACTATTGTCTGATATAACCAGGATATTCAGGGAGAATAGTTTGTGTATAAAACAGGCAGAGATATCAACTGAAAATGGGAAAGCGAAAGACATTTTTTATGTTACAGATATGACTGGTGATAGCCCAGTGGACCCCAGGACGATTGATTCAATTCGTAGGCAAATCGGGCAACACACATCACTTGACGTTAAATGGAATTCAAGCCCACCAATACCAACAACACGCCATGAAACGAGAATGAGCTTTCTGTTTGGACATATCTTTAAAAGCTGCTCTTTCTGATATTAGAAATTATTTGGTTAGAAGTGACGAGGGTGTAAATATCCACAAATAGAATAAATAACTGATCGATAGCATTTAGAAAAGCTTGTAAATATAGGTAAGATACATAGATATTACAGAGCCTTGCGGATTAGATGCTGATTAAAGGCAATAAAATTCTCCATACAGTACACAGTCTGATGTTTATATTGTTGGTTCTTTGTTGCTTTTGATCTGGGTTCATAGATCCTGCTTAGTGTCCTTGATTATCCAATGCATGTGCTATCAATGGATCTTTAGCATGATGTTGACCAAGTAGACAGAAGTTAAGATTTGACCTGATTTCTCAGCGAATTTAGTTTGCTTGTAAGCCACTGGGAAAAATCAAATCTAGAACATAAAATTCGCTCAACTCAGGTCAAGCTGCAGGAAATCAGAATGATGAAATATTTGAAACAGCAGAAGGCTGCATCTTAATCCTTTTCTAGCAACATATAAAACACTGCTCTTCTGCCTCATAGAAAATCTGTCACATGATAGAACAATTTCAGAAATAAGTAATACTCCGTACATGAATAGTGTGTAGAAATAGGTCAAAGTGAACAAGTAGGTGTAACAGAACCAACTATAAACAAGACTATTACTAAAATTCCTACAAATTAAACCTACTTTTTTTGAAATTAAGATCCTTAATGAATCAATCATAGTGTTTTTTCATGAGAAATAAGTTGATTGGATAGCGCTCTAAAGACTGGAGGTGAGTTTTGACATAACCCGATGCTCTCTGTCATTTCTTTTGCCTGAAATAGTGAACTATCAGAAACAATATCACAGTATTGTAAAACATGGATACACTCATACACTAAAGAATATTTCAGGTAGAAATACCTTGATGGCCTCTAATGTTCTCAAGAAGTCAACTTTATCTTCCTTTTTTTAAAGGTTATTAGACAAAAATGTTACTAAAGTTTGCCAAAAAGTGCGATTTGATTACTAAAGTTTTTTTTAGTTACAAATAGGTTACTCAAGTTTGGTAACCGGTTATATAAGTTACTATGTATGTTTTAACCTTCTACTACAGGTTTTTTTTCTCGTTAATTTCAAAAATGGTCCCTCGGACTAACTGTCGTTAGTTTTTTCCGTTAGCTAACGGCCGTTTGCAACAAACATTTGCACTGTTAGTCTTTTATCCTAACGACCGTTTATACTTAACTCAAAATTTGGTTTTCATACATTTTTGTCCATTTTTCTTACGCTTTTTTGACCCTTTTTTTTACGGGTTTTCCGTTTTCATACGTTTTTATACGTTTTCGTTCGTTTTTATACGTTTTCGCCAATTTTCTTACACTTTCATCCGTTTTTTTTACGTTTTGCCTGTTTTTCTTACGTTTTTTCTGTTTTCATACGTTTTTGTCCCTTTTTCTTACGTTTTGTCCGTTTTTATACATTTTCGCCCAGTTTATTATGTTTTCGTATGTTTTACTTACGTTTTTATCTGCTTTTCTTACTTTTTTCGTTTTCAGACATTTTTTCTTACGTTTTTTTCGTTTTCATACGTTTTTGTTTGTTTTTACATATTTTCACACATTTTTATATACTTTTTATACACGTTTTTATACACATTTTTACATACGCATAAAACATAACAAGTATAAAACATACAAAGGTGTAGAAAAACGTAAAACTAGTATGAAAACGTAAAAAGATGTATGAAACGTACACAAGCGTATAAATGCGCACACAAATGTAATAAAAAAATTATGAAAACTATGAAAACGTATGAAAACATACGAAAAATAGATGAAAACGTACAAAAATGGACAAAAACGTACGAAACTAAAGAAAAACGTACGACAAGGTAGAAAAACGTACATAAACGTATAAAAACGGATAGAAATGTACGAAAATATACAAAGATATGTGAAGGAGAAAAATGTAAAAATAAAAAAATTATAAAAAAAATTACAAAAAAAAAAAAAAAAAAAAAAAAAAAAAAAAAAAAAAAAAAAAAAAAAACCGCATAGTAACTTTTTGTTAAAGTTCAGTAACCTATTTAATAAACCCGTAAACTATAGTAACTTCTTTGTAACATTTTAAACTTTGATGCTGACGCGGACAAGGGGAACCGGTAATTAGCCGGTTGCCCACCCTCGCAGTAACATTTATGTAACATTTTTAATCTTTGAGTAACCTAAATGACAAACCCGTTTACTTAAGTTACCTCTTTGTAACCAAAAAAACTTTAGTAACCAAATCGCACTTTTTGGCAAACTTTAGTAACTTTTGTGTCTAATAACCCTCCTTTTTGACTGCGTTTAAGAAGGGTTGTCACTATTTTTATGAGCTACCTTGTCCTTGGATGATCAATTCTTATCGTAATATTCCCATGCCATATACAATGAATACCATAGGTAATGAGATTAAGGAACTAGAAAATTAGGCATTAAGAATACTTTGGTTGTTAAGAAGACTTTCACTGTGAAAACACAGCCTAAAAGTCAGATTAGGGACTGCTTCTGAAATATGCATATTAATTTGTTGAAATGATATAAATCTTGTTAACAAAGACATAAACATTATAAGTTTATTTGTCTGATATATAGAAAATAGAAGTTACACATTGTTTCCGTTCATTTTGGCCTTTCACTTGACTAATCTCTTCAATTCAAGGCCGAGGCTAAAATTAAAAGGGGAACAAAACAAAATATTAAGCACAAACATAATAATGCGAGGTATTAATTAGAATTTAAAGAAAATGAATCTATGCATGTATTAGCATCTCCAAGCAGAAGCAGCAAGAAGTGATCTATCTTGCCATCCTAACAACAAACAACCTTTATCCTCAGTTAATCTGTACCCATCACATGAGTACAAACTCAGTAATATCTTTGACTGAGTCACTGCGTTCTCACTTAGTGCCACCCCTTTGAACCCTTTCCCTTCCATGATTTTCCTCCATTTTTCCAATCTTTCATGTCTCATCACTCTCTCTGAACCTTCAAATGCCACTATGTTCCTAATCTCTGGTGCAAAAATATATTGTTCTACCTTGGCCCGTTGGGCTGAGTCCGCCGGGAATGTTGCATCCAGAGAGTCAAAGATTGCAGAATAGTAGTGTAATGCTTCTAAGAATCGACCCAAGAAGTAAGGCCCATTATGGCTGGCTTCTTGCTCCACGATGGTCACAATATTTGGGGCTTGATCGCGGATCATTGCTAGTAAGTTTCCAAGGCAGTGACCCGGGACTCGTTGAAGCCGGTTGACTGAGTTGACTGCTAGGGCTTCACCTACTCTTCGGTTAAACATATGTGGCTCTAAATCTTCTAATTCTTCACCAACCGCGTGGAACTCAAAGGGGACATGGAGAGAGTGGGCTAGCTCTGTCAAGCACCGGCCAGTTTCCGTAACACATTCGGGAGATGAGCCGATACCAGTTATCCTGAGGAAAGGTGGCCCACCGGGCCTTGCTGCAAGTGCTTGCATGAAAGCAGGCCACTGGTAACCTTGGAGGATATCAAGGTCGATGACGTGGACACGTTCTTCTGCTTCAAATGCCTCAAAGATGGCTTGGTTGGCTGTGAAGTGAGCAAACTTGATGTATGGACAAGCTTGGTAGACGATTTGATAGATCTTAAGGATTTCCATTGCATTGGGAGGGAAAGGCGTGAATGCTGGTTTTGGGGTGGAGGATGATGGTTTTGTAGTGAGAGTGGCAGCAAGACGTGCGGTGAGGGCTTCTGTAAAGCATGATGCGACACGTTGCATGGAATCACCGAGCGGTGAGACAACACGGTTAAGGTGGTGAAGGTATTTTCTTGCTGACATGAAGTCTTCTTTGGCAACTGCTTCTGCACATGCTAGTAGAAGGTGCACTAGTTGGAGTCCACTATCATGCTCCTGTTACACATGATTTAAATAATGTTATATATACTCGTAATCGAGTGTACGTGGATATATATATATATATATATATATATATATATATATATATATATATATATATATATATATATATATATATATATATGTGCATCAAATAACACTAAAATCTAACTGAATTTGGTTATGGCGTTATATATCATGTTGTTCCTTTTGTTTCTGACTCTGTTATCTATGAAATTAATTTTTTCTGTAACCATGGTGTCCAACCCATAGTGGATATGCACCCATACATATGATCCCAAGCGAATCATAAGCATTCCTGGAAGGTTGTATACACAATTTCGTTATGTCAAATGATGCTCCAACCTATTCAGTTGTGTTCTACACAATTTTTGAGAATTGGTGATGTGGATTGCAGTTTTTATTCTCTTTGTGTATGTGTTGACTGATAATCTCAAATCATTCCCCATCCACTACCTAAACTAAAAAAATTCTTACTAGCTAGTACATAAGTCGTCTTTAATAATGGTGTTTGTCAGAAGGACGATCGATGATATATATAATTCTAGCGAAGAGTTTAGATCCTAAAGGGAATTGAAATTGGCTGTCGTAAGGTCCAACCATATATCACAAAGAACGATCACAGTTGGAGGGCTTTTTTCTATTACCTCATTCTTTGGTGATATTACCCGTAGGTAGGTAGTTGTATATTTCGATTATATGGCATAATCATATTTTCTTTGTGTGTATCATATCTGTTCAATACAATTAATAATAATTTCAAAAATTATATATGCATAGTGAGACCATAGCAAGAGATGCAAACCTCGGCGCCAACTGGAGGAGGCACCATAAGGTGGTTATGACTCATTGGTTGTTGAGGTTGTAGTCTTGAAGGAACATGTTGTCGTGGTTGTTGTTGTCTATGTTGTTTCTCTTCACGTCTCTCCTGTTCCAGTTGCTCCATGAGTGGTGCGCTTGAAGGTGCAGCTGCAGGTCTCATCTGCTGATACATCTGATCATTTTCAGTGGATGAGCCTCCTAGACAGCCACCGCCATGCACCGTTGCATTAGCTTCACCGTAGAATCTAGAAGGGCTAGGCAACGTCAAGCAGTCCAACAATGCCGGGATAGTCGTGAGCGAATCATAAGATTGATCAGAAGTACTAGCACCCGCAATACCAGTAGTGGAGTAAGACAAGAAGTCATCATCTCCTTCCAATTCATTTAAGAAGTTCTCAAGAGACGGTAAAGAAATAGTCTCGACTTCCATGAATTGATTATTAGGTGAGTTACTAAATACCCTTTGTAGGGGACTCATTCCTTTCGTTTTGTTAACATTATTGTTGTTAAAAGGTGCCAAAGGAGAAGCTGTTCTAGGCGGAGAACAACTATAAGTTACGTGTCCATTCAACAGATTATTATTATTCGGGTAGTGATTAAAACTAGAAGACTGAGAGGACGAAGGGGCAGACGTCCTGACTGGAGACGAGATCATAAAATCTGTCTCAAGTTGCTCAGAGAAAAATGATTCCCACAAGGAGTTAGTATCAGGAGATTGGATTTCCATGTCCCCGTGATCTAACGGTTCATATTTAAGTGAAGGAAAGTTAAGGCTAGAAGGCGTGAGATCGGATGAAGATGATGGTCGTGGTGGTGGTGTTTTCTTGGTATTATCAGAATCATTAGGAGATGTAGGTTGAAGTTTTAAGCATGAACTTTCATTGATTAAGGTGTTCATGTCATTTTGCAAAGAAGTGCTCATGGAGGCATGTATCATTGTGGTAAAAAAAAGAAATATTAAGGAGTTGAGGTTAACAAAACTTTGAAGCTGAGGCTATGGCTTGGTGTGTTTTAATGGTGAAATGTGTGAAGGAAACGACAATTTGTGACGTTGGAGGTTAGTTATTGGTTAATGTAGGGTTTGTCATGATTAGCAAGCTCTTTTTAACTCCTAATGCATAGTGAAAACCAACGACTTTAAGCAACCTGCTCAAATCTTTGGTCTATGTGGGACGGCCTATTGCATTAGCTTCCAATAAGAATGGCATGCAAACAATTTGGCACACGCTTTTAAGTAAGACAAAGATTTTAGAAGTTTGTTATGTTGTGATTCATCTATATTCCATGTCAACTGATAAGTCGATAGGTTTAGTGATTTGAATGACTAATTCATGTGCCTAATTTCATGCCTAAAAAGAAACACTAGAAACAATAATAGAAGTACTAAAACATGATTAACATAAAGTAGAAATCATAACTAGGCTCGCACCAAAGGTGCTTAGCCAATCATATTAATAAGTACAGCCGAATCAATGTTTTGCATGTGAATGGAAGACATGGAATCGTAAATAAAATATGAAAATGCTAAAACATATGATATTTTGTCGTGATTTCTCCTTTGAAAATGCTTTATATGCTGCTGTGAATCGTGCTTCTAAAGCTCCCTTCGTTCTCTGACTTTTATAATGTACGAGTTGTGTAAAATGCAGAAACTAGGGCTTGTATTTATAGGTCCGACTAGGCTACGACGTAAACTAGAGTTGTGGTTACGCCGTAGCTAGTGTTATCCAAAATGACTAGTTACGCCGTAACCCTTGGCGGCCACAACTACGCCATAGCCTATGTTCATAGCTACGTCGTAATCTTCTAGGGTTTTCTTCTACGTCGTAATCTTCTTGCAAAGCTACGCCGTAATCTCGTGCAAATCTTGTTACCCATACTATGAACCTATTACGCCGTAACCTTATATGTTAGTTACGGCGTTACCTTTTTTGCCTCGAAATTCTTCAATTCTTCATATAGTTACGGCGTAACCTCATGTGGTGGTTACGCTGTAATCCTTGATTAGAGTTGACTTGGTCTTGAATTCATAGCTATGGCGTAAATGGAGAGTGTAACTACGAAGTAACTTCTTCTTAGCATACTAGGTTGTAATCATGTAAGTTCATTTCCAATTTTGCGTCTCTTCTGCTCCTATGCTCATTTGTAACCTGAAAACGAAATATTAACGTAATCAAAGTATATATTTTTATAAAATGATACAATAATGAGCATATTAGGGGGAAATTGACACTTAAAGATCAGGACTATTTGATATCATCAAATATTCCCCCACTTAAACTCTACTTGCCCTCAAGTAGACCTTATTAGAATCATTTCAAAAATGATATCCCCCGAATTGCTTGGAAAATATGAGATTAAAAATTTCCTATGTGAGAATATTTAAAGCCGAACACCTAATGAAATGGGAAACAAACATTCATACTTTCTTATCTAAGTGTCAATTTCGGGGTGATCACTCAACGTACAGTCATAGCATATATTCTTTCATAGGCTTGGCGGTTACACAAATCTCCACCACTAGAGCTAAGGTTAAAACAATCTTCGAAGGCAATATAAGGCTAGGGTGTAGTGTTGTTACTAACATACTATGGCGAAGGCGATAAAGACCATCGATACATGACCAAATCCATGGCCAAGACACCAATGAGTGCTCAATTCTCTCACCTAAGCATGATTCACAACTAAAGGGTAGGATAAGACACGAGATGTACGTAAAGGGTGAAAAATGAAAAGCAAATAGTCTTAGCCTATAAATGAGTTGCCACCATTTGCTATCCATCCAAAGTCCAGGCTTCAAGACGCAAAAAACGAATCATAGTGTAGCAAGTAAATGTGTCATTAGTGGACGTCATGATGAGCACACTTCTTGGTCTTCAATTTGTTGGTGTAAACATATCACCAACTCAAATCTTCATATGTGATCGAAGTGGCCTCTTCGTTACTAAGTCTGATAAGCTCGATACTAGTGCTCATAACAATGCACCATCTTTACTTTAACTATTTACATACAATAATTCATAATAAATAAATAAATAAATAAATAAATTAAGAAATAACTATAAACATAACATATCCTCACTTGAGATGAATCATATATGAGATAAATTGGGGTCTTCAATGATCTTCAAATAAATGTCTTCGACGTAGGCGTGATTTCCGAATCTCTCTACTTAAACCTTGAACTTAAACAAATGGCAACTTCCCAATCATGAGTTAAGACTACACGGTAGGCTAAGGCGAATAGGTGTATCGAAACAAATTTGATAAGGGTATGAAATGAAAGGAATGGCTCGGAAGGGTGTATCTAGGGGTATCTTGCACTAAAGGTTAGTGCAACAAAAGGGTTTAATACGGGGGTCGAAAAGTCAAGGTGACTAATCGATAAACACACTCACATATGGGCTATTTTGGTGTAATCCTAAAATATTTCCTTCTCGAATTATTTCTTCCAAATGTATCAAGCTAACTTGACACACTACTCGTCTATGGTCTCAAAATGATATAAGGCCAAGTTCTAAAGTTTACATACTACCGGCACACTCAATATTTGGTGGATTTTAGGTAAATAAGGGGAAATGGATAGGCTAAATCTCACCATAAAAATCAAGGGTTATAGTGTGCTCGGCTAAAGTCTATTCTAGTTAAGTTAAGAAAAACATGTCAAAGGTTTAAAAATGGCACAATTTTTCAAAATAAACTAGAAAAAATGAGGACAAATAAGTTCAAGTAATAATTCTACTCACGTTCCCCAACTTGATTTGTACAAAGTCCCTTTTGTACTAAGCATGAAGTGATAAAGAGGAAATAGTAGAATTAGAGCGAGAACTTCCCTGAAATTTGCTCCAAAATGAAAGAAGGATCACGTTGAACAAGTGTGCCTTAGTTTAGCCTCCATGAGCAAACTTCAATTCCATGAAATCACGATACTACCACAAGCATAATTCTAAAAAAGAAAAATAAAACACTTTCGTAGGAATCACGGTTGCATTTAGCAAATGCAACAAGCCTTTTAAACCACTTGGTGTCCCAGGTAGATGAGTGAAGTCTCGTGAGGGTTTACGGGGAACACACCTACAAAGTTCATTTAAAACTAATACAAATTTATGGCATGGAAGATGAAATATTTATAAAGATACTGGAAAGGTACGGCGTAATTGCAATTACTGGTTACGGCGCCGTAACTAGATAAACCTTGGAGTCATCCGATATCGGAGGGGAGGTTACGGCGTAACCATAGTGTTGGGTTACGCCGTAATTGGTGCACAGAATGGAATCCTCAGACTGGATTCTTCTTAACTAAGCGATACGCCATACTCCTTGCTCCAATTCCTGCAAAATAAGAAAGCAAACACACCAAAACCATCTATACTAAAAAAATTGAAAAATAAAAGGATAATTCAGGTTGTCTCCGGCAAAAGCACTTTTATTTACTTAACAAGTCTTTAAGTTAGACTTAAATCCATGGGTTCTACGTTGGAGCGAAGAAAATGCTATCTGGTAGCTCCTTAATGTTATCCCCGTAGTAAACTTTTGCTCGATGGCCATTTATTTTGAAACGTTCACCCTCTTTACCAATAACTTTAATAGTTCCGTATGGGAATACCTTACTTACCGTATAAGGTCCGATCCATCTGGATTTTATCTTTCCTGGAAAGAGTTTAAACCTTGAATTGAATATGAGCACCTGCTGACCCACCGTAAACTCTTTTCTTTTAATCCTAGCATCATAAGCTCTAGATGGTCATATGCCTCATCTCTTAATTCTACAAGTTCATTTATTTGCGAGAATCTGTGATTTTTATCTCATTTTTATCCAAATTCGCATTTTTGAGGGCCGAAAATGCTTTGTGTTCGAATTCAACCAGAAGATGACTAGCTTTCCCATATACAATCCGAAAAGGCGTGCTACCAATAGGTATTTTATAAGCGGTTCTGAATGCCCACAATGCATCGTATAACTTATCCGCCCAATCTTTCCTATTACTACTAACATATTTTTCTAAATGTGTTTTATCGTCCGGTTGGTATTTTTGGTTTGCCCGTTTGTCTTGGGGTGGTATGATGTGGATAGCTTGTGAACCACCCCATATCTCCTAAGTGCCTTTTCCATAATAGCATTGCAAAAGTGCGTCCCTCAGTCGCTTATAATAGATTTGGGAACCTCAAATCTAGAAAACAATTTTTTTAAGAATCTGATTACGCTTCTGGCATCACATGTTGGCAAAGCTTCGGCTTCGACCCATTTGGATACATAATCAAAAACACCCAAGATATAACACTTTTTTCCCAAAGGGGAGAAAGGTCCCATAAAATCGATTCCCCATATGTCAAATACCTCACAGACTATGATATTATTCAAAGGCATTTGATTCTGTGAAGAAATGTTACCTGATTGTTGGCATGCGTCACATTTCAGTACATAATCCTTAGCGTCTTTAAAAATGCTCGACCAATAGAACCCTACTTCAAAAACTTTTCTTGAACTCGAATCAGCTCCATAACGTCCTCCAGTAGGACCTGAATGACAATGTTCCAATATTCGTTGTTGTTCTTTCCCAAATACACATCTTCTAATGACCCCATCGGCGCATGATCTAGACAAGAATGGATCATCCCAAAAGTAGTATTTTAGATTTGAAAAGAACTTCTTCCTTTGATTGTATGTTTTATTAATAGGAAGGACTCTGGCTGCCAGATAATTAGCATAGTTGGCATACCATGGATCTAGATCCAGCTCCTTAATTTTGACAGACATTAAGTGTTCATCAGAAAATGAATCACGAATGGCATACTCAGTAAACTCACCTAGTTCAGGATTCTCAAGTCTGGACAAGTGAGCTGCTACCAAATTTTTAGCGCCCTTTTTGTGTTCGATTTCAATTTTGAATTCTTGTAGAAAAAGCACCCATCTTATCAATCTGGGTTTAGCATCCTGATTACTAAACAAATACTTCAAAGCTGAATGGTCAATGTAGACAACAGTTTTGGACATTACTAGATAAGACTTGAATTTATCAAAAGCATAAACTACTGCTAACAATTCTTTTTCCATAGTAGTGTAGTGTTCTTGTGCCTTATTTAAGGTCTTACTAGCATAGTAAATTGGTTAAACTTTTTGTCAACCCGTTGTCCCAAAACTGCCCCCATAGTGTAGTCGCTAGCATCGCACATAAGTTCAAAATCATTATTCCAGTCAGTCAGGTGCAATAATAACAGGAGTTAAGATAAGTTTATTCTTTAAAATGTCGAAGGCCCTTTTGCATTCATCATAAAAATCAAATTTTACGTCTTTCATTAGCAGTTTAGTCATAGGTTTAGTAATTATCTAAAAATCCTTTACGAATCTCCTATAAAACCCAGCATGCCCAAAAAAACTCCTAATTCCCTTAAGGTTGGTAGGACAAGGGAGTCTAGAGATTACGTCAAATTTAGCTCTATTAACCTCAATTCCTGACTGGGAAATTTTGTGTCCTAAAACAATCCCTTCCTTAACCATGAAATGACATTTTTCCCAATGAAGGACAAGATTAGTTTCTCTAGCTAGCATTTTAGATACGTTGCTTAAACAAGATTTAAAAGAGTTACCAAATACCGAGAAATCATCCATGAAGACTTCTATTGAATCTTGGAACATATCCGAGAAGATTTTTGTCATGCATCTTTGAAAGGTGGATGGGGAATTGCATAATCCAAAAGTCATTCTTTGATATGCGAATATCGCGTAAGGACAGGTAAAAGTTGTCTTCTCTTGGTCTTTAGGAGCAATTGGTATTTGAAAATATCCAGAAAATCCGTCTAGGAAATAATAGAATTCATGTCCCGAAAGCCTTTCCAGCATTTGATCGATGAATGGAAGTGGAAAATTGTCCTTCCGAGTTGCATCATTAAGCTTTTTGTAGTCATTGGAAACACTCTAGCCTGTTACAGTTCTAGTGGGAACCATCACGTTATCTTTCTTAACAACAACCGTCATTCCTCCTTTCTTAGGAACAACATGAATAGGACTAACCCATGGGCTATCGGAGATGGCATATATTAGTCCTGCGTCTAAGAGTTTAATGATTTCATTCTTTTACCACATCTTGAACTTTTGGGTTCAATCTTCTTTGAGGTTGAAGAACAGGCTTGAAATCATCTTCCATAAAAATCTTATAGGAGCAGAAAGATGGGCTAATTCTCTTAATGGCTGAAACTTTCCTTTCCATAACACCCTTGTGTTCGCTCAAAACCTGTAATAAAAGCATTTTTTCATTGTCAGGTAGTAATGATGAAATGATAACGAGAAATTCAGGATTCCCATCTAGAAATGCATATTCTAAATAGGAAGGAAGCTCTTTGAGTTTTGGAGCATAGGTGACTTTTTCTGTAGTATTGGCGGAACATAAGGTCGAGGTTTCCCCACCATCAATTTATTGAGCGATCATATCATCATCAGGTTTTAGTTTGGCAATGGTTTTGAGAAGATCTTAATCTAATGGTTCTTGTAGCTTTTCCACATACTCTTCTACTGTCGCCTCAACTAAGTTGAGGTCTTGAAGGTCGTCATCAGTGAACGTGGCTGTTGGATCGATATACTCTAACCAAACTACTTTGTAGCTTGTAAGGTTTTAACAATCTTGAATGACTCAAAACAGTTAATATTGAAACACTGATATTACTTTGTAAAGTATGCGGAATCTACTAACACAAAGCTAAGAAGAACTTTGTTAACATTAAAACAACTCTTAAACCTACTTCTCTAAATACAGGTTTACTAACAATCCCTAACTTCTCTAAAATCATTTTTGTAAAATTCTAAGACTCTTAGAAAACTTCGTATGACTTCGTACCTCTAATACCATCATAAGGCTCCTTTTATAGATAACCTTAAGTCGGTTTACATTATCTACTTGAACGAAAAGTAATTATCCCTAACTAATTCTAGAATAATCATACAATATTACATAATAATCCTTTAATCAATATTACACATAAGTCCTTGTTCTTTGAAGTACTTTGAATAATCTTCAATAAGTAGCAGTACTTTGAGCTTGATCAGCACGTTGACTATTGAGCAGTACTTTGACTTTTCCAGCAGTACTTAGATCTTCATATCCCAACAATCCTCCCCTAACTTGAACTCCACTTGCTTGATTTCAAGTTTCTTTGCTTTCTTTGATCTTCATTATCTTTATCATTCGGGAAGATTGTTTCTTTATCTCTTTATGTCAAAGTGCTCTTGATCATCATCTTCTCAGCAACGCAGCAACATTTTGACAAAGTGTACATCAAATCTTTTAAAGTTTCATACTGTTCTCATCACTTCCAGATGTGTAACCTTCTGTGAGAGGTGAATCATTGAACTTTTAATGGATTTTGATGTCTCTTTACCAAAGCCATTAACTCTGGAGTAGCCAATGTTTAGGTTAGAACAACCATGGTACATTGATAACCATATGATTTTTAGCAAATCATCAGCTATCAACGGATTTGAGTAGTCTTTACCAATAGCCGTTTGCTTTTGGACTAGTTAGTTCTTTGATCTCAACCATGGTGAACTAATTACCATAAATGGATTTTCCACAGCCTTTACCACAAACTATTTTCTTGTGGGCTAGTCAACTCTTCACTTTTACAGATATGGTGAGTTGAATACCATACAATTTTTAGTAAATTGTCAACTAAAAACGGATTTGATTATCACATCAGAGTCGTACCCTCATAATGAGTCAAACTCTTTATTGTCTGTTAAACATGGTGAGTTGATTACCATTTGTTGTGCAGTACAAGTACTAACACCATGTTTTATTCTTCAAATCCTTTTGTTTTTATCATCTTAAACTTCAAAAACTTTTATTTTATTTTACAAATGACTTATACTGGTTTTATGCAGCAAGTAGTACTTTGGTAAAGTACTGTTTGTCTTGCAGTACTTTGAGAAAAATACTTATTATTCAAAACAGATCATACCAATACTTGTGCAATATTATTCTTCTGATTTAGTCCACCTGATAAATAGCTTAATCACCATAAAAGCTACTTCAGTTTCATCTTCAAGCTCCATTCCATGATCCAACATCCTGATCATAAGTTATCTTATCAGAGGATATCTTCTTTCAGCTAACATGTGAATCATGGTACCATCTTCCATATCAAGTGAATGAACTCCTGATGACTCAAAGAATCTCCATCTTGTTATCTCCCAGTTTTCTTGATCATTCCACAGAGTATCATTACTTGTTTCTTCTGTTTCCCAGATGGTTATCAAATCTCCAAGTAAGATTAATCCCACTCCTGTTGCTTCAATATTCTCATAGTATGTTTGCACTTGTAAGTATAAGTTGTATAGATCTTCTCTGTCAATTATGTGCAGAACATCCCATAGCATATTAAACACTGTGAAGCTTTCATCTTCTCTGTTGAACATGAGATAATTTCCTTCAGTTGATTCAACCACTGAGAATGAGATAATCTTTGATTTCTTTCCAGAGTCTTCTGTCTTCTTGTTTTCAAAATACACAACTCTGAAATAATTCTTCAGTTCATCAATTGTATCTTCATGTATCAATTATGCCATGAAAATCAATGTTCTTTTGTGTTTTCTCAAGGTTTGCAATCATATTATGTTTGGTGATGGTTGGTCGGTGTGCCATTGCGAGTAAGATTTTGAGAAAAGAATGATAATCATTGATAAACTTGGTGGAATTGATGAATGAATACGGGTATGTAAATATGAAAAAGATATGAGTATAGTGGGATAATATACAAAAAATCACGGTGAATTAATTATTTTACCGTTATTTTTGGAAGTTATTTTCCTCATATCTTTCGAAAGTTTGTTACCCGGATTTTTTGACCGTTGGAACAGTATTCTAACACGTCAGCGTACTCTTCATAACACTAAGCAGTACTTTCCATATAACATGGAGCAGTACTTTCATTAGTAAAACAAAGCAGTACGTTGGGCAAAGTACTTTTCCATTAAAATATCTTTAGTGTTGACTGGTTGACCAAAATATCTGTTGAAAGTCAACCCAAGATAATTAATACTTTCCAATTTAATTCCCAAAGCTACCAAGGCAAGTAGAATTAAATGAGCTTCATTAATATCCCTTATAACTTTTCTTGCCTATAAAAGAAACTTTCCACCAACACATCTCATCATCAATACTTGTAATACTCTCACAAAAACCCTAATCAACATCATGAGTCACTTCCCTTTGGTCTACATCTCACCTGATTCAGATGGCTCCACTGATTCAGAGATCATCTATTACTCTTACTCTGACTTTGATGATGATGTAGGATGGAGTGGCTACTTTCCTCCTGATGTATCAACCTCTACCATTACTGATGCAGCAAGCTCTACTAACCTAAAACCTAAGAAAAAGGTGTTTGTTCCTGCTCCTGGTTCTTCTTTGGCAAATGAACTTCCACAGGCCTTGACAAAGGCTCTTGAATCAGCCATAAAGAACATGAAGTGGCCTGATCCAAGAAAAGAGAGACCTCCCAAGCAAGTACTTGGCCTGGCTTGCCCAAGGAAGCAAGCTTCTTTTGATGACAAAAGAAAGACTGCTCAAAAGGGAAAGCAAAGCTATCAGGGAAAAGGAAAAAGGCCAATGGAGTAGAAGTGTGTTGGGTAGGGTAGGTAGGTGTGGTGTAGGGTGTTTGTGGTAGTTCTCTATTTGTCTTGGTTGTGTCTGTGTTATGGTTGTCTATATCACTTGGACTTATGAATGTAACCTCTGAATAATAATGAATAAAAATCTTTTCTTTTGAATGATACATGTAGCCTCCCCTCAATTAATGACTAACTACTAATGCCTCCCCTAAAAAATAGCTTATTTATTAATCATACCAATACTCACTACTAAGAAGGTAAATCTTGAAACATCAAAGCCCTTTGTGAGTAGATCTGCTACATTATCATTTGTATGGAGTTTAACCACATTGATAAGCCTATGCTCATAGCAATCTCTGATAAAATGATGTCTAATTTGAATGTGCTTTGTTTTGGAGTGATAAACTGGATTCTTCACAATACAAATTGTACTCTCATTATCAATGTTGATAGGGGTGTTCTTGAAGTTGAATCCATAATCCAAAAGCTGATTTTGCAACCAAAGTACTTGTGCACAACAACTTGCAGCAGCTACATATTCTGCTTCTGTGGAAGATGTTGCTGCAATTGTTTGCTTTTTGCATTGCCATGAGACTAATCTACTTACAAGATACTAACACCCTCTAGTTGTTGATCTTCTGTCATAGTTGTCACCAGCATAATCACTGTCTCAAAAAGCTTGTAGATGAAAAGGGGACTCCCTAGGATACCACAATCCTAGCTTAGGTTGTTGCCTAAGGTACCTAAAGATCCTTTTGACAGCATTCAAATGTGATACCTTGGGATGAACTTGGTGTCTTGCACATAAACAAACAGCAAAAGTAATGTCAGGCCTAGATGCAATTAAGTACATTAGACATCCAATCATATACCTGTATAATTTGACATCAACATCTTCTCCATCTTCATCTGTTCCCAAAGGCTTGTTAGCATCAACAGGTGTGGATGCTGGCTTGACAGTTGTGAAGTTGAATCTCTTAAGAATGTCTTCAACATACTTATCTTGACTTATAAAAATTCCACTACTAGATTGTTGCACTTGAAGTCCCAAGAAGAATGTTAATTCTCCCATTGAACTCATCTAAAATTCTTTTTGCATAAGATCTTCAAATTCCTTCACCATATATTGCTTAGTAGCACCAAAAATAATATCATCTACATAAACTTGGACAAGCATGATATCCTTCTTATCTCTTTTGATAAACAAAGTCTTGTAAATGGCACCTCTCCTGTAACCATGTTGCAATAAAAAATTGGAGAGTCTTTCATACCATGCTCTAGGGGCTTGATGAAGGCCATACGGAGCCTTGATAACCTTGTAGACTTTGTTTAGATGTGCAGGATCTTCAAAACCAGGAGGTTGTTTAACATAAACTTCCTCTGTGATAGTGTCATATAGAAAAGCACTTTTAACATCTATTTGATATACAGGAAATCCCATATAAGATGCAAAAGCCAAAAATAGCCTTATGGCTTCAATCCTTGCTACAGGAGCAAATACTTCATCATAGTCTACTCCTTCTTCTTGTCTGTATCCTTGAGCTACTAACCTTGCTTTATTCTTGATTATATTCCCTCTTTCATCTCTTTTAACTCTAAAGACCCATTTTGTTCCAATCAGTCTCTTACCATCAAGTAAATCACATAATACCCATACTTCTTGAAGTTTAAACTGTAAGAGTTCCTCTTGCATAGCTTCAACCCAACTCTCCTTGGCTAATGCTTGTTTTATTGTCTTAGGTTCTTCTTGAGACAGAAAGCAAGCAAATAAACATAATTTATGATCCTTGTGATTCACCTTGTTCTGCTTGTAAATAAAGCTAAGTAGAGAAGTATGTTGTTGAGACATATTCTTAGCTTTAGTTCTTGTAAGTACTCCTGAATTAGAAGGTCCAATTATCTTACTGACAGGATGATCTTTGTAAATTCTTAGAGTAGGAGCTGGTGGTACTTCAAGATTATCTTCCAAATTTGTGATGTCAGGGTCTTCATTAGAATCTGAGAAAATGCCTTCTTGTTCCAATTCATCATCAGTATCTTCTAAGGCAGGCATGGTTGAATCAATTAAATCATCAGCATTCTTCCAATTTGAAGTATCTAAAACTTGAGAAGTACTTTCAAATGGATCAGCAGTACTTTGGGGCAAAGTACTGTCAGTGCCTTTAGCCTTCTTCTTTTCTGCTTCATAAGCTCTCCTTTGATCATCTTCATAGGATTTGGCAATTGTTTCTTGAAGAAGCATCCTATTAAGTTCATCTTGGATAGCTTGGTCTTCATCAGATACTGTAGTCTTTGGTGGAACAATACTTTGTGGATCAACAGTACCTTGAGGTGCAGCAGTACTTTTCTTCTCATCATTGGGTGCTTCATCAGAATAATCTTCAGATCTTATGTTAACTACATGAACAACGCACTGTGTTTCCTCTTCATTGTGAACAACTTGATTTTCTTCCATTATAGGTACATAGTTCATGGATGAGGACATTAAATCAAGATCAAACATCCAATCAGGACCTTTACCTTTTTGATTTTCTCGTTCTTCTAGAAATTCAACATGAAGACATTCTTGAACCTTCTTGGTAGCCCTGTTGTATACTCTGAATCCTTTGCTATTTATACAATAACCCAATAAGTATCCTTCTTCTGATTTACCATCAAATTTTCCCAAATTATCAGCAATGTTCAAGATAGTCAGGGGACATCCAAAAGGTTTCATAAACTTAATGTTTGACTTCTTTCCCATGAGTAACTCATAAGGTGTCTTCATTTGAGGTTTTGTCATTGATACTCTATTTAGCACATAACAAGCAGCACTTACAGCTTCAGCCAAAAATGGAACAGGTAATTGGGAGTCTGCAAGCATTTTCCTTGCTGCTTCTATCAAAGTTCTGTTCTTCCTTTCTGCAACTCCATTTTGCTCAGGAGTTCTAGCAATACTGAATTCTCTTTTAATCCCTTTCTTAGCACAAAATTCATCCATAAGCTGATTTTTGAATTCAGTCCCATTATCACATCTAATGCCTCTAACCTTGAGTCTTAACTGATTTTCAAGTGCTATTATAAGATCATGAATAGCATCAAAAGTTTCATCTTTGAATCCTAAGAAAAAGACCCAGCTAAATCTACTACAATCATCTGTTATAACCAAACAGTACTTCTTCTTGTTTAAGCTAACAACTGAAACAGGTCCAAACAGATCCATATGCAGCAACTCCAAAGGCTCCCTAATAGTTCTTTCTTCAATCTTTTTACATGAAGCCTTGTGTTGTTTACCCTTCTTGCAAGCCAGACATGAATGATCAAGTTTGAATGTTTTAGAAGGTAAACCTCTAACTAAATTTCCTTTGACCAGCTTATTGATGTTTTTGAAATTCACATGCCCTAGTCTTCTGTGCCATTGATGTGCTTCCTCCATTGTTGCCCTTGCAATCAAGCATGTTGCTCTTTCAGCAGAATTGATGTTCTTCAAGTCTATGCTATACACATCATTGGTTCTTGGTTCTCTCAGCATCACCAAGTTTTCATCTTCTAATCTAAACTCAGGGGAGAGAATAAGACATTCTGTGTCAAGAAACAACACAGGGTACTTCTTGTCACAGATCTGAGAGACTGACAAAAGGTTGAATTTAAGCTCCTTCACATATCTGACATTCTCAAAATCAATAGATCCTGCCTTAATGGTTCCTTTCCCAGTGATTCTCCCTCCATCAGGATCATTCCCAAATGCAACCCTTCCTCCAAAATAAGCCTTAAAATATGACAAGAGCTCCTTTTCTCCTGTCATACTTCCAGAGCAACCACTATCCATAATAAGATGATCTTTAAGCTCCTCTGCTGGGTTGCCCTCGGAGATAGTGGATGAACTTGGTGAAGTAGCCATCATAGCAAGCTGAACAGGTTCTTCTTCACTTTCCATGCTCCAATCAAAGCTTCCTAGACCATCTCTTGACTCCAAAGCTTTATATCCTGGTTCCTCATCAAAAGTTGTGCTCCAATCAACCTCTTCCAATGCAATCATAGAATAGGTTATTGGTTCATCATCAAATTCTTTACTCCAGTCAACTTCTGACAAGTCTTCTTGAGCAACTAAAGCTTGTGACTTTGGCTCAGCAATAGGAACTTCTTTTCTTTCAACCTTGGGTTTAGGTTGTTCTATCATCCTGTTTGCTTGATACTTTGCAAACTTGTATTCCCTTGCAAAGTGACCAGTTCTTTGACAATTAAAGCATTCAATCTTGGACTTGTCAAATGCTATACCCTGCTTAGCCTTGAAATCAATACCTCTCCCTGTCTTGTTCATAAACTTCTTGATCCTTGCAGCAATCATGGCAACCTGCCATCTTATGTCAATTTCTTCCATAGCATCATCATCAATTTTCAAGAGATCTTCTTGATAAGTAATAGGTAGAGTAGCTTGTTGGGCAAAGAATGAGCATAAAATATCATCTGAGTTGGGAGTATGTGATGGTGATGAAGTGGTACTGATCAAAGTTGTACATGGATTCTGTGTTTCTGCAACAGTACTTTGGATAGGATAAGCAGTACTTTTAGTGGAAGTACTGCTTCTGTTTTCAAAAGAGACAAAAGCAATGTTGTGAGAACTTGAACCTTTATTACCCTTCATCTCATGCTCATACACCTTTAGATTGTTGTGAAGATCATCAAAGTCCATAGTGTCCAATCCAGGTTGTCCTCTAATCATTATAGCAACCACATGCCATGCAGAAGGCAAACTCCTCAAGAACTTCAAATTAGCATCTTCAACTGTTGCCTCAGCTCCATATAACTCTAGCATGCTGAGTAGATTTTGATATCTATCATAAGCAGAGGCAAGACTTTCTATTTCTCCAAAAGTGAAGGTTTCAAACTGCAGCTTCAACAGGTTCCTGTGCATCTTCTTGGAAGCAACATTACCTCCAAATCTTGTTTTAATAGCAGCCCATAGTTGTTTTGCACCTTGGCATCATGAAACTTCAATAAGTGACCATCAGGAATGGCAGAGAGTAGTATGTTGAGAGCCTTGTCTTGATTTCTTTTGGTAGCAGCTGGCAAGGTTGGCTTAGGTGGTGTTGGTTGTCCTGGGATCTCTAATGGTTCTTCAATTATCATATTACCATTGACAATCACATCCCATAGTACATGGTTTGTGATGGCAATGTACTGTCTCATCTTCATGGCCCATAAATCATATTCTCCCTTCTTGACAATAGGAATTCTGACATCAGTGATGGATGGAGCAGGTGCAACATCTGTCGACATCTTTAAGGGTTTGTAGTAGAATCGGTTTAATAGGTTTTCTTCTTAATCAGAGTTTCCAACACAAGCTCTGATACAACTTGTTGGATCGATATACTCTGACCAAACTACTTTGTAGCTTGTAAGGTTTTAACAATCTTGAATGACTCAAAACAGTTAATATTGAAACACTTATATTACTTTGTAAAGTATGCGGAATCTACTAACACAAAGCTAAGAAGAACTTTGTTAATATTAAAACAACTCTTAAACCTGCTTCTCTAAATACAGGTTTACAAACAATCCCTAACTTCTCTAAAATCATTTTTGTAAAATTCTAAGACTCTTAGAAAACTTCGTATGACTTCGTACCTCTAATACCATAATAAGGCTCCTTTTGTAGATAACCTTAAGTCGGTTTACATTATCTACTTGAATGACAAGTAATTATCCCTAACTAATTCTAGAATAATCATACAATATTACATAATAATCCTTTAATCAATATTACACATAAGTCCTTGTTCTTCGAAGTACTTTGAATAATCTTCAATAAGTAGCAGTACTTTGACCTTGATCAGCACGTTGACTATTGAGCAGTACTTTGACTTTTCCAGCAGTACTTAGATCTTCATATCCCAACAGTGGCATACTTCATAGATTTCTCTAAATCAAATGTTATCTTTTCATCTCCAATTTCTAGGGAGATCTTTCTATTAAACACATCTATCATAGCGTGTGTCGTGGTCAAAAATGGTCTCCCAAGCAAACTTGGAACATTTACATCTTCTTTTATATCAAGTACAATGAAATTAACCGAGAATATAAATTTATAAATTTTTACCAGAACATTTTCGGCAACTCCCTTAGGGTATTGGGTTGATTTGTTTGCTAATTCAATGTACATCCTAGTAGGTTTCAATTCATCCAATTCTAATCTTGAATACATCAAATAAGGCATAAGGCTGATGCTTGCTCCGAGGTCGGCCAATGCTCTCTTAAAGGCAATTCCTCCTATGGTGCATGGAAGGGTGAAGCTCCCAAGGTCTTTTTCCTTAAAGGGTATTTCATTGAGGATGGAAACAGAACAACTTTCTTTCAAGGTAATCCGTGTTAGGTCTCCAAACCTCCTGCGGGTAAGAAGGTCTTTCATCAATTTAGCATACTTAGGCATTTGTTCTAATGCTTCGACCAGAGGTATATTAATGCTAAGTTGCTGAAGCTTTTCCAAGAACTGCTTAAACTGTTGCTACTCTTGTTCTTTCTTTATTCTATCTGGAAACAGAATGGAGGTGTATATGGCCGAAGTTTCTCCTTTTATGTCGCTGGTTCATTTTTTCATTATCCTCCTTTTTATTTTTGTTTAGTGGGGTGTCACTCTTTCCATTTTTGAAGTTCGAAGGATAGGATGGCTCCTTATAGTTTAACCCACTCCTAGTGGTGATAGCATGTGCCATATCTCTAGGATTGGTTTTAGTGGTATTCGACAGTTCTCCTTCATCTCTGTTCCTTACAGACTCGGCTAACTTCCCGACTTGGCTCTCCAACTTCCGTATTGCAACAGCTTGAATTGTTAATGTTCGATCGTATTCCATCTTAATTTCTCAAACCATTCTTTCACTTTCTCTTTGTCTGCTGCTGGATTCCTTCATAAGTATTTTTATTGTCTTTTCTATGCTGGTTAATCTTCCTTTAATAGGGTCATTGAAAGTATGTTGAACCATTTTAACCTCTTTCGTTAGTGAGTTCGTATCTGACTAAAATTCTTCTAAGTTCTTCAACATAGATTTGACTTCGATAGCATTGTTTGTGATTTGTGTTTGTTCTTCATGCCATGATGCAGAATGTTGGGCCATCTCTTCAATATTCTTCAATCCTTCATCAGTTGTCATCTTTGGAATAGGTTCCTTGAAGTCCAATACTCTTCTTGTCTCAATGTTCTTCCCATTGTAGAAAATTTGGAGTTGCTCGTGTTTATTTAGTTTATGCTCCGGGCACCTTAAAAGTGCCTCCTCAAATCTTTCCTAGGCTACAAATAGTGATTCATCATTATTTTGTTGGAATACTTGTTGTATTATCATAGCTCCGGTACGGTATTCTTTTAAAAAGGCCATTTTTAGCGAACTCCATGTTGCAATAGATCCAGAGGGCACCCTTTTTATGCAGTCCCTAGCCTTCCCTTTCAAAGTAAATGGAAATGCCATCATCACAACATGGTCTCTGGATACTCCTGGGGCGTGAAACTTATAAAAAATTTCGCAGAATTTATAGATGTGTTCTTAAGCTTATTCGTCCTTGTTCTCTAAGAAACTGCAACTCTTTAGCTCGTCTAAACACATACCCCAAAATTCAAATTGAATGTTATCTTCTAAAATGGGCCTTTCAATCACATGTTTTACTCTAGTGAGGGTCAAATAATCATTCATGGTTAGAGCCATAATAAATAGAAAGAATTAATAACTTACTTAACTTAATAATAAATCCTAAAATAGTTCCCCGGCAGCGGCTCCAAAAACTTGATGCAAGTTTTACTGACCAGGTTTTAAATTTATATTGTTAATCGTCTACCTATGGTCTACCTTATGAACTCACGGGAAGTGTACTCGGTCGTATGTAGTGTAGTATTCGGTAAAGCCGAGGTCGTCCCAAGAGCTATGTGTGTCTAGATTTTAACTTAAGTCTATTGTCACGTTTATAAAGAGATTAATGATTAATTAAACTAAAATGAACATAAATGAAATTGGGAAAATGAAAATGAGTTTTAAACAGTTGGGAGAAAGTGTACTAGCCTAGTTATTTCTTCCTACATTATTATGACTATGTTTCCTATTAAAATTCCTATAGCTTCAAGTGGGGCATAAAGGTCGCTAGACTCTGAAGGTCAACTCGTCTAGCCTATCTCCCTATAGTCCGTCCATGACACCAAAGGTCTAGATCCTTATGGCTGTCAAGGCTTATAGGTAAACTAGTTCAAGTCATTAAGCGCCACTACATGCCAGATTAATTCTTTGTGTGATCCGGCCTCTCGGATCTTAGACCACACATCTAACTTCTTAAGTTCATCAAACCCGGAGAATGATCATATGGTCAATTCGCACGCAAGGGATTTGATAGTCCTATGGTCAATTCTTACCAACCCTCGCACGATACTACACTAAGGTCCTATGGTCAATTCTCCTAGTGCAATGCGTACAACCGACCTTCAAAACTACCGAAGCTAGAGGATATGTCGAATAACTAAACATGCAAACACCAGAAACAATAATAGAAGTACGAAAACATTATTAACATAATGTATAAATCATAACTAGGCTAGCACCAAAGGTGCTTAGCTGATCATAGTAATAAGTACAACCGAATCAATGTTCTGCATGTGAATGGAAGACATGGAATCGTAAATAAAATACAAAAATTCTAAAACTTATGATGTTTCATCATGATTTCTCCCTTGGAAATGCTCCGTATGCTGTTGTGAAACGTCCTTCTAAAGCCTCCCTTCGTTCTCTGACTTTTTGTGGTGTAGGAGTTGTGTAAAATGCAGAAACTAGGGCTTGTATTTATAGGCCCGGCAAGGCTACGACATAACCTAGAGTTGTCGTTACACCATAGATAGTGTGATCATCAGATGATCTAATCCAAAATTAACAGTTATGGTGTAACCAAAATCACTAGTTACGTCGTAACCCTTGGCGGCAACAACTACGCCGTAGCCTATGTTCATACCTACGCCGTAATCTTCTAGGGTTTTCTTCTACGTTGTAATCTTCTTGCAAAGCTACGCCGTAATCACGTGCAAATCTTGTTACCTGTACTGTGAACATATTAAGCCATAACCTTATGTGTTAGTTACGGTGTAACCTTTTTTGTCTCGAAATTTTTCAAGTCTTCATATAGTTACGGTGTAACCTCATGTGGTGGTTACGCCCTAATCCTTGATCATAGTTGACTTGGTCTTGAATTCATAGCTATGGCGTAAATGGAGAGTGTAACTATGCCGTAACTTCTTCTTAGCATACTAGGTTGTAATAATGTAAGTTCCTTTCCAATTCTGCATCTCTTCTACTCCTATGCTCACTTGTAACCTGAAAACAAAATATTAACAAAATCAAAGTATATATTCTTATAAAATGATACAATAACGAGCATATTAGGGGGAAATAGACACATGAAGATCATCAGGACTATTTGATGTTATCTGAATGTGGTGCGAAGCTCGTCCCAGGATTCAATAGTTCCTTCTTCAAGTTCATCAAGCCAAGGTAACATCATGAGTTGTACTGCTTCAGTTTCGGTAGCTCCATATTTGAACATATCACAAACTCTGAGAAATTCGTGAATGTGTTTATGAGTATCAATTTTTGGTCGACCATAAAATTTGTTACCTTTGACAAAGGTCAAATTGTTTCCTTTTATTGAAAATTCATTTGTGGTTTCAGGAATAGTAATGGATGGTCCAGGAGTCGGGGCAACAATATGATCATCGCCCACATGAGTTCATTATCGGCGTCATCCATTGGATCGTATAAATCAATGATTTTGATGAAAATCTGTAACAAGAGATATCGTCAATGGAAGGATAGATTATTCGAGGTTGTTCGGGTCTTGCGTCATTTTTGGATATGGGAACTCTTTTGTTTTTTTTGTTTTCTTCGATTCAAAGTTCATTTAGGTTCGGATAAAGGTGAAACAGTTTCAACTTCAGATGAACGAGTGTGCATCCAAAGCCAAATAGTTTGCAAATGTTTGAATATACTTAGAGAGCGAAATTTAAGTCAAGTGAGACAAATTTCATTTCCTAAGCAGATTGGTGCGGCATACACAAAGATGTGTGCGACGTACTTGGTGATTAGGAGTAAGAACGGCGTACTTGACATGAAGTACGGCGGACTTAGAGTTAACGAGATGTTTATTTTGAAAGAAAGAAGTTTCTAACGATCAAAAGGTGATTCTTTTTGGTTTTTATGTTTCGATTTTGAAAGATTGTGAAGTTTTAGAAAAAAATGTTAAGGATTGAAGTGAGTGCTTCATACTTGAAGATAAGTACGGCGGTGTTGTGTGCTTTGTGTATAAGTACGACGCACAAGGTTGATTGTGCGGCGGATTTTCTCCAACAGATGTTACGGAGACTTGCAGTTTGCAATTTTCAAAGGGAAATAAAGTTTTGTTTTTACTAAATTCACTGGAAAACACTTAAGGAACAGATTTAAGTCCCCATCAGTGGCTTTAAAAACATTGATATGTAAGGAAAGCTTTAAATTTATAATGCTATGTTAATACAAATAAACCTTCAAAATGTTTATTTATATTTTGCGATCTTTCAATGTTTTGTTGATAGCAAACGTAAAATCATTTTAACTAAATAAATAAAACGTATAATGCTTTGAGCCAATAGTTTACTAACTTATTTCACTAAACAAGTATATATTAAACATGTTTAGTTATTTAGTTAACATGAAACCAAAACTATTTTGTAAAAACATTTTAGTAACATTTGTTACTTACATTTTATAAAATACATGTTAAGAAAATACTAGTAAACACTTCGACTATCCATGACCCAAAACCAAGTCCATAACCCATAACCCATGGAGCTTTGATCCATAACCCATGACCCATTGCATGACATCATGTATGACATTCATAATGGGAAAAACCCATGACCCATGACCCAAAGTCCATAACCCATGACCCAAAGTGCATGACCCAAGATGTCTTTGACATCAGGCATGACATCATCTATCCATGAACCACAACCCATAACCTATGACCCGGTTTGTAACCCAAAATCCGGACTGGTTTACCTATTGTGCTGGATCCCTGGGTTTACACTAGCCAGATCCCTCAGGGAAGGAACCGGGTGAATAGTAGGCAAAATTACCTATAAATAGTGAGGCATTTCTCACTTGTTTCTCATCCCTTTTAGAGTTAACTTTTCTCTACACTCTAAACTCTCTAACATCAAATCCAAGGATCTTTCTATGTACTTTCTCTTTGTGTTTCTATTAGGTTCCTTCAAAAGGCGAGAACACAACCTCTCAAAGACTAGCAAGCTCGGGTGATGATTTGCTTAGGATCTTCTCTTCCAAGATCATAGAAGTGATACTTGTTCTTTCTTTCTTCTCTAAAGGTGTTGTTAAGGTGTTGGGTCAAATAGGTGTAAAAGGAAGTGAAACCATTTAGTCGAGTTGTATTGGGTGTGTTGGTTTGGTCCGCCGTACTAAGGACCGGGTATCTAGCTTTGTACCGGATAAAGTGAGAGCTATGGCGTAAATGCTTCTACGCCGTGTAAAAGGAGATTTGGTGTTGTGATTATGAACTCTCGAGTAGGTGACTCGAGGAGTGGAGTAGGGCAAGGAAGGTGTCCTTGTAGCCGAACCACTATAAATACTTGTGTTGTGGTTGTGTCTCTCTAACTCTATCTCGTAGTTTAGTTTGTATGCTTTTATTTCTATCAATATCCAACACGTCAAAACTAGATTGACATAAGCCGATCTCAAAGTTTTAATAAGTAAATTTAATTGGTAGAACTATTCAAACCCCCCCCCCCCCTTTAGTTTTCTACAATTGGCATCAGAGTTTAGTTATCAATTTTCTTAGAATATAATCTACTTTAATAACTTGATACGATCCGTGTATATTTTGAAAACTACAATGAAAGAATTTTTTTGTGTAAAATTTGACATCTAACTCATTTTTACAAATAACAATAACATTCTCTAGATTTGGATATTGATAGAATTGTTATAACTTTTTAAATTGTGTCTAACATACCTCCTTGTAGAAAACTACATGTTGGATAAGCTCTTCATAAAGCTCATGAAGTATTCCTCACTTAGGAGTGCCCCCACTTTTAAGGATATTATGGCAAAGATATGTGTGTTTCTCCTTTTCTAGGTGATTATTTTTTTTTTTTTGGTGATAAAAAAAGTGTTGATCTATTTGGTACACATTACTTAACATACTTGTGCCTACTTGTTTTATTCTTCAAAACTCTTTTGAAAATTATTTCGCTTAAAAAAGAGTCATATCAACACTAATCTTTTAATCTAAATCATAACTTTCAAAAGTCTCTCTTCACTATTTTTTCAATCTATGAGGAATTGCATTCTATCATTTCTTGATCAAGAAGATACAAGAAAATGTTTTTCAAGTCTTGATCATCAACTCAATCAAACTCATAAACATTCCTTCTCATATTAAAAAATATATCCTGGCAAACTCTTTGCAATGAACATTAAGTTATCAAATATTCCCCACTCTTGCAACAAATTCTCTTGCTTTCTTACCACCTCATCTAAAGAGGTAATGAGGACAACACAACAATGGTCTATCGTATGTTCCCACTCTCATTTCTAAATTACTAAAAACTCTCTTCTAAAACCTATTCCTCGTTAATATGTCACATCTAAACTTCATCACATTTTTTATCTAATAAGTTGATTCTCACTAAGGAAAATCAGTCATAATTAAACACTTAAAGAAACAAATTAAAAGGACTAGTCACACCTAACACCATCCTTGTTGTTTTCCTTTCTATTGTCTTGCCGGATCCCTTTTCAAAAGGATCCGGCGGAACCGGCACATCTGATAAATGAATATGTGCTTCAAACATTAACAAACAATAATTTCTCCTTCTCACAACTCCTAGAATGATCAAAATCAAAACCCTCTCATCTTAGATTTCCATCCTTCTCAGAACAAATTTCCTAATCATCTTTGTAAGTAATTACATCATCTATTTTAATCTTCATTCATTCAATTAGACTCTATGATTTTGTATATCAAGAATTAATTCAAATGGTGTTCTAGATTTAAATCAATCTTTAAAACAAATAATTGTCTTAACATATTGTTAATAAAATAAAACCTTCATCATAAATCTCATTTGATCAAAATTTGATAAACAAGATTAAACTAAAAACTTTCATACATCAATAAAGTTTATGTTTGCTTAAATTTGTCTAGGTCTCAAAAATGCCGCATACATATGACTTTGACCATCATCTAACCAACTACTACATCCCAAACATTTCAACTGAACCTTACACGTGCCTTGATGTCGTTACAAGTTTCCAAAACCTTGATTCACGATATCTCCATGAAGGAAGGACTGTCGACCCCAACTTAACTTTTTCAATGAAGTTAGAAGAGCGTTTCAAACAGTAGGTTTTGATTCACTACTCACCATCAACGAACCTATTTGTCCACGTTTTGTGTTAGAATTCGTTCGTTATATTAGTCTCAGATGTGACAAGAATCAATCTGTTACCCTTTGGTTCTCCATACAAAACTTCAAATTCCTCTATTCCCTCGAACAATTTGGTCAAATTCGTGGACTTCCAAATCATGGGCAATATGCCTATACAAAAAATTTTGATCTTGATTCTTATAAACAAGAAGAACATGGGCCATAGCCTACATACATTTCTTATCCCGGAGAATTGATCAATGTTCTCTGTGACTCAACACGGCATTCCAATAGGATACGTATGATTGAATTCCACTATTTCTTACAACCTTTGGCACTCATCTTACGTGAAAATGTTCTTAGTCTAGCCAAAGAATGTGAATATTTACCTGCCTGTTGTGCCCATATGCTTTACTGCATTCTAAATCAACAGCCCTGCAATCTCGCTTACTTCTTCACTAAACGAATCATACACCTTAAAGTTAAAAGAAATAAACTAATAACTTATGGGATGTTCCTAACTTGTTTCTGTCGACACTTCATGAATGATCACCCATACCTTCAAAACCCTCAATACTCACTTTTCAAGAAAGTAATGGTACCTATTAATCAGTCACACCTAACATCGTATCTCATTCCCGAATCAGCCACCTACCATGAACCATCTAATTATTAACCAAGCGAAGATGAGGAAAGCATTCCTAAGTGAAGAAAGTACTTATGAAAGTTGGTGAATTGGTCATACATGATTTTGTTATTTGCACTTTATTAAGTTATTTTGAAAATTCTTCTAATACTTGTAACTTGAAGTTGCATTAGCATGAAATAAGTATCATCATTTATGAGATTTTTACATGCTCTTCTTGATTTTTCTCCTCTTATAAGTGTTGATTAGAATTTTAGAAGTAAGCAATATTTGGCATACTTATTGTAAACATATTAGTTTCTGCAGCCGGTTCCCTCAACCTTGACTGTCCGGATCCTTTTTATAAAGGAACCGGAAGAGCCGGATTCACAGAAGAGAATTTTAGACCACCCCTCATCACTCTCAACCATTATAATCTTAGCATACTAGTTACTCATCTCCCATGAGTCATATTTTAGCTGACTTTGAAGTTAGTAACTCCATTGACCACTTAGGATTAACTAAAGTATCTTTCTAGATGTTTTTTATTTATCATTTTCAAAATAACCTTCATTTCTATGAACCACTTCTTGTATCACCGCCCTCTGATCATTTTTCATTTAACCATTATATGAATAAATTTTTAACAAATTTATTTCCATAATATCTATCACAAATGCTCTAAAAATCAATATTTTAATTGTTATAATTTTTAAAGAATTTTTAAATTTTTCATACCACCTTTTCCTGAAACCTACAGACATTTAACACTTAGTGATATGATTTTCTAAGCTCATACTCACTAAATAATCCACATTAGACCTTTTCCTCACCTCTAAAGACCAATAATGGCAACCCTTCATCATTAGTCTCAAACCATTCAGGCTTTTCACATTTATGACTCTATCTTACACTCTTTACATTAGGAAACATAGGGCTGCTATAGCTAGATCACCATCATTTCTCTCTTTTACCTAATCTGCTAGCCGATTCCCTCAGCTATAGCTAGCCGGTTCCCTTTTGGGAAGGAACCGTTGGAACTGGGTAATAAGAAACAGATTTTATCTCTTATAGCCTTCTAAAATTGAATTTTATTCACTCAAACACTCCACGTTGCCTTTAATAAATCTCCTAGAAGATTGTATCATTGTAGTTGACCTTGGTGCATGCATATCATTACAATTCAAAGGATTTTAGTGGTTTAGGCTTTAATTTACTTACTCGATCCTTCACTATTTAAGTCACTTGTGTTTGTGCTTCTAAATCACACCAAAACTACCATCTCCTACTGCAAATTCAACTTCTAAACCTACCTCTAAACATCACAAAAGTACCAAGTGCAAGATCATCAACTAGGAGCCCTCCAAGAAAAAACCAAGCGTATAGTATATGAAATATTCCCAACCGAAGCCTCGCCTATCAAAGCACCCTCCACTAGAACATCTACCTTAAGAAAACCAAACTCACCACAACTTTCATACTTTGAACCATCACAACTAGAACCTACAACTCCGATTGAAACTACATTGCCAAACACTCCTATATCTACTAAACCAACAAAACCTTCTCCTCTATAACCAAGACTTCTTTCTTTCACCACACCTTATTCATCACCTCACCTCTACTTCAACTCATTGGAGTACTTACCTACTAGACCTTCTAATCCACCACCATTACCAACATTCTCATCCATTGAGAGAATGAAAAAACAACCACCATTTCATCATTTAAATGTTGACATCAACATACCACCATCCATAACTGACTTACCTTCCTATCCTCCACCTTCTAATGGCCCATTTTGGGTAATGAGAAGATGTCAACAATCTCAACAAACTCCACCGCATATACTTCCTCCCACATATTCATCTCCACCAACACCTGTGATACATCCACAACCCTTCCACCTAGATGCTTCCACCTCAAACATACCTCAACAACCTTCTATCTTAGGTTCATACCAACCTCGTACCTTAGACTCTCTACCAACAAACCACAATGATACTTGTGATCATTGTAAACATGTCTAAACCTTAGTTTATGATGTATGTGATGAAATACGTTTCATGTTCTACAACCTTCATGAACGTCTTAATGATGTCAACAAACCTAACCAATCCTAAAAGCAGTAAAATACAAACACAAGTGATCTCACTATTCTAGTATTAGGCCTAGAGACTATCATTAGGATTTTTAGTTCTTTCATGATAGATCATTTTCTTAGTTTTTTGAGATTTGGCCAATGTGTATCATCTCCCTTGTTTTATTAAATGAATCTACTTGATTATGTGCTTCTTGTCTATGTGAGCATGATTTGTGTGTATATTTCTTGTCTTCATATATTTTCTTTTGTATGCTGCTACTAACAATCTGCAGGTCAACCGGATCCTTCAGTATATACTGGCCGGATCCCTTTTTCAAAGGAACCAATGGATCTGGGCAAACAGAGTACTAACAAATTTTTTATGCAGCAAAATTTTCAGCAAAGGGACAATATAGAAATGTTTTTCTAACCCTTGTTTTGTAGATTTTCAAAAATATACATGGAGTACTTAACGCCCTCATTCATGGGGTGCTCTCGTCCGAGCTTAAACCATTGCAAAAATTTGCAATAACCACGTCTTAGCCTCCCTAATTACTTGACGTCCTCAACAAGGGGGAGCAACTAAGAACTACTTTCTCTCTGTACTCCCTTTTACATTTCTTTCACATTTATTCGTTCTAAAAACTTCCATTCGGGTTAGTTTCTTTTCGACACTCTTTTTTATTCGACAAAAAGGGGGAGAAAGAGTAAAAACTCTAATTCAAAAATTTATGAATTTTATTTTTTGCTTAAAATAATTTTATGTTTTGTCATCAACAAAAAGGGGGAGATTGTTAATACAAATAAACCTTCAAAATATTTATTTGTATTTTACGATCTTTCAATGTTTTGTCGATAACAAACGTAAAATCATTTTAATGAAATATATAAAATGCATAATGCTTTGATCCAATAGTTTACTAACTCATTTCACTAGAAAAATATATATTAAAGATGTTTAGTTATTTAGTTAACATGAAACCAAAACTATTTTATAAAATCATTTTAGTATCATTTGTTACTTACATTTTATAAAATACATGTTAAGAAAATACTAGTAAATACTTGGACTATCCATGACCCAAAAGCAAGTCCATAACCCATAACCCATGGAGCTTTATTCCATAACACATGACTCATTGCATGACATTCATAATGGGTAAAACCTATGACCCATGACCCAAAGTCCATGACCCAAGATGTCTTTGACATCAGGCATGACATCATCTATCCATGGACCATAACCAAAAACCCATGACCCGGTTTGTAACCCAAAATCCAGACTGGTTTACCCAGTGTGCCAGATCCGCTGGATCCCTGGGTTTACACTAGCTAGATTCCTTAAGGAAGGGAACCGGCAGAACATGGTGAACAGTAGGCAAAATTGCCTATAAATAGTGAGGCATTTCTCACTTGTTTCTCATCCCTTTTAGAGTTAACTTCTCTCTACACTCTAAACTCTCTAACCTTATATCCAAAGATCTTTCCATGTAGTTTCTCTTTGTGTTTCTCTTAGGTTCCTTCAAAAGGCGAGAACACAATCTCTCGAAGACTAGCAAGCTCGGGTAATGATTTGCTTAGGATCTTCTCTTCCAAGATCACAGAAGTGATACTTGTTCTTTCATTCTTCTCCAAAGGTGTTGTTAAGGTATTGGGTCAAATAGGTGTAAAAGGAAGTGAAATCATTTAGTCGATTTGTATTGGGTATGTTGGTTTGGTGCATCGTCCTAAGGACCGGGTATCTAGCTTTGTACTGGATAAAGTGAGAGCTATGGTGTAAAGGCTTCTCCGCCATGTGAAAGTGATGCGTGGGAATCGCAACAGGCTTTACCTCTCAAGGGATCTTGAGAAGCTTACAACCCCCACCAGGCAGTGTACCTGATCGTTGTAGTATAGTATAGTGACAAGTACAGGGGGATTGATCGTTCAGCTTAGGAATAGTGTCGCTAGGATTAGAAAGCCTAAATACTAGTTCTAAAGGTGAGGGATGATTATTTTTGTGTTTTTATATTTTATGGAAAGCAATTTGAAATCTCGGATTTGAAAGATTTGGGCGGAATTAGTTGCTAATCAACTAACCCAATACTAAGATGCAATCAAAATAAAATACTAGAAATGAAAATAAACTAATTTATACTAAAGTTGTGAGCAGTAATTGGAGAAAATATGTTTACTTAGATTTCACTACTCCCTAGATATCTTTTACACGTTAATTACTTGTTATAATTGCATGGATGACGGATCGTATTCCTTAATACCATTCATGGGGTGGCACACATAACTCCCCAATTCTATGAGCTCTTATCTCCTCCTACACCATGCCCAGCACAACTATAGGGATTGTAAACATTGGCTCATGCATTAAATACAACCAATAAGGACCTAGTGCGCGTTGGTTCATGTTTCTTAAGACGTTCAAGCATGTTACCAATTGGAGATCTGCCAGTTTTCTTAAGCCTAACATATAAATCATTCATCCAAGACAAGAATAAAAAAGTAATCAACACATAATCAATATCTAGTTTCATTAGATCTAAGCAAACACAAGATAGATCTAGCCTAGCATGATGGAATTAAGACAAGAACATGATATATACAACCAACACATAGACATATTGATTGAATTAGAAGAACACTTATCTTGATTAAACATGCAAGGTATCAAGGGGTTGGAACCCTTGAAAAACCTGTAAAGTTACACCAAAATCGTACTTAGGGTTTCTCCCAAAACTTCTCTCTTTAAATGTGAAAAATTAGAAAACTATATATAGGAAAAGGGGTCTGACGGCGTCAAGACCAATTAGGTGACGGCGTCACCTCGCCGCCAAAACAATTCTCGGACTGCCTAGATCTACATTTGACGCCGTCAAGTACAAATCATTTCCAGGCCGTCATGACTTTTACTCTTGACGCCCTACCTTCATGACGCCGTCAAATCTCTTCTGGATCGTCATGGAATTTTACTCTTGACGCCGTCAGGGAACTACTCTTGACGCCGTCACCTACTGTTCCCAGCATGGAAAATTAAGACTTTGGCGTTTTCTTCACTTTTATGCTCCAAAAACGTTCGAATTGCTTCCTTTTCCAGATTTCACTCCCAAAGTACCTAAAATCACAAAAGGAACGATTTAGGGCAATATTTGATCAAATAAATTCGAATTCGGGCTTAAATGACCCCCTAAAAACGGATCATTTTTCGCCTCATCATATACCCTTACACTTGAGATTTGCTTGTCCTCAAGCAAATGCGCTTTTATTCTAGTCAAAATACAAGTTAGGGGTCATTTAACACTAATATAAAAGTAATTACAACAAATAATCATTCCACTAAAAACCAATAGACAAGCCCGGAGGTCATACACAAGCACCTCACAAATAGTATTTAGATACTCACATCTCTCGGGTGTAATAAAGTATAAATTACAATATGGAAATGGAAGATATCTCTCACTACCTGTCATAGCAAAATAGATTACCATAGGCTTGGGAAATGATCAAACCTCCACCACATGGCGTAAGCACCTAGGATAAACTATCAAAGAGGTCTTTTAAAGGGTTGTAACGTTAGGTGTAGGGATATGATATACACGGTTTTGTTGGATAAAGGAAGTTTTACTGGTGGCGAGTTAACAATCTTGGTTAATTACATGTACAATATGGCGTTGCTAAGCCAAGACTAGACTCGACTTAAGCTAATAAATGAAAAATAACAAAAACATAAAATGAACATAGAATGAAACGGGATGGTAGTCCGTATGTTTTTTCTTTTTCTTTTTTCTATTTTTTTTTCTTTCTTTTTCTTGATTTTTTCGATTTTTTTTTTTTTTTTTTTTTTTGCATACACTCTTACCCTACCATCCAAAATAATACATCATAGGGGATAAGCATTCCCCTTACACTTGAATTTTTACATACTTTACAATTAACTAATCTAATGACTCGAATTAAGAAAATCAAAACACTTGGAGCACTTTTAAGATTAACGTACATATGGGGGTAATAAATGATGTTCTTCCCCATTACTCCATAAAATAAGTACTTACCCATGAGTCCCAATCGTCCCAAAACAATATGTACAAGGATATGACTCGACTTAGCAACCATGTAATCAATTAGAAAGTTAACTTAGAGTTTAACAAATAACAATAATGCACTAAAAATGAGCGCATACACGGAAGGCTAAGGCGATTTGGTTGTACATTTAAGTGGGGTGTAACAAATTCTTCCTTTAAGTAAAATGCTTAAAGTTAGAAACGAAAAGATACGCTCGGAGGGGTGTACTAGGGGTATCGTGTACTAAAAATGAGTACAACGCTAAGGGTGTGGGAAAAATTTGTTGACTTAACTAGCCAAGTAATATGACTTAAATGGTCAAGTAATTATGATACGGGTTTAACACAAGGGTGATCCTAATGCCTCTTATCATGTAGTAAATCCTACCACACGAATGTAGTCTCACTAGCGGTCTCGGGATGCATCACTAACGCAAGTTCTAGAATCTAAATGCTACCGGTACACTCATAAGCACTAATAGTAAATGCTTTTCCTATCAAATCTAAAGGCGAACCTCACATATTTGGGTGGAAAATTTTTCTGAATATACGGTTATGTGCTAGTCATACAATCTCCTATCCATGAGACGCTTGCTATGGCTAAAGTTTCACTCCTAAATGTTGTAAAAAATTTTAAATTTGGCGCTAAAATTGCACTAACAAGTATTTCTCATAGTTTTATTACACGTCTACCATCAAACAAAACAAACTCAAGCGAAAATGCATATGTAAGGTATCATCTTTTTACCCTCCCCTTACACTTAATATGAACATTGTCCCCAATGTTCAAGTAAAGAATGTAAAAGTGAAAAAGTAAAGAGAATGAAATCAAATACTCCCCTGATTCACTCGGTATGGATAATAGGATGGCCAGGTTAAATCTTCCTCCAAGAAAATGAACAATCAAAGTTTCCCTTCCAGAATATAAATCATCTTCTTGTCATACATAACCTGTAAAACCTGACAAAATAGACAAGACAACCTCGCATAAAATCAGCGGCATCCTATATAAGTTACTAAATCCTAGAAAACAAGATAAGATATAATTCTTGTGGAATGAAGTTTGCAGATTTCCTGGAGATTATAAAACTTAATAATTCACAAAAACCATAAGACTCCGTTAGAAAAACAAAACCGGTAAAATTTCCAGATTTTTACTCCTGACGCCGTCAAGAGTAAACTCCTGACGCCGTCAAAATTGACCTGCAGAAATTCTTATGTTAAGTTTCCGGAAAATTTCTGGAAAAACTTGGTCCTACTTCCTGGAAAATCCTGCAAAACTTCATTATGACTCAATACAAGCATTTGACTCTAACAAATACGAATATACATGTTCATTTAATATTGTGGAGAATCATGATCGGTTTGTTTCTTAAAAACATATTTGGGGTTTCCCCTTACACTTATCTTTTGCAAAAATACCTTTAGGTGGAATTAAGACTAGGCCAAACAACAAAGTAAAGTATTTCTACTATTTAGTTTAGAAACATGATCTACCAACAATAAAAATAAAACATGCATACGGAAGCAAATAACAAACAAACAAAAATAAAATCACACAAAACATGGGTTGCCTCCCAATAAGCGCTTTTCTTTATTTACGAGTCTTGTAGCTAGACTCAAGGTCATGGGTTACTACGTGATTTCATCATTGGTTCCATTCTCTAGGTCGTCTTCTAAACCAGTTTTGTATTCCGGACCTAGTTGTAAGCATTCTTTATAGAAACCAGGCATCCTATTCTTTACGTATTCTACTCCTCTACGTCTATCCTCCTCATTCCTATAATAAGCCGCTTGTTTGTGTTCTTTTTTGAAATTAGAGAGAAGGCGGTATTGCTCAATCTTGTAGGGCATTTGATATGCAACCTCATCGTTCTCTTCCTTAAATCTAACTATCCCTAAAGTCGGATCATAACTCATCCTAGTGGCCTCAACAAATGGTTTTCCGAATATTATTTGGCTTATGCAAGCATCTATCACCAGACGAATGTCTTCCACTATCATAAAATCGATTTCATAGGTAAGATTCCCTATAATCACATGTAATCCCTTCACCCTTCCCGCAAAATTACTTATCAGATTCTTGTTGGGCATCATCCTAAAGTTAAGTTGCTTCTTCATTACCCAATTGTAATAAGTCCTAGTCATGATATTAACGGGGGATCTAGGGTCGATGTAAGCTTTCCATATATGCATGTGCCCGATATTGCATGGGATGTTAATGTTAGAGGGATCTCCCATTTTGATAAGGGGTGTGCCGAAGATATATGGTCTCTCGGGACTACCAAATAGATCCTTATGGTACTCCCGTTCTTCCTCGGTGGGCAACTTATCAAAGTATTTTTCTATAGGCTCTACCTCCTCTAACTCCTCTTCCTTGTTAACCTTAACTTCCCTACTCTCATCCTTAATCTCGGCTTCTACTATAACTTCATCCTTGTCACTCTTCTCTATCTCCTTATCTATTGGCTTAATGGTGACAACATTGACAAAGTGGACATGTTTGGATGATGAGGGATCCTTAATTTGGATTCCACTATTGGTGTCCCTAGTGTCCTTCCTAGGTGTGATTAACGCTTGGTTGTTGAGGGCTTTCAACAAGTTGTCAATCTTGTTGGTCATCTCCGTTTGTTGTTGGTTGAATTCAGTTTCAAACCTAGCTATGCGAGCTTCTTGAGATGCCATGAACTTTGACATCAATCCTTCAAGATTGTTGGTACTACCATAGTTGTTAGAAGGATTGTTGTTGAAAATACGGTTGGATGGTGGACCGTTTAGTTGGTAACGATTTGGTGGGTTGGACGAATTGGGTTGATTTTGTTTCCACCTAAGGTTTGGGTGATTTTTCCATGAGGGGTTGTATGAATCACCGTAAGTGTTTGGCTCGGGCTTGAAGGTGTACCACTTATCTCCCGCTTCGTCGGTACGCGTGGATGCGTAGTCCACAAAAGCTGTTCCGGGGAGTTCCACACAATCACGAGTGTTGATGAGGCGAAAAATGATCCATTTTTAGGGGGTCATTTAAGCCCGAATCCGAATTTATTTGATCAAATATTGCCCTAAATCGTTCCTTTTGTGATTTTAGGTACTTGGAGAGTGAATTCTGGAAAAGAAGCCATTTTGGACGTTTTTGGAGCATAAAAGTGAAGAAAACGGCAAAGTCTCAATTTCCCATGCTGGGAACAGTACATGAAGGCGTCAAGAGTTGTTCTTGACGGCGTCAAAACCCCAAGAATAAAAATCCGTAGTTGATGACGGCGTCACATAGGGCGTCAGAAGTAGATCAAGGCCGTCCGAGGAAGTATTTGGCGGCGAGATGACGGCGTCACACCCTTGTTCTTGACGCCGTCACCCCCATTTTCCTATATATAGTTTTCTAGTTTTTCACATTAAGAGGATGGAAGTTTTGGAGAAACCCTAAAGACGATTTTGGTGCAACTTTTACAGGTTTTTCAAGGGTTCCAAACCCTTGATACCTTGCGTTGTAATCGAGATAAGTGTTCTTCTAATTCAATCAATATGTCTATGTGTTGGTTGTCTATATCTTGTTCTTGTCTCAATTCCATTATGCTAGGCTAGATCTCTTTTGTGTTTGCTTAGATCTAATGAAACCTAGATATTGATTATGTGTTGATTACTTGTTTATTCTTGTCTTGGATGAATGATTTTATATGTTAGGCTTAAGAAAACTGGCAGATCTCCAAATGGTAACATGCTTGAACGTCTTAAGAAACATGAACCGAGGTGTACTAGGTCTTTATTGGTTGTATTTAATGCATGAGCCACTGTTTACAATCCCTATAGTTGTGCTGGGCATGGTGTAGGAGGAGATAAGAGCTCATAGAATTGGGGAGTTATGTATGCCACCCCATGAATGGTATTAAGGAATACAATCCGTCATCCATGCAATTATAACAAGTAATTAACGTGTAAAAGATATCTAGGGAGTAGTGAAGTCTAAGTAAACACATTTTCTCCAATTACTGCTCACAACCTTAGTATAAATTAGTTTATTTTCATTTTTAGTATTTTATTTTGATTGCATCTTAGTTTTGGGTTAGTTGAATAGCAACTAATTCCGCCCACTCTTCCAAAACCCGAGATTTTACTTGCTTTCTAAAAAATATAAAAACAAAAAAAATAATCATCCCTCACCTTTAGAACTAGTATTTAGGCTTTCTAATCCTAGCGACACTATTCCTAAGCTGAACGATCAATCCCCCGGTACTTGTCACTATACTATACTACAACGATCAGGTACACTGCCTGGTGGGGGTTGTAAGCTTCTCGAGATCCCTCGAGAGGTAAAGCCTGTTGCGATTCCCACGCATCAAGTTTTTGGCGCCGCTGCCGGGGAAATAGTTATTGTCTAGGTTAGAATTTCTTTTTATTAGGTCTACTTGCTAGATTCCTTTCTAGTAAGATTTTATTTTTATTTTTAGGTTCTCTTTAGTCTATCTTATTTCTTTGTGCCTTTGTTCGTAACTTTTTACCATCCAACAATCATGGAAGGTGGTAACATCCTTGAACCCATCAAACCACCACAACAAAACCACCCACAAACCCTACCACAACCAATCCACCCACCCATAAGGTCTATCCGTTTGCAATCTAGCACCATTCGATTGGTGCAAGTCGGGTGTGCATTCTTTGGATACTTTTTCGAGAACCCGACCCGACACCTTGAGGACTACCTAAAAATTACCAATTCTATAGGATTAGGTGTTGATAATCAAGAAGGGGAACTCTTAGCCCTCTTTCAATTCTCTTTACATGGTAGGGCTCTTCAATGGTTATTCCAACTCCCGGAAAGATCCGTCTCCTCCTGGGATGATCTTGCTTCCTACTTCTTAACTAGATTCACCTCGCCCAAGGAAGTTATTTTGCAACATAACCAACTTAAAACGGAAAATGATGAAATAATGAAGGTTAATGCGATGAATGAATGTGAAATCAGGATAGGGAGTAACACTTGTAGGGAAGGGTCATGGGATGATAATAGAATATTTCGGAGTTCTACACCGACCCTCGAGGAATTGAGGTACCATAAGTTCCTTCTAAAATGCCCTTGCCCCGCAAAGTACCGAAAACGCCCATGGATTAGGAGGCATGATCCTACCTATCTTAATGTCCCATGCATGATTGGTCATATGTTTAGAGAACACACTTATATCGATTTAAAGGCACCAATGAACATCATGTCTAGGCTTTACTATAATTGGATCATGAACGAAAAATTGAAACCTAGGCGGGACCCTTACAACCCTAATCGCATGAGTAATTTTGTTGAGCGGGTTAGAGGGTTACATGTTTTCGTTGGGGATTTTGTTTATAGGTGTGACTTTATGATCTTAGAAGATGTTAGGGGAATTATTGATCAATCTTTGTCAAAACCTCTAAAATGACTTACAACCATGATGAGTGCACTATCACATTCGCAACCAAAGAGAAAAACATTAGATATAGGATGCCCCATAAAGAAGAGAGGTTTAGAGAAGTTGAGGATCTCGATGTTGACAACATCCCCACGATTAAGGTTGAGAGTAAGGAAGAGAGAAACATTGGAGATTACAAAAAGAAAGAGATCTATTACTCGAAATGTTTAGCTTTAGGCCCCGAGTATAGGAAGGATGAGAGATTGGTTAAGATGTTTGAAACCGCATTCATTTTGCGGGATAGGAAAACGTAACCCATGACCTTGAGTCTAGCTACAAGACTCGTAAATAAAGAAAAGCGCTTCTTGGGAGACAACCCATGTTTTGTGTGATTTTATTTGTTTGATTGTTATTTGCTTCCGTATGCATGTTTATTTTTATTGTTGGTTGATCATGTCTCTAAATTAAAATGTGGAAATACTTTACTATGTTGTTTGGCCTAGTCTTAACTCCAACCTAAAAGTATTTTTGCAAAAGATAAGTGTAAGGGGAAACCCCAAATATGTTTTCAAGAAACAAACCGATCATGATTCTCCACAATATTAAATGAACATGTATATTCGTATTTGTTAGAGTCAAATGCTTGTATTGAGTCATAATGAAGTTTTGCAGGATTTTCCAGGAAGTAGGACCAAGTTTTTCCAGAAATTTTCCGGAAACTTAACATAAGAATTTCTGCAGGTCTATTCTGACGGCGTCAGAGTTTTACTCTTGACGGCGTCAGGAGTTAAAATCTGGAAATTTTACCGGTTTTGTTTTTCTAACGGAGTCTTATGGTTTTTGTGAATTATTAAGTTTTATAATCTCCAGGAAATCTGCAAACTTCATTCCACAAGCATTATATCTTACTTTGTTTTCTAGGATTTAGTAACTTATATAGGATGCCGCCGATTTTACGCAAGGTTGTCTTGTCTATTTTTGTCAGGATTTACAGGTTATGTTCGACAAGGAGATGATTTATATTCTGGAAGGGAAGCTTTGATTGTTCATTTTCTTGGAGGAAGATTTAACCTGGCCAACCTATAATCCATACCGAGCGAATCAGGGGAGTATTTGATTTCATTCTCTTTACTTTTTCACTTTTACATTCTTTACTTGAACATTGGGGACAATGTTCATCTTAAGTGTAAGGGGAGGGTAAAAAGATGATACCTTACATATGCACTTTCGCTTGAGTTTGTTTTGTTTGATGGTAGATGTGTAATAAAACTATGAGAAATACTCGTTAGTGTAATTTTAGCGCCAAATTTAAAAAATTTTACAACATTTAGGAGTGAAACTTTAGCCATAGCAAGCGTCTCATGGATAGGAGATTGTATGACTAGCACATAACCGTATATTCAGAAAAATTTTCCACCCAAATATGTGAGGTTCGCCTTTAGATTTGATAGGAAAAGCATTTACTATTAGTGCTTATGAGTGTACCGGTAGCATTTAGATTCTAGAACTTGCGTTAGTGATGCATTCCGAGACCGCTAGTGAGACTACATTCGTGTAGTAGGATTTACTACATGATAAGAGGCATTAGGATCACCCTTGTGTTAAACCCGTACCATAATTACTTGACCATTTAAGTCATATTACTTGACTAGTTAAGTCAACTAATTTTTCCCACACCCTTAGCGTTGTACTCATTTTTAGTACACGATACCCCTAGTACACCCCTCCGAGCCTATCTTTTCGTTTCTAACTTTAAGCATTTTACTTAAAGAAAGAATTTGTTACACCCTACTTAAATGTACAACCAAATCGCCTTAGCCTTCCGTGTATGCGCTCATTTTTAGTGCATTATTGTTATTTGTTAAACCCTAAGTTAACTTTCTAATTGATTACACGGTTGCTAAGTCGAGTCATATCCTTGTACATATTGTTTTGGGACGATTGGGACTCATGGGTAAGTACTTATTTTATGGAGTAATGGGGAAGAACATAATATTATTACCCCCATATGTACGTTAATTTTAAAAGTGCTCCAAGTGTTTTGATTTTCTTAATTCGAGTCATTAGATTAGTTGAATGTAAAGTATGTAAAGATTCAAGTGTAAGGGGAATGTTCATTCCCTATGATGTATTATTTTGGATGGTAGGGTAAGAGTGTATGCAAAAAAAAAAAAAAAAAAAAAAAAAAAAAAAAAAAAAAAAAAATCGAAAAAATCAAGAAAAAGAAAAATAATATATATAGAAAAAGAGAGAAAAAAAACATATGGACTACCATCCCTTTTTATTCTATGTTCATTTTATGTTTTTAGTTATTTTTCATTTGTTAGCTTAAGTCGAGTCTAGTCTTGGCTTAGCAACGCCATATTGTACATGTAATTAACCAAGATTGTTAACTCGCCACCAGTAAAACTTCCTTTATCCAACAAAACCGTGTAATTCATATCCCTATACCTAACGTTACAACCCTTTAAAAGACCTCTTTGATAGTTTATCCTAGGTGCTTACGCCATGTGGTGGAGGTTTGATCCTTTCCCAAGCCTATGGTAATCTATTTTGCTATGACAGGTAATGAGAGATATCTTCCATTTCCATAATGTTATAATACTTTATTACACCCGAGAGATGTGAGTATCTAAACACTATTTGTGAGGTGCTAGTGTATGACCTCCGTGCTTGTCTATTAGTCTTTAGTGGAACGATTATTTGTTGTAATTATTTTTATATTAGTGTTAAATGACCCCTAACTTGTCTTTTGAGTAGAATAAAAGCGCATTTTCTTGAGGACAAGCAAATCTCAAGTGTAAGGGTATATGATGAGGCGAAAAATGATCCGTTTTTAGGGGGTCATTTAAGCCCAAATCCGAATTTATTTGATCAAATATTGCCCTAAATCGTTCCTTTTGTGATTTTAGGTACTTGGAGAGTGAATTCTAGAAAAGAAGCCATTTTGGACGTTTTTGGAGCATAAAAGTGAAGAAAACGGCAAAGTCTCAATTTTCCATGCTGGGAACAGTACATGAAGGCGTTAAGAGTTGTTCTTGACGGTGTCAAAACCCCAAGAATAAAAATCCGTAGTTGATGACGGCGTCACATAGGGCGTCAGAAGTAGATCAAGGCCGTCCGAGGAAGTATTTGGCAGCGAGATGACGGCGTCACACCCTTGTTCTTGACGCCGTCACCCCCATTTTCCTATATATAGTTTTCTAGTTTTTCACATTAAGAGGAGGGAAGTTTTGGAGAAACCCTAAAGACGATTTTGGTGCAACTTTTACAGGTTTTTCAAGGGTTTCAAACCCTTGATACCTTGCATTGTAATCGAGATAAGTGTTCTTCTAATTCAATCAATATGTCTATGTGTTGGTTGTCTATATCTTGTTCTTGTCTCAATTCCATTATGCTAGGCTAGATCTCTTTTGTGTTTGCTTAGATCTAATGAAACCTAGATATTGATTATGTGTTGATTACTTGTTTATTCTTGTCTTGGATGAATGATTTTATATGTTAGGCTTAAGAAAACTGGCAGATCTCCAAATGGTAACATGCTTGAACGTCTTAAGAAACATGAACCGAGGCGTACTAGGTCTTTATTGGTTGTATTTAATGCATGAGCCACTGTTTACAATCCCTATAGTTGTGCTGGGCATGGTGTAGGAGGAGATAAGAGCTCATAGAATTGGGGAGTTATGTATGCCACCCCATGAATGGTATTAAGGAATACAATCCGTCATCCATGCAATTATAACAAGTAATTAACGTGTAAAAGATATCTAGGGAGTAGTGAAGTCTAAGTAAACACATTTTCTCTAATTACTGCTCACAACCTTAGTATAAATTAGTTTATTTTCATTTTTAGTATTTTATTTTGATTGCATCTTAGTTTTGGGTTAGTTGAATAGCAACTAATTCCGCCCACTCTTCCAAAACCCGAGATTTTACTTGCTTTCTAAAAAATATAAAAACAAAAAAAATAATCATCCCTCACCTTTAGAACTAGTATTTAGGCTTTCTAATCCTAGCGACACTATTCCTAAGCTGAACGATCAATCCCCCAGTACTTGTCACTATACTATACTACAACGATCAGGTACACTGCCTGGTGGGGGTTGTAAGCTTCTCGAGATCCCTCGAGAGGTAAAGCCTGTTGCGATTCCCACGCATCAAGTGTCATGGGGACCACTACATAATTCGCATGAAGAAGTGATTTTGTTCACTTGGCTTGAAGGCTTAGGAGCTTCGTAAGATTTCATGAGAAACTTGACTTGGTCCTCAAGTTCCATGATCCTACGGTCGGGAGTGCTAGAATTGTTCGAAGGCAAAGATATTGCCTTGACCGTTTTGTTCAAATCACGGGGATCATTCCAACTTTCGTTGTCATAGAGAGCAAGATCTTCTATGAGTTCCCATGATTGTTCCGCACTAAGATCACGTAGCTTACCACCGGCCGATTGGTGAATGGCTCGCCTCGTGGAGATGTCGATATGGTCATAAAAGATTTGGACTTGGAGCCAAAGATCTATGCCATGATGAGGGACTTTTTGGAGTAAGTCCTTGAAACGAGTCCATGCTTCATAAAGAGATTCATTTTGACGTTGTTGGAACATCAAGATGTCATTTCTAAGCTTAGTAGTTCTCTCCGGTGGGAAAAATTGAGCAAGGAAACGAGTGGTGAGATCATCCCATGTGGTGATAGATCCCGCGGGTAAACGCTCAAGCCATTGACTAGCTTGATCCCGTAGAGAGAATTGGAATAGGCGTAAACGGGTAGTCTCTCTAGTTTCAACACCTAGGTCTATGGAATCTACGATTTTGAGAAAGTCCTTAAGATGTTGGTTTGGATCTTCGGAACGAAGTCCATGGAATGCACATCCGCTTTGTACCAATCGGATGGTGTCGGATCGCAAGGGGGTCACATTGGCTCCGGTGAGCTCAATGGTGTTTCGGTAGCCTTGGTGGCTAGGTTGGGAATACTCTCCTAAGGTTCGGGGCCTAAGGGGTTCTAATGGTAGGTTTTGTTGTGGTGGGATGACGGGTTCAAAGATGTTACCACCTTCCATGATGTCGGATGGTAAAGAGTTACGAACAAAAGCACAAAGAAATGAGATAGACTAAAGAAAACCTAAAAATGAAAATAAAATCTTACTAGAAAGGAATCTAGCAAGTAGACCTAATACAAAGAAATTCTAACCTAGACAATAACTATTCCCCGGGCTGCGGCACCAAAAACTTGATGCGTGGGAATCGCAACAGGCTTTACCTCTCAAGGGATCTTGAGAAGCTTACAACCCCCACCAGGCAGTGTACCTGATCGTTGTAGTATAGTATAGTGACAAGTACCGGGGGATTGATTGTTCAGCTTAGGAATAGTGTCGCTAGGATTAGAAAGCCTAAATACTAATTCTAAAGGTGAGGGATGATTATTTTTGTGTTTTTATATTTTATGGAAAGCAATTTAAAATCTCGGGTTTGAAAGATTTGGGCGGAATTAGTTGCTAATCAACTAACCAAATACTAAGATGCAATCAAAATAAAATACTAGAAATGAAAATAAACTAATTTATACTAAAGTTGTGAGCAGTAATTGGAGAAAATGTGTTTACTTAGATTTCACTACTCCCTAGATATCTTTTACATGTTAATTACTTGTTATAATTGCATGGATGACGGATCGTATTCCTTAATACCATTCATGGGGTGGCACACATAACTCCCCAATTCTATGAGCTCTTATCTCCTCCTACACCATGCCCAGCACAACTATAGGGATTGTAAACAGTGGCTCATGCATTAAATACAACCAATAAAGACCTAGTGCGCGTTGGTTCATGTTTCTTAAGACGTTCAAGCATGTTACCAATTGGAGATCTGCCAGTTTTCTTAAGCCTAACATATAAATCATTCATCCAAGACAAGAATAAACAATTAATCAAAGCATAATCAATATCTAGGTTTCATTAGATCTAAGCAAACACAAGATAGATCTAGCCTAGCATGATGGAATTAAGACAAGAACATGATATAGACAACCAACACATAGACATATTGATTGAATTAGAAGAACACTTATCTTGATTAAACATGCAAGGTATCAAGGGGTTGGAACCCTTGAAAAACCTGTAAAGTTACACCAAAATCGTACTTAGGGTTTCTCCCAAAACTTCTCTCTTTAAATGTGAAAAATTAGAAAACTATATATAGGAAAATGGGTCTGACGGCGTCAAGACCAATTAGGTGACGCCGTCACCTCGCCGCCAAAACAATTCTCGGACTGCCTAGATCTACATTTGACGCCGTCAAGTACAAATCATTTCCAGGCCGTCATGACTTTTACTCTTGACGCCCTACCTTCATGACGCCGTCAAATCTCTTCTGGATCGTCATGGAATTTTACTCTTGACGCCGTCAAGGAACTACTCTTGACGCCGTCACCTACTGTTCCCATCATGGAAAATTAAGACTTTGGCGTTTTCTTCACTTTTATGCTCCAAAAACGTCCGAATTGCTTCCTTTTCCAGATTTCACTCCCAAAGTACCTAAAATCACCAAAGGAACGATTTAGGGCAATATTTGATCAAATAAATTCGAATTCGGGCTTAAAAGACCCCCTAAAAACGGATCATTTTTCGCCTCATCAGAAAGGAGATTTGGTGTTGTCACACCCCCAATTTACCTGAATGGCAGCGGAATGGAATACCTGGGGGTGGCTGTCATAGCACCATAGTTTACCGTTATATTGAACGACCTAAAGTGTCGTTTAGAAAATACAGCGTTTGATCATCAAATCATTCAGAGTTTACAAAGCTTAGGTCCCAAAAGAGTTTGCCAAAATAGTTAAAATAAGTTCAACAAGATCAAACGTTTCATAAGTGCAGAAAATATAGTGAGACGCGTCGACTCCGCGACTCCATGTAGGTCCAAATGTATGCAACATGAGCTACCTTAATAACCTGAGAAATACATTGCGAAAACGGTCAACATAAAGTTGGTGAATAATCATAGGTTTATAAGTTAAATCGTATGTACAATATGCCACAAGTATAGAGTAAAGTACTAAAATGTCAAAAAGCTACATTGTCTCTTAAGCTCATGGCACCGAAGCTCGACGCGCTAAAATTGGCCCCAAAGGAGTGTTTATCAGGCACTCTAAATATTCAGACATGAAATGCATTCGTTTTCCTTATGGAGCAACCCAAACACGAATGGAGGAGTCACCCTCGATAGATCTATCCACTCACTCTCGCTTGGCAATATAATTAACGGTCCATGATAATAAAGGGGACTTGAAGTGATAGTACTACCAACTTAAGCAATGTATGAAATTTAATACTTGGGCATGTACAAAAATAATTGTGCAATGTATTCTCCCCCGTGGGATTTAAAATCAAATAAGTACTAAAAACGGGGCTATGAGAACTCACCTCGAAAGGATGGTACAACGATGGTACAATGCTGTAAAAGTAGTCGGGACAATGAGGCGCGAACACTAGCCGCAACCTAAATGAATAATCGCGATCTAATTTAGATCAAGCCGTAATGAAATGAATGCACATGCACATGATACCCATACCACTCGTAATTTGGAAATACTAGTTATCATCATAGTAAAATAGTTTCCATACTTAGGAAAATAGTCCATATATAGAAGTATATAACTTGTCGTATTATCTCGTTAAAAAGTGTTAGCGTTAAATTCCTTGTATTGAAAACCTTGAAATACGTCGTTAAGTCGTATAAGTATTCTCTTGGGCCATACGTATTCATTTGCTAAGAATATAGTCCTTAGTATCATTTCTAGAAAAATATACCATTTAGTGCGTAAGTTATTATTTTTATTTGTGACCAAAAATATATATATAGTTTTGACGATGTTAAAATGGGTATAACTCGGTCGTTTTAAGCTCGTTTTCCTCGTTCTTTATGTCCACGGATTCGTCTTTGTATATACTAGTATATTTTTGACAACTCGGCTCTTTTAGGTTACGTTTAATGCCTCTTTTTACCCATTGAAATCTGCCTAACAGCAAGCAGTTTTTGTAAAAGTAGTTTTCGTCGTTAAATTTGCAAAAATCATATCTCCTTCGTTATAAGCTTGTTTTAGTCCATTCTTTCGCCTAAAGTTTCGTTTTTGAATGTATTTTCTAAATCTTTGGTCAAAACTTGGCCACCATCTACTGATTTTCCCACGAAATTAAAATAGGGACAGTAGGTAATCTTATTGTTTCAAAAACCATTTTCAAGTCTCCAAACTAGTTCCATCCTCCATCAAACCACTTTCAAACACCACAAAGCTAATCTAATCCTACCATACACCTTCTTAGGGTGTCATGGATCCTTAAACATCATCAATCCACTAGGTCTAACAAGGGTTTCATATGTTTCCATTTCTAGGACTTCAAAGTTTATATATACAAAAATAGAGTGGTACAAGTTGATGCATGTATAAGATCTTATAAGAAAATTATATGAACATAATAATAACTTGTAAAAATCATAAAAATGAGTTTGTATACTTACTTGGTGGTTTAGAGAGTTTAGATGATAAAAAGCTTACTAATCCTTGAGTTTTTATTTCAAAACTCTAACAAGGATGATTATACTAACTAGTTTATGAAATGATCTTGTAAAATTTTTCTTCCTTGCTCCTTGTCTACTCCAATTCGAACCAAAACACCAAAGAAAAGAGAGAAAAACTTGCTAAGTGAAGTAAAAAGTGATTTTTATGTGCAAAGGAGTAAGAAAGTTTAATTTATACTTGGACAAAAGGTTTGGTGTGCATTTAATTAGTTTGGTGAGGTAATTAAAGTTTGATGACCAAGGGGGGGGGGGGGGGGGGGGTTGGCCGGTTTTGGTGAGGGAAAAGGGGAAGTATGTTGGGTGATTATTTAGTGAGTTAATGGTAAGATTGTGTAGTATTAGTTGGTTTTAGGTTTAATCGGGTACCGGGTTTGTTAGAAATAAATTTTATTGAAGTTATTCGGGACGTAATAAAGTCGTAAAAATTGTAAAAATATGCCGGGTACAAGTACGGAGAGTTAGGGTGATTATTGTTTAATTTTGGTGAAAACCGTCGTTATTAAGTTAAACGTACGATACATAATAGTTAAATTTCCAAAATACCGGGTAAATTAATATTACAATTTTTATATTATAGAAGTGAGTATAAAAATATATTGGGATCATAGTCGGGAGTGTCGGACATGTTAGACACATTTATAGTTCGCGTATTAGCGTTTATTTAAAATAAACGTACGTAAATCGTTAATAATACCAAAAGTATTAATTTAGTTATCCTACGAGTGGAATAGCATGCAAGTGCCCTAATAATGATATGCAGACTATTTCTAGTCCGTATGAAATGTCCCTGATAATAATGCATGAATTCGCTCCTGAACCAATACGGTTCGCGAATTTGAACATTCGTAAACTAAATTTACGATGACATGAATAATGCACGTGAATAGTGATTTTCTTCCGAAAATGAATAGTGTCAAGTGAATAGTAAAATTTCTGAACGCTTCTCAGAATGTCAAATTGACCTCGAAAACGATGAATAGTGATCGATGAATAGTAAATGATGAATAGTAACTTGTGAATAGTAAATTGTCGAGGTTTGGAAAATGACCGGAAATTACGAGGTGTGACAGTCTTCCCTTCTAACAGGAACTTCGTCCCGAAGTTCAGTTTTGGTTGGTCTCTGAAGTATATTTGGTCAAAAGACGTGGATACTTGAGTTGCATTCGGTCCTCTCGTTCCCAAGTAAATTCGGGTCCTTTTCAAGAATTCCAGCGAACTTTCACGTTAGGAATTTGACTTTGCTTCAACCGTTCGACCTCATGGTCCATGCTTTCTACTGGTTCTCTTACCAAGTTTACGTTTGTCTCAGGGTTGGATCCTTTTCCCAATGGGATTATGATTGACTAATCTGAAAGTCATTTCCTGGATTTGATTAGGTGAAACATAGTTGTGTAATCCGGCTGTTCCTTAACAAGGCTCAAGTCTGACGGCCACTAGGCCTACTCTGTCCGAACTATTAAGTGTTCCAGTGTATATCGGTTTTAACTTTCCAAATCTCTCCGAATAATATCATGCCTTTCCTAGGCAGAGCTTTCAACGAAATCTGGCTACCAACTTGAGGTTTTAATGGTTTACAACTTATAGAATTTGTAATTGATCCTTGACTTGTAGGAAATTTCTGGTTATTTCATGAATGCCTACTGGAATAGTGAGTTTGGCTTTTTCCGAGTTCGGTTCGTCAATAGATGATCAGCGCTTCTTCAGGTTTATAATGTAATATAGGTAATATATGTTGCTGAACTCTGTCAGAACTCCAATCTTATATGCCAGCTGGTCGATTCTAACATGAATCTGAAATGGTCCAATATACTTAAAGGTTCAATCTCTCGTGTTACCAAAATCGTATCATGCCTCTCCAAGACAAAGCTTTCAATTTAGTTCGTTCTTCCACGTGAATCTAGTAAATTTGCTTGTTCAAGGATACCCAATCCGTATGATGTGCGTCATGTACCACCCTAACTTCTACCAGTTTCTCGTTGTTTGTAACTGGTTCTTGACTTGTGAAATTTCCTTTGTTGTTCCATGGTTTAGTTCTAGACCAGTGAATTTAACTTTCCGATTTCGGTTGGTAAACGGGTAATTGGTACTTCGACCATAAAGTGCCTCAAATGGTGTAGTCTCTATGCTCGCGCGATAACTATGGTTGTAAAAGAATCCGATTTATGGTAAATGATTAGTCCAACCATTTCTAGAGTCAATCACTCATACTCTGCGTATAACTTTCCTATGTTTGAATCGTTCTCTCGTTATGACCATCGATCTGAGGATAATAGGCGGTGTTTACATTTAAATGGGGTTCCGAAGGAAATCTTAAAATGATTGCTAGTATTCCAAGGTGATTCGATCACCTTTATCAGGAATAATTGAAACGGTACAATAAATCTTGTGACTAATTCCTCCACGTTACGTCTTTCGAACTCAGCGTCATATAAAGGGGATAGGCTATGGGTAACAAACTTTGATTTCTTGTGTTTTGGTCTAATGACTTGCTAAGACATGTGTCATTCTTTGCCTACTATGCTTGGTTTCCATTAATGACGTTTGTAATCGTTCTATGGTGTTCCTCCTAGTTTCCTTCATCACATATTCCAATATTCCTTATTGTCAAGTCACAAAGCCCTAAATGCATAAGCGATGTAGCATGGTGATTGGTTTTCAAAATTTATCTCGCGATTTTTGAGTTTTTGGTCGAAATCTTTTTCTGAATAAACGAATTTAGAAAATGGAGCAAATGGTTTACTAAATAATATCTTTCTTGATGATTCAAAATTCAATAGTTAGGAAATGTGACGCGGTTTTCAAATAGGTTGCGAATAGGACTGTTTACCAAAGTTTGATGTTTATATATTTCCCATTGTACAATGGTTTAGCTAAATATTGATTAAAAGGATCGTATTTGTTCAAAATAGGCAATTCAAAAATTATTTTCTACGAGATATGTGATTTGTATAAACACAAATTTTTAAATCGACTTTACATAAAGTGAAAATACTAACAAGGATAAAATAGTAGGATAGGCAATGTTCGCATAATGCATAGATGTCTAACGTTCGGTTTCTGATATTGGACGGTACCTATTGGTGGTTATCTGACAAAACTACAAGCCTAGGTATTCAGCCAACTTAAGTCTTGAGATGGTTTATCGTTGAAATTGCCATCATGTTGGCAATATGAGGGTTTCAATTGATACAATGTCGATGAATTTCCGTATTGTCTTCACATGTAGCTGGGGAGATATTCTTGAGTCTGATGCCTTTCTCGATGTATAGGTGAGGTTATCCAGAAGTTCTAAAGAGCATAATGCTTTAGGGGAATCTATATCGATATCCATAATTCGAATCAATCATTCTTGTCATAAACTCACTGCAGGGAAGTTTGCGTATGGATGAGACCATGTTAACTCAAACACTTTACAGTATCGGTTAGGAGGCTTGGTTTATTCCCATGGTGTTGCTTAGCGTACCTTCACAATGTGTTTGATCCTATAGATCAGTCTAACTAGTACCCTTGAATAATAAATTGGACAACTAGGTCAGAGATGGTGGGTCGGATGGTCCAGTGGCATCTTAGAACTGTTATTGAGCTATAAATTGCCTTGGTGTATACTTCTATTCTAGGTTAGTAGTTTTCGTAACCCTTTTATTGTTTTTCTTGTATCGAGGAATCCTCCTAGTACTTAATATGGGAAGTCTCTCCCAAAGAAGTCAATGGAAAGTCTAACTTAATGACTAAGTGTGTGACAGGTGGGGTAAGTATCCAGAGAAAATTTGTCAGGAAGAAATATTCATAAAAGAGTTTATTTGTTTAAAACGCTTTTGGATGAAGATTGTTATTAACAATACTTTGTAAAGTAACTATTCCCTTCATGGCATAATCTTTCCTGAAGTATACATAGGTGATCAGGCTATGTATAGTTGAGGACTAATGATGCGATGCTTGATTTAATCAAAATAATATTATTTTTCTCAAAAGCTTTAGATGGTGTTCAACGCGTTGTTATTAAAAATGGTATACTAATTATTTCCTTCCAAAGTAATATAAAAATTGTTTCGCGTAATAATAGTAAATATTTGGCGTCATATTGGATAATCAGTTTATAGTACGGTAACAAAACGACTTATTTTAGAAATTCGGTAAAAACAATTTCCCCATAAGGTAGTAAAATAGTTTGAAATAAAACTCGTTGAATGGTTTATCGGATACATGGGTAAATCCTATGGATTGGTAATAATCTATTAATTCGTCAAATACGAAATCGGTCAAATCCCTAATAAGACAATGGTATAAGGTTGCTAAATGATTGAAAATTGCGCCATTGCAATAGAAAATGGAATGAACAAAGGCTACGGTTATCACAGAGGTAACAAAAGATAGTCATTACATTAGATAGGAAAGTGCTTAATATAACTAGGTTACATCAACGTACTTATAGAAAGTACCAAAAGAAAGTACAACCCTAGAGGGCTCAACCTATGGTTCACATAACTAAAACATAAACTTCTTCTTCCAATTCTGGCTTCCCAACTCTGGGCATTCACTCCTGAAGTGTCCCACTACTCCACACTCGCGGCAGGTTACCGAGAGTTTCTGATGCTTTGCGAGGGTGGGAGCCTTGCAATCCTTGGTTTCATGTCCAAGCTTTTGGCAGTTCTTACATTGAGAGGGGCAAGATCCTTTGTGATGAAACTGACACTTGTTGCACTCGGGTAAATTACCAACATACCTTTTCTTTTGGCTTGACCCCACAGCACAGGTCTCCACCACTTGTTGTATCTTAAACGGTTGTTGAGAAGCATTAGCATCCAGATTACCGTCCCACTTTCTCTTGTTGTTATTATTGTCTCCCGATGTCTTGTCGCGAACTATGAGTTCCTTTGTTTCGATTGCCATCTGGATAGCTTCAGACATGGTATTGGGTTCACATGCGATGACCATCCTACGAATTTCAGGAGAAAGTCCTCCGACGTACCTTTCAAGTCTCTTGCTTTCCGGTTCATCCATTGCAGAGCCTAGTCGATCAAAATCATAAAAATAAGCAGTATACTTGACAACATCATCTCCTTCCATGGTAAGGTTTAGTGTTTCTTGTTCAATTGCTTGTAATTCGCTTTTCACACAGAACTTCAAACTCATCATCCTTTTTAGTTTCTCCCAAGAGTGTGAGTAAGCAGCATCAACTCCTACTACCTGGACATACTTAGTCCACCATTTCTGGGCATGCTTCTGAAAAGTGCAAGTGGCGAACTTAACTTTGTCTTCCTTACGGCAGTCACCACTTTGAAAGATTGTTTCTAATTCTTCGCACCATTTGAGAAATTCTTTTGTGTCAATATTTCCGCTAAAGGAGGAGGGATTACAACCCATAAATTCCACGTGAGTAAGTTCCTTGGTGAGGGCGGTAGTTACGTTCCTGGCAATGAATTGTCCAACAGCGGCTTGCGTCATGCTTGGAGTGGTTTGCTTAAATCTATCTCCATCAATCATAAGAGTCCATGAGAATCTATAGGTAATAACATCATCATATTCATAACACATGAATATAATACATGAAGGTTTCGGTCTATATGGGCCAATATCATAGATGGCACAACCATTCCCTTATAGTAGAGTCAATACTTGGTGATTCCGTTTGTTCATCAATCAAAATACTACAAGTTTCTTCGAACTATGCCACACCTCTCGTGGCTAGGGTAATAGTAAAAGCTAGTAAAGATATAAGTCTAGTCTAAAGACTTCCTGTAGTCCTTCTAGGTGAAATCAGGTTTTACGGCATCATAAGGTCGGGATAGTACTGAAGTGGTGTCTGTAGTTGTACATCGATCAAGTTCTAGATAGCGTAGGTTCTAAACCATTCTTGAGGAACCTGCGGATGTTCCTGTTGAGTCCGTAATCTTGGTATTATCCACAAGATGTTATCTAATTCGTGGCAAGTGAAAATGGGAAAGGAAACTGACAATGGTGGTATTCTAAAGGATGAGAATAACATTGATGACGATGAAATCCCAGTGATGAGTTAAGAGATAATGGTGACAATAGTGAATGGGATACTACCCTCTTTCGCGCTATTTCGCGACATCTAAGAGGTAAAGCTGAAGTACGCACTATGGGACGACCAATAGTGTAATTAGTAACCAACGATGGTGGTAGTACCTAAGTAGTAAGCGTCCTACTAGTGAAGGAAATAAAACATGCTATCTCCCTTGTAATAAGCATCCAAATAAGTCCATTAAAATTAAGTCTGAATACTCTACCAAACGGCATTCTATGTATAGGCTGAATGAGAACCTCGCTCTTATGACAATTCAATAGTGCTAATGGTGGTGTACGTGTAACTGGTGGTATAATGGTAGTGGAAGATGACAAGGCATCTTCAATGTCGGAATCCGATGAAAGGATAACAGCGTGGGTATCTGAAGACATGTCACTTGTGAACCAGGTCAATATAATCATATATATATATATGAGTATGGGTATGAATAACTTGCACAGTGTGTGCGTAAAACAACATGTATAGTGAATATGCACCTATGATGAAAAGATGAGATGCTATGATGATGTGGTTATAGTCTAGGATCCAAGATACATCCTAGTTCGCTATAACCTTAGCTCTGATGCCAATCTGTCACACCCCCAATTTACCTGAATGGCAGCGGAATGGAATACCTGGGGGTGGCTGTCATAGCACCATAGTTTACCGTTATATTGAACGACCTAAAGTGTCGTTTAGAAAATACAGCGTTTGATCATCAAATCATTCAGAGTTTACAAAGCTTAGGTCCCAAAAGAGTTTGCCAAAATAGTTAAAATAAGTTCAACAAGATCAAACGTTTCATAAGTGCAGAAAATATAGTGAGACGCGTCGACTCCGCGACTCCATGTAGGTCCAAATGTATGCAACATGAGCTACCTTAATAACCTGAGAAATACATTGCGAAAACGGTCAACATAAAGTTGGTGAATAATCATAGGTTTATAAGTTAAATCGTATGTACAATATGCCACAAGTATAGAGTAAAGTACTAAAATGTCAAAAAGCTACATTGTCTCTTAAGCTCATGGCACCGAAGCTCGACGCGCTAAAATTGGCCCCAAAGGAGTGTTTATCAGGCACTCTAAATATTCAGACATGAAATGCATTCGTTTTCCTTATGGAGCAACCCAAACACGAATGGAGGAGTCACCCTCGATAGATCTATCCACTCACTCTCGCTTGGCAATATAATTAACGGTCCATGATAATAAAGGGGACTTGAAGTGATAGTACTACCAACTTAAGCAATGTATGAAATTTAATACTTGGGCATGTACAAAAATAATTGTGCAATGTATTCTCCCCCGTGGGATTTAAAATCAAATAAGTACTAAAAACGGGGCTATGAGAACTCACCTCGAAAGGATGGTACAACGATGGTACAATGCTGTAAAAGTAGTCGGGACAATGAGGCGCGAACACTAGCCGCAACCTAAATGAATAATCGCGATCTAATTTAGATCAAGCCGTAATGAAATGAATGCACATGCACATGATACCCATACCACTCGTAATTTGGAAATACTAGTTATCATCATAGTAAAATAGTTTCCATACTTAGGAAAATAGTCCATATATAGAAGTATATAACTTGTCGTATTATCTCGTTAAAAAGTGTTAGCGTTAAATTCCTTGTATTGAAAACCTTGAAATACGTCGTTAAGTCGTATAAGTATTCTCTTGGGCCATACGTATTCATTTGCTAAGAATATAGTCCTTAGTATCATTTCTAGAAAAATATACCATTTAGTGCGTAAGTTATTATTTTTATTTGTGACCAAAAATATATATATAGTTTTGACGATGTTAAAATGGGTATAACTCGGTCGTTTTAAGCTCGTTTTCCTCGTTCTTTATGTCCACGGATTCGTCTTTGTATATACTAGTATATTTTTGACAACTCGGCTCTTTTAGGTTACGTTTAATGCCTCTTTTTACCCATTGAAATCTGCCTAACAGCAAGCAGTTTTTGTAAAAGTAGTTTTCGTCGTTAAATTTGCAAAAATCATATCTCCTTCGTTATAAGCTTGTTTTAGTCCATTCTTTCGCCTAAAGTTTCGTTTTTGAATGTATTTTCTAAATCTTTGGTCAAAACTTGGCCACCATCTACTGATTTTCCCACGAAATTAAAATAGGGACAGTAGGTAATCTTATTGTTTCAAAAACCATTTTCAAGTCTCCAAACTAGTTCCATCCTCCATCAAACCACTTTCAAACACCACAAAGCTAATCTAATCCTACCATACACCTTCTTAGGGTGTCATGGATCCTTAAACATCATCAATCCACTAGGTCTAACAAGGGTTTCATATGTTTCCATTTCTAGGACTTCAAAGTTTATATATACAAAAATAGAGTGGTACAAGTTGATGCATGTATAAGATCTTATAAGAAAATTATATGAACATAATAATAACTTGTAAAAATCATAAAAATGAGTTTGTATACTTACTTGGTGGTTTAGAGAGTTTAGATGATAAAAAGCTTACTAATCCTTGAGTTTTTATTTCAAAACTCTAACAAGGATGATTATACTAACTAGTTTATGAAATGATATTGTAAAATTTTTCTTCCTTGCTCCTTGTCTACTCCAATTCGAACCAAAACACCAAAGAAAAGAGAGAAAAACTTGCTAAGTGAAGTAAAAAGTGATTTTTATGTGCAAAGGAGTAAGAAAGTTTAATTTATACTTGGACAAAAGGTTTGGTGTGCATTTAATTAGTTTGGTGAGGTAATTAAAGTTTGATGACCAAGGGGGGGGGGGGGGGGGGGGGTTGGCCGGTTTTGGTGAGGGAAAAGGGGAAGTATGTTGGGTGATTATTTAGTGAGTTAATGGTAAGATTGTGTAGTATTAGTTGGTTTTAGGTTTAATCGGGTACCGGGTTTGTTAGAAATAAATTTTATTGAAGTTATTCGGGACGTAATAAAGTCGTAAAAATTGTAAAAATATGCCGGGTACAAGTACGGAGAGTTAGGGTGATTATTGTTTAATTTTGGTGAAAACCGTCGTTATTAAGTTAAACGTACGATACATAATAGTTAAATTTCCAAAATACCGGGTAAATTAATATTACAATTTTTATATTATAGAAGTGAGTATAAAAATATATTGGGATCATAGTCGGGAGTGTCGGACATGTTAGACACATTTATAGTTCGCGTATTAGCGTTTATTTAAAATAAACGTACGTAAATCGTTAATAATACCAAAAGTATTAATTTAGTTATCCTACGAGTGGAATAGCATGCAAGTGCCCTAATAATGATATGCAGACTATTTCTAGTCCGTATGAAATGTCCCTGATAATAATGCATGAATTCGCTCCTGAACCAATACGGTTCGCGAATTTGAACATTCGTAAACTAAATTTACGATGACATGAATAATGCATGTGAATAGTGATTTTCTTCCGAAAATGAATAGTGTCAAGTGAATAGTAAAATTTCTGAACGCTTCTCAGAATGTCAAATTGACCTCGAAAACGATGAATAGTGATCAATGAATAGTAAATGATGAATAGTAACTTGTGAATAGTAAATTGTCGAGGTTTGGAAAATGACCGGAAATTACGAGGTGTGACAGGTGTTGTGATTAAGAACTCTTAAGTAGGTGACTCAGGGAGTAGATTAAGGCAAGGAAGGTGTCCTTGTAGCCGAACCACTATAAATACTTTTGTTGTGGTTGTGTCTCTCTAACTCTATCTTGTAGTTTAGTTTGCATGCTTTTATTTCTTTCAATATCCAACACATCAAAACTAGATTGACATAAGTCGATCTCAAAGTTTTAATAAGTAAATTTAATCGGTAAAACTATTCAACCCCCCCCCCTCTAGTTTTCTACAGGCTAGTTTCACTGATCTTGATAAACCAAACACACTGATAAAGTATAAGCCACGTATGTAGTATAATATTATAGGTAAGACTAGGTCGTATCCACAAGGACTTAGTTCGTTCGATTAAGTAGGAGATGATTAGTTAAAGCAAAACAATACTTCAACAATTTGAAAAATAAGGAAATCTGGTAAATTCAATGATAGTAAAATGGATTGCTTGGATAGCTTATATAATTCAGTGATGATGTTTATGCTAAATCTCAGTTTGATTGATAAGGTTTACAAATTACAACTTAGCCATTTTTTTTAAAAGAGCCATTTCATAAATAGTTAGGTTCAATTCAAGATTTAGGTTTATCTAATCAAGTAATTTCTCACAAGACTAGTATTGTATCTTAAGTCTAGATTACTACCAATTCCCTTAAGCGGATTTCTCCAACCAAAGGCTAAAAACGCAGACAAGCTTTTAGAATTACTTATAACATACTTGTTCTTTCGACCTTATCCAACAGGTTATACTCAACCAATTTTGATAAATAAACATGGCAAGACTTAAGATATAATAGTTCTCAACATAAACTTAAAATTGATAGAGATCAAAATATAAGCATAACGTCACTTTATTATATTTACAAATCCAAACAATCACAAGAGGTTTAGCCTCTCATTGCTAACGAGTTCATGATAACAATAGTAATAGAAGAGTAAACAAGAGACATACGAGTTGGAATGATCAAATGGATTACACTAGTGTCACAAGCAACCTAAACTTCTATAACCAAAAAGTATATTCGACCCTTGTTTGATCCAATCTACCCCTGCTTCTCTGCTCTTGCACACGTTCTTACTTTGTAACTTCTTAGGATTGATTTAGTGGAAAATACTTAGAGAGTGGAGAGGCTCAAATGCCTGCAATTAGGCTCTTTATATAGCCTTCTGATAGGTGAAGTACAACGTACTTCAATTACAAGTGTGGCGCACTTGGGTGCTTTTCATTAGTTATGGTTAGAACAAGTTCGTCATTTTCATTACTTACCTCTATGATACCGCCTTTCTTTGGTACACAATGTATAGGACTTACTCATGGGCTATCGGTAATTGGGTAGATAATGCCTGAATCAAGAGGTTTAACTATTTCTTTTTTAACAACTTCTTTCATATTTCGATTGAGTCTTCTTTGCTTTTGAACAACTGGCTTCTTGTCATCTAACAACTGAATTTTGGGTTTACAGAAAGATGGAAAAATTCAAGAATGTCACTTGTTTTCCAAGTAAAGGCTCGTTTATGATTTTTGAGGACTGAGATTAATTTGATTTTCTTTTTCTTAGAGAGTTTTGGTGAGATTATCACGGGAAGTAGGAATTCTTCTTATAAGAAGGCATATTCCAAATGATCAGGTAAAGGTTTAAGTACAAGATCGGTAGGAGGTTCTTCAAGGGATTTCCTGATTTTGTATTCTATATTAAATGCTATTTTTTCGAAAGCAACTTCCTCTTCTTCATCTTTAGAGCTTTCAACATCCTCCTCGATAGTCGTTGCCATAAATTGATCATACCTGGCAAAGACTTCGTCTTCGAGGAGTGTTCCGTCGACAGAATAAAGGAGTTGATTATATTCATCAAGTAATGCTTCAAAATCTTCTTCAAGAATTTCGTCGATGACGTCAATTCAGAAGCATGTGTCATCATTAGATTAAGAATGTTTCATTGTTGAGTCGATAAAAAAACCATTTGTTCTTCTCCAACTCCTAAATTGAGTTGTTTTTGCTTGACTTTAATCATAGCATCGGCTCTATGTAAGAAGGGTCTTCCCAAAATTAGAGGAGCTTTGCTATCTTCCTCCATTTCGAGAATGACAAAATCTGCCCGGAAGTTTTCCATCTTCGACTAACATGATTTAGGCTATCCCAACTGGATATTGAAAAAATTGATCACCTAATCTCACGCTCATTTTGGTGGCTTGAGTATTTCGATAGATAGTTTTGCATAGAGAGCGTATGTCATCAGATTAATGCTAGCACCAAGATCAGCTAAGGCATTACAAGAGAATATTTTGCTGAAAGTACAAGGAATTAGGAAACTTTAGGGATCTCCGAGTTTAGGTGGAATTTTGTTATGAACAATCACAGAACATTCCTCGTTTAGGAAAGTTGCAGAAATTTGTTCTAACTTGCTTTTGTTACTCACAAGTTCTTTAAGGAATTTCCCATAATTGGGCATACTGGCTAAAACATCGACAAGAGAAACATTAATTCGACCGGCTCGAATTATGTCATGAAATTTTCCGTATTTGGCTTCCATTTTTTCTGTTCTCAAACGCTGAGGGTATGGTATTCTTGGTTTATACTATTTGAGAACAGTTGTATCAGGTGTTTTCATTTTAGCTTTCTTTTGCGGAATTGGTTCATCCTCTTCGTCATCACTGAAAACTTCAATGGTGGGTTGAGTTTGGCTAGGGTTGGGTGGTGGTTCATACGATGTACCATTTCTGGTTGTTATGGCATTCACATGCTCGTGGCAAGCTTGTGGTGGTTGATAAGGCTTGCTTCCTGATGAGTTATTCCTTGGGTATAGTTGAGTGTTACTAGGAAGTGATCCAGAAGCGCAACTGGATTGCTTATCAGCAAGTCTGTCGAATTTTGCTTCTAAATTTTGGATTGAGGCTTGGTGATTTTTGGTCACGGACTCTGATTTGTCTTTGAGGTCCTTGAATGATTCTTTGACAAGCACGTTTGTTGATTTCTGTGCTTTTATGAATTCACTTAGTTGTTTTTGTATGTCAGGTTTTTCATCAGTATTTGTTGGTTTAGGGAAATCTCGATTATATTCCGATCGTTCACTAGGTTGCCATTTATCTTGATCTCGATCGCAATTATGATAGTCATCGTAAAAACGAGTCCTTCGAAATGCTTACATAAATTTGGCTTCCTCTTCACGAAACATATGTGTATCATCATCATTACAATCTTCAGTTGAGTGATTACCTTCGTAAATATTGCAGTTTTCACGCCTTTCTTTCATTTCTTTATACTGAGCGTCCATTTTTATGGCCATGGCATCCATTCTTGCCATAATTTTTCAGTATCCGAATTACTACTACCTTCATCGGCGAACGCAACAGTTTTACAAACGGCGGATCTTTTTGGTTTTTGGTCTTTAGCCCAATAGAGCTTAGGTAAGACTTTGTCTTCAAGAAGTTGATATGCCTGATTTGGTGTTTTACAAAGAAAGATACCACCGGTGGCAACGTTTAAAGCTTCTTGAGTTTGTTCATCAAGACCGTGGTAAAAAATTTTGATTATGTTACCTTTTGTCAAACCGTGTACATGACAATTCCTTAGCAACTCTTTCATTCGAAGCCATGCTTCAGTGAGGGTTTCACGTTCATGTTGTGAAAACCCTCAGATTTCTCCGAGAAGTCGATCGAATAAAGCTAGAGGGAAAAATCTACTTACGTATGCGGTGCGAAGCTCATTCCAGGATTCAATAGTTCCTTCGTCGAGTTCGTCAAGCCAAGTTAAAGCTTCTCCCGTTAAAAACATCATGAGTTGTACCGCTTCAGTTTCGGTAGCTCCGTATTTGAACATATCATAAACTTCTGAGAATTTGTTAATGTGTTTTTGAGGATCAGTTTTTTGTTCGACCATCGAATTAGTTACCTTTTAAAAAGGTTAAATGATTTCCTTTTATTGCAAATTCATTTGCAGTTTCAGGATTATAATGGCTGGTCCAGGAGTCGGGCGACAATACGATCGTTCGCCCACATGGGTTCATTATCGGTGTCATCTATTGGATCGTATAAATCAATGATTTTGATGAAAAATCTGTGACGAGAGATATCGTCAATGGAAGGATAAATTATTCAAGGTTGTTCGGGTCTTTCGTCTTTTTGGGATATGGGAACTCTTTTGTTTTTTCGTTTTCTTCTATTCAAAGTTCTTTCAGGTTCGGATAAAGGTGAAACAGGTTCAACTTCATATGAACAACTGTGCATCCAAAGCTACGCAGTTTGCAAAGGTTTGAATAATTTTAGAGAGCGAAAGTTAAGTCAAGTGTGACAAATTTCGTTTTCTGAGCAGATGGGTGCGGTGTACACAAAGATGTGTGCGACGTACTTGGTGATTAGGAGTAAGAACGGCATACTTGACATGAAGTATAACGGACTTAGAGTTAAAGAGATGTTTGTTTTGAAAGAAAGAAGTTTCTAACGATCAAAAGGTGGTTCTTTTTGGTTTTATGTTCCAATTTTGAAAGATTGCGAAGTTTTAAGAAAAACGTCACGGACTGAAGTGAGTGTGTCATAGTTAGTGACAAGTACGGCGGTGTTGTGTGCTCTTTGAATAAGTGCGGCGCACAAGGTTAATTGTGCGGCGGATTTCCTGCAACAGATGTTACCGAGACTTGCAGTTTGCTGTTTTGAAAGGGAAATAGAGTTTTGTTTCTACTAAATTCATTGGAAAACACTTAAGGATCATTTTTAAGTCTCCGGCAGCGGCGCCAAAAACTTTGATGTGTAAGGAAAGCTTTATATTTATAATGCTAGTTTCACCGTTTTTTATAAACCAAACATACCGATAAAGTATAACCCACGTATGTAGTATAATATTACAGATAAGACTAGGTCGTATCCACAAGGACTTAGTTCGTTCGATTAAGTAGGAGATGATTAGTTAAAGCAAAACAATAATTCACAATTAGCAAAATAAGGAAATGGGGTAAATTCAATGATAGGAAAATGGATTGCTTGGAGAGCTTATATAATTCAGTGATGATGTTTATGCTAAATCTCAATTTGATTGATAAGTTTTACAAATTCCTGATAAAGTATGTTGCGGACTTTGAACATTTTTGGCATCTCATAGTCGTGTGAGCTTTAACTATTGGTCTAAAACTCTCATACGCTATTATATTATTTTACCATTAATTTGATTTTTCACTTAAATACAAAGTGAAAATATATGAAGGAATATAACAGGAGCCCGTATATCCTACATAAATATGAGTGGGGTATATGCCAATAAGAGTGTGGCCTTCACAATGCAAAACAATATGCATGCTTGTTTAGGTTAAGCATATCAGAATATACTTTCAATTTTACAAAAGGACAGAAACTCAATCTCTTAAAACTAAAAATTACATTGTTGACATCATCATGACTTAAGTATAGCTCTTAGATTGCATATAGGTTTAAATAATACAAGTACGTTCTGTCACATACTCAAATGCATATTATTAATCAATGCTCATTTTATCATGGCAAACTTGTACCTTTGATCTATCCATGTGTTATTATTGAAGCAAACGACTGCCAAGACATGACCATGTAATTAATTGATAGGTCGTCATTCCATACATGGGACAATTGACATGTATCACAAACGATGTAGCGCCAAAAAGTTGTTTATATTTAAAAAATGTTTCAAATTCAGATATTGTTGATAAAAAAACATAACTTACTTGTGATCCGATAATGGTTATACGGAGTATTTTGTAGCGAATTCTTTAGTGCTCTTATGTTTCCTATATTTAAGGAAATTGGCAAAAAAAAACCATCATACTTGCCACTTTTTGTCATTGTATGTAGCGTTATTTTTTTATTGTAGCACTAACCTTTTTAAATCGTGTCATTGTGTGTACTTTGCGACTTTTTAGCCATGTGAAATGTCCATTTTACCCTTCAAATTTTGAAAAAAGTAAGGGTAAAATGGTCACAAAGTACACACAATGGCACAATTTAAAAAGGTTAGTGCTATAATAAAAAAAAAATGACGCTACATACAATGACAAAAAATGGTAAGTATGATGTCTTTTTTTGCCAATTTCCCTATATTTATACAGTTTTAAAACAGATTATCTCCATTGATATAAACATGATACAACATGTATTGTACAAGAATATCAATAAGTTGATCATATAGAGTTACAAGAAGTAGACTTGAAACCAACATTAGAAAACTCAATCCATGAATTGATACCATACTAAAAGAAAATTGATCATTGTACGATGTTCCCACAAAAGTATAATCGAAATATCAACAATCTATACAGTAGAGTTCAGTAAATAAAACAAAATAGAGAAAAAGAAGGCATGAAAATGGACAAAATGTAGAATATAAAAAAGGTTGTGGTGGACTTGGGTGGCGCCGCCTAAAGATTGGATTTCCCAAAGGAAGGAAGCGATTGTCTTCTCCGTCCTCCCCCTTGTACTTTGCTCCATCCCTTTTCTACTCGATTATATGCTGGCACCAAACAAGATGTATTGATTTATCACTAAATAATGTTGTTCACATATAAGTGTCGATTATCTAATAATTTAACATGCATCTCAAATGAATAACACGCTCTATTGTTAAATAATTACATGAGAATATAACTAATTTATCACTTTTATTCGTGTTTAGGTTATGTTTATTCTTTCTTTTTTCTTCCTATTATATACCTAAATTTTTTGAATTTCGACATTTATTTGTATTTCGTGACTATTTTACCTTTACGTTTTTTTTACTACCCTATTAACTAGGGTTTTAATATGAGAAAACTATATGTATGTGTTATATGCATGGGGGCATTTAAGTAAAATCGAAAACAATACACATTCGAACTTGAGCTGGTAAACGTTAGTGCTATTACAACCTTTACTTTAAAAAAAATGTTGAAATATAAATGCAAAAAAAAAAAAAAAAAAAAAAAAAAAAGTTGAAATATAAATGCCGCTGCCTAGTGATAGCTTGCCATACACTAACGTTTGTTACTAAAAAGTACGGTCTTTAAGAGTGAGCGTGTTTTGCACACCAAGGTATACTATTTCGAACTTGAGCTCTTTTTTGTTTAGTATAAGCCATTAGAAATAAAACTTTGTTTCACTAACAAAGCTTTAGAGCATTGGGTAACATGCCCTCGAGTTATAACATAACTCATCGCCACATCATCTTTAACCTTTTACCCTTAACTCACCAAAAAACACCATGGTATCATAACTCACATATAACTCACCTTAACTCACCTTCACTTCAATTATTTTCAATTTCAACCCCAAACTTTAACAAATACTTTATTTATTTAAAACCATAACATTAATTCGATCACATTACAATACGGAATCTAAAAAAAAAAAAAAAAAAAAAAAAAAAACACAATTATTTATTCTTGACGAGGAGGCAACCCTAATTTCTTGATAATTCGGTCTTTTTCCATATTGACCAACGCCACGTAGGTTGGATCCTTGCCGGTAGTGTCGAGCATCAGAAATTCTAACTCCTTCAATCTTTGTTGTGTGGCTTGGTTTTCTGCGGTCGCCTGATACGCCTTGGCCACTTCTTCACGTATTTCCAGATACTCTTCGCGCATAATCTCTCCGAAATTGAACGAAGAAAAGGAACATCCAGTGCTAGTCATGCCTCTGGTGCTTGTCGTTGTCTCGGATTTTTGTTTTTTGGAAGCCCGCTTTTTTCCAATGGGTCGTGGTTCTTCATCATTACCAAACAAAGCCTAGTTTGTTTAGCTTGGGACATCGCCAGTTAAATCAACCGCCTTCGGCGTGTTCCATTTTTGATGTTTACGCAAAACGCTCCAAGCCTCGTCATTCCGAGAACGGCGCATTGTTGTGTTCGTCACGATACAATTGGTTAGCATGTTTTAGGATATCCACTTTACCTTCTCCACTTTTGACGTCGCGTTGCGCCTTTTTGAAAGCAGCGTTGAACTTACTTCAATCACGGATCAACTTTTTCCACTTGGATTGAAGCATATCCTTGTTGCGGTCATTTGAATTCATTATATTGAACTCACTTCTGATCTGTTGCTAACGTATCCTTGTTGCGGCAAGCAATTTTTCCTCACTTGGCGTCCAACGATTCCTCACTTTTTCATCCTCTTCTCCCTCGGCTTGTAGGGTCTTTGGATTTTTTTCCTTACATTTTCCAGGACTTTTTCGTTTTGGAGGAGAAGTAGGTGTTTCCGGAACTTCATTTGTTTCCGTTTGGATTTTAAGCTGTTTTGTTGGCTATCGTTCCAATATTGGAAAGCTTGATGTTGTGCGTAAACTTATTGACTCGACATACCGAATTTCGTTTGGGTTACCCCAAATCGGAGTTGATGAACCCTCATTTGGATTTGAGTAAGAACCCGCGTTTGGGTTATTCCACTATTCCACCCACCCCTGAGAAGATTCGTAGACGAGTCGTCGTTGTTGTTGTTGCCGCCCGGCATTTTTTTTTTGCTAATAGAAGTGTATTGTAGATTATAAAGAGTAGTGGAAGTGTGAAAAAAAATTGTGTGGGTGAATGGGTATTTATAGTTGTGATAAAATAAGTTTGAATAACGTTTTTTTTTTTTTTTTTTTTTTTTTTTTTTTTTTTTTTTTTTTACAATTATAGCCATTTGTAACGGTTATAAAACATAAGGGGCTAAAGTGAAATTCTTTTTTTTTCGTCTCTTTAACGCAGTGTTAAAGGTAGACTCGCCGTGTTAACGCACCCCTTTAACGCACAAGCCGGTAACATAACGCACCCCTAAACTCGAGTGCGTTATAGTATAACTTAGGTGCAAGGGTTATGTTACCTTGTGTAGGATTATGAATTCGTGATATGTTGAATTATGTGGTGAGTTAGGAGGTCTTGGAAGATGAAAGTAGATGATAAACATGGTTAACAAGTTAGAGAGAGAGAGAGAGAGAGAGAGAGAGAGAGAGGGTAGTTTCTTAAGTGTGTATTGAAACAACCAACCCTCTCCCTTAGAGGGAAGAGGGTACATATACACTTACATAATAATGCCCCATGAAACGGGCTGTGGAGTGAGATGATAGTGGGTAAAGACCCGACCCACTCCACGAATACTATTTACAATTACTAACTAACTAACTAAATATTAATATATAACTACGAGCTATATCAATGCTATTACATTCTTGTGGTGACCGAGTCTTCAATAGGAATATTTGTATTTCTAACAATCTCCCCCTAAGCGAGGTCACCTTTGAAGATTAAGATTTTTGTCTTCAAGCATTCTTGTGATCTTGTAGCTCGTAGTATTGATTCTTCATGTTCAGCACACTTTGTACTTCAAGCAATGATCTTGTGATTTGAGGTTCCTTTGGTATATGTGATCTTTGAGCTTTCATTGAGATCATCAGCCACCGTAAATCTCCAAGCTCATCCTTTGTTGTATCGCCTTCACGTGGAATAGTGACTTTTGAACTGTCATGCTCACATTCTTTTGGATTAGGAGACTTTTTATCAGAGTTGCGGAAACGTTGTTGTTAGTCTCTTCAACTTTCATTGTTGCAAGTCTCTCGTCATTAATGATCTTCATTAAAATGAGTTGGCAGTGTGAGAATGAGGTATGGAATGACACGATTCAGCTGGAGTTGGGTATCACCATCGCCATCTTTATATGTTCCTGAAATAAAACAGTTAGCAATAAAGATAGAGAACGAATATGGCTTTGTCATTCATTTTGCGAGGACGTACTACCCTCCGGTTTTGTGAAAAAACCGACCTGTGATCAGGTAGAATCTCTTTTAAAGAAGACTCTCCTTAACAGGAATTTCCAGCTTGTAGTAATGAATCTTCCAAAGAATCCACTTCGGAATCATCATACTAAGCATGTTCTTTTACCGGAACGTCTCAAAGCAGACAACACGATAGAATAAATCGGTGAATTGATATTCACTGATTGATGAGAAATTGATTTATATAAATCACTCGCGTGTCACTTAATAAACATTTTTAGACACGACGAGAGTTTTGTAATTTGAATCACATTTCCATAAAAAAATACTTTTGTTTGAGAAAGAATACCCGATCAATGTGCTTGAAAGAGAGTTGGTAAGCACATTGAAAGGTTTTACAAAAGCATCCGTCAATCCATATCCTGGAACAAGTTTGATTCAAGATTGAATCACCCCATTGTTGCTTCCCAGTTGTCACTTGATCATTGATCCAAGCCGGATCTCACATGTCACCTTCCAAGAGCTTGAAAGATGTTCGCTCTAGAAGGATTTCCATCATCATTGTGAATAATTGCATATCACTCAGATGTTCTGGCAATATCGCAAGGATAATGCGTAGGACTCTAAATATATATTCTTACTTTTCACGGTGTATGAAACAGTAAGCATATTGGAATTGTGTCCTAACGAGATTTATGGATGATCTCTTGGCTCTAGACTCAATAGTGCATTTTGATCCGCTCCCGGAGACTGGAGAGGTGTCTCCTATTTTAGTATCAACATGGCTCGCAATGAGCGGTCGATACATTATGCAGGGTTCCCCGTGAGAATGAAACAAGTCCTTTTAATGAGAACTTGAGTGGCTAGGAAGGTTAGTGCAGTGCGTCACTAGGTCCATGACGTCTTGTCTTCAATACCAGTGTTACCTTGGTAACCACTAGTAGCATATGAGTTGAACCCGGTTTCTGCCCTAAGGTTGAATATATGGAGGGCTATTTCTTTTCACCCTTTCTCATTTACGTTTCTTTTTCATTCTTCAACCCCTTCAGTGCTTACCGAGACTTCATTACTAGAACCTTGTTGGGTTTGTTCCAGTCCTAGCTCTATCTCAGTCGGCACTCTTCCCTTTCTCACTATTCTCCTTTTTTCATCATACCTAAGGACTTCTACTCTAACTAAAGGATTTTCCCTAGGTAGATCCCTCCGGTTTCTGGTAAATCATGGGAACTAATACCTAACCTTATCAGCCTTATAACTCCATTACATAAAGTAAAATGGTCGGTCTTTGGTATTTATCCACAGTTGCCATGGTACGCCTTTAGCTCCCCCTTAATATGTGCATCGGTATTAGGAAAGAGTTTAGCACACATGAGGGAGCCTACACTTGATTCCAAAAGAGCACATTTTATCAGATTTCTTATTTAAATCACATTCTCTCCCCTGATCAAAAACATCAATCCTTTTGAGATTTTGGATCTCAATTGATTTAAATAAGTTAGAAAACTATTTGGGAGAAAATGTGGTCAGGTTAAATTTGGTCTGATAATAGGAACATTTTAGAGCTCCCCCTCAATCTATGAGGGGGACGGTTATGTGTCAGAACTGATGAGTTTATAAATGATTTGGAGCTCAACGAGAAACTCATGAAAATTTAATGTATTGACACAAAACCATCACAAATTTGAAAGCTGCTTGATATGTACAAAGTGGCGAGTTTTGATGATTCATAAAATTTTTGAAATCATTCTCCCCCTCAATCAATGACCCATGTTAAAATTGAAAAAGGTAATGTCATTGATTGAGTGATGAATTTTATGAAAATGGGAATTTAGATTGATTTCCAAACAAAATTTCATGGTACCACCAAGTTTTGCACAAATACTTTCCTAAAAAATCATAGAAGGAAAAGTATTGGCGATAAAAAGAAAATTTATCTTCTTATACAAGAAATGATGCACTGAAGCTTACATCAGATCGAGGGTGCATGAATGTAAAGTAATTCACGCTCGGATGAACGGCACCCTTTGCTAGGAACAACCGTCTTTTTGGCGACGAGTTTTCCTCGTTTAGAAAATTGGGTTGCTATCTAAAATAATAGCAAGCCATAAGAAAAAAAAATCCGGGTTACAGTCTGAAATAACTGCAAGCCATTTAGGCATGTTTTGAAAAAACTTTTTGAACTTCTGTTCAAACTTCATTTAGAGACCCGTGTCATTATTGAATGACATTTCTAGGACCGTAAATGTTATCGATGTCAGAAGACATGCCTTGAAAAACTATTTTTGGTATTTTCTAATTTTCTGATTTTTATGGGTTTTTGTTGGTTTTATATATCTATATACATTTTGGTATAATATATGTACAAAGGATACTATTCAGTTTAAGAAGATGTTGACATGAATACCGAAACGAGGATTTCGTTCAGCTTGTAGTAGAAACGTGTAGTCAACATCTCTTAAACTTTCACCACCAAAGCTTTCGAGGCTCTAGAATAATCGTCTGAGTGTACAGCCCTCTCGATGCGAACCTTTGGTAGCTTCCCCCCAAACAGACAATCACCTACTTGAGACCACTTCCCCTAAGTCGTTGAAGTGATGCAAAAAGTCTCATTGTATGAAGCTCGGAAACTCGAAGAAAACGATAACACCAAAGTAACAGGTGAACCACGAATCATCTCTGCGGTTATCAATCCCGGAATGTATGATGAAGCTCGATCACATGACCCTGTTGTACGTCCTCAATGTGCACATTACTTTGCAGTTTGGAGCAGTTGTCTATTCCGGGGAATAAGATATCAACATCTTCATTTCACCAAATGCTTTCCAGTTATCTTACTCATACCAACTCAATCCATATTGTACGCATGTATCCAACACAAGAAGAAACGATGACACCAAAGTAACAGGTTGAAGCACTGACCCTCTCTGCGGATATCAACTCCGGAGTAAATGATTAAGCCTGATCACATGAACCTGTTGTGCGCCCCTGATGTACACAAATCTCTCCCCTAATGGTTGCGATCTCATCGGAATCAGCATAGCATTGTGTACATGAAGCATTAACCAGAAGCACTTTACCATAAATCTTATCAGCACGTATGAAGATGTCGATAAGCAATATCATCTCACGCACCAACTGTTCTTCTCATATTTCTTCCCATTGAAAGCTGAAGTAATACATACCACAAGTATCAGAAGACCACTTCCCCCATGAAGTTGGAATGATACACCAAACGCCACAAGTTAATACACTGATATTCTCTGCGGTTATGACATTTGTCTTCCTGGGATAACTTCAATAAAGAAGAAGTATTAAGTTCATCGCATGTACTCATTATGCATTTAGATGTATGTCTCCTTCCCCCTTGCTGGTTTTGATACCTCAGAATCAGCAACACATTAAAGGCACATCTTCTTGAAATCTTGTGAGAAGAACAAAATTTGCTTAAATGTAACTGGTGAGAATCAACTGCTATAGAAGCTCTCACTGATTGGGTTAGTACACCCTCCCAATTAGCAAGCCCATTTGTGTATTTGCTCCCTCCCAAACTGATGACCCGTTTGAAATAACCTTGATGCTTGTTGAAGAAGTATTACTCAATTCTGCCCAAATTGTCTTCAGTCTCTTATCTTGTCATGCACAACGGTAAATGGATCATAGACTGATAGTATGTAACTTCTTCACGAGTTTGTTTGGGGAACGTCATTTCGATATTTTCAACTCACTTAGAATGCTTCCAGTTCTTCGATAAAAGCCCCGATGTACACATTTCTCCCTCCATGATGATGACGATCACTCGAAATCATCATAACTATGTGTACATAAACATATCAACTGGAAGCAACATACAAATCAATACCCCATGAGTAGATGTCGATAACAATTCTCTTCAACAATTCTCTGCAGATCAACCCCTAATTAAACTTCTTTTCACTTCCACTAGCTAATAGTAAATGACCACGTATGGAGAAAACCCGATATACCCCACTTGAAACTGAAGTAGAGTTCCCCGCTCTTTTGTCTTAAGCTTGCACTAATGTTAGAAGAACGGTGTAGAGAATTTATGCTCTAGGCAAATCTCTAAGTACTCACTACCCAACCAAAGCATGAGACATTACCACCTCTTGCGATTATCCACAACGACATAGGCGTGTGACACTGAATGATACAACGTAACTTCTTTAAGTGATAGTTAACCAAGTCTTCAACCATCCACCTCGACTGCTGGTAACTAGATAAACCAAGTCTTCAACTTAAATCTCAAGTACGAGCAAGGTATCGTTGAAATTCATTCATCCAACCAACCCCGACTTCAAGATAAACAAAGATCACGCCTTTGTGAAAGTCAACTTCAATCTCAAATACGTGATACCCAATCAACTCCGTAGTCACAATTAGTCATCCTTAGTTAGTGGAACATTAGGTGTTGGAGGAGAGGAGAGTCATTTCAAGCATCAATCAAAATGTATTTTATTCACACTTCTCCCCCTCAAATATTGCATATGAGGATGCGATTTTGATTGAACAAGTGAATAGAAATATATGTAGTTTATTCACACTTCTCCCCCTCAAAAATTGCATAAGAGGTTGATCCACTGTTCACACTTCTCCCCCTCAAAAATTGAATTTGAAGATGCCATTTTTGATCGAGTGAATACTAACAAATACAATCTGATAAAGGTAATCCACTTGATGACTGAACAAGCGTGGAATGAATATGAGGTTTTTTGATGAGAATGGTCAGAAGCAAGAACATTTCACTTCTTCAAAAGATAAAGCGCACTCAAGTGTACACTTTTCTTTTCTTTGATGAACGGGGCCTGAAGTGTTGTCAGCAGACGCCATAATGTTGATGAACGAGGCTTGAACCGTTGTGTCCAAACGTCATCTCTCTCTTTACTACTATACTCTGCTAACTTGTTAGTTGTTACCAACCCCATTATCATTCTGTCAGCTCTTTGTCATGACTACTATTGGATAAAAACCCAATATGATGAACTTGAGACTGAAGTAAAATAACCCGAACTTGTGACTTAAGCTTGCACTAATGTGTGACAAAGAGCGGTGTAGAGAGTTCGTGCAACATCGAATCCCTAAGTACTCTATACTCTTCAACCAACCATCAAGTATAATACGTACATCACCTCTTGAATATCCACAACTTCGTGTGACACTGAGCACTACAACGTAACTCCTTAAAGTGATAGTTATTTTGTGGTAATAGAGAAGAAGAAACACAAGAATAACTAGATATCCAAGTCTTCGTCATAGTAATTGTTAAAAGATCAAACAAGGATCTCAAAAAATCTTCATCCAACCACCCTGATATCTTCAGATACTAAGTACACGCACCCGTGAGATTTCACTTCAACCTCAAATAAATAATAATGAATTAACGTCGTAGTCACATCTTATGGTTTAAATGCCCAAATCTAGCCCTTTTGGATGTTTCGAGTGAACTTTGATAATGGTTTTATCCTGATCTTGGTAGTTCCATCATCACGGGATTTTACAAATCTATGATTTAAACTGAGAAATCGAATCTTTCGCGGGATTTTACAAAATCAAGAAGAAACCGTGAAATGATGCTGAATACTTTAGTGATTGAGTGTGATATGATAAACTTTGCAAGGTACAGTAAGTAATCTAAGTCAAGTCACAACAAGTCAAATCACACCAAGTCAAATCACAATTAGTCAAATTGCAGGAATCAACTTGCAACGTCAGATTGTAATTAGATAAGTTGCAACAACTCAAATCGCAATAATTCTCAAATCACATAACTATTCAACTCGCATCGTATAATCAACTCACAATTACATGATCAACTAGCAGTATGATTTGGTTTGGTTGATGCAATTAGTTATGGTGAAATTTTGGTCTAAAAACTTAAAACCTCAAAAACTTCACTCCAGAGCGATTTTGGGCCTCAAAACTTCGCCTGAATGGATAAATCTATTCAACGTGTCATTCACCTCTGTCTCACGGTCGTTTTGACAGGTATTTCGCTAAAAACAGAGTTACGGATCAAAAGTTATGACCGTTTTAAGTTTTGACCTAAAAGGTCAACTTTAGTCAACTCACTGAACACCAACTCGTTGAATGAGCAACTCTCTAGAATGGCAACTCGCTGAAAACCAAGTCGCTAGAATGGCAACTCTCTGAATGAGCAACTCTCTAGAATGGCAACTCTCTAGAATGGCAACTCGCTGAAAACCAACTCTCTAGAATGGCAACTCTCTACAATGGCAACTCGCTGAAAGCCAACTCTCAAGAATGGCAACTCTCTAGAATGACAACTCTCTAGAATGTCAACACTCTAGATTAACTCGCTAGACCAACTCGCTACTACAATAGGACAAATCAGTCGCTTTCTAGCGATTTGTCCTTTTATCCCAAAATAGTAAACCACCAACTCGCTAGTCAGAATTTCACCAACTCGCTACCAATAATCACCAACTCGCTACCAAGAGAAACAACTCCGAGACTCAACTCGCTAGAAAGAAATTTGCCTCAAATTGCTTCAAAAATCAATTCCGTGAATGATACAACTTATCCAAGTGAAAGACTACTATTCTAGAACATCATAGAACATGAAAGTACATCAATATCACTCTACAAGTCACAAAATGAGATCAAACTAGAGAAATACTACACAAATATTCGAACCAAATAAGAACACAAAACTACTCAACAAATTCGAGCACCAACAATCTTAGGATGAAACCATGGCTCTTGATACCAATTGTAGGATTGTGAATTCGTGATATGTTGAATTATGTGGTGAGTTAGGAGGTCTTGGAAGATGAAAGTAGATGATAAACATGGTTAACAAGTTAGAGAGAGAAAGAGAGAGAGGGAGTAGTTTCTTGAAAGAGAAAAACACACTGGTTGTGTGTGTGTGTATTGAAACAACCAACTCTCTCCCTTAGAGGGAAGATGGTATATATACACTTACATAATAATGCCCCGTCAACGGGCTGTGGAGTGAGATGATAGTGGGTAAAGACCCGACCCACTCCACGAATACTATTTACAATTACTAACTAACTAACTAAATATTAATATGTAACTACGAGCTATATCAATGCTATTACGTTCTTGTGGTGACCGAGTCTTCAATAGAAATATTTGTATTCCTAACACCTTGTACTCTTAAAACAAATTAGTTTAAACTTTTATAATGTTTTAAATATCAGTTTTAGCTTTAGGCTTCCGGCTTATGCTCCAACTTCATTTCCAACATTAAATCTGGATTCTACATCAATTAATTTTGTCAGATATAATATTAATAGATTATGGTTATCAAACAAATACACATTATCAAACAATAATTCTTGAAAGACAATCGTCATGTTAAAACTCATCGTAAAAATAAACCCCTGTTCCCTCCAAAGGCGCACACTCGTTTGCTGCCCTCACTTAAAAGAGAATTCTTACCGCTTTGCTTCTGATAAAAGCCTTCAGGTTAGTCTTCTCGCTAATTGCGTGGCATCAAACACGGCATCAGTTTGAGACTAAACCCTTTCAATCTTTAGATAGAGTATAATACAACTTTTTAATACGGAGTACTCATAATCAGAGGCGGTTTTGAAATTTTGTTATCATGTAGAGATAGTCAAATTCGATAATTTACTTTCTGTATCTTTAATATTCATAACTTAAGATAATATTCTTCTAATAAATATACTCGTTAAAAGATATCATGGTGAGGAAAAGTACAAAAGAAAAAGGCGATAGAGATGATACGTTTGGTTTTAAAATGAAAAATAAAATTAGAAGTTCCTATTGGAGTTACTATTAGCGTGTTTATTAACAAATGTTTATTTGATGCAAACTAAAAATATAATACAAAAGACAAAACCGAGTTTCTACAATGTCAGTTGGTGAAATACATGGCATAAAGATATATAGCTCTATTGGTTTTACTCAACAAGTTTTTGAAGTTTTTCGATGATAAAAACCAGATCGTTCAAGTATTGTCTAAAATCCATATAAGACGGGTAAGTTTGGAAAATCATATGCTATTATCTATCGGGTAAGGATCTAGTAAGAAGAAAAACTTATAATGAGAATGATGAGAAATAACTATAACTACATACTTGAGATGAGTCGATTTGAATTAGATGCATCTCTATTCATTTAGATGCATTCCAATTAGTTTCGAAAGTAATTTTGAAGTGAAAACGATGTAAAATAGTACTTGCAACAAATTTGACCCGCATAGGACGAAAAATACATGGGATTTTCCTAACTTGCTAAAATGCATCTAATATATGTATATATACATCTAATTTTTAGCTAGAAAATATATTAGGGTTCATCTAAAAGATTAGGAATGCATCTAATTCAAGTCGATGCATTTCTAATATGTGGTTTTAGTTATTTCTCATCATTCTCATTTTAAGAGTTCTTCTTATTTGATCCTAAGTCATTATCTATATCTATACTACTTATAATGGAGGAATGACTCTCTCTCCAAAAAATTAAGATGTACAAAAAAGGATGCAAGGTTTACAACACTTTAAAGAAAAGAATTTTCATAATTACAACAAGCAAAGCATTGTGTACAACAAAAATAAGCATAAATCAAAATTCAGACCAAAATCCTTAGAATTATACATTAATAGCATTAAAAACACCCCTCCACCCAAAATTACAACCATTTAAGCATAATGTACAACCCTCCATTAAGACTCGAATCAATAAAGAAATAAAGATCTCTGGTTGTATTGTTTAAGCAAATATCTTTCTTTTTTTAACATGCAGAGATTGAAACAAACCTATGAAGGTTTGTGTTGATTCGAGATTGATAGGTCAAGTGTTTGGTTTCATAAGCTGCAACGAAAGACATGATATGCTTGTGCTATTCAAAGTAGGAACTAAGCAGTAGAAAGGGTTTGGTTATAAATGTGATCATTGATGATTAGATGGTTTTGATGATGATGGGAGCTGCGTTAGGAGGAAAGATGAGATTGGAGAGCAGATATGTAAGATGGGGGCGGATGGTGTTATGTTTAGGGTCATAAAACTTAAAGTATCTCATTTGCATTAGACCGGACTTGGGCTGCAAATTCATTTATCACGTTATTGGGCTCTACACCAAAAATGATAGAAGTGGGTTAGAATGGATTATAATGGACTGAGGTTATTGGGCAAACAAATATGATCCGACTATTGTTATAAATTGGGATGCAATTTTATGCAATGCGGCAGTGGGTATCCGGTGACTAATTTTGTGGCGATCTTTGGATATGAAATAGTTTGTATTGCTATTGTTTATAGTTAATTTAATTAGAAATTGTCAATCATTCGTAAAGTTATGGTTAAAAAAAAGTATAAATAAAAAACATTTGCTTGTCACAAAATTAGTCATCGTGTACTTGCCGCCGCATTGCGCGGGTACCCTGCTAGTTTAAATTATAAGAGAGAGAAGTGATCGTTTATATCTAACAAAGCTTTAGAACAAATAAGTGTAATCATAAGATGTTTGATAATCACCATCAAATGGTTTAGTGCTAAGATCTTTAACTTTCTTACAAGAAGTCAATGATTTAAACATCGTTAGATGTGTATATTCGGGGTGGTTGAAGAAGGGTCGAAAACGGGCCTGAGATAACCTGTTAAAACCGCGTACATCTGAGTTTAGGCTCACCCTCCTTAGATAACCTAAACAAGAAAAATATATCTAATCCGTTTACCAGCTTATAAAAAAAATTGGTATAAAAAAAAAATAAATAAATTGTTCTAATTGAAGATTGAGTTGCAGGTATATATATAAGAAATGTTGGAGTTAATTCATATAAAAATGATGATTAATTACGGTAATTTTAAAAATTAGTGAATGTTCATAAAATGCATTTTTTGATTTCAAAGTAAATCTTGTCTTCATTAACTACGCTCAATCGTGTGCCTAATGGGCACACATTAGCAAAACCCTTTATAAGTTTATGTGATACATATTTTAATACGTAGTTGGATCGAATTCCTATAAGACTTCGATTTTTACATAATGTCCAACGCGGTTTGTCGATTATCCCGCTTTACTTTTTTTTTTTTTTTTTTTTTTTTTTTTTTTTTTTGCGCACAAACATTCATCTGTTACTAAAGTTAGCCACCATACATCTCTCTGTTAGTAAAATCAGTCAATGCAGACTAACGCTGCAAATTATTTCTCCATTATCTCCTTGTGCAATATTTGCATTGTTAGTCCTCAAGACTAATGATGCAATTTTTTTTTTGGAAATAACTTAAAAGCGAACACAGTAGGCTCGAACTCACGTCTGGTGGCCCAAAAATGAATGCCCCAACCACTGGACTAAGCATTCAGTGGTGTAAATATACCGAAATAAATTTTGTTTAACCTTTTTGTAAACGTTTTCATTCGTTTTTATATGTTTTCATCAGTTTTTAAACATTTTCATCCGGTTTTATGTGTTTTCATCCGTTTTTTATGTTTTCGTCCGTTCTTTTACGTTTTCATCTCTTTTTTACGTTCTCGTTATTTTTAGACGTTTTCATCCGTTTTAATATGTTTACTTTTGTTTTTATATGTCTTTGTGTACTTTCATATGTTTTTCAATGTTTTCGTCTGTTTTTATACGTTTTCAACCGGATAAAACGTATGAAACCGTAAGAAAAACGGATGAAAATGGTTAATAACGGATGAAACACATACAAACGGACCAAATGTATAAAAACAGAAGAAAACGTATAAAAACAGACGATAACATATAAAAACGGATGAAACGGAAGAAAATGGATGAAAATGTATGAAACCGTAAGAAAACGTATAAAAACGGACGAAAACGTATAAAAAGGAATGAAAATGTATACAACCGGAAGAAATAGATAAAAACATATGAAAACATACTAGAACGTATTAAAACGGACGAAAACGTATGACAATGTAAGAAACGTATAACACGTAAGAAACGTATAAAAACGGACAAAAACGTACAAAACGAATGGAAAGGTATAAAAACGGATTAAAACGTATGAAAACGGATTAAAACGTATGAAACGGATGAAAACATAAAAAAAAAAGGGAACAAAAACGAATAAAAGCATATGAAACGTATAAAAACATAAGAAAACGTACTGAAACGGAAGAAAATGTGAAAAAAAAACAGATGAAACGTATAAAACTGACAAAGCGGATAAAAACTTATGAGAAAGTACGAAAACGTAAAAAAAATGGACGAAAACGATAAAAACGTATGAAAACATTAAAAAATAATAAATAAATAAATAAAATAAAGAACAATGAAAAAATGTATTAAGCAGACGAATATGTATAAAATAGATGCAAACGTATAAAAACGGACGACAACGTATAAAAAGGTTACATAAAATCCAGTGGTTGAAGCATTCGTTTTTTGGCTGACCAGACCCCAAAAAAAAAAAGTATCATACTTGATTTTATGTAAAATCCAGTGGTTGAAGCATTCGTTGAAGCATCGCTACCCATAAAATCCAGTGGTTGAAGCATTCTCTTTAATTTAACCTTTCTAGAAGATCCTCAATCAAGAGAAAAACCCATAATGAAGTGTAGATCCAGTAATGGGTTGTGGCTCGTGGTCAGATTGGTAGTTTCAAGTCAGAGTTGGTTCCCGACAAATTTTCAGGTTGGGTCGTTGTTTTCGGCATGCTAGCAAGTTGAGATCACTTTTTGTGCTTTGTAAAGGGTCAATTAAGGGACAGGTTCATGGTTTATAAGTCAGCAAATGTCACAATTATTGGCTTGTGGGGGTCTTGCAGTTATAGGTGCATTTTCGTTGCTTATCCCTGCATCTTATTGTGCCACCATTCAGTAATTATTGTGTGACCGGAAGTGTTTAGTTTCAGGTTCGAGTGTTCGTCTCATTTGATCATGTTGTGGTAAGTTTTCTTCGCGTTTCCATGCATCATGTTGGGTGGACCGCTACTTGAACCAAAGCATATGACAAGAAAACCCGAACCCTATACATACCGAAACACATCCATTTGCACTACGCTTGACAACCACTTTAACCAAATCACATAACAGAAAAACCTCAACCCTCAACCCTCAACACACTTGAATACGTTAGTCTTCACGCGCTCGACCTTCACTTGACCAAATATTTAACCTAAAGGACCCCAACCCTGGACCTGGATAAACCTAAAAAGCAGCATAAAACCAAACAACAAATGAACTATATAATTTTTTTTAACGATAAAGATATCAACATGTTGCATCCTATTCATGGCTCATATGATCATCCATTTAGAGAGAAAAAAAATGTTTACATTTCATCTGTCAATACACTAAAAGTACATTTGACACAAAGGTTACAAAAACTTATGAGGGCTGCGTAAGTAAGTTTTATTTTCAGAAAAAGTTTTTGTGAGCTTTTATAATCCATAACTTTTAAAAAACCTTGTCGAGAGGATTTTTTGTAAGAAGATCGAGCCTTTGATAAGACTAAATATTTTAAATGTCATTATCATCATTTTTTTTTTTTTTTTTTTTTTTTTTTTTAGATCCCGCTATAGCTATTTTGTCAAAAATAACAAAAAACTAAAAGCTCTAGCTTCAACTACATATTCTCATAAACTCTACTTTGCAAACATTCTAAAAATAAAGCGCAAGCTTTGAGTACAACTCTTATTAAACTCCGGGTCTTATTTAGCATCGGTTCAGCTACATGTGTCGACTAATTCCGCCAAACATACTCTAGCTAAGCAACAATGGTACTATTGTAGCACAATTTATTTTGGAAAAGATGCACATTAAAAAAAAAAAAAAAAAAAAAAAAAAAAAAAAAAAAAAAAAAAAGGTAATATTTTTCACAAAAGGAATTGGGCCGGATTGTGATGTAAATGGCCATTTGGGCTCAATTGTCTCAAGTCCCACGTGATGACAATAAATCCATTAATTATGTTCCGTATCTCCATCTCTAGTTTCACACTTTGCATTCCCATGATCACTCTCCAATAAATGCGCTTTACCATTATTCACTCACTTTCATAAACAATTATTTCCTAGTAATACATAAGTTACAAACATATAAAGATGCAGATTGGCCTTTTCATAAACAACATATGTGTCTTTTGTTGGTATTAAGCATGATTAAGTGTTGTAATATAATTTACTTATCTAGGACAAAAACAAAAAAAAGCCAAAACATATTCACATGTTTTTTGTTTCTACTCAAAATTTTTCCTTCTTTAATTTCTCATCTCATTTTAGACTTCACATCCCTACTGGCACTTTTTATCCATCTTCACTACATATATCGACATAACATTGATCCACATACATTAGTTATATCACCTCCCATGGATCGCACAACAAATGTCGTCATCCTTGTTTCAGCATTGGCTTTGTTTTCGCAACTTGTAGCTTCGAGACCAATTGTACCACATATAAGTGTCATGGGTATGGTCTATTGTGATGCTTGTTCGAATAACTCTTTCAACGCCCACACGTACTTCTTATCAGGTTAATTCACTTCATCGTCTTCTTAATCCTTGTTATTTGTTTTAGAACATTAGAGAAATAATGATAAGAGTATTGTTTCATTGCAGGAGCCGAGGTTAGGATAGACTGCAAATTCAATGCGGTTTCACCAAGAACTGCCGAGCAGATATCTTTCTCAGTTAACAGGACTACCAACCAATATGGTGTCTACAGACTAGATATACCTTCTGTAGATGGGATCTATTGTGCTAAAGAAGCTGCGGTTTTGAACTCGTGTAGAGCCACACTAATTAGAAGTGATTCACCAACTTGCAACCTACCTGGTTTAGTAACCACTTCTAATGAATTCTCTATTAAATCTAAGCAGGCGAACATATGCATCTATAGCATGTTTGCCTTGAGTTTTAGACCATCCAAGATTGATCTTTCCATTTGTGGAAAGTAGTATTTGTTTGTTAATATGGTTTTTGTTCCGATTGATTCATGTAATGTTAGTATTCTGATTTCCACTTGCTAATTCAAAGATTTTAGTATTTTGTTGTGAGTGTATAGTAAACAACAGTTGTTTGTAATTTCATCTACTGGAGTTTGAAAACAAGCTGAGCAACAATCTCGGGGCCCCAAAACGTGCAAAAATAATTTGTCCATCTTTTGTTGTTATTATCCTGGAGGTGGAATTGTCAGTCTAAAGTTCTCTACAGATTCTTTGTGTCTAGTGCTAACCAATATGTTATCCAGTCTTTAGCTGCACAAACCAACAGAAAATTATACGGGGATGCAGTGTTTTACATACAGCACACTTTTACAAAATGTGTCACTGGTTTAGTCGGCTAGAAATAGAACCACATATTTAAAAAGTTCAAATCACGGCATGAGTATTATGTATCCTTGAATTAGTGTTTATCCTGAAATGTATGGTCTAGACGTGATTAGAACGTCAACCATGCACGAAAAGCTTGAATATCTTAACAACCCTCAAGGTGCACTTTATGAAATGCTATGTATCCAACTTTCATATACATGGATACTTATTGATGCTAACCCTTTAGAATAAGTGAACGTTTAGCCGACAGCTGTTCCATAGCATCATTGCACAATCGAACATTGCAAAAAACATGATACTGCTACAAATTATCAATCATGAATAGATACTATAGAATCTTTTCGCTGGTAAAAGCATAGGACATGATCATAGTATAGGTTGCTGACTTGTTGTTTTTCATTAAAGATCAGAACGCAATATATTCATTGCAGCATGTGCAATTTAATACGCCAAGTCCTATAGATCAGTGTACCATATGCCAGCGTCTGCATAATATATTTATTGCATTCCTGTATAATGAGAGTGAAATTAGTTACCTAAAGCCATTATGATCAACATTGAGACATGGATTTTTTGCTCCTTGTCTCAATTAACAAACTTCCAAGGTAGCGTTGTTGATATTTATTGTTACTTTGCTCCAACAAATTTATAAAGTGTGACTCAAAATACATATTCAAATAAAAGATAAACCAGAAAAAAACTTGTTGTATTAGCATACCCAATGTAACTAACTAGGAACTTACAAAGCTTTGGTTCCACTCGACATGTGATAGGTAGATATATACTTTCACAAATATGGATACTAACATAAATGCTTGTACACGCACCCCTGTAACCATGTGTTGGATTGTAGATTGTTAAAACTTAGAACTTAAATTCTAATGTCCATTTAATGAGTTACATTGTTATCTTGTTTTATTATGCTAATATACAACAGCAGAAAAAAAGTAAGCTTCTTTGTATGGTGTCATTTAAGTTAATTACTACTAGTTTGTACTGGGTCAATTGTTTCCTTGCCACCATGATCATACTTATACTTTAAGGCTGCATGCAGTAAGGCCAATCGATCAAGTGGATCGATCGATCTCCAATCAAATCACCTTACTGTGGAGATGTCGATCGCCCCAAATATTTTTCTATCTTGGTCGTTGCCACGATCAATTACTTTGCATGGAACATTTAAAAATCAACCGTTGGTAAACGGTTTGCGAAAAAAAAAAAAAAAAAAAAAAAAAAAAAAAAAAAAAAAAAAAACTTAGAAATACACAACATAAACACACTTCAATCTACAAATCTCACATTTCTCTCAATTCAAAATGGCTTGTCGTCTCACCCATACCATCGAACAAATGCAAAAGTATATTAAGAAACAAGCCGACAAAAGGCGATGCGGCTTAAAAACAGGCTCTTGTCGAAGTTATCAACCAGTTTGAGCTCGCAAAGTCACTGAAATTTAAGTTTTTGTAATTTTTTAATCTATATACTATTCTAATTATTAATGAAATTTAAGGTTTTAATTATTAATGAAATTTAAGTTTGTGTTAAAAATGTTTAAAAAAATAAAATTAATAAATAAATAAATAATGATGAAAGTTGCTCTTACTGGACATCCAATCGCTTAAAAATCGCTAGAGAAAAAGCTGTCGCTGATCCATGGGCTGTGGATGATAGTCATCTACCCGAATATTTATAGCATATACTGATATACACCACACTGTATCTAATACAGCAAAAGGGGCTATTTCGTCATGGATTGAGTGGTGTTCGGATCCGATTAAAGCTTGCAAATTCTAAAGTGCTATTATGTTCTAACTGGTCACTCATGTATTTAGTTTTTGATACTTTTTTATAAATGTATTCTCGTTCAAAAGAAAAAGTATTGCCAATAAAATATTGCTTTGCATGTTCTATCATTCTGGCAACCAACACTTTGTGCATTATACGGTTCAAATACTGTGAATCAGGTGTACCAGGGAAGACTAATGTTGGCTTAAAAAAAATCCGCTAGTTTCTGGGGAAGAAAAACCTCTGTACACTGGTGATAATATAACATGCCAAATCGAGAATAACAGTTTATTATAAAGATTTCATGTCACACATCTAACCTTCAGGTCATCATTTTATCATATTTTCAGTTTATCAAATGCTCAATTTAAAACATATATAACCACATTTTGGTAACCCAAATGAAATAAACATAAGCACGACAACTAAAACAAAAACAAAAAAATGTGCATAGGTTTATAATTTAGTCGTTAATTTAAAGAAAAATGTAGCCATACAAATTACATGACTCAAAATTACCAGATTTTTGTTTGATCAATAAGATAAAAATTAAAATGAATATACAGATTCGCCATAAGAAAAAATTAAAGGACTACTGCCTATATTTGTTGCATAAAGGACAGGCTTAATTGGGCTTTGGCTCAGCCTAAAAAGCCCAAAGTTACGTCTACTTGTTCACGTCTGGAATGTCATCAAATAGAAGATTTGTATAGACATGCATTTGTACTTCACTAATAAAGGATGAAAAACCATGTCTTCTAAGGTCTAACTAAAAATGCACCAGGTTGTTGGAAATGACTACATGTCTTCTTATGGTTTAGCATCTAGAAGGGTAACGTATTTTCCTTCATGTTTCACTATCATACACGTGTACTTATTTTCGTTTTATTATGTGTTACAAACTTTCAAATTATATTACAATATCATATTGATTGTTGGCGTATCAATCAAGGTTATCAAGATCGCGATTTTACTTAGGATTGTTTTTGTCTCCGTGAAATTAAGATTGTAAAATCGAATCGTGATCATAAAATCCTAAAAAAAATGTAAATTTTTTAGATAGGAGTTTTAGTGTTATATAGTTCTATATAAAATTTGATATAAAAGACCAATTTAATTAAATATAGATGAAAATTTCAAAGTTTAAATATTGTAATAATTTAAACAATGCAATACATGCAATTACTTCATGTTTCAGTTGTTTGATAAAAGATTTGAGTAGAAAATAAATAGGACACGAGCAAAGTTGGGTCATGTATAAAGGAAAATTTCTGTCAAAATTTAGGAAGTGGAATTAATTTCACTAAAAAGTTTGTTTAATAATAAAAATTAGGCTTTATAGTAGGATCGAGATCAATAGCGATCCTACGATCTTACTAGCTATCTTACGATCTTACTTCGATCCTATGCTATCTTCGATCCTACATAGATCTTGCAAGGTTTACTAATATATGATCGTAAGATCGTACGATCCTACGATCAAGATCGCGATCTTGATAACTATGGGATCAACATCTTTGAAAATGCCAAAATACCCCAGACACATCAGCAATTAGTATAATATCAAAACATAATTTGAAAAGTTTCTAGCATAAAGTGAAATAAAACAAATACACAATATGATAATGAAACATGAATGAACGTACGTTGTTGTTCTACGGTGTAAACATTTCTTCTTAAATACAGTATATATTACTTGACCCTACAATAATTTATTTGACATAAACAATAACTAGACTAAAGGACCACACTTATTTTGTCAATACTGACCAACAATAACTTTAGCCCTTTAGGTCCAAGCTGGAAATGGAAGATAACTTGAAGGAAGTAAACTTAACTATGTTACGTGATATATTATGCTTGGTTTACTAGGGCCGAGTCCATTTGTAGGCATATACGTCTATTAGGGTTCCGATGTAATTTATCATTTTTATAAATAGTTGTTAATAAAAATGAAATACCTACAAGGTTTTATTTTTTATGAATGGATAGGATCCCTAATCGACCTGTAAGAAGGCGGGATCTTAGACTCGTATCCTGCTGAGCCTGTGATCTGCTGATAATTAACATTCGGGTTGTAATTGTGCGGCCTTTCCCTCAAACAAATGTTGTAGTAATCCATGAAGACTGCCGAATCAAGCTGCCTACGAGAGTAAAGCCCCATAGCCAGAATGAATTCCCTCATGCTCATCGCTCTCCTAACACTTCCAATCTGGAAAAACAAACACTTTTGCATCATACTCATGACATGTTCCTCAAAATCAACACTCGCCAAAAACTCCCACACATATTCCTGAATGACCTGTTCGTCGACTGTGAAAACCTTCAACCAAGCCCTACAAACAAAACTTCCATTCGGACTGTTGAATTTGATGTTGCATAACTTCTTAAGTTCGTTAGTGGCTTCCCCATTGCTTATGGTCTTAAATGCATCCATGCTAAGGGACCCTCTATTGTTTTACTCATGAGCGTGCGAAGTTCCTTTTTGCAAATTTTCCTTCCCTCAGGGTCAAAGTTAAGGAACTTGAACCATTAAGTAGGCTTGGTGGCTTCGTCTCCTGAAAAATATGTAAAAATGAAACAAATTAGATATATTACTAGCTACTTTGTAACTAAGTTTAAAAACGAACTACGGCGTAGCAGACGCTGCCGTAGTTCCTTTCAAAGTTATCTCTACGGCGTAGTCCTATTACTAGCTACGCCGTAGTTCTATAATTACTTAAAGGGGTTCTGTCTCGAAAAGCAAACTACGGCGTAGCCCTATGACTAGCTACGCCGTAGCTTTCACACTGATGTCACAATCAGCAAATACTACGATGGGTTTGATCAATTTGCTACGTTGTAATCATCAAAATTTCCTCAAGTTTCAAAAACATGTTTCCCACTAAAATGTTCAAAGGCCTAAACCAATTTATTCGAAAAGTACCAAATTAATTCAAACCCTAACTTAGTTCATTGAATCGAAAATCATAAAACAAGTTTACCCATTCGTTCTAACAATCAATATTTAGGCTAAATTATAACCTAAAACGCTGCTCAATCGTATTCCTTAAACAATATCGAATAAAACCCCTAAAAATTGAGGGCCCGTTTGGTTCGTAAACGGGTTTAGGATTTGGATTTGGATTTGGATTATGATTTGGATTTGGATTTGATGTGGGAAAGAGAAAATATATTATAAAAGTATAAATTATTATTTTATAACTAATATATTATTTTTAAACATTAAATAAATTAGAAAGAAAACAAAAATAGAAATATATGTAGCTATACATGTAAACACATACTAATGTTGGAAGACAAAGTCAAATCCCTGGGTCCTAGATGGGATTTACACAAATAAAATTTGTGGGGATAACTACCATACGGAACTCCAGCAGAAATATACCAAATGCCATTTTTGTGTCCAAATCCCAATCATATATCCTAATCCCACAAACCAAACTGCACCTGAATAAATGATAAGAATAGTCAATGAAGATATTAGGATGATTACATGCCATTGTTGATGCAAAAGAAAGGATATGAACGGAATTTTAAGAGAACATTTTTTACAAAGGTGGCTTAGTGAATATTTGTGGTAGAATGTGTGTGTGTGTTGTTAAGGGTCGTATTTATATAATCCAAAAGCTACGGCGTAGTTGTTTGAATGGACTACACTGTAATCTCATAATGTACAGTAAAAAATTTTAATAACAAAATATAACTACAGCGTAGTAGCGTATTGGGCTACGTCAGAGTGTTTTTGAATTTTTAATAATTTTATGTTTTAATGTGGAAAATTTATTAGCATACCTGGATATCCATGAATTAACAACGAGGTTGAAACTCGTGTGTATATCGTTAATAACCAAGATGTCCTGATCTTTAATTTTAAATTGCAAAGAAAGAACATACCTTAAATTGCCTAAATAAACTGCTCCCCGGCAGCGACGCCAAAAAACTTGATGCGTTATTTCATCCTGTTTTAAATTTATAAACCTGGAAATAGTAGAACTAACACATACTCACAGGCAGTGTACTCGGTCATGTGAAGTATAGCCTTAGATAAATCCAAGTGTCGTCCCAAGAGCTGTTGTTCTGGCTAAATAAGGTAAAGAGTAAAAGGGGTTTGATATATGGTAGAATTAATAAAATGAGAATATTAAGAACAAAAGACAAGACAACTAAAGGGATAAATTATTAAGATATAAGAGTGAAGTAAATTACATGTTCCTTGTGTCTATATAGTGGGTAAACATCGGCTAGATTCAGATTATCAAATTTTCAGCCCTATCTTCCATCTTGCCCTATTCCTGTAACTTTTACCTAACAAGAGTTCGCTGGATGGCCTTTGCCTACGAGATGGAAGAGTCAATAAGTGCTATGTTTAATAGACTTGTTAAGTGAAACCCGACCTTTCGGAACTTAGGTTTCCTCTAATTTCTTAAGCTTCTCTACCTGATAAGTGCTCGTTACTTAAAATTCGCACATTAGGGTGAAAGTACTATGGCCAATTCCCATCATCCCTCACAACCCATTCATCGAAGGTCCTCTGGTCAATTCTCCCGGCTTCCTAGAAACTATCAGGCTTTAAAACTACCGAAACAAATGGTTTACAAACAAGCAAAAAAAACTTCTATATAGAGAAACATAAATGATAACAAAATCAAATCTTAATTAATAAAGTGAATTCATCAAATGATTAAATGTAAAATATAATAGAGTTCAAACTTTGATTAGACTAGGATTGCTCCTACCTAATGACATGATATTCCTTTGGTCTTCTCGAGCTTCATTCTTCTTCTTGGTCGTTCTCCCCTAACCCTAGTGAAGGTTTGAAAAAAAGGGAGATATCTCAATTAATGAAAATTTTCTAATATTTATAATGCCGTCAATACTACGGAGTAGTCATTAGGTAGGACTACACCGTAGTCTTTGTTCTTCTCTACTACGTCGTAGCTTGATGAATTGCTAAGTCGTAAAACTCTAATAAACTCATCTACGCCGTAGTTTGGTGACTTGTTATGGACGTAGAACTCTTGTTGTCACATCTACGCCGTAGCTTATTGCATGTTACGGCGTAGTTTTCTAAAAATAGAATTTCTTTCAAATAATAATATTCTGCGGCGTAGCCTCATCATCTGGCTTCCTTGTATTTTCATAACAATCTTGTGAGTAGATTAAAATTTTTAGTAGAATAACTCCAAATAATCATCAGAAACATTCAATAGCTCTTCTCTTTTCCTGAAATGAGATATAAAGAAATAAGAACATAAATGAAGGTAATTGAACACAATATGATGCCATAACGTGGGAATTTGACACTAAGAATATCAGGACTACTTGATGTTATCACTCTACCTCGTGGAAGATCTTGGTATTTAGCTTTGTACTCGATAAAGTGTAAGTAACGTTGTGAAGGCTTCTCCGCGGGTGAAAGGAGTTTGTCTTGTGTAGTGTTTACAGAACTCTCGAGTTGGGTACTCGGGGAGTGGAGTAGGGCAAGGAAGGTGTCCTTGTAGCCGAACCACTGTAAATACTCGTGTTGTGGTTGGGTCTCTCTAACTCTATCTTGTTGTTTAGTTTATACGCTTTTCTTACTATCAATATCCAACACGCCAAAACTAGATTGACATAAGTTGATCTAAAAGTTTTAATCGATAAAACTATTCAACCCCCCCCCCCTTCTAGTTTTCTACAATTGGCATCAGAGCTTCATTACCAAGTTTCTTAGAGTACATTGTACTGTAAAAACTTGAAACGATCCGTGTATGTTTGAAAACTACAACGAAGGAAAGTCTTTTGTAAAAATTGACATCTAAATCATTTAAAAAAAAAATATTAAAACTTTCTATACTTGGATATTGATAAAATTATTATAAATATTTAAATGTTTCTAACATACCTATTTTTATAAATTTTCATGTTGGGAAGCTCTTTAAAAGCTCATGAAGTATTGCTCATCTTGGAGTGCTTACACTCTCCAAGATAATATGGTAAAGGTATGTTTATTTTTCCTTTTTTAGGTGTTACTTGTCTGCTTTTGAAAAGTGTTGATTTATATGGTACACAATTATTTGATATGCTTGTATCTACATGATTTGTTCTTCAAAGATCTTTCATACATTCATTTTCTTCAAAAGAGTCATATCAACCCAAAAATCTTCTTAAAATCACAACTCTCAAAAGTCTCTCTTCACTAATTTCTTAAACTATAAGAAACAGTATTCCATCAATCGCGTCTCTCTTAAACAAAATTCATCTACGATCAACAATAGATAAAAAGGTTAAGTAGACACAAGGAAAAGTTTTCCATGTCTTGATCATTATCTCAAATCTATCCTCGTCTTAAACCCCATCACATCGACTTGTTTATTTCCATATTTCTCGTCTACTCACCCATTTCTTTGCCACGTGCACTAAAATGGAAAATGAGTATTTTCTCATCATGATTTTTTTTCTTACATAATATTAGTAACTTTAGTCAAACTTTCTTACTCCTTAAAATCACATCATCGAAAGAAGAAGACAACACAACTACGGCCTATCATGTGGCAACATTCTCGTCTCAAAGTTACTCATGACATTTATCCCCTCTCATGTATCTCTCTCATCTTCTCAACCATCATGCTACCTTAAATCCCTGAAATTTATAGAAACATAACTAATCTCTTGTTATGATCTATCTCTTAGCTATCCCTCATCTAAAATTTGTCTAAATCCTTCCTCATAAAGATTAGCTCTCTAATCTCTTTTTAGTTGTTTAGGAACATTAGTCATAAACTACGTTAAATCAAGTCAAATAATAGAACTAAACACCAATTTTCTTTTGTTGTCTTCCTAGATCCATTCGTTTTAAAGGGCTGGATCCCTTCTCAAAATGATCCGGAAAAACCGGCACATCAGACAACAGCTTATGTATTTCAAACTTAAACAAACAATTTCTTTTCCATCTCCTCACACCAAAAACGATCAAAATCAAAACTCTCTCATTTTAGGGTTTCATCTTCCTCAACTTCAATCCTATAACTATCATTGTAAGTAATTGTATTATCTCTCTTAATCTTTTCTTCTAGTTTAATTCTAGGGCTTTGTTTATCAAGAAATGATTCAAATGGGTATAGCCTAAATAAATCATTCCAATGTTTTATAAGTAAGATATTAATTAAGGATTTCACCTAAGAATTGAATTATTCTAGAAATACCCAAATTAGGTTTTAAATCAAATTTTTGTTTTGGCATCGTTATTACAAATATAAAATCTTCATTTATCATACTATATTTTTAAATCCCATTTGATCAAGTTTTGGTGACAAGGATAAATAAAACACTCATACACACCCTCACGTGACTCAACTTCCGTGAAACATAAAGCTTATTTTGTTTAATTTCTTCTAGGATCAAAATGCCTAAATCTACCCAACAAGACCTTCATGATACCGCTCGTTACATCCCTAAATATCACCGCAAGGATGATCTCTCTCCCAATGATCTGAAATTTTTTAAAATGCTCCAAAAACGCCTTATCCATGAAGAACGTGTCGTTAAGGAATCCTTTCTAAATGATACAAATATTCCTCAGGTCTTTTCCGCAATCAACTTTGATTGCATATCAATGAACAAATTTGCCCTATGTTCATTCTCGAGTTCTAAAAAAGTGTTCGGATTATCCGAAATGTTGACAGAACTATTTCCATCTCGTTCACAATAAGCAACCAAAACATCATCCTACCTCTCACTACTTTTGCCGAAATTCTTCGAATTCCATGTCATGGAAATTGCATGTATTCCAATGATTGGTCCATCGCTAAGAAACACCTCGCCCTAGATTCTCACCATACCTACCGTACTCCTCTTGATGAACCCGCCTTAGTTCGAGACACAATTTTCATACAAAGAACCGATCAATCTCAAATGACTCACAACAAGGAAGTCATTCATCGTGATCACTTTCAAATGGAACTATTTGAAATTATTCCAACTTACAAAAAGTGGGAAGAAATTCCTAGGGAAAATGTCATTTGTTTTGTCGGGAATAAAGACCACCCAAATGCTTGTCTTTTCTAAATGATCTTTTGCCTCCTTCACCAAAAGCCCCCAACCTCGCATACTACATCGCCAAAAGGATGGTTGGTGTTTTCAAAACTGACAAAATGGTTATTCCATATGGTATGCTCCTCACACATCTCTTTAGGTACGTTAGTACCATCCAACCTTCTCCAATCACCAATGACCATGCTCTTTCAAACCATGTCATGGTACCCCTCACCGAAGGTCGTGTCAAGAGATTTTTGATCAATGGCAAGAGACCTAGTCCTCTCTCTGATTCCTCAGATGAAGTTGAAGCCGACAAAGACAATCCTATTTCAAACTATCGTCTTGATCCTATCTCATATATCTAACAACTTCCCAAACTTCCCAAAGAATTCAAGCAAACAAAGAGAACGTTCAAGTGTCTTGCTCATTTTATAACAAACATGGGAAAGAAGAAAAAGTGAAGAGATTTAAAGTTGTGCTTTGATTATCTTTTGAGTATTTTCAAAACTATTGTAGTCATTTATCTTTTAAACTAATGTACTTGCACACTATTATTTCTTTTGAATGATTTTGGTCATGCTTATGAATGTCTGACATATTTGATCAATTTTTAGTATTGAGCCCTATTCCATTTAATTGCTGATATGTGACTCTTACATGCTCTACTTACTATACCAGACTTGTATCTATGTATAGTTGTTGCTTGAATCACTAGAAATTATATTCGAAAAGTAGGCAAAGTTTAAAGAGCCCGTTCTAAACAACTATGTTCAGAAGCCAGATCCTTTGGATGTAACAGGCTGAATCCCTTTTGAAAAGGATACAGCGGATCTTGATAAACAGAGTGAACTTTATACCACTTCTTATCACCCTTAATCTTCCAAACCTTATTACACTAGCTATCCATCTCCTATTAGTCACATTTGAGCTGACCTTGAGGTTAGTAGCTTTTTCGATCCTTTAGGAATAACTTAAGTGTAACACCCCCAAAATACCGCAGCGGAAGACTGTGTCATAGGGGTGCAACTTCATAATACAAAGTACAAGTTATAGAAAACGAACTCTAAATGAGACGTTTTGAAAAGTTACCATTCGATTAATGAATTCAAAGTTACAAACATGAGATTCCAAAGTATGATACATAAATGTATACAAAATGTTTTGAATGGTAAATGATAAAAGCGTAAGTCTTCAGAATATGCAGCTTGACTCTAAGTTCCACGCACTAGCTATCGCCTTACTAACCTGAGATAAACATGCTAAAGTATTAACACAATGGTTGGTGAGTTCATAGAGTTTGTCTTAAAACAGTTGAAAAGCCTTAAAAGAATATTCGCACAACAAAGGCATCGTGAATCCACTTAGTTGCAAGTTCCGCCATAAGAGACTTGCAACCTGTGTGTTCACAACCCACTGCTAACATATAGTATAATAAAGACATGTATAAGTTCATCAAAACAGTTAAGCAATTAGTCGTGAGTCTACACTTCATCTCCGAAGACCTCACGTTTATGATGGATCCAACATTCGCAAATGTTAGGATGTATCAAAGCCTCAATGGTCATCCAACAACTTAATTTGGAGCCATCGGAAGTCTCAATGGTCATCCAGCAACTTAATCTAGAGCCACTGCAGTCTCAATGGTCATCCAGCAACTTAATCTGGAGCCACTGGAAGTCTCACAATCAAGTATAAAGCAGTTAAGTATAACACAATCATGTATGTATGAAATCAAGTATAAGACAATCAAGTATAAAACAATCAAGTATAAATGTTGTGAGTATTTTTACAAGTAAGCAAGTAGTTATGCATGTATCTCCCCCAAAGAGTTAAAACAAGTATGAAAAGAGTAGGGGCTATGACTCACCTTAAGCTTATGTAATGATTAATGAAAGTGGTAGTCGAATCGCGAAAGTCACTAAGAGCAGCCTATAATAGAACGTTGCGACTTAGGTTTGGAGTAACGTCTAAGAATACGAAGAATTGCCAATATATGTCTTGCATAATGCTCATGATGTAGTACTTAGTATATAGTGTAAGTTGTTGAATAAAAATGGTTTATGAAACATGTATAGGTTGTATATCTCTTACTACCGTTCGGGCCGACATAATTCAGAAGTCATGGAGTAAACGTCCGAGGAGCCAGGACACTTTAATTCATAAATCCACAACTCATCTCGACGGCTTACTTAATGAACTCCTCACATGAGGCTCCCTACTATTGTAGTATTTGATAACATATATATAAGTTTTTGATCTTTAAAAGTTATTTGGTCTTTAGCCGTGGCTTTGCCGTGACCTTGGTCATTGTTACCATGGTCTTGAGACTCAACCTTGGATTTAGCCATGGTTGTGGTCTTGGCTTTAGGTCATTAGACCTCTTGGTCTTAGTAAATCATAACTATTATATAGTGACTTTGGTCTAAAAATGGGCTGTTAAGAATTTGAAGAAAATATCACTCGGAAAGCGTTTTCAGGGCTCGATCTTCTTTGTTCCTGAACGAAAACGGTGTTCCGGACAACTTTCATGTTTTAACTTTTTGATGAATCGGACCAGAAGGGTGACTTTCAAAATGGCAGAATGCAAAACAGTATGGTATAGGCAGTTTTGCCGTTTTGGTTTCGCTAACTTCTTATGGCCATCACTTTTGACTCGTGTACTCGTTTTAGGTGATTCAAATTGCTATGTTTTCCTTGTTAAGTCCTATTTAACATTAAGTAAGTTTCAAATATCATAGTTATACTATTTTGGTCGTGGTTCTCCATAAAAGTCACTAGTTTACTTGTTTAAATAACATAAGTTAACATATATATACCATAACTTGTTTTACTAGTTTTTATACATCATGAACATAATACAAAGACCATATATAGCATGAAAAAAACATAATAAGCATGAAAATGATATTGAGCAAGAAAGTGTAATAGGATTTCTTACAACTTTTGGCTTTCTAAAGAAAGGAAGTCAGGTATGAACTAGGACACTAAACCTATGCTTGCAAACCCTTCACCACAACTCTTGTAATCCTTGCTATAACCCTTTTGAAAACCAATTAACTTCAGCCCCTAATCACCTTGTGTAGCTCCTAATTCAACCATCGAATCACCAAACAAACTTAAGAACTAGGTAGAGAATACTAAGACCTTGAACTTTGTAGTGTAACTTGTATATTGAAGATCAAAGGATCATGGTTTATGAATAATAGGTGTGGCGTTTGGATTATGAAGAAAGGAAGAGATGAGCCTTGTATTTATAACATGAAGAGGAGGTGCAAGGAAGGTGCCTAGGAAGGTTCATTGAGGAGGTTAGTTTTTAGGATATTTAGGAAGCTTTCTTAGCAAGTTTTACACATGTATGGATCCTAGGGCTTAAGGCATGAGATCATGACACACAATAGGTGAATCCCCCCCCCCTCTAAGTCGGCCAAGGCTGATCTAGGGTGACTAGATGAGTAGTCATGGTCTTATCTAAGTTACGGAGTGAGTTTTGGTCCCGGTAATCGCTAACGGTAAATGCTTAAGTCACGAAACGTAAAACCGGGTATCCTAAAAATATGAAACTTATAAATATGCTAGAACTTATCAATATACTCCATAATAAAATATAAAATGAGTGGTAGGTTCTATTGAGATGCAAAAACCCTGCTAAAACTGGAAACACGGGTCTAAAACGCGTAATACGTAAAACTTACGAAAGTTGCGTAAAATTGAGAAAAGTAAAATGTAACTTTTCTAATAAGATACAAATGACTTAAAATGGCTTATAATGTCTAGGCTGGGCTCTGTCTAGTGTCGGTTGGTATTTAATGTCTTTAAACTTAAAACCGTAAGCCTAAAAATCAAGGAATGATTTATAAAATCAAAGAATGATTTTTGGTCAAAGGAGGAGGGAAAAATATGTTGAATTTTTCTAATAAGTTGAAAACTCAAATCATCTTAGAAAGGCGGTGTAGGTATAGGCTAAGGTTACGGCTGAGTAAAAACGCTTAAAACTGAAAATTCCAGTTTTTCACGGCCGAGGCTTATTTTGGTCATGTTTTTCACAGTCATGATTAATTCTCAAATAAATCATGAGTGTGTCAAACATTTTTCTGATGCGGGGTCACTTAACGCGGTCGAGTTTCGTTGTGCGTAGAATTTTTGAATGACGTTTTACCCTAAAACGTGTAATTCCTTAATAACTTTCACGAAAATGATCTGATGAGTGTCAAACTTTTAATTTGCTATGGAAATGATTTATCACTCGAGGCCATGAAATAAAAATCAAATTTCGGGAAAATTTCGGGAAAAATGAATAGTAAAAGTGAATAGTAAAAATGAATATTAAAATTTCCCGGGAATAGTAATTAATTTGAAAATGTGAATTGTTACATTAAGTTTCTTCCGAGATGTTTATGATTTATCATCTCCAAAATTATCACCATTTTCCAGTTCCACTTCTTGCATCACCTTTCTATGAACGTAATACACTTACTTACACAATAAATAAATTTTTCACAAATTTATTTCAACCATTTCTATCTCAAAATGCTCTAAAACCAATCTTTTAATTCTTATAATTTTTAAGGAATTTTTAAATTTTCTATTTCAGCTTTCCTTGAATCCTACAATCATTTAACACCTATTAATATGATTATCTTCACCTTTGATCTCTTATTGGTCTTCTTTAACCTCCCCCATTCTCTCTAAAGTCCATTAATAGCAACCCCTCATAATTAGTCTTAAACCACTAAGGATTTCTTCATTTAAGACACTTTCTCATACTCATAACAACAAGAAACATAGGGTTGCAATAGCTAGATCCTAATCATTTTCCCTTCTCATTTGTTCTTTTAACCGGATCCTTCGGCTAAAGCTAGTTGGATCCCTTTGGAAAAGGATCCGATAGAGCCGGGCAAATAGATACAGGTATGATCAATCAAAGTGTTCCAAAACTCAACTTTACCCATTCCAACACTCCACATTGCCTTTAATGAATCTCCTAGAATATTGTAGTACTGTATTTGACCTTGGTGCATGCAAATCATTGCAATTCAAAGGATTTTAGTAGTTTAGGCTTTAATTCCTTTAATTGATCCTTCACTATATAAACCACTTATGTTTATTGTTAGGAATATGAAAATTCATATAAAAGACTCGGTCACCCCGAGTAACAACTAGCATAGGTTAGGTCGTAGCCTTAATCATTTATGTTTAGTTATCGTATTATCCATGGAGTCGGGTCGGGTCTTTATCCACTGTAAGTCCGCTCCATAGCCCGTTCAGGGGCGTTTTGTAAGCCACTATATAAGCCCTTTACCACCCATGGAAAAGATTGGAGCTTTCATTTGATTAACCTAATATACACAACTTTCTCTCACTAGAAACTCCCACTTCTCTCTCTTTCTCTCTCTATAAAGTCGGCCAAATCACAAGTGTATGAGTGTGTTATGATTACCAGTCTTTTACATTTATGCTTCAACCGCACCTTAACAACCATTCTTTTACTGTAAATTCACATTCTAAACTCATCTCAAAACATGACTAAAGAACCAAGTGCAAGATCATCTGCTAGAAGCCCTCCAAGAAAAACTGCACGCATTGTGTATGAAATATCCTTAACCGAAACCTCACCCATTAAAACACCCTCTACTAGATCACCTCTCTCAAACTATATCCAAACCCCTCCTTCCATTGAACCAACTCCAACACAATTTGCTTCCAATAAACCAACCTCACCATAACTTGGTTCTCTTGAACCAATACCTATTTCAACTCAACCCATACAAGCTTCACCTCTTCAACCTCAACTTCTTTCTTTTGCCAATCCTCCAACCTCTCATCACCCATTTTTGAACACTTTGGAAGACTTACCTCCTAGAACCTTCAATCCACCACCATTGCCCACACTCTCATCTATTGAGAGAATGTCTACTTAACCTTCCTCCCACAACTTATATGTTTACATAAACATACCAATACCCATAGCAAACTTGTCTTCCTCTCCTCCACCCTCAAATGGCCCATTTTGGGTTATAAGAAGATGTCAACAATCTCAACCACCTCAACCAAACAATGACACACTTCCTCCCACACATACTTCTCCACCAACACTCATGGTACATCCACAACCTCTTCAGCTAGGTGCTTCCACCTCAAACATGCCTCAACAACCTTCTATCTTAGGCCCTTACCAACCAAGTCATGAGGAAACTTGTTCTCATTGCCAATATACCCAAACCTTGGTATATGAATTACGCAATGAAATGTGTTTCATGTTTCATCACCTACTTGAACGTCTATAAAACGTCACCAAACCTAACCATCCCTAGAAACCTTGAAGTGCAAGCACAACTGGTCTTCTTCCTGTAGTCTTAGGCCTAACTTAATCACTAGGACTTTTTCATGTTAGATCATTTCTTTAGTTTAGAGAATTGACCAATGTTGTATCATTTCTCCTATTTTTATTAAATGAATCAACATGATTATGTGCTTCTCGTTTATGTGAGCATGATTGGTGTAATTATTACTTATTTTTCATACCATTTCTTTCTTTTACTACTGCTAACAAGTTGCAGGTATCCAGATCCCTTAGTTTACACCAGACGGATCCTTACTGAAAAAAATCCAGTGGATCCGGGCATTCAGAATACTAACAGAATTTTACCGAGTTTCAATATGGGTAATGGAGGCCAAATGGTTGGAGTTTATGGGAATCAGCAAGGATATGCTACTGGATTTAATATGGGCAATCAGAATATGCAGAATGCATGTCCGTATGCAGGGAATCAGCATGGTCAGTATGCAGGGAATCAGATGGGTCAGTTTGTTGGAAATCAGAGGGGTCAGAATGTTGGTAATTAGGCAATGGGTAATCAGAATAGAAATGTTGCAGCTCCAATAGTTGGGAATTTGGGAAATGTGAATCAGGGTAATCCGATAAAGTGTTTCAACTGCCAGGGTGTAGGTCATATGGCAAGGAACTGTCCTACTAAGCCGAACAAAAGAGACACAGCGTACTTGCAGAAAGCATTGCTGTTGGCACAAAAGAATGATGCAGGGTTTCAGTTGAACGCAGAGGAGAGTGATTTTATGGCTCTTATGGATGACATGGAAGATAGAGAGGATATCGATGTGAACTGCATATTCATGGCGAATCTTCAGGAAGCTAAGTATGACACGGATTCTGATACACTTCCTGGTTATGACACCAATGCACCATCTGAGGTATCAAATTTCAACCCATGTCACAATAATGATATATTTGATATGTCTCCTCATGAGGAACAGCATTTTGAGAAGCAAGCATCCACTTATGATACATTCCTGGACACGCCAAGTAGTAGCAATACTCCTTCAGCGACTCCAGATGTGAATCATAATGGAGGCTTCGTTTCACAGCATGCTGAGAATGATGAGGAAACACGTGCTTTGTTTGAATCATTATTGAATAATTGTCGTATTGAAATTGAGAATGTGAAAAAGGTCAATCGCGATGTTAAGGCCGCGAATGTTAAATTGACCGCTGAGCTTGAGAGTTACAAAGAAAACGTTAAAGCTTTTGAATTTCATAACAAAAGAGTGTCTGAATTAGAAACTGGTTATCAAAATTCCGTTTCAAGGGAAAAACAATTGCAGCTCAAGTTTGATACACTTGATGTTAATTCTTTCAAGAAGATAAAAGCTTTAAACGCGGAAATTTCTGATTTACAAAACCAACTTTCTAAACAAAAAACAGCTTATACCAATCTTGAAAAAGAAAGGGATGAGTTGAAAAAGGACTTTGCAAAGAAAGAAGACAAACTTTTGGCCGAAGTCGTAGAGTCAGAACACATGATTGCACATTTAGAAGAATTAGTGGTTAAGTCAGGTCAGTCAAGTCAAACAATGAAAATGATTTCAAATCAAACTAATCCGATTTACCATACGAAACATAAATTGGTCTTGGTAACAACACCCCCAGTAATCTCAAGAAAGCTCAGCAAGAACATAATGTTTTGTATAATGGTAATGTGATTTACACTAAACATGATCCTCCCGTCGTTCGGGATTCTGTGCAAACGATAGAACATGTCGAAGAGAGCATAAATAAAATGAAACAAAAGGATTTGAAACCCATTGATTACAACAAATTGAACAAACTTTCGGGAGTTACTTTTGTTCCACAAAAAGAACCATCTGTGTTTTCCATAAAATGACCATTCTCAAAAATGTTTTCTAAGAAAGTAATTGTTTCCAAATCTCTTCCAAAAATGGAACAAATGTCTTCTAACAACACTTTTAATACAAGTGAGGCTAGAAACATTCTGGATGACGTTAAAAAGAGAATTCAAGAACTTCAAAATATTGTTGCTTCTAAAACTACAATCATTATTAACAACTGGCATTTCAGTTTTCATATTGAGCAGAAAAAGGTTTTTGAAAATGAAATTACTATCCCACTGAATAACATCAGTGCGAGGGTAATCCATTTTGAACAAGCTTTCTTAAAAGAAACGGCCGACTTTGTCAAGGACCACAAATCCCTGGTAAACGAAGCTAATGATACTCGTGAAAACATGAATGTTTTGGAAAACCTAAATGATTCTCTCTTCGAAGCTGTTATGACCACTGATATCATGTCCATCATTTTACAAACATATTCTGTTCAAGTCGATGAAAGACTGAGAGCTGAGACCTCTGAAATTGTTTCCAAATATGAAAATGCTCTTGTAAAACTTGAAAAAAAAAACATGTCATTTTTCAAACAACCTGGTCGAAAATCAGAGGAATGCAAGTATGACAAATTGTCGTATGAGCATGCCTACAAGGACATGAAAAAAGAAAATGATCTTTTGAGAGCTCAGCTTGAAAGTATAAAAGGGAAGGGTGTGGATACTAAGTTTGCAAAACCATCAACTTCGGAGAAACCAAATGTTTCAAAAACGGTTGAAAAACCAAAAATGTCTATTTCCTGGTTTGCTCCAAAAGTCGATGAGAAAAAGGATTTGACAAAACCAGTCACTCTACAACCCCTGCTCATGAAAAAGGAAATTGAAAAGATTGTTGAAAAACAAACATTGCTTATTGAAAGAAACACAAATGTGAGTGCACCTGGCTCTTCTAGGAATAGTACACCAAATGTGACCAGAAAATCTGTAAAGGAATCTGTTGGTTCTAATGACATGGTCCAAAATCACCATCTAGAAGAAGCTAGGATAAAGGCACTGTTGGACCTTAGATATACCAACTTTATCACAAATATAGAAGATTAGAAGAAGAAAGATGGTGACTTGGTGACTTATATGTGATTTGTATATAGAGAGAGAGATGGAAATGAGAGCTTTTTATTCAAAGAAAACACACACAAATACACACACAAGCACACACCTCAAATGAGCCTTTGAGGTGTTTAAATAGTTCTTACATGAGATGCCCTATGGGCTTTCTATGGGCTTGGGCTTGGACTTGGTTATATGGTTGGATAACTAGGCTTATGAAACATAGCACATAACATATTAGCTTGCCAAGTCCAAGGCCCAATGACTAAACTATTACTAATCTTAACAAACGACACAAAGTTACAATATGAGAATGACCATCACTTCATAATACATATTTTTAATGCTAACAATCTCCCCCTAAGGGGTGGTCATTCGAATGATGCTCCACGTGAGTGGTTCTTCCGTGTTCTTTGTCTTTAACTTTGTGTGTCGTTGTAGAATAGTCTTTAGTCTTTGTTCCTTCATGCTTTGTGATCTTTGGTAACTGATTTTTCATCGTTCTTTGTTCCTTAGTGATGTGGAGTTATCTGCCTTTTGTCACTTCTGCGTCTGTGGTGGTTGTCTGCCATTCCAACATGCTCATACATCTTCAGTCTTTGTGATATTCATATGCACGTTGTTCCCTTTCGTTCACTTTGATCTTTAGTCTTTATACTTTGTAGATTCTTCTTTTTGGCGTAGAATATTTCTTTGATCTTTGTGATGTATAGATCTTTGAGGGAGCTTTCTTTAACTTCCAGATGTATGTATGAGCATGTGGAATCTGTCTCCATGGAGATGAAGTGTCCCTGCATATAAACAGTTAGCAATAAAATATCCGGTACTTACAGATAAGAATTAGAGATCGTCAACAGCATAGTGTGAAGACTCCTTCTAATCCTTACCAAGGCCGTTCCCTTGTCAGATACTCTCAAGAGAGCTTACAAGACCTACTTAGTAGCTCAATGACTGGGTGAGTCGCTGGGGATCACTCCACGACTGTAGACCGTTTGAAACCACCGCGAACACTAAGCGTAACCCATAAAGAATTACCGAAGTGACCTGCTGTCAGGGCTGCTTGATGTTGACCCTGGCAGGAATTTCCATTCAATCATTGAGAATCACAAAAGTGAATCCTCTCATAAATGTTCTGGCAGATTGCTAAGATCTGCGTAGGACTCTAAAGTTTACATCTGGCGTCCTTAATGATGAACAACCAGTGTAGAAATATCATGTGTTCCTATGAGATCTTTTGATGAATCTCGGGGCTCTAGACTCGATAAGTGCACATTTAGTTTCCTATGCGGAGATTAGGGAGAGGTCTCCTGCTTCAATATCAACCATCTCTAAGAGATAGGTCGATAGATTACACCGGTTCCCCGTGAGAATGAAACAAGCTCTTTTAAGAGAACTTGAGTGGTTAAGAAGGTTTAGTGCAGTGCGTCATTGGGTCCATGACGTCTTTGTCTTCAATACCGGTGTCACCTTAGTAACAACCAGTAGCATATGAGTTGAACCCGGTGTCTGCCCTAAGGTTGAACATTTGGAGGGCTATTTCTTTTCACCCTTTTTCATAACTTTTCTTTTTAATTCTTCAACCCCTTCTTTCTCCTTTCTCATTTTCTCCTTTTTTTTAATCATACCTAAGGACTTTCTAATTCTAATCTATTGGATTTGTCCTTGGGTAGATCCCTCCGGCTCTGGCGGATCATAGGACGGTTTTTCCTAACCTTAGTCACCTTATAACTCCATGACTATCCTATTGTTGATCACATGCCATAAAACCTTTCGTGAAAAATCTCTCAAAGTGTTTATGATAATAAAACATACTTTGTTAACACCTCGAGAGTTTTGCATTTCATTTGAAGGACTCCCCCTTCACACGTGCTCATGGATTTTTAAGAGATTTGCACATGCGTGAGGAGTTTGCACTTTTTGAATTGATCCACTTTCAGCGAACATGACCGATTCGAGACATGCTTACATCACTAGTTAGACTAGCTTGAAATTATTACCCGTCCGGGTCAAGTCTAAAGAAAGTCTCTCGATACGGTACATTCTACTCAGACAAGTCCTATTCGAGACACGCTTACATCACTAGTTAGACTAGCTTGAAATTATTACCCGTCCAGGACAAGTCCTTTCGATTACTGACAATTTAAGCTTCGTCAATTCATTGGTAATATCTGAGTCGAGCTCTTTTGAGATTCAGTCACAAACTTTAAACATCTTTGATCACATTTTAATCATGTCTTCTCCCCCTCAAAAATAGCATAGCGTGATATTTTTGATGTCAACTGATTAATAAAAGGCTTTTTGGAGAGAAAGACAGATTCTATTTTGCATGAATTTTGGAACAATTTTCTTTTTCTACTCCCCCTTAATGATAGCATATTTAAAATTAATTTAGGGTTTTGAGGGAGTTATCTTGAGCACTAATTTTTAGAGATTTTAAGAAACCTTTTGAACAATCTTGAAAAAGTGCTCAAGAATTTTGTTGGAAAACGAGTTTATGCTTGAAATCTTTTTCGTTTGTTTAGACTCGAACTTTTTGAAAAAGAGTTCGTCATTGAATGTACGAGTCCTTGATTTGAAAATAATCAGAAGTCATCATTGAAGTTCGGGTTTCGTACTGAAGTATACGAAAGCCATAGTGAAGAAAATTTGGAGAAACGACATGTTTTAGGAAAACATAAAAAAGAACTCCCGCTCAAGCATCTGTACATGTCCGTATCATTGTTGAATGACATTTCTAGAAACGTACAGAATATTGATTTATACGAGAGACATGTCGTGAGAAGAATATTTTTGGATTTTTTGATTTTATATTGTTTTTGGATTTTTTTTTGAAAGTTTTATATTTTTGTATTTTGTTTTTGTTGGTTTTTCAAATTTTGTATTTTGTTTTTCAAAAATATTTACAGCGAAGCGATTTTGAAAACATTTTTCAAGAAGATTCGAGAAGACGTTCTAGCTCCTCAGGAGTTAGGCTTCGCATGCCAATTCGTCGAACTAAATAGTCAAACCTTTCTTTTGGAAGGGCTTTAGTAAATAGATCGGCGAGTTGATAATCAGTCTTAACGAAAAATAATTCAACAGTACCCTCTTCCACGTGTTCATTGATGAAATGGTAGCGGCCTTTGATATGCTTCGTCTTAGAGTGATGTACGGGATTGCACGAGATGGCTATGGCACTTTTTGAGTCACAATACATAGGTATTCGGTCAAAAGTAAAGCCATAATCTGTAAGTTGTGTCCGCATCCAAAGAACTTGGGCACAACACGCAGATAGAGACACATACTCGGCTTCGGCGGTTGATAGCGCAGTACAGTCCTGTTTCTTTGAAGACCAGCTTACAAGCTTTTCACCCAAAAATTGTGCTCCACCTGATGTACTCTTTGCTGTAACTTGATCACCAGCATGGTCTGCATCTGAAAATGCTGTTAGATTAAACCCCGAATCCTTCGGATACCAAAGTCCCATGTTAATGGTGCTTCGTAGGTATCGAAAGATCCGTTTAACCTCTTTGAGGTGAAGTTCGGTAGGCTTTGCCTGAAACCGTGCTAATAAACATACAGCAAATTGAATATCGGGTCGGCTAGCAGTTAGGTACATGGGAGAACCGATCATGCTCCGATATTTTTTCGGATCGATAGGTTTCCCAAACAAATCAGCACCTATTTTTGGTGAAGTGACCATTGGTGTACCAACAGAATCACAATTTTCCATTCCATGTTTTTTCAAAATCTTTATTGTATATTTAGCTTGATTGATAAAAATACCACGAGGGGATTGATGTATTTGTAAACCAAGAAAGAATTTTAGTTCCCCCATCATGGACATTTCAAATTTGCTTTTCATGAGATTTTCAAAATGTTTTGAATGGTTAGGATTGGTTGATCCAAAAATAATGTCGTCCACGTAAATTTGAACGATCAAAATGTCATCTTTAAACTTTTTGATAAACAAGGTGTCATCAACCGTTCCTTTTGTGAAGTTGTTTTTGAGCAAGAAAGATGATAGTTCATCATACCACGCTCTTGGAGCTTATTTTAAACCATAAATTGCTTTCTTAAGCTTGTAGACGTAGTCTGGATGATCTTTGTCGATGAATCCCTCTGGCTGACTCACATACACTACTTCTTTCAGAGTTCCATTCAAGAAAGCTGTCTTAATGTCCATCTGATAGACTGTGATGTTTTTGTGAGCGGCATAGGCTAAGAAAATCCGGACTGCTTCAAGTCTAGCTACAGGCGCGAATGATTCTTCGAAATCTATCCCTTCTTCTTGTGGATATCCTTTAGCCACGAGATGAGCTTTGTTGCGAATGACAGTCATTTCCTCATCCAGTTTGTTCTTCCACAACCACTTGAGATCAAGAACTCGTTTATCAAGTGGTCGTTCAACAAGTTCCCAACTATCATGTAACAGATATTGAAGAAATTCCTCCTGCATCGCTTCAATCCATGGGTTTTCTGCCATTGCTTCCCGAATGTTCTTAGGTACTTTGGTGCTTATTGAGCAAATGTAAATGCACAATTCGAGATCGGTGGCAAGTTGTCTCCTCGTCTGAACTGGCATTGAAGGATCACCAATAACATGTACTAACGGATGGTCTTTTGTCCATTGAAACGTAGAAGGGTACCTTTGGTTGAACGAATGTGTGTTAGATGGTTCTTGTAACCTTGAAGAAGATTCAGCAGAGTCTGTTGCAAACGGGTTTTCAAATACTTCTTCTTCTTCTTCTTCTAACGTAACATCGTTTGAATTATTTGTTGGTTCTTCTTGAAAATTTGTGTTTTGGTTTTGCTCATCAACTCTTGGTAGTTCAGTTTCAAGTACTGGAGTGGCTTGAGTAGATGTAGATGATGTTGAGGTAGTTGGTGCTTCAGCTTCGATTGTTGTAGATGCATCCAGTGGTGATGGTTGTTGATTTTGAGTGGGTGCAGCGGAATGTTGTGGAGATGCATTTGTCGAAGTTCCACCATAATATTCATCAAACATTAACTCGAAGAAATTTTCCAGTTCTTGTTCTGGAGGTTTATCCGTGTTTGTTGACTGAGCTCCTTGAGGCACGAGTCCTGAACTGATGTGTCCAGAAGTCTGCTGGTTTAGTGCGGGTCCTAATCTGGTTTGATTAGAAGCCATCGGATTAAGCGCGGGTTCTAGAGCGAGTCTCTCAGAAGCCATTTGTGAAATCTCGTCAAACTTCACATTCATCGTCTCCATTATCTTTTTCGTCCTTCTATTATACACCCTGAATGCCCTCGAGTTTTCTGAATATCCAATGAAGATTCCAATATCACCCTTAGCTTTTAACTTTCCTAGATCTTCTCTATCGTTCGTCGGATAGCACAAAGCGCCAAACACGTGAAGGTAAGAGATGTCAGGTTTACGGTTGTTCACTAGCTCATATGGGGTTTTATTGAATCTCGGATGGACTAGGGATCGGTTTTGAGTAAAACAAGCAGTGGCTACAGCATCAGCCCATAAGAATAGTGGTGCACTAGAAAAAATCAGCATTGTGCGAGCAGCTTCGACAAGAGTTCGGTTTCTTCTTTCAACTACCCCATTCTGCTGTGGAGTTCTAACAACTGATGTTTGATGTGTAATTCCAACATCTTCGAGGTAAGTTCTTAACTCCTGATTTGTGAATTTTGTGCCATTATCTGTTCTTATAATCCTTACTGGAGCTTGAAGTAGAACTTGAATACGCTTCAGAAAGGTGATGATGATGCCTGGTGCTTCGTATTTTGATCTCAAAAACTTTACCCAAGTATATCTTGAATAATCATCAACAATAACGAGAATATACTTCTTCCCATTAATGCTTCCAACTCTCATTGGGCCACATAAGTCCATGTGCAACATATGTAACCTTGCTTCCGAACTAGGTACGGTTTTGGGTTTATATGATGCTCTTTTACTTTTTCCTTGTTCGCATGATGGACATAGGCGTTCCTTGGTGTATTTGAACTTAGGAAGTCCGGTGACGATGTTGTCTTTGGCTAACTTGTTGATGGTGTCGAAATTGAGATGGGATAAACGTCTATGCCACAGCCAGGACTTAGTTTCGGTTGCCCTTGTCATAAGACAAATTGGTGATGTAGAAGCCATTTGGTTGATGTCGATAGCATACAAGTTTGTACCACGATTACCAGTTAAGAGATCATCACCAACCAACTTTCTTATAAAAACCGTGTTTCTTCTGAATGCCACTTCTAAATCTGCATCACAAAACTGCCCGACTGAAAACAAGTTGTGTCCCAACCCTTCGACGTAGTAAACTCGAGTGATTAAAAAATTCTCAAACCGAAGATCTCCATAACCCTGAATAGCTGCTACATGATCATTTCCAAAGCGTACAGTTCCCATGAATTTCCAGACAAAATTGATCAGCAGCTTTAAATTCCCGGTCATGTGCTTGGAGCAACCCGAGTCGACGATCCAAAGACATATTTCGATAACCTGCCAAGAACAGAAGAGTTTGTATTTGGAAACCGTGTTGAATTTGGTTCCATGGGTTAGGAGTAAAAGCAGAATCACACTCACAGACAGTTGCTACTTGTTTAGCTTGAGTTATTTCTAATTTGCCGTCCTTAAGAGTGAACTCTCTACCCGTCAGAATCCACATACAAAACTTAAGATAGTTCCTAGGCATTCGACTAATAGTGGTAGTCCTAAATCGTGCAACTAATCATTCTAAAGATTTGGATCTAGCACTAGGTCTTTTTGGAACATTTTTCTGTTTAGGCGTAACATCCACATTCTTAGAAACACAATCATCATGAACATCATTAATTAAACATTTCTTGCATATTAAACAAACAGAGTCATTACATGCATTAGAAACAGTACGTTCGACATTACATTCAGATGAAACATGTCTCTTATTACAAAGCGATAAATTCCTAGGGTGTTGTTCTACTTCTTCAACTTTATTCTTGCTACTACACTTAGAGACAGGCGAGACTCTATTGTTCCTTGTATTGCTCTTAGGCTTTAGTCTGCTGCTCCTAGAGGTGCTTTCTAATCCTGTAGAAGGTAAGGCACACACATTAGGATTTATATTGTTGTCCTTTTTAGCATCCCTAGATTCTTTAGAATTAGCCTTTATGCACTTGTCATTTGTCTTAGATGTTAAGGCAGACGCACTAGTGGGACTAATCCTAAAAAGGCCAGGTGCTATCACTTTTGGTGTTTCGACAACTGTTTTTCCTTTATCAACAATCTTTTCATTTTCACTTTTCTTGGGCAAGGGTGTTGGAGTGACTGGTTTTGTCAAATTCTTTTTCTCATCGACTTTTGGAGCAAACCTTGAAATTGACATCTTTGGTTTTTGAACCGTGTTTGAAACATTTGGTTTCTCCGAAGTCGACGGTTTTGCAAACTTAGTTTCCTCACCCTTTCCTTTGTGACTTTCAAGCTGGGCCCTCAAAAGATCATTTTGCTCTTTCATGTTCTTTAAGGCACGCTCATGCGACAATTTGTCATACTTGCATTCTTCCTTTTTTCGATCAAGTTGTTTAAAATATGACACATTTTCTTTTTCAAGCTTTATAAGAGCATTTTCATATTTGGAAACAATTTCGGAGGTCTCAGCTCTCAGTCTTTCATCATCTTGAACAGAGTATGTTTGTAAAATGATGGACATAATATCAGTGGTCATAACAGCTTCGAAGAGAGAATCATTTAGGTTTTCCAAAACATTCATGTTTTCACGAGCATCATTAGCTTCGGTTACCAGGGATTTGTGGTCCTTGACAAAGTCGGCCGTTTCTTTTAAGAAAACTTGTTCAAAATTTTTTTGCACTCGCGCTGATGTTATTCAGTGGAATAGTAATTTCGTTTTGAAACACCTTTTTCTGTTCGATGTGAAAACTAGAATGCCAGTTGTTAATATCGATGGAAGTTTTAGATTTAACTATGTTTTGAAGTTCTTGAATTCTCATTTTAACGTCATCGAGAATGTTTCTAGCCTCACTTGTTTTAAAAGTGTTGTTAGAGGATATTTGTTCTAATTTTGAAAGAGATTTGGAAACAACTTTCTTTTTAGACAAGAATTTTGCAAATGGTCGTTTAATGGAAAACACAGACGGTTCTGTTTGTGGAACAAAAGTGATTCCCGAAAGTTTGTTCAATTTGTTGTAATCAATGGGTTTCAAATCCTTTTGTTTCATTTTATTAATGCTCTCTTCGACACGTTCAATCGTTAGCACAGAATCCCGAACGATGGGAGGATCATGTTTGGTATAAATCACATTTCCATTGTACAAAACATTCTGTTCTTGCTGAGCTTTCTTGAGATTACAAGGGGTGTTGTTACCAAGAGCCATTTTATGTTTCGTATGGTAAATCGGATTAATTTGATTTGAAATCATTTTCATTGTTTGACTCGACTGACCCGACTTAACCACTAATTCCTCTAAATGAGCAATCATGTGTTCTGACTCTACGATTTCTTCCAAAAGTTTGTCTTCTTTCTTTGCAAAATCCTTTTTCAACTCATCCATTTCTTTTTCAAGATTGGAATAAGCTGTTTTTTGTTTAGAAAGTTGGTTTTGTAAATCAAAAATTTCCGTGTTTAAAGATTTTATCTTTTTGAAAGAATTAACATCAAGTGTGTCAAACTTGAGTTGCAATTGTTGTTTCTCTGAAACGGAATTTTGATAACCAGTTTCTAATTCAGACAATCTTTTGTTATGAAATTCAAAAGCTTTAACAGTTGATTTGTAACTCTCAAGCTCAGCGGTCAATTTAACATTCGCGGCCTTAACATCGCGATTGACCTTTTGCACATTCTCAATTTCAATACGACAATTATTCAATAATGATTCAAATAAAGCACGTGTTTCCTCATCATTCTCAGCATGCTGTGAAACGAAGCCTCCATTATGATTCATATCTGGAGTTGCTGAAGGAGTATTGCTACTACTTGGCGTGTCCAGGGATGTATCATAAGTGGGTGCTTGCTTCTCAAAATGCTGTTCCTCATGAGGAGACATATCAAATATATCATTATTGTGACATGTGTTAAAATTAGATACCTCAGATGGTGCATTGGTGTCATAAACAGGAAGTGTGTCAGAATCCGTGTCATACTTAGCTTCCTGAAGATTCGCCATGAATATGCAGTTCGCATCGATATCTTCTCTATCTTCCATGTCATCCATAAGAGCCATAAAGTCATTCTCCTCTGCATTCAACTGAACTCCTGCCTCTGCCTTTTGTGCCAACATCACTGCTTTCTGCAAGTACGCTAGATCTTTCTTGTTTGGCTTAGTAGGAAAGTTCCTTGCCATATGACCTACACCCTGCCAATTGAAACACTTTACCGGATTACCCTGATTTATATTTCCCAAATTCCCAACTACTGGAGCTGCAACATTTCTATTCTGATTACCCATTACCTGATTACCAACATTCTGACCCCTCTGATTTCCAACAAACTGACCCAACTGATTCCCTGCATTTTGACCATATTGATTCCCTGCATACTGACCTGCATTCTGCATATTCTGATTTCCCATATTAAATCCCGTAGCATATCCTTGCTGATTCCCATAAACTCCAACCATTTGGCCTCCGTTGCCCATATTGAAACTCGGCTGAGCGATCTGCCTGTTGCGAGTATTCGATGAAATCCTTTGGTTGTTGTTTGTTGGTGTAGAATAGCGTCCTTGGAATGCCTTTGACAGAAAAGCAAACGCTTGAGTCAATGCTGCAGCAGCTTCATCATTGTCAGTGAATTCTGGTTCTTGGAATTGTGGGTATGTCTGTTGTGGAATAACTTCTAGTTGTTGTGGGTAGAATTGTTGTTGGTAGACCGGTGTTGGTTGTTGAATGCATGATGGTTGCATGTAGTTGTGAATGGATGATGATGGTTGTTGAGTGTTCACTTGTAATGGTGTTGGTGTATTAGCAATTAGTGCGAGAGGATCATGATTCTTTGCCAATCTTTCTTTCCTAACTTCATTAGCCTCAGCTTGGTTTTGCTTCAGAAAGTCATAGAGTTGATCATAATTCACCTGATGTAAGTCCTTTGTCTGATTAACAATTGTAACATAACGACCCCATTCTTCTGGAAGGTTATTGACGAATTTGATGTTTGTTGCAATTGTTCGAGGTGTCAACTTGTTTCTGATTAACTCATTCATCAACGTGCAAAACCTTGTGTAGTATGACTCAATCTGATCACCTTTAGTGGATGTGAAGTTCTCCCATTCAGTAAGGAGTTTGTTCTCAACGTCTTGTTGTCCAATCTCTGTTCCATGACAAATCCTTCTAACACGTTCCCACATAGCATGAGCAGTTTCACAGCTGTCGACCGCAGCAAAGATCTCCCGAGGTAATCCAAGTTGGATTAGATGCATTGCCATATCATCAGCTTTGATCTGCGTCTTGTCTTCATCTGTGTAATCTTCTTCTGTTTGTGAACGCATGTATGGTTTAGTAGGATTTGTTGAGTTTGGATCACCGGTAATTTGAACTTGCCTTGGCTGAAATGGACCATTCTTAATGGAGTTGATCATGAGGTTACCAAGATCTTTAGTTTTGATGTAACGAAGCATGCGGCTTGTCCATGGGAGATATCCACCTTTTTCAAGCATAGGAGGTCGGTTTTCCGCACCGGCTGCATGAATATCTTGCTGAGATGCCATTTGATGAAGTTTAGATGGATAAAGTTGATTCTTGGATCGTTCCAACGAAATAGGAGTTGAGTTGAGTTTGGTGAAGGTTATTCTCGAAACTTTGTCACCCGGAAAATTCTCGAAACTTTGTCACCCGGAAAATTCTCGAAACTTTGTCACCCGGAAAATTCTCGAAACTTTGTCACCCGGAAAATTCTCGAAAAGTCACGATAAAATTATCTAGAATTGTTCTCGATAAAATTATCTAGATAGTGTTTTAGATAAAATTATCTAGAATGTGTTTTAGATAAAATTATCTAGAATATGTTTTAGATAAAATTATCTAGAATGTGTTTTAGATAAAATTATCTAGAATATGTTTTAGATAAAATTATATAGAATGTGTTTTAGATAAAATTATCTAGAAAACGTTTTAGATAAAATTATCTAGAATGTGTTTTAGATAAAATTATCTAGAATATGTTTTAGATAAAATTATCTAGAATATGTTTTAGATAAAATTATCACCCAAAACTTTCTAAATTATACAATTTAGAAAGTTATCCCAAGTCGAAGTGTTTTTACTAACTTATACAAGTAAGAAAAACACCGAGTAAACCACAGAATCGTTTGAAGATAACTTTAAGAAGGTTCTCGATAACTAGGGTTTTATGTTCTAGATAAGTAGGGTTTTGTGTTCTAGATACTTTTGGTAGATTTTGATTTTGAAAAAAGCACACCCAAATGACTTTTGCAATCCAAGATTCTTGTACTTCTAGGCTAAAAAACACCAAAACTTGAAGAAAGTTCAAAACTTGATGATTTTTATGAAACTTTTTTGAGATCTAGAAAACAAGTACAAAAACCAAATCGAATTTTTAAGCTTGAAATTTTCAAAAAGGTTGAAACTTTCTTGTTAGAAAAGGTCTATAACACTAGTTTGTAATCAAAAAAGTGTTAAAGACCAAGAAAAACAAGAAAAGTAAGAAACTTTTATAAGAATGGCGTGATAAATAGCTTAAAAACACGAAAAACACAAACACCCAACACTCCTAAATCATTGTTAGGCGATGGATACCACTTGTTGGACCTTAGATATACCAACTTTATCACAAATATAGAAGATTAGAAGAAGAAAGATGGTGACTTGGTGACTTATATGTGATTCGTATATATAGAGAGAGAGATGGAAATGAGAGCTTTTTATTCAAAGAAAACACACACAAATACACACACAAGCACACACCTCAAATGAGCCTTTGAGGTGTTTAAATGGTTCTTACATGAGATACCCTATGGGCTTTCTATGGGCTTGGGCTTGGACTTGGTTACATGGTTGGATAACTAGGCTTATGAAACATAGCACATAACATATTAGCTTGCCAAGTCCAAGGCCCAATGACTAAACTATTACTAATCTTAACAAACGACACAAAGTTACAATATGAGAATGACCATCACTTCATAATACATATTTTTAATGCTAACAGGCACAACGTTGAAAAGACGGAATTTTAGGCACAAAACCTAGTGTGATGAATTCTACAAGATTCCAAAGCACTGCTAGTAGTAGTAAACCATTACCTAGGAACAATCAACAAAATACTAGGGATTGGCTTGCATCTAAGAGTAGTGGAACAAAAGAGAATGCTAGGAATGTAGAATGCAACTTAAAGAATTCCAAAGTCTCATCGAACAACAAACAATTTCCAAAAGACTGTAGTGACAAAGTTAAAGTTGCTGTGTTAAACAAGAATGTTGAATTTGTATGTCCTACATGTCAAAAATGTGTTTTTTCAGCTAATCACGATGCATGTGTTGCACTATTTCTCAAGAAAGGAAAATCAAGTGTCAAGGCACAATCCACTAAGACACCAAATAGAAACACACCCGTTGATAACAAGAAAATGGATAAGAAACCTAATAGGTGGATATCTAAAGGATGTAGTTTATAAAAAAAACTAAGTCTTCCGCTGCATCTGATAAGGAAACTACGTCTAAATCTTACCTTAGGTGGATTCCCACGGGAAAAGTTTTTAATACAGTTGGTCTTAGATGGATTCCCACAGGGAAAATTCTTGATAGTTGCACAAAGACTAATGATAGTGTTCATCATCATGATAAGGAAGTAGAAACCACAACAACCGTTGATAGCAAACAACCTCTATGTGAGGAAACATGTACTTCTAACACTGTTATTTGTGCAAAGTCTTCTTCTGTGGATGCAGGTACTTGTGAAAGTGATGAGAGTTCATACACCCAATGTGGTAAAGACGAACTTTACGCCAACATCGCATGTGGACATCCTTTTCTAATTCCACTCTTAACTCCACTGTTACTTGTTCATGCTTAATTTTTTCTTTCTTCCATTCTTTTTTGTATATATTTTTTGAAAAACAAAATACAAAATTTGAAAAACCATCAAAAACAAAATACAAAAATATAAAATTTTTCAAAAATCCAAAAACATTATAAAATCACAAAATCCAAAAAATATTCTTCTCACGACATGTCTCTTGTATAATCAATATTCTGTACGTTTCTAGAAATGTCATTCAAAAATGATACGGACATGTACAGATGCTTGAACGGGAGTTCTTTATATGTTTTTCTAAAAACATGTCGTTTCTCAAAACTTTCTTCACAATGGCTTTCGTATACTTCAGTACGAAACCCGGGCTTAAACGATGACTTCTGATTATTTTCAAATCAAGGACTCGTATTTTCAAGGACGAAATCTTTTTCAAAAAGTTCGAGTCTAAACAAACGAAAAAGACTTCAAACAAAAACTCGTTTTCAAAATAGTAATCTTGAGCACTTTTTCAAGATTCATCAAAAGATTTTTCAAAATCCTTCAAATGAGTGCTCAAAATGATCCGTTTTTAGGGGGTCATTTAAGCCCGAATCCGACTTTATTTGATCAAATATTGCCCTAAATCGTTCCTTTTGTGATTTTAGGTGTTTGCAGAGTGAATTCTGGAAAAGAAGCTATTTTGGACGTTTTTGGAGTATAAAAGTGAAGAAATCGGCTAAGTACCTATTTTGCATGCTGAAAATACAAGGTGACGGCGTCAAGACCATAAGCTTGACGGCGTCAGACATGAAGAATTAAATATCGAAGGTGGTGACGGCGTCAAAGTGGCAAAATTAATATACCGTGGTTGGTGACGGCGTCACATAGGCCGTCATAAGTGGATCAAGGCCGTCCGAGGAAGTTTATGGCGGCGAGATGACGGCGTCAGAATTAACTCTTGATCCGTCATACTGTTTTTCTTATATATAGTTTTCTAGTTTTTTCATTAAAAGGGAGAGAAGTTTTGGTGAAACCCTAAAGACGATTTTGGTGCCTCTTTTACAGGTTTTTCAAGGGTTCTAAACCCTTGAGACCTTGCATTGTAATTGAGATATGTGTACTTTCAATTCAATCAATATGTCTATGTGTTGGTTGTTTATCTCTTGTTCTTGTCTCAATTCCATTATGCTAGGCTAGATCTCTCTTGTGTTTGCTTAGATCTAATGAAACCTAGATGTTGATTATGTGTTGATTACTTGTCTATTCTTGTTTTGAATGAATGATTTATATGCTAGGCTTAAGAAAACTGGCAGATCTCCAAATGGTAACATGCTTGAACGTCTTAAGAAACATGAACCGAGGTGTACTAGGTCTTTATTGGTTGTATTTAATGCATGAGCCACTGTTTACAATCCCTATAGTTGTGCTGGGTCATGGTGTAGGAGGAGATAAGAGCTCATAGAGTTGGGGAGTTATGTATGCCACCCCACGAATGGTATTAAGGAATACAATCCGTCATTCATACAAGTGTAACAAGTAATTAACATGTAAAAGATATCTAGGGAGTAGTGAAGTCTAAGTAAACACAATTTCTCCAAATACTGCTCACAACCTTAGTTTAATTTAGTTTAATTTCATTTTCATTATTTTATTTTAATTATATAATAGCTTTGGGTTAGTTGAATAGCAACTAATTCCGCCCACTCTTCTAAAAACCGAGATTTTACTTGCTTTCATAAAAATATAAAAATACAAAAATAATCATCTCTCACCTCTAGAACTATTAATTAGGTTTTCTAATCCTAGCGACACTATTCCTAAGCTGAACGATCAATCCCCCGGTACTTGTCACTATACTATACTACAACGATCAGGTACACTGCCTGGTGGGGGTTGTAAGCTTCTCGAGATCCCTCGAGAGGTAAAGCAAGGTGCGATTCCCACGCATCAAGTTTTTGGCGCCGCAGCCCGGGGAATAGTTATTGTCTAGGTTAGGATTTCTTTTTATTAGGTCTACTTGCTAGATACCTTTCTAGTAAGATTTTTATTTTTATTTTTAGGTCTTCTTTAGTCTATCTCATTTCTTCGTGCCTTTGTTCGTAACTCTTTACCATCCGACATCATGGAAGGTGGTAACATCTTTGAACCCATCATCCCACCACAACAAAACCCACCATTAGAACCCCTTAGGCCCCGAACCTTAGGAGAGTACTCCCGACCCAGCCACCAAGGCTACCGAAACACCATTGAGCTCACCGGAGCCAATGTGACCCCCTTGCGATCCGACACCATCCGGTTGGTGCAAAGCGGATGTGCATTCCATGGACTTCGTTCCGAAGATCCAAACCAACACCTTAAGGACTTCCTCAAAATCGTAGATTCCATAGACCTAGGTGTTGAAACTAGAGAGACTACCCGTTTACGCCTATTCCAATTCTCTCTACGGGATCAAGCTAGTCAATGGCTTGAGCGTTTACCCGCGGGATCCATCACCACATGGGATGATCTCACCACTCGTTTCCTTGCTCAATTTTTCCCACCGGGGAGAACTACTAAACTTAGGAATGACATCTTGATGTTTCAACAACGTCAAAATGAATCTCTTTATGAAGCATGGACTCGTTTCAAGGACTTACTCCAAAAAGTCCTTCATCATGGCATAGATCTTTGGCTCCAAGTCCAAATCTTCTATGACCATATCGACATCTCCACGAGGCGAACCATTGACCAATCGGCCGGTGGTAAGCTACGTGATCTTAGTGCGGAACAATCATGGGAACTCATAGAAGATCTTGCTCTCTATGACAACGAAAGCTGGAATGATCCCCGTGATTTGAACAAACCTGTCAAGGCAATATCTTTGCCTTTGAATAATTCAAGCACTCCCGACCGTAGGATCATGGAACTTGAGGACCAAGTCAAGTTTCTCATGAAATCTTACGACGCTCCGAAGCATTCAAGCCAAGTGAACAAAATCACTTCTTCATGCGAATTATGTAGTGGTCCCCATGACACTCGTGATTGTGTGGAACTCCCCGGAACAGCTTTTGCGGACTACGCATCCACGCGTACCGACGAAGCGGGAGATAAGTGGTACACTTTCAAGCCCGAGCCAAACACATACGGTGATTCGTATAACCCCTCATGGAAAAATCACCCAAACCTTAGGTGGAAACAAAATCAACCAAATTCTTCCAATCCGCCTAATCGTTACCAATCAAACGGTCCCTCATCCAACCGTACCTTCAACAACAATCCTTCTAACAACTATGGTAGTACCAACAATCTTGAAGGATTGATGTCGAAATTTATGGCATCTCAAGAAGCTCGCATAACTAGGTTTGAAACCGAATTCAACCAACAACAACCGGAGATGACCAACAAGATCGACAACTTGTTGAAAGCCCTCAACAACCAAACATTAGCCACACCTAGGAAGGACACTAGGGACACCAATAGTGGAATCCAAGTTAAGGACCCCTCATCTTCCAAACATGTCCACTTTGTCAATGTTGTCACCATTAAGCCGATAGATAGGGAGATAGAGGAGAGTGACAAAGATGAAGTTAGAATAGAAGCCAATAGTGAGGATGAGAGTAGGGAAGTTGAGGTTAATAAGGATGAGGAATTAGAGGAGGTAGAACCTATAGAGGAGTATTTTGATAAGTTGCCAACCAAGGAAGAACGGGAATACCATAAGGATTTATTCGATAGTCCTGAGACAACATATATCTTTGGCGACCCCCTGATCAAAATGGGAGACCCCTCTAACATTAACATCCCATGCAATATCGGGCACATGCATGTATGGAAAGCTTACATAGACCCTAGATCCCCCGTGAACATCATGTCTAGGACTTATTACAATTGGGTGATGAAGAAGCAACTCAATTTTAGGATAATGCCCGGTAAAAGTTGGATAAGTAATTTTGCAGGAAGAGTTAAGGGAGTACATGTGATTATAGGGAATCTCACCTATGAGATTGATTTTATGATAGTGGAAGACACGCGTCCGGTGATAGATGCTTGCCTAAGTCAAATAATATTTGGGAAACCATTTGTTGAGGCCACTAGGATGAGTTATGATCCGACGTTAGGGATAGTTAGGTTCAAGAAAGACAATGATGAGGTTGCTTATCAAATGCCCTACAAGATTGAGCAATACCGCCTTCTCTCTAATTTCGAAAAGGAACGTAAGCAAGCGGCTTATTATAGGAATGATGAGGATAGACGTAGAGGAGTAGAGTATGTTAGAAATAGGATGCTTGGTTTCTACAAAGAATGCTTGCAACTAGGTCCGGAATACAAAACTGGTTTAGAAGACGACCTAGAGAGTGGAACCAATGATGAGATCACGTAGTAACCCACGACTTTGAGTCTAGCTACAAGACTCGTAAATAAAGAAAAGCGCTTCTTGGGAGGCAACCCATGTTTTGTGTGATTTTTATTTGTTTGATTATTATTTGCTTCCGTATGCATGTTTTATTTTTATTGTTGGTTGATCATGTTTCTCTACTAAAAAGTGGAAATACTTTATTATGTTGTTTAGCCTAGTCTTAACTTCAACCTAAAGGTATTTTTGCAAAATATAAGTGTAAGGGGAAACCCCAAATATGTTTTTAAGAAACAACCCGATCATGATTCTCCACAATATTAAATGAACATGTATATTCGTATTTGTTAGAGTCAAATGCTTGTATTGAGTCATAATGAAGTTTTGCAGGATTTTCCAGTAAGTAGGACAAAGTTTTTCCAGAAATTTTCCGGAAACTTAACATAAGAATTTCTGCAGGTCCATTCTGACGGCGTCAGGGTATTGCTCTTGACGGCGTCAGGAGTTAAAATCTGGAAATTTTACCGGTTTTGTTTTTCTAACGGAGTCTTATGGTTTTTGTGAATTATTAAGTTTTATAATCTCCAGGAAATCTGCAAACTTCATTCCACAAGCATTATATCTTACTTTGTTTTCTAGGATTTAGTAACTTATATAGGATGGCACCGATTTTACGCGAGGTTGCCTTGTCTACTTTTGTCAGGATTTACAGGTTATTTATGACAAGAAGATGATTTATATTCTGGAAGGGAAGCTTTGATTGTTCGTTTTCTTGGAAGAAGATTTAACCTGGCCAACCTAAAATCCATACCGAGCGAATCAGGGGAGTATTTGATTTCATTCTCTTTACTTTTTAACTTTTACATTCTTTACTTGAACATTGGGGACAATGTTCATCTTAAGTGTAAGGGGAGGGTAAAAAGATGATACCTTACATATGCACTTTCGCTTGAGTTTGTTTTGTTTGATAGTAGATGAGTAATAAAACTACGAGAAATACTTGTTAGTGTAATTTTAGCGCCAAATTTAAAATTTTTTACAACATTTAGGAGTGAAACTTTAGCCATAGCAAGCGTCTCATGGATAGGAGGTTGTATGACTAGCACATAACCGTATATTCAGAAAAATTTTCCACCCAAAAATGTGAGGTTCGCCTTTAGATTTGATAGGAAAAGCATTCATTATTGGTGCTTATGAGTGTACCGGTAGCATTTAGATTCTAGAACTTACGTTAGTGATGCATCCCGAGACCGCTAGTGAGACTACATTCGTGTGGTAGGATTTACTACATGATAAGAGGCATTAGGTTCACCCTTGTGTTGAACCCGTATTATAATTACTTGACCATTTAAGTCATATTACTTGGCTAGTTAAGTCAACTAATTTTTCCCACACCCTTAGCGTTGTACTCATTTTTAGTACACGATACCCCTAGTACACCCCTCCGAGCCTATCTTTTCGTTTCTAACTTTAAGCATCTTACTTAAAGGAAGAATTTGTTACACCCCACTTAAATGTACACCCAAATCGCCTTAGCCTTCCGTGTATGCGCTCATTTTTAGTGCATTATTGTTATTTGTTAAACCTTAAGTTAACTTTCTAATTGATTACATGGTTGCTAAGTCGAGTCATATCCTTGTACATATTGTTTTGGGACGATTGGGACTCATGGGTAAGTACTTATTTTATGGAGTAATGGGGAATAACATCACTTATTACCCCCATACGTGCGTTAATCTTAAAAGTGCTCCAAGTGTTTTGATTTTCTTAATTCGAGTCATTAGAATAGTTTAATGTAAAGTATGTAAAGATTCAAGTATAAGGGGAATTCTCATCCCCTATGATGTATTATTTTGGATGGTAGGGTAAAAGTGTATGCAAAAAAAAAAAAAAAAAAAAAAAAAAAAAAAAAAAAAAATCGAAAAATTAAGAAAAAGAAAAAAAAATAGAAAAGAAAAAAAAAAAAAAAAAAAAAAGATAAAAAAAAGAGAAAAAAACATACGGACTACCATCCCGTTTTTATTCTATGTTCATTTTATGTTTTTGTTATTTTTCATTTATTAGCTTAAGTCGAGTCTAGTCTTGACTTAGCAACGCCATCTTGTACATGTAATTAACTAAGATTGTTAACTCGCCACCAGTAAAACTTCCTTTATCCAACAAAACCGTGTAATTCATATCCCTACACCTAACGTTATAACCCTTTAAAAGACCTCTTTGATAGTTTATCCTAGGTACTTACGCCATGTGGTGGAGGTTTGATCCTTTCCCAAGCCTATGGTAATCTATTTTGCTATGACAGGTAGTGAGAGATATCTTCCATTTCCGTAATGTTATATTACTTTATTACACCCGAGAGATGTGAGTATCTAAACACTATTTGTGAGGTGCTTGTGTATGACCTCCGTGCTTGTCTATTGGTCTTTAGTGGAACGATTATTTGTTGTAATTACTTTTATATTAGTGTTAAATGACCCCTAACTTGTCTTTTGAGTAGAATAAAAGCTCATTTGCTTGAGGACAAGCAAATCTCAAGTGTAAGGGTATATGATGAGGCGAAAAATGATCCGTTTTTAGGGGGTCATTTAAGCCCGAATCCGACTTTATTTGATCAAATATTGCCCTAAATCGTTCCTTTTGTGATTTTAGGTGTTTGGAGAGTGAATTCTGGAAAAGAAGCTATTTTGGACGTTTTTGGAGCATAAAAGTGAAGAAAACGGCTAAGTACCTATTTTGCATGCTGAAAATACAAGGTGACGGCGTCAAGACCATAAGCTTGACGGCGTCAGACATGAAGAATTAAATATCGAAGGTGGTGACGGCGTCAGACGGACTGGTGACGGCGTCAAAGTGGCAAAATTAATATACCGTGGTTGGTGACGGCATCACATAGGCCGTCATAAGTGGATCAAGGCCGTCCGAGGAAGTTTATGGCGGCGAGGTGACGGCGTCAGAATTAACTCTTGACGCCGTCATACTGTTTTTCTTATATATAGTTTTCTAGTTTTTTCATTAAAAGGGAGAGAAGTTTTGGTGAAACCCTAAAGACGATTTTGGTGCCTCTTTTACAGGTTTTTCAAGGGTTCTAAACCCTTGAGACCTTGCATTGTAATTGAGATAAGTGTACTTTCAATTCAATCAATATCTCTATGTGTTGGTTGTTTATCTCTTGTTCTTGTCTCAATTCCATTATGCTAGGCTAGATCTCTCTTGTGTTTGCTTAGATCTAATGAAACCTAGATGTTGATTATGTGTTGATTACTTGTCTATTCTTGTTTTGAATGAATGATTTATATATTAGGCTTAAGAAAACTGGCAGATCTCCAAATGGTAACATGCTTGAACGTCTTAAGAAACATGAACCGAGGCGTACTAGGTCTTTATTGGTTGTATTTAATGCATGAGCCACTGTTTACAATCCCTATAGTTGTGCTGGGTCATGGTGTAGGAGGAGATAAGAGCTCATAGAGTTGGGGAGTTATGTATGCCACCCCACGAATGGTATTAAGGAATACAATCCGTCATTCATACAAGTGTAACAAGTAATTAACATGTAAAAGATATCTAGGGAGTAGTGAAGTCTAAGTAAATACAATTTCTCCAAATACTGCTCACAACCTTAGTTTAATTTAGTTTAATTTCATTTTCATTATTTTATTTTAATTATATAATAGCTTTGGGTTAGTTGAATAGCAACTAATTCCGCCCACTCTTCTAAAAACCGAGATTTTACTTGCTTTCATAAAAATATAAAAATACAAAAATAATCATCTCTCACCTCTAGAACTATTAATTAGGTTTTCTAATCCTAGCGACACTATTCCTAAGCTGAACGATCAATCCCCCGGTACTTGTCACTATACTATACTACAACGATCAGGTACACTGCCTGGTGGGGGTTGTAAGCTTCTCGAGATCCCTCGAGAGGTAAAGCAAGGTGCGATTCCCACGCATCAAGTTTTTGGCGCCGCAGCCCGGGGAATAGTTATTGTCTAGGTTAGGATTTCTTTTTATTAGGTCTACTTGCTAGATACCTTTCTAGTAAGATTTTTATTTTTATTTTTAGGTCTTCTTTAGTCTATCTCATTTCTTCGTGCCTTTGTTCGTAACTCTTTACCATCCGACATCATGGAAGGTGGTAACATCTTTGAACCCATCATCCCACCACAACAAAACCCACCATTAGAACCCCTTAGGCCCCGAACCTTAGGAGAGTACTCCCGACCCAGCCACCAAGGCTACCGAAACACCATTGAGCTCACCGGAGCCAATGTGACCCCCTTGCGATCCGACACCATCCGGTTGGTGCAAAGCGGATGTGCATTCCATGGACTTCGTTCCGAAGATCCAAACCAACACCTTAAGGACTTCCTCAAAATCGTAGATTCCATAGACCTAGGTGTTGAAACTAGAGAGACTACCCGTTTACGCCTATTCCAATTCTCTCTACGGGATCAAGCTAGTCAATGGCTTGAGCGTTTACCCGCGGGATCCATCACCACATGGGATGATCTCACCACTCGTTTCCTTGCTCAATTTTTCCCACCGGGGAGAACTACTAAACTTAGGAATGACATCTTGATGTTTCAACAACGTCAAAATGAATCTCTTTATGAAGCATGGACTCGTTTCAAGGACTTACTCCAAAAAGTCCTTCATCATGGCATAGATCTTTGGCTCCAAGTCCAAATCTTCTATGACCATATCGACATCTCCACGAGGCGAACCATTGACCAATCGGCCGGTGGTAAGCTACGTGATCTTAGTGCGGAACAATCATGGGAACTCATAGAAGATCTTGCTCTCTATGACAACGAAAGCTGGAATGATCCCCGTGATTTGAACAAACCTGTCAAGGCAATATCTTTGCCTTTGAATAATTCAAGCACTCCCGACCGTAGGATCATGGAACTTGAGGACCAAGTCAAGTTTCTCATGAAATCTTACGACGCTCCGAAGCATTCAAGCCAAGTGAACAAAATCACTTCTTCATGCGAATTATGTAGTGGTCCCCATGACACTCGTGATTGTGTGGAACTCCCCGGAACAGCTTTTGCGGACTACGCATTCACGCGTACCGACGAAGCGGGAGATAAGTGGTACACTTTCAAGCCCGAGCCAAACACATACGGTGATTCGTATAACCCCTCATGGAAAAATCACCCAAACCTTAGGTGGAAACAAAATCAACCAAATTCTTCCAATCCGCCTAATCGTTACCAATCAAACGGTCCCTCATCCAACCGTACCTTCAACAACAATCCTTCTAACAACTATGGTAGTACCAACAATCTTGAAGGATTGATGTCGAAATTTATGGCATCTCAAGAAGCTCGCATAACTAGGTTTGAAACCGAATTCAACCAACAACAACCGGAGATGACCAACAAGATCGACAACTTGTTGAAAGCCCTCAACAACCAAACATTAGCCACACCTAGGAAGGACACTAGGGACACCAATAGTGGAATCCAAGTTAAGGACCCCTCATCTTCCAAACATGTCCACTTTGTCAATGTTGTCACCATTAAGCCGATAGATAGGGAGATAGAGGAGAGTGACAAAGATGAAGTTAGAATAGAAGCCAATAGTGAGGATGAGAGTAGGGAAGTTGAGGTTAATAAGGATGAGGAATTAGAGGAGGTAGAACCTATAGAGGAGTATTTTGATAAGTTGCCAACCAAGGAAGAACGGGAATACCATAAGGATTTATTCGATAGTCCTGAGACAACATATATCTTTGGCGACCCCCTGATCAAAATGGGAGACCCCTCTAACATTAACATCCCATGCAATATCGGGCACATGCATGTATGGAAAGCTTACATAGACCCTAGATCCCCCGTGAACATCATGTCTAGGACTTATTACAATTGGGTGATGAAGAAGCAACTCAATTTTAGGATAATGCCCGGTAAAAGTTGGATAAGTAATTTTGCAGGAAGAGTTAAGGGAGTACATGTGATTATAGGGAATCTCACCTATGAGATTGATTTTATGATAGTGGAAGACACGCGTCCGGTGATAGATGCTTGCCTAAGTCAAATAATATTTGGGAAACCATTTGTTGAGGCCACTAGGATGAGTTATGATCCGACGTTAGGGATAGTTAGGTTCAAGAAAGACAATGATGAGGTTGCTTATCAAATGCCCTACAAGATTGAGCAATACCGCCTTCTCTCTAATTTCGAAAAGGAACGTAAGCAAGCGGCTTATTATAGGAATGATGAGGATAGACGTAGAGGAGTAGAGTATGTTAGAAATAGGATGCTTGGTTTCTACAAAGAATGCTTGCAACTAGGTCCGGAATACAAAACTGGTTTAGAAGACGACCTAGAGAGTGGAACCAATGATGAGATCACGTAGTAACCCACGACTTTGAGTCTAGCTACAAGACTCGTAAATAAAGAAAAGCGCTTCTTGGGAGGCAACCCATGTTTTGTGTGATTTTTATTTGTTTGATTATTATTTGCTTCCGTATGCATGTTTTATTTTTATTGTTGGTTGATCATGTTTCTCTACTAAAAAGTGGAAATACTTTATTATGTTGTTTAGCCTAGTCTTAACTTCAACCTAAAGGTATTTTTGCAAAATATAAGTGTAAGGGGAAACCCCAAATATGTTTTTAAGAAACAACCCGATCATGATTCTCCACAATATTAAATGAACATGTATATTCGTATTTGTTAGAGTCAAATGCTTGTATTGAGTCATAATGAAGTTTTGCAGGATTTTCCAGTAAGTAGGACAAAGTTTTTCCAGAAATTTTCCGGAAACTTAACATAAGAATTTCTGCAGGTCCATTCTGACGGCGTCAGGGTATTGCTCTTGACGGCGTCAGGAGTTAAAATCTGGAAATTTTACCGGTTTTGTTTTTCTAACGGAGTCTTATGGTTTTTGTGAATTATTAAGTTTTATAATCTCCAGGAAATCTGCAAACTTCATTCCACAAGCATTATATCTTACTTTGTTTTCTAGGATTTAGTAACTTATATAGGATGGCACCGATTTTACGCGAGGTTGCCTTGTCTACTTTTGTCAGGATTTACAGGTTATTTATGACAAGAAGATGATTTATATTCTGGAAGGGAAGCTTTGATTGTTCGTTTTCTTGGAAGAAGATTTAACCTGGCCAACCTAAAATCCATACCGAGCGAATCAGGGGAGTATTTGATTTCATTCTCTTTACTTTTTAACTTTTACATTCTTTACTTGAACATTGGGGACAATGTTCATCTTAAGTGTAAGGGGAGGGTAAAAAGATGATACCTTACATATGCACTTTCGCTTGAGTTTGTTTTGTTTGATAGTAGATGAGTAATAAAACTACGAGAAATACTTGTTAGTGTAATTTTAGCGCCAAATTTAAAATTTTTTACAACATTTAGGAGTGAAACTTTAGCCATAGCAAGCGTCTCATGGATAGGAGGTTGTATGACTAGCACATAACCGTATATTCAGAAAAATTTTCCACCCAAAAATGTGAGGTTCGCCTTTAGATTTGATAGGAAAAGCATTCATTATTGGTGCTTATGAGTGTACCGGTAGCATTTAGATTCTAGAACTTACGTTAGTGATGCATCCCGAGACCGCTAGTGAGACTACATTCGTGTGGTAGGATTTACTACATGATAAGAGGCATTAGGTTCACCCTTGTGTTGAACCCGTATTATAATTACTTGACCATTTAAGTCATATTACTTGGCTAGTTAAGTCAACTAATTTTTCCCACACCCTTAGCGTTGTACTCATTTTTAGTACACGATACCCCTAGTACACCCCTCCGAGCCTATCTTTTCGTTTCTAACTTTAAGCATCTTACTTAAAGGAAGAATTTGTTACACCCCACTTAAATGTACACCCAAATCGCCTTAGCCTTCCGTGTATGCGCTCATTTTTAGTGCATTATTGTTATTTGTTAAACCTTAAGTTAACTTTCTAATTGATTACATGGTTGCTAAGTCGAGTCATATCCTTGTACATATTGTTTTGGGACGATTGGGACTCATGGGTAAGTACTTATTTTATGGAGTAATGGGGAATAACATCACTTATTACCCCCATACGTGCGTTAATCTTAAAAGTGCTCCAAGTGTTTTGATTTTCTTAATTCGAGTCATTAGAATAGTTTAATGTAAAGTATGTAAAGATTCAAGTATAAGGGGAATTCTCATCCCCTATGATGTATTATTTTGGATGGTAGGGTAAAAGTGTATGCAAAAAAAAAAAAAAAAAAAAAAAAAAAAAAAAAAAAAAAAATCGAAAAATTAAGAAAAAGAAAAAAAAATAGAAAAGAAAAAAAAAAAAAAAAAAAAGATAAAAAAAAGAGAAAAAAACATACGGACTACCATCCCGTTTTTATTCTATGTTCATTTTATGTTTTTGTTATTTTTCATTTATTAGCTTAAGTCGAGTCTAGTCTTGACTTAGCAACGCCATCTTGTACATGTAATTAACTAAGATTGTTAACTCGCCACCAGTAAAACTTCCTTTATCCAACAAAACCGTGTAATTCATATCCCTACACCTAACGTTATAACCCTTTAAAAGACCTCTTTGATAGTTTATCCTAGGTACTTACGCCATGTGGTGGAGGTTTGATCCTTTCCCAAGCCTATGGTAATCTATTTTGCTATGACAGGTAGTGAGAGATATCTTCCATTTCCGTAATGTTATATTACTTTATTACACCCGAGAGATGTGAGTATCTAAACACTATTTGTGAGGTGCTTGTGTATGACCTCCGTGCTTGTCTATTGGTCTTTAGTGGAACGATTATTTGTTGTAATTACTTTTATATTAGTGTTAAATGACCCCTAACTTGTCTTTTGAGTAGAATAAAAGCTCATTTGCTTGAGGACAAGCAAATCTCAAGTGTAAGGGTATATGATGAGGCGAAAAATGATCCGTTTTTAGGGGGTCATTTAAGCCCGAATCCGACTTTATTTGATCAAATATTGCCCTAAATCGTTCCTTTTGTGATTTTAGGTGTTTGGAGAGTGAATTCTGGAAAAGAAGCTATTTTGGACGTTTTTGGAGCATAAAAGTGAAGAAAACGGCTAAGTACCTATTTTGCATGCTGAAAATACAAGGTGACGGCGTCAAGACCATAAGCTTGACGGCGTCAGACATGAAGAATTAAATATCGAAGGTGGTGACGGCGTCAGACGGACTGGTGACGGCGTCAAAGTGGCAAAATTAATATACCGTGGTTGGTGACGGCATCACATAGGCCGTCATAAGTGGATCAAGGCCGTCCGAGGAAGTTTATGGCGGCGAGGTGACGGCGTCAGAATTAACTCTTGACGCCGTCATACTGTTTTTCTTATATATAGTTTTCTAGTTTTTTCATTAAAAGGGAGAGAAGTTTTGGTGAAACCCTAAAGACGATTTTGGTGCCTCTTTTACAGGTTTTTCAAGGGTTCTAAACCCTTGAGACCTTGCATTGTAATTGAGATAAGTGTACTTTCAATTCAATCAATATCTCTATGTGTTGGTTGTTTATCTCTTGTTCTTGTCTCAATTCCATTATGCTAGGCTAGATCTCTCTTGTGTTTGCTTAGATCTAATGAAACCTAGATGTTGATTATGTGTTGATTACTTGTCTATTCTTGTTTTGAATGAATGATTTATATATTAGGCTTAAGAAAACTGGCAGATCTCCAAATGGTAACATGCTTGAACGTCTTAAGAAACATGAACCGAGGCGTACTAGGTCTTTATTGGTTGTATTTAATGCATGAGCCACTGTTTACAATCCCTATAGTTGTGCTGGGTCATGGTGTAGGAGGAGATAAGAGCTCATAGAGTTGGGGAGTTATGTATGCCACCCCACGAATGGTATTAAGGAATACAATCCGTCATTCATACAAGTGTAACAAGTAATTAACATGTAAAAGATATCTAGGGAGTAGTGAAGTCTAAGTAAACACAATTTCTCCAAATACTGCTCACAACCTTAGTTTAATTTAGTTTAATTTCATTTTCATTATTTTATTTTAATTATATAATAGCTTTGGGTTAGTTGAATAGCAACTAATTCCGCCCACTCTTCTAAAAACCGAGATTTTACTTGCTTTCATAAAAATATAAAAATACAAAAATAATCATCTCTCACCTCTAGAACTATTAATTAGGTTTTCTAATCCTAGCGACACTATTCCTAAGCTGAACGATCAATCCCCTGGTACTTGTCACTATACTATACTACAACGATCAGGTACACTGCCTGGTGGGGGTTGTAAGCTTCTCGAGATCCCTCGAGAGGTAAAGCAAGGTGCGATTCCCACGCATCAGGGAGAAGACATGATTAAAATGTGATCAAAGATGTTTAAAGCTTGTGACTGAATCTCAAAAGAGCTAGACTCGGAATGTACCAATGAATTGACGAAATTTAATATGTCAGCAATCGAAAAGACATGTCCTGGACGGGTAATAATTTCAAGCTAGTCCAACTAGTGATGTAAGCGTGTCTCGAATAGGACTTGTCTGAGTAGAATGTACCGTATCGAGAGACTTTCTTTGGACTTGACCAGGACGAGTAATAACTTCAAGCTAGTCTAACTAGTGATGTAAGCGTGTCTCGAATCGGTCATGTTCACTGAAAGTGGATCAATTCAAAAAGTGCAAACTCCTCACGCATGTGCAAATTTCTTAAAAAATTCATAAGCACATAGGAAGGGGGAGTCCTTCAAAAGAAACAAAAACTCTCAAAGTGTCAACAAAAATGTATTTATATTCATAAACACTTTGAGAGATTTTCAATCAAAGGTTTCATGGAAATTATAGGATTCATGGAGTTATAAGGTGTCTAAGGTTAGGGAAAACCGTCCTATGATCCGCCAGAGACGGAGGGATCTACCCAAGGACAATTCCAATAGATTAGAATTAGAAGTCCTTAGGTATGATTGAAAAAAAGGAGAAAATGAGAAAGGAGAAAGAAGGGGTTGAAGAATTAAAAAGAAAATTTATTAAAAACGGTGAAAAGAAATAGCCCTCCATTTGTTCAACCTTAGGGCAGACATCGGGTTCAATTCATATGCTACTGGTTGTTACTAAGGTGACACCGGTATTGAAGATAAAGACGTCATGGACCCAGTGATGCACTGCACTAAACCTTCTAGCCACTCAAGTTCTCTTAAAAGAGCTTGTTTCATTCTCACGGGGACCTGGTGTAATCTATCAATCTGTCTCTTAGAGATGATTGATATGGAAGCACGAGACCTCTCCCTAATCTCCGCATAGGAAACCAAATGTGCACTTATCGAGTCTAGAGCCCCGAGATTCATCAAAAGATCTCATAGGAACACATGATATCTCTACACTGGTTGTTCATCATTAGGGACACCAGATGTAAACCGAAGAGTCCTTCGCAGATCTTAGCAATCTGCCGAGAACGTTTATGAGAGAATTTACTTATGTAGTTTCTCAATGATTGAACGGAAATTCCTTCCAGGGTCAACATCAAGCAGTCCTGACAGCATGTCACTTCGGTAATTCTTTATGGGTTACGCTTAGTGTTCGCGGTGGTTTCAAACGGTCTACAGTCGTGGAGTGATACCCAGCGACTCACCCAGTCATTGAGCTACTTAGTAGGTCTCGTAAGCTCTTTCGGGAGTATATGATATGGGAATGGCCATGGTAAGGGTTAGAAGGAGTCTTCACACTATGCTGTTGACGATCTCTAATTCCTTATCTGTAAGTACCGGTTGTTTATTGCTAACTGTTTACCTGCAGCTATACATCATCTCCATGGCGAAAGATTCCACATGCTCATACATGCATCAACAAAGTCAAAGGAAAGTTCTCACAAAGATCAAAGGATAGCAACAGTCAAAGAAAGATTCTACGCCAAAAAGAAGAATCTACAAAGTAAAGTGACAAAGATCAACGTGAAAGAACGGGAATAACAAATGTATGTATGACAAAGACTTAAGACGTATGAGCATGTTGGAATGGCAGACAACCACCACAAACACAAAAGTGATGAAAGGCAGATGACATCATCGGATCACTTCAACAACAATGAAGCATGATGAACTGGAACTATGATTCATCTAGTGATTCTTAAAGACGTCAAGAGCTATGAATGATAAAGTTTAAAGACAAAGATGATGACGTCACGCAACCTCAATGACCAACACTTAGGGGAGATTGTTAGAATCGTATTTTATTTATAAAAAGTGTCGGTCATTAATGTGTAGTAATAGGTTGCTTTAGAATAGCATTATGATGAAGTTTATGTTTAGTTTTCATGATTTTATAAAGTCTAAGGGCTAGTTATGTAATAAGGTCAAAGATATGTAAAGCCCTAGACTTTGAGTATAAATACTCTTGTAAACCTCATTTGAGAGGTTGGTTCTCTTAGTCTTAACAAGGTTATTATTTCACACACTAGAGTTCCCATCCACTCTCTCTCTACTTACTTTCTCTCTCTAGGTTTAAGCTTGATTCATATGTGAAATAGGTTGTTCTACGGTCCTACAAATCTACTCTCTGTATCACAAATTTGTGACACTAAGAATAAGGTTTTCTTCTCTGAGGATGAATGTCTTGTGCTCTCCAAGGACTTCAAACTTCTAGAAGACACAACTGTTTTGCTGAGAGTTCCTAGAACCTTCAACTTGTACACATTCAATCTGAATGATGTTAAGCCAGAAGGTGATCTAACATGTTTGGTGGCCAAAGCTTCCCAGGATGAATCTACCAAGTGGCATAGGAGAATGGCTCATGTAAACTACAAGACTATCAATAAGTTGTCTAAACTTGGTCTTGTTCAGGGCCTTCCTTCTAAACTCTTCACCAATGAACACAATTGTATTGCTTGCAACAAAGGAAAGCAACACAGAGCCTCTTACAAAGCCATAAAAGCTGTGAGCACCATCTTAGAACCTCTTCAGTTGCTGCACATGGATCTCTTTGGTCCAACTCCCATCAGGAGTATTGATCATAAGTACTTTTGCCTGGTTATCACAGATGATTATAGCAGGTTTTGCTGGGTATTCTTTCTAAAAACAAAAGATGAAACAACTCCTATTTTGAAAGAATTCATCACTTTAATTGAAAACCAGCTTAATAAAAAGGTTAAAGGCATTAGGTGTGACAATGGGACAGAATTCAAAAATGTTGTTTTCATAGAATTCTGTAAGTCTAAGGGGATTAGAAGGGACTATAGTACTCCAAGAACTCCACAACAAAATGGGGTTGCTGAAAGGAAAAATAGAACCTTAATTAAGGCAGCAAGATCTATGCTTGCAGACTCTAAATTACCCACTATGTTTTTAACTAAAGCAGTAAGTACTGCTTGCTATATCTTGAACAGGGTATCCATCACTAGACATCATGTCAAGACACCTTATGAACTTCTCACTGAGAAATTCATTACCTTAAGCCTTTTGGTTGCAAAGTGACCATTTTGAATACTGCTGATACACTGGGTAAGTTTGATGGGAATTCTAATGAGGGATACATTGTGGGTTATTCAGCTCATAGCAAGGCCTATAGGGTTTATAATCTGAATGCCAAAAGGATAGAGGAGACCCTTAACCTAAGATTTCTTGAAGATCAGCCTAATACTCAGGGTCAAGGACATTCTTGGTATTTTGACCTAGATTATTTGACTGATTATTTGGGGTACACTAGACATGCTTCTAACCTTAATGCAGGTACCCAAGATCCAATTTCTAACCCTGCAGGTTCCATGGATGATGACTCAGAATGTGAATCTGAGCCAGATGAACATACCATTGTTGTACCATCTTTTCCACCTAACCATTTTGTAGGTAATCATTCTGCTGCTGAACAAGATGATGAGTCACATTATGCAGAGGATCTTGCAAGACTTAAGAAGCAAGAACATGCTGCTACACAGGAAGCTCTGAGACTCAGTACAAAGGTTGCACAAGAGACTGATGCCATCCTTCAACAATCAGCACAAGCAGTCAGTGGAAACAAGGATGCTGTTGATAGTTCTACTGAAGGCACTCCTATTCCCACTGATGGGCTCAAAGCTGCTGATACTCCTGCTGTACAATCTCCCATTTCTACTGAAGCTTCTAAAGACTTTGAGAAGCCCTTTACAAGATTTCCAAGTCCTTTTGATCTTGGTAATTATCAGCCCAAGCCTGACCTGTTTCACTCAGCTTCTTATGATAATAAGTTTGGGCCTACAGTCAACAACCTTGATGCCACAATTGATGTTAACCCTACAGCAACAAAGAGGATTCATAATGATCATCCCCTTTCTAAGATTATTGGTGATCCTCAAGCACCTGTTAGAACAAGAAGTACTATAAAGAACACTAAATATGGTGAAGTTGCTTTCATTTCTTATGTCTACAATCAAAAGAGGGACAATCACACAGACTTCAAACATTGTCTGTTTGCATGCTTTCTTTCTCAGATTGAGCCAACTAGTGTTCCTCAAGCACTGGCTGATTCAAGTTGGCTTGAAGCAATGCAAGAAGAGATGCTGCAATTTAAGAATCAGCAGGTTTGGATATTGGTTCCTCTCCCTGATGGTAAATATGCCATTGGGACAAAATGGATTTTGAAGAATAAAAGAGATGCAAGGGGGATTGTGGTGAAAAACAAAGCAAGATTAGTGGCTCAAGGGTTTAGACAAGAGGAAGGCATTGACTATGATGAAGTCTTTGCACCAGTGGCCAGAGTTGAGGCAATTAGGATATTTTTTGCCTATGCCTCATATATGGGCTTTATGGTTTATCAGATGGATGTTAAAGGTTCTTTCTTATATGGTGAGATTGAAGAGGAGGTTTATGTGACTCAACCAAGGGATTTGAAGACCCTGATCATCCTGAGTATGTATACAAAGTTGTCAAAGCTGTCTATGGACTTCATCAGGCTCCCAGAGCTTGGTATGCTAGACTTTCCACATTTCTGCTGAAGCATAGCTACAGAAGAGGTGCCATTGACAAGACTCTATTCCTCAAGAATGATTCCAGGGATATTATTCTTGTGTAGGTGTATGTGGATGATATTATCTTTGGTTCAACCAAAGAAGCATGGTGTAGAGAGTTTGAGGATCTGATGAAGGGAGAATTTCAAATGAGTGCCATGGGGGAACTCACTTTCTTTTTGGGTTTATAGGTTCAGCAGAAACCTGATGGTATTTTTATTCATTAGGAGAAGTATGTAAAGGATATGTTGTCAAAGTTTGATATGGAGAATGTCAGGACTGCCACTACTCCCTATGAGGCTCCCAAATCAAAGAACAATCTTGATCATGATCTCCCTGTGAATGTTCATTTATACAAGTAAATGATTGGTTCTTTGATGTATTTGACTGCCTCTAGGCCTGATATTACATTTACTGTGAGTGCATGTTCAAGGCACCAAGTCACTCCACTTACCTCTCATTTGATTGCTGTCAAAAAGATTTTTAAGTACCTGAAAGGCCAACCCAAATTAGGTCTTTGGTATCCCAAAGAATCTCCATTTCATCTAGCAGCTTATAGTGATAGTGACTATGCTGGTGCCAATATGGATAGAAGATCCACAACTGGAGGTTGCCAATTCCTTGGAAGGAGACTGATTTCTTGGCAATGCAAGAAATAGACCATTGTTGCTACCTCTACTACTGAAGCAGAGTATGTTGTTGCTGCCAATTGTTGTGGACAGGTTCTATGGATTCAGAATCAATTGCTGGATTATGGGTATAATTTTATGAATACTACTATTTTCATTGACAATCAAAGTACAATTTTCATTGTTAAAAACCCAGTTTTTCATAATAGAACCAAACATATTGAAATAAGGCACCACTTTATCAGGGATGCTTATGAGAAACATTTAGTTAAAGTGGTAAAAATTCACACAGATGAGAATGTGGCAGATTTGTTAACCAAAGCATTTGATGGACCAAGGTTTCAATATTTGGTGGTCCATATTGGTATGCTTAACCCTTAAATGCAAAGTTTAAGGGGAGGCATAAGCCTCAGGGGAGGATTGTGAGTGTAAACTTTGTAGAATTTGTATAATTTGTATACTTTTTGAGTTTTTAACACTAACCCACTAATGTTTCTGCAAGTTTGTTTGGTGTATTTGCATGTTTTATGTCTGTTTTGCAGATGTACTGATGTTGTAAGTTATTTGTTGAAAGTCACCAAGAGCTGTATTCAAGGGAATGTGGTCAAGTATGCTGAACATGGTTTCTTCTGATTAGTTGATTATACTGAAGGTCATACAAAGTTTATTAATGAAGAAGAACTTTTCATTCATTCAAAGAAACAAGTTACATCTTACATTCAAAGTTCCAACTGGATTACAAAGACCATTCCTATACATTTGCCTAATCGAGTTCTACTAGCTTCTATCATCTATTACAAAATACTTGAGGCTATGACAAGTACAATGAAGAAGCTGAAGGTGAAAAAGGGAAGAAAATGATGAGTAAGACGATGAAGATGCTCAAGTACCAAAGGCAAGAAAATACTCAAGAACTTTGGTCCATGGCAACATTCCTCAATCATCTACTCCATTTTCTCTTTTTCATTACGTACAACCTCTGCCTCCTTGCTCTGTCCGTTGTGTTCATGATAAGAAAGACTAGGTCCACATTTCGTGATGTTGGAAGAGATGGATCTCTCTTACTTGACCTTGGTTGGGATCTCTCTGGTGTGGAAGGAGGAAGAAATGTTGGATCTTCATTTTCTTCCTCTGAAGAGTCTTCATCAGAGGTAAATATGAAGGGAGAGACAAGTTCTCTCTCAGCAGGAACGGGAACATAGCTAGGTTCACCCCTTTTATGTGCATTCCATCGTCTTTCATGTGCATTCCATCGACTCTCCATTTCTCTTTCATAGTCAGAATCAGAAAGCTCCAAGGATATGGTGGTAAATCTTCTTCTGGTGATGATGAAGAGGGAGTAGAGGAATTTTGATCTAAAGTCTATGGTTTTGATGACATGTTTTTGGTGCTGAATTGAGGTTAATTGGGAAATTAGGGTTGTGAGATGATTTGGGGTAAATTGATGACTGAGAAGTGTTCTTTGGGGGAGATTAAATAAGCCAAGTTTAGGCGTTATTGATGAGGCGAAAAATGATCCGTTTTTAGGGGGTCATTTAAGCCCGAATTCGAATTTATTTGATCAAATATTGCCCTAAATCGTTCCTTTTGTGATTTTAGGTACTTGGAGAGTGAATTCTGGAAAAGAAGCCATTTTGGACGTTTTTGGAACATAAAAGTGAAGAAAACGGCAAAGTCTCAATTTTCCATGCTGGGAACAGTAGGTGACGGCGTCAAGAGTAATTTCCTGACGGCGTCAAACCTCAATAATAAAATCCGAGAGTTCATGAAGGCGTCAAGAGTTTTCCTGACGGCGTCAAAACCCTAAGAATTAAAATCCGTAGTTGATGACGGCGTCACACACAGGGCCTCAAGAGTAATTTGTGTGACGGCCTAGGCCTTGACGGCGTCAGAAGTAGATCAAGGCCGTCCGAGGAAGTATCTGGCGGCGAGATGACGGCGTCACACCTTTGTTCTTGACGTCGTCATCCCTATTTTCCTATATATAGTTTTCTAGTTTTTCACATTAAAAAAAAAAGAAGTTTTGGAGAAACCCTAAAGACGATTTTGGTGCAACTTTTACAGGTTTTTCAAGGGTTCCAAACCCTTGATACCTTGCAGTGTAATTGAGATAAGTGTTCCTCTAATTCAATCAAAATGTCTATGTGTTGGTTGTCTATATCTTGTTCTTGTCTCAATTCCATTATGCTAGGCTAGATCTCTTTTGTGTTTGCTTAGATCTAATGAAACCTAGATATTGATTATGTGTTGATTACTTGTTTATACTTGTTTTGGATGAATGATTTTATATGTTAGGCTTAAGAAAACTGGCAGATCTCCAAATGGTAACATGCTTGAACGTCTTAAGAAACATGAACCGAGGCGTACTAGGCCTTTATTGATTGTATTTAATGCATGAGCCACTGTTTACAATCCCTATAGTTGTGTTGGGCATGGTGTAGGAGGAGATAAGAGCTCATAGAATTGGGGAGTTGTGTATGCCACCCCATGAATGGTATTAAGGAATACAATCTGTCATCCATACAATTATAACAAGTAATTAACGTGTAAAAGATATCTAGGGAGTAGTGAAATCTAAGTAAACACATTTTCTCCAATTACTGCTCACAACCTTAGTATAATTAGTTTATTTTCATTTTCAGTATTTTATTTTGATTGCATCTTAGTTTTAGGTTAGTTGAATAGCATCTAATTCCGCCCACTCTTCCAAAACCCGAGATTTTACTTGCTTTCATAAAAATATAAAAATACAAAAATAATCATCCCTCACCTTTAGAACTAGTATTTAGGCTTTCTAATCCTAGCGACACTATTCCTAAGCTGAACGATCAATCCCCCGGTACTTGTCACTATACTATACTACAACGATCAGGTACACTGCCTGGTGGGGGTTGTAAGCTTCTCAAGATCCCTTGAGAGGTAAAGCCTGTTGCGATTCCCACGCATCAAGTTTTTGGTGCCGCAGCCCGGGGAAATAGTTATTGTCTAGGTTAGAATTTCTTTTTATTAGGTCTACTTGCTAGATTCCTTTCTAGTAAGATTTTATTTTTATTTTTAGGTCTTCTTTAGTCTATCTTATTTCTTCGTGCCTTTGTTCGTAACTCTTCACCGTCCGCCATCATGGCAACCAACGAATTCTCCAACCTTAGGATCACTAGGAGTCGTAGTACCACTAAAAACCTTGTCTTGCCTTATGCAGAACCCGAAAGAGAAATGTGTAGGTTAAGACGAACTCACTCAACTCCTGAACCATCCAGCATTGCTATCGACTTTGATGCACCTCTTTCTGAGGAAAATTCAGAAAATCACATCACAACCCCTAGCTCCCACAACGAGATGAGTACCCCTATAATACCTCCTCCTAAGCGTCTCAAGGACTACTCTTCCCCAACTCCTCGTGGCTTTTCTAATGCCATTGTTTACCCAAACGAACACACCAACGAGGTCTTGCATGCAAACGATGTTTGGCTTGTCAAAAGTGTGTGTAAGTTCCACGGACTTGATGAGGAAAATCCAATCCAACACATCAAGGACTTCCTAAAAATAGTGGACACCATCCATACGGATGGGGCTACTAGAAACACATCCCGATTGCGATTCTTTCCTTTCACCTTATACGAAAAAGCCCAAGAATGGTATGACAAACTCCCTTCCGAATCTATTTTCACATGGGAGCAACTCATATCCAAGTTCTATGAGAAGTTCTTTCCACCTGGAAAAACCTCAGCATTTAGAGATAGGATCATTCGTTTTCGAAAGGGGAAGGATGAACCCTTCCATAAATCGTGGACTAGATTCAAATATTTAATAACACAAGTTCCACATCATGGCATTGAACTTTGGCTCTTGGTCCAAATCTGTTACGAAAATATCTCCTCTAATGACCGGAACGGAATTAACCAATCTAGGAAAGGAAGATTGGCCAATCTTAGTGCCGAGGAAGGATGGGATAGGATTGAAGAATATGCTCAAGACCAGGATGACACTTGGGATGAACCTGAGTAGACTGTCAGCATTTCTGAGATCACCGTGGATCGGTTGAGCAAAATTCACAAAAGAGTGGATTACCTAGCTGGATCGCAATTACCTAAACTGTTTTCGAATCCTTACTTGATCTGCGATTACTGTGGAGGCCCGCATGAGGTAGAGGAATGCGGAGGAGCAGCCATAACTGAACATGCGTGCTTGTCAGGAGGGGACATTTATGCTGATCCCTCCCTTTTGCCTTTCTACCAAAATGACGATTACACCCTTTGGGGAAATC